>CM044548.2:660452-1392066 GCA_024416835.2 Perccottus glenii | reverse complement strand
GCTGTGTGCTGAAGAACAGTGGAACACTCTTGACTGGGGGTGTAGTGCAGATTCTTGTACCCCTCCTTCAGCCTGAATAACTATTCTGGAACTTTGAGGTGCAGTGTTAACACAAACCACACATTGTTTTAAATTTAATTAAATCAGTTCTAAATAAAAGTTCTTAGTACAAAGCAGAATAAAAGACAGTGGGCAATGGACCTTTTGTTGGTGGTTTTTGTGTCAAAGCTGTGGATTTCTCCTCATATCTCAAAGGAATAGAATGTTGTGCATCAAGAGCCTGGTGATTATTAAAGATACAAAGTGAGCAGCAGCAGATAAATGTGCTTATCAGAGTCACAGTGTTTCCAAAACAACAGGAAAGCACTCGCGAGCGAAGCAGCAGCAACTGTAGAAGAACTGTGTTGATGGCAGAAACGCAGCGGGCAGAGATCACAGGCCTAAACAGGAAGAGGAATGTACTCACAGGTTTTTATGGGAGGCAACACAACTCACTGTTTAAACAAGACCTATAGGCTTTATCTTGTTCTCTTTTTTTCCTCTTTTTATTTCTGTCACAGCAAAGGTCACTGACACATGTAGCTTTTCTGTTTTCAGTCTAAGTTCTGTCTCACTCTTTTTCTCTTCTTGGAAAAGGGTACTTTTCTGTGTATTTCCTCTGTTTCACATGAAGCCCCATCTTAGCCCTGCAGGCGCTGGGGGCTCACTGATCCGTGTAGCTTGGCAAAGTTTGTTTTTGCTGTTCCTGTTGCAACCCTCTCCATTTACCCGAGCTAGTTAGGATGTTTTTTTTTTATTTTCCTTTGATGTTAAGAGAATTGTACATGTCCTGTTGAAGGCTCCTGCTCAGGTCTGTCCTTCAGCGGTTTTTCAAACACATTCAGGACAGTTCAGGACAGTTGATGCTGATCCAAACTAGACTAACCACTGTCTACAGTCTGCTCCTGAGAACCTGGGTGTGCCTCTCGACAAACTACAAGTTTAAAAGTGTTGTAAGCTCGGGAACTATTTGTTAAATGTTGTCAGATTCTTTCATTCTTGCAAGAATTTAACCGGACCATCCTTTTAAATTTTACCAGCTGTCTTTGTCGTCTCACTTATTGATCCAAACTAAATAATTCCTTTAGCAATTTACATATTCATTATTTTTATTTGTGCATTTTTGTTTGTAACTTTTTACTTTTATACTATTTATAATAATCCGTGTGAAGTGATACTAACAAAGTAATACAGCGTAGACATGAAGGATGTGTTTACAAACACGTTAAATATGAAAAAGCAATGAGCAGAACAATGCAGTGATGTCAGAGCACAAGCACTCATACATAAGCATCTAATAAAGCTAACAATAGACCTACACAATAGAGTAGACTCACACAGGTGCAGAGAGACACATACACAGGTGTACAGAGTGTTTCTAAGGACATTTGCAAAAGAGGAGTGCATCAGGACTGGCAGGTGCAGCAGGTGAAGCAAGTTCATAGACTGTAATAAAGCAGTGTATAATGTATTAAAGTAAAAGAATCTTACAAATACAATAAAAAACCCAAAACAATAGCTTACTACAATATTCAGGTCATTAGCCAAGCGCTAAAGTCACCAAAAGAAGCATGCTAACAGTTTTGAGACACAAGGATGTGGGACTGAACAGCTGGGGGTCTTGGGGTCTTGCATCAAAACAGATGTAATCCATGTTTTCTGAGGCACTTTAGATGATGTTATAATATTTGAGCTGGACATTATAAGTGTCCCCAACATCATAGACTCAAGGCTTTCAAACAGAATCTAGGTCAAAAATTGTTTATAAAACCCACCCTTTGATCTTTTTATGTCTACGGTATATAGCCCCCCTGAATTGGGGGCTTTTGCCCTGAAACCCCATCACATTGTTCCGCCTCTGTTTTGAGACAAAACCCTCAACAGATGCAGCTTTAGCCTCTTTCCAGGCCTTTGTATGAATGGGTCTAATAATGGTATAATGGGACGTCTACAGTGAATATTTACAGTGCATAGGTCACAGACGCAGCGGCGAGAGCGTCTGTGACCTATGCGTCTGTGGTCTAACAAAATTTCCATAAATAAAGCCACGAGGCTGAACTAGCATTCGTTTAATTCCCTGATGGCACTGTCTGTTATCACTAAACAGACAGAACCAAAAACAAACAAAGTGAGCCTCACTTAACGTACAGCTGTCCTCCTCCTGACCGGACCGGTTTTAGACCCGACAGGGACCAGCACAGACTGGTCCCCAGGCCAGGCTCTCCACCACAGGAGCGCAGGGGCTCGGGTGGTAGAGTGATCGTCCTGCAACCAGAAGGCTGGCGGTTTGATTCTTATTGTGTCCTTGGGCAAGACACTTGGCTCCAGTGCCACAGCTCTGGTTTATGAAAGCATGAGAATAGAAGTCTGAGGCAACAATCTGCCATGTTTACGTTCATGTTCATCAACATGCACTGTCCCAATCAAATAAATAAATTAATAATAAAAAGATGGTGACACTATTTGATCTTTTTGATTGTGGTGGCTGTTTTCTGTTGTGGCAAATGGTTTTGTGTTTCAATCTTGTGTTTCATTCTTTTTCTCACAGAAAGTGTCTGTTCAGCGCTAATTTGTCTTTTTTAAAATAAAGTTGAATCTAATGTAATCTAATCTTTTTTATAGAGAAAACATAAACAGACACATAAATCGAGGACGAGGAAACTGTCATTCAGAGCTTAAAGTTTACAATCAGGTCTAAACCCTAGTTCGGTGGAAATACATGTGTGCTGTAAGTGAGAGGTACATGTGTGTTGTCAAAAGAACACGTCAGAAGAACACGTCAGACGAACACGTCAGAAGAACACGTCAGAAGAACACGTCAGAAGAACACGTCAGAAGAACACGTCAGAAGAACCGTCAGGCGAACCGTCAGAAGAACCGTCAGAAGAACCGTCAGGCGAACCGTCAGAAGAACACGTCAGAAGAACCGTCAGAAGAACCGTCAGGCGAACCGTCAGAAGAACCGTCAGAAGAACCGTCAGAAGAACCGTCAGGCGAACCGTCAGAAGAACCGTCAGAAGAACCGTCAGAGGAACCGTCAGGCGAACCGTCAGAAGAACCGTCAGGCGAACCGTCAGAAGAACCGTCAGAAGAACCGTCAGAAGAACCGTCACGAACCGTCAGAAGAACCGTCAGAAGAACCTGCGTCAGAAGAACCGCGTCAGGCGAACCGTCAGAGGAACCGTCAGAAGAACCTGCGTCAGAAGAACCTGCGTCAGAAGAACCGTCAGAAGAACCGTCAGAAGAACCGTCAGAAGAACCTTGACTAGGCGAACCGTCAGAAGAACGTCAGAAGAACCGTCAGAAGAACCGTCAGGCGAACCGTCAGAAGAACCGTCAGAAGAACCGTCAGAAGAACCGTCAGAAGAACCGTCAGGCGAACCGTCAGAAGAACCGTCAGAAGAACAAGTCAGAAGAACCGTCAGAAGAACCAAGTCAGAAGAACCGTCAGAAGAACCGTCAGGCGAACCTGACGTCAGAAGAACACGTCAGGCGAACCGTCAGGCGAACCGTCAGAAGAACCTGCGTCAGAAGAACAAGTCAGAAGAACCGTCAGACAAACCGTCAGGCGAACCGTCAGAGGAACCGTCAGGCGAACCGTCAGAAGAACCGTCAGAAGAACCGTCAGAAGAACCGTCAGAAGAACCCGTCAGACAAACCGTCAGGCGAACCGTCAGAAGAACCGTCAGACTAGAACCGTCAGAAGAACCTGCGTCAGAAGAACCGTCAGAAGAACCGTCAGGCGAACCGTCAGAAGAACCGTCAGGCGAACACGTCAGACAAACCGTCAGAAGAACACGTCAGAAGAACAAGTCAGAAGAACACGTCAGACAAACACGTCAGACGAACACGTCAGAGGAACACGTCAGACGAACACGTCAGAAGAACACGTCAGAAGAACACGTCAGAAGAACACGTCAGACGAACACGTCAGAAGAACACGTCAGAAGAACAGGTCAGAAGAACACGTCAGAAGAACAAGTCAGAAGAACACGTCAGAAGAACACGTCAGACGAACACGTCAGAAGAACACGTCAGACGAACACGTCAGACAAACACGTCAGAAGAACACGTCAGAAGAACAAGTCAGAAGAACACGTCAGACAAACACGTCAGACGAACACGTCAGACGAACACGTCAGACGAACACGTCAGACGAACACGTCAGAAGAACACGTCAGAAGAACACATCAGAAGAACACGTCAGAAGAACAAGTCAGAAGAACCGTCGTCAGGCGAACCGTCAGGCGAACCGTCAAGCGAACCGTCAGAAGAACCGTCAGAAGAACAAGTCAGAAGAACCGTCAGGCGAACCGTCAGAAGAACCGTCAGAAGAACAAGTCAGAAGAACCGTCAGACAAACCGTCAGGCGAACACGTCAGGCGAACACGTCAGACGAACACGTCAGACGAACACGTCAGAAGAACACGTCAGAAGAACACGTCAGAAGAACACGTCAGAAGAACAAGTCAGAAGAACACGTCAGACGAACACGTCAGAAGAACACGTCAGAAGAACACGTCAGAAGAACACGTCAGACGAACACATCAGAAGAACACGTCAGATGAACACATCAGAAGAACACGTCAGAAGAACACGTCAGATGAACACATCAGAAGAACACGTCAGAAGAACAAGTCAGAAGAACACATCAGAAGAACACGTCAGATGAACACGTCAGACGAACACGTCAGAAGAACACGTCAGACGAACGCGTCAGAAGAACACGTCAGATGAACACGTCAGACGAACACGTCAGACGAACACGTCAGAAGAACACGTCAGAAGAACACGTCTTGAGTCAGCTTCATGTTGTCGCAGCATTATTTGACTAGAGTTTCCTCAATAGAACTGCCCCTGGCTCACGACACAAATGAAAACGCCCAGACACTTTAAATTTTATTCAAAACATTGGTCATTTCCACTGAGAGTCAGATGCTGAGGCTAAGATGGAAACACAATGAGCCAGTCTCCTGTTTCTTTGTGTTTACAGCGCTTCAGGAAACTGGAGGGACAGAAATGGTTTCTGTTTGAAGGACAGAGGCAGGTTGTGACTCTTTTGTAAAGAAGGAGAAATACTGCACTCACTGTTTACATTAGATTAATTCTTCACCTTTGGCTAAATCCAGATTAAAGCCCATGTAAAAACTGGACTCAAACAAGGCTAAAATCAAACTAAAACCAGAACTAAACCTGGACCAAAACCAGACATAAACCTAGAGTTAAGCCAAACAAAGTCCTGACTCACAGCAGGCTTAAACTGAGCTAAACTTGTTCTACAGTCAGGCTAAACCCATGAGTAAAATAAGGTGTAAGGATTTAACCTGGAAGAAAATGGGGCGGGGCTATTTCTGCAAAAACCTCAAGCAACAAAACGTTAAAAAGAAAAAAGCTGCTTGTATGTACATTGTCTTTACTCACAGATGATTGGTCCGGTTGTGGTTTGTTTCTGAACCAGAATAAATCCTGACGTCATCAAACCAAACTAGACTAGAACCTTGACTAGAACCTGGACTAAAACCTGGAATAGAACCTTGACTAGAACCTTGACTAGAACCTGGACTAGAACCTTGACTAGAACCTGGACTAAAATAATAACTTGATGACTACTCACATTTCAAACTTGAAAAGAATATCTGTAGGTCCATGCGTTTTCTAGAGGAACCATAGTTTATCCAAAATTTATCCAAATTGGAGACATTTGGAAAACGTATAAAAAAGTGCAATAAGTTCTGAATGCTTCAACCCACAGGCATCAATGAGGGCTCTACTGAAAGCTTACATCTAGAGGAATCTGTATTTACAAACATAATCACTCTATTAGTTATGAAAATGTCGCAGCTGATTTCAAGTTGGAAATACTTCTCTGCAGGTTTTGAGCCTTGGAGGATATAACATGTCTTGTGGACCTAATTATTTTACTGGATATTATTCCTGACCTTTACGGACAGAAAGACACCAAGCTAATGTGGATTTGTTGCTGTTTCAGTCCAAGAGACCCGTCAAAAGTAAGACAAGTCCAAACTCAACCTTTGTGCTCGTCTGTAAAAAAGGCTTTGGTGTCGGCGGTTGTTCGCTGTTCTTTTGTAGCGTGTACAACGTCCCGGGACACTAAGCCGATAACCTAAACTAGAACCTGGACTAGAACCTTGAATAGAACCTGGACTAAAACCTGGACTAGAACCTGGCTAAAGTCCATCTGAACAAATATTATCTTTTCAAACATCCATCTAACACAATCCGCTCAGCTCGTTCTTGTGAGCACGTGAACACATTCATAAAGCACAGTTTCAGGAGAACCTCTTGTTCACGGACACATCCACTTGGTCTCATGAGGAAGACTTTTTCAGCTCCGGGTCTGAAACAGGTGAGGTGAGTGTCACCTGAGCCATATGGTGTGAAGCCCTGGTTAAAGGCACTTCCACACATGCACTGCTTATAAGTCATTGACAAGATGGCATTAACAATAAATCTACACTGTGGACATGTTTCTGTGGCAGGAGGCTGGCCACATTAAAAGGTAATAAAGTTGTTATTTACAGTATGTCATAAAAATCATTTATTAACTATAATGTAGGCCTATAAGAAAGCTGTTAGAAGGACTGTAGATAAACACATATAGCCTAACACTTAAAAACCTCAATACAATTATTATTACTAATAAACATGTTTTGTTATGTCCAGCTCTAGAATAGAGCACAGAGAGCTAATACAAAGCATCACCTCATGACATTTACAGCAGCTCTAGAGTGAGTCACTCCTGCTCCAGTTCATAGTCTTATCCACATTTATGACTTATATCTTCAGCTGTAAATCCTATTGCTGCCGGGACAAAGACGTTGCACTACATCTAATCACAGTTCAGGGACACTCTGTCCTCTACAGATTTGTATCAGCTGCTGTTGAAGCAGGGTCTTGAATGATCTCTGTCCTTTTCTGCTGCTGTCAATGACATGGCTTTTATTTTGACAGGATCACAGGAAGTGTCGATTTGTCGTAAACAGCGACAGAGGAATGTGTGTAGTCTGCAGATGCATATTTAAAGGTACATTATGGAAGTTTTAATGGTTCAGATAATGTTTTTTAAACCCATACATTCATCAGCAACAGTCTGTGCAGAACGAGCCTCCACAAATGCCTCTGTGAGCCTGTACAGTCAATCAAATGAGAAGGTTTCGAGGTGAAAACTCCCGCGCTGGTTCAGCGGATGTTACGTTATGTGCTCGTTTACCTGGTTGGCATTTCCTGATTTGCCGACATAAGTAAACAACATTAGCATCAGAAAACGAATCCAGCGAACACATGGAATAGACAGGCCTCCAGTGTCAGGATCCTGACCTGGTTTTGTAGTCTGTTTTGTTAGTGTATCTGTGTTGTCTCTGTTTTGTTTGTGATGTTATGTTTCTTTTAAGTATCTTGGTTGTTTCATTATTGTCTGATTTCCAGTTTGGTTTCTGTGTCTGATTTTGTTTCAGATTGTATTTGAGTTCCAGGTTTTATTGTGAGATGTCTTAACCCTGTCTGTGTCTTTTGTTTGACTTCCTGCCTTGTGTCTTTCCCTCCTGTGTGATTGCATGCTCCAGGTCGTCGTCACCCCTACCGTGAGTTGTTCTGTGTCTCCGTGAGCTCCGTGAGTGGATACTTCCTTGTGGTCCCTTGTCTGATGTTTTTGTGTGCTATCAGTTCTGGACTTTTTTTGTATGCTCGGACCTTGGCTGTGTTCCTACCTTGTTTCATTGATTGATTTGATTCTACTTGTGTTTGGGGTTTGCACTGGAGTCCCGCCTGTTCCGGACGGTAGGGACATGACATCCAGTGCAATCGGAACCAGCAGATTCTTCTTCTGGCGTTGTTTGTGCTCGTACAAGCGTGCACAGTGAACACGCACAAAACTGGATGCAGTACCAAGGAAATAAAATAATATGTTTTTACCATCTCATTATAAACCATGTCCAGACAAGGTTAGAGAGTACAGCTTTACTTTCCTGAAACCTTCAACCAGCATGACCCACGACCTGTTTGTGAAAGTATTACCTGCTGCAGGATATGACAGTAAATAATGGAAACACTGTAACACAAATCTTTGATGAATTCAACCTCTCCAGATGAACTCCCTTCAGTCACATGGGCCCACTCTCTGAACTGCTCAACTACTACAAATATTACAGTACTAAACATTCACAAAGGCCTACCTGACAGCCTTTTATCACTGTAAATGCTGCTCTGATGTACAATAAAACGTAAAGTGTCAAATACAATGTCACAATATTTAACATTGATCTCCTTTGAGCTGCTGTTAAACAAAGCACATTTAAACACTATTAAGTCTTATGCCTCATGAAAACTGTTCCATAGAATGTTTAGAATGAAAGCTGGGTTAAGGTCACGTGACACATCAGTATTGGTAAAACTCTCTCATTTGCGAAAATCTCTGAATTTCCCTCAGGGTCATCAAAGCAAATCTGAGCTAAATCACATTTGTGTTCAGTCACACATTAGAGTCGGTGACAATAACAGGGACAAGACATTAGCCCACCACAGCAAACAGGTTGTCTTCTTTATATTTTCGTGCAGATTCTTCAGGTGAACTGAGTCGATGCCTGTTTAAAACACCTGCAGGATGTTCTCTCGGTGGATGTATGAAGTGAAACCTAAAGCTAAAGTTTGCTGTTCATAATTAATCTGATTTGTTTTATTTTTTTGGCATAAAGGTAAAACTGACAGCATACTGACACTTTGAGAGTGCATTTTCTACATAAATAGTGACTTCTTCTACGTCTGATGGCGTCTTCTTAGAGAAAAAGCTCTGACCTTGACATGTGCCCCTGAAGTATGAAGGGCAGCTGAAAAGACTGACATGAGGTTAAAACTGATTAAAAGAGTGGTCACTTGAAAACACCTTTGCTACAAACAGACGCCGCAGCGGCTACACCTCTCAGATAAGCCCCATGACAATGCATCACAAGTGGCCAACGCCACTGTATGCAAATACTGTGGTGTTTCACAATCCTGCCCTGCCTGTGGAAAAGTCTGTTGTCGATGCACAAAAAACATTTTGCAAAGGTGTGAGTAAAAAAAAAAACACTGATACAAATGGTGAGGATGACCACCACATCTACACAGCTGAGGTTATTGGAGCTGTGAAGAGACAACGGTTCACCACACTAAAACTGAATGTGCGGGGTTTAACTTGACCATCCGTGAAGAACTGAACAGAATAGATCTGTGCAACCATGTTCCTCTAGCTGAGCAGCAGCTTATTGATTCATATATATGTGCCATCAACAGGTGCGTCCATGGTCATACCTGGTAGATGTGGAAGGAACTTTGTAGAGGCGAAGCAGATTGGATCTGAGAGCAGCTGAGCAGGAGGACACAGCAGATAAATCACAGGGAAGACAGGTCCCTGTACAGGACAGTGTCGTTTAGCCAAGAGAACAAAGGAGCATGCACTGTAACATAAACAATCCAAACAAACTTAAAGTTAATGTTTGGTACAGTCCAAGTATTAGCGATGAAGCGTCCGTGTGTAACTGTATTTGGTATGATCCTCGTTTAAATCAATACAGGCTTACGGAGCTAACTAGAGGAAGCTTGTCTTCCCACAGGAGGTGGCAGTGACCACTCTCCGTCCAGATATGGTCCTATTATCTAAGAGCACAAAAACCATCATAATTGCTGAGCTCACGGTGCCCTGGGAAGAGAGGCTAGCCACGTCTCACCAACTGAAAAAGCCAAGTACCAAGGCCTGGTCGATGAAGCAGTTCTAAAAGGTTGGTACGCAACCAGCTATCCCATTGAAGTCGGCTGCCGCGGCTTCCCAGCAAATTCAGTGCGCTCCTTCCTCCAGAGGGTGGGCCTGGGGCCTAAACAGCTGAAGAAAGCCACCAGGGACATAGCTGTAGCAGCCTAGTCCAGTTCAAGATGGCTGTGGCTGAAGAGAGCCCACAGTTGGAACCCTTCTGCAGGTGAAGGCTAATCAGTCTTCGCTACCCCACTCAGGCGAGGTGTTCAGGTTAAGGGGCGAAACACCTGAGACCCTGAGATCCCTGCTGACGATGCGGAAGGGTCCCAACAATGTGGATGCTCCAAGGAATACCATCTCGGAAGATGATCTGCATCACCATAGTTAGTGTAGTTCTTACAGTTTCAGCTTGTGGCAAAGCATTGCTAATGTTTACTTCACCAAAACACAAATATTTTTCCGGCACTTTTTATCAGGGTATTTGTTGTTTTGAGTTTGACTGATACCAGACGAGGAAGTAAGTCCATATCTGATGATGGACTCATAACTGGCTCCATCAAGTCAACCAAATCAACAATTCTGTAGAATACACTGAATGTTTGCATAAAGGGTGCAGCAACTTTGCTACAATAAGAAGAAAATACAAACTTAGTAGCCTATAAAATGTAAGCGCTGACTGATTTTTGAGCAGATGTAGTCCAAATCTTTAGTCCACCGGATATGGAAGTCAAAGTGGAAGATCCCCAGAAACCTGTGTGATGTGACCTCCTTTAGACTCTATTCATTATTTAACTCAGAGTCTCATCCGAGAATCAGAGCCTGGACCGGACCAGGCCACAGCAGGTCTAAACTAAAACAGAACAAAAAGGATTAAATTTAGAAAGAAAAACAATAACTAAAATAGATCCAAACAAAGACAACACTATTATCAAGTCATGGTTAAGTCATGGTTAAGCCCTGGTTTAGACCTGGTTTAGTCACGGTTTATTCCTGGTTTTGTCCCGGTTTAGAGCTGGTGTAGTCCAGGTTTTGTCCCGGTTTAGTCCCGGTTTAGACCTGGTATAGTTCTGGTTTAGTCCCGGTTTAGACCTGGTTTAGACCTGGTTCAGACCTGGTTTAGACCTGGTTTAGTCCCGGTTTAGACCCGGATTAGTCCCGGTTTAAACCCGGTTTTAGTCCTGGTTTAGTCCTCATTTAGTCCCGGTTTAGACCCGGTTTTGTCCCGGTTTAGACCAGGTTTAGTCCTGGTTTAGTCCTGGTTCAGACCTGGTTTAGACCTGGTTTAGTCCCGGTTTAGACCCGGATTAGTCCCGGTTTAAACCCGGTTTTAGTCCTGGTTTAGTCCTCATTTAGTCCTGGTTTAGACCAGGTTTAGTCCTGGTTTAGTCCTGGTTCAGACCTGGTTTAGACCTGGTTTAGTCCCGGTTTAGACCTGGATTAGTCCCTGGTTTAGTCCCGGTTTAGACCTGGTTTAGTCCTGGTTTAGTCCTCATTTAGTCCCGGTTTAGACCCGGTTTAGTCCTGGTTTAGTCCCAGTTTAGAGCTGGTTTAGTCCAGGTTTTGTCGCGGTTTAGATCTGGTTTAGTCCTGGTTTAGACCTGGTTTAGACCTGGTTTAGTCCCGGTTTAGACCCGGTTTAAACCTGGTTTAGTCCCGGTTAATACCCGGATTAGTCCCGGTTTGGCCCCAGTTTAAACCCAGTTTTAGTCCTGGTTTAGTCCCGGTTAAGACCCGGATTAGTCCCGGTTTAGTCCCGGTTTAAACCCGGTTTTAGTCCTGGTTTAGTCCCGGTTAAGAGCTGGTTTAGTCCTGGTTTAGTCCCGGTTTAGTCTCGGTTTAGTCCCAGTTTAGACCTGGTTTAGTCCTGGTTTAGTCCTGGTTTAGTCCCTGTTTATTCCTGGTTTAGACCTGGTATAGTCCTGGTTTAGTCCTGGTTTAGTCCCGGGTTAGACCCGGTTTAGACCTGGTTTAGTCCCGGTTTAGTCCCGGTTTAGATCCGGTTTAGACTTGGTTAAGTCACGGTTTAGAGCTGGTTTAGTCCTGTAAAGACCTGGTTTAGTCCTGGTTTAGTCCCGGTTTAGAGCTGGTTTAGACCTGGTTTAGTCCTGGTTTAGTCCTGGTTAAGTCCCGGTTTAGATCCGGTTTAGACCTGGTTTAGTCCCGGTTTAGACCCAGTTTAGTCCTGGTTTAGTCACGGTTTAGATCTGGTTTAGTCCTGGTAAAGACCTGGTTTAGTCCTGGTTTAGTCACGGTTTAGAGCTGGTTTAGTCCTGGTAAAGACCTGGTTTAGTCCTGGTTTAGTCACGGTTTAGAGCTGGTTTAGTCCTGGTAAAGACCTGGTTTGGTCCTGGTTTAGTCCCGGTTTAGACCCAGTTTAGTCCTGGTTTAGTCACGGTTTAGAGCTGGTTTAGTCCTGGTAAAGACCTGGTTTAGTCCTGGTTTAGTCCCGGTTTAAACCCGTTTTTTGTCCTGGTTTAGTCCAGGTTTTGTTCCGGTTTAGATCTGGTTTAGTCCTGGTTTAGACCCGGTTTAAACCTGGTTTAGTCACGGTTTAGACCCGGTTTAGTCCTGGTTTAGTCCCGGTTTATTCCTGGTTTAGTCCCGGTTTAGAGCTGGTTTAGTCCTGGTTTAGACCCGGTTTAAACCTGGTTTAGTCACGGTTTAGACCCGGTTTATTCCTGGTTTAGTCCCGGTTTATTCCTGGTTTTGTCCCGGTTTAGTCCCGGTTTGGACCGGGTTTAGTTCTGGTTTAGTCCTGGTTTAGACCTGGTTTAGACCTGGTATAGACCTGGTTTAGTCCCGGTTTAGTCCTGGTTTGGACCTCGTTTGGATCTGGTTTTGTCCCGGTTTAGTCCCGGTTTAGACCCAGTTTAGTCCTGGTTTAGAGCTGGTTTAGTCCTGGTTTGGAACTCGTTTAGACCTGGTTTAGTCCTGGTTTCGACCGGGTTTAGTTTGGTTTAGTCCCGGTTTAGACCTGGTTTAGACCTGGTATAGACCTGGTATAGACCTGGTTTAGTCCCGGTTTAGTCCTGGTTTAGCCCCGGTTTAGTCCTGGTTTAGACCTGGTTTTGACCTCATTTGGAACTGGTTTAGTTCTGGTTTAGTCCCGGGTTAGATCCGGTTTAGACCTGGTTTAGTCCCGTTTTAGATCTGGTTTAGTCCCGGTTTAGACCTGGTTTAGTCCCAGTTTAGACCCAGTTTAGTCCTGGTTTAGTCACGGTTTAGACCTGGTTTAGTCCCGGTTTAGTCCTGGTTTAGCCCCGGTTTAGTCCTGGTTTAGACCTGGTTTTGACCTCATTTGGAACTGGTTTAGTTCTGGTTTAGTCCCGGGTTAGATCCGGTTTAGACCTGGTTTAGTCCCGTTTTAGATCTGGTTTAGTCCCGGTTTAGACCTGGTTTAGTCCCAGTTTAGACCCAGTTTAGTCCTGGTTTAGTCATGGTTTAGACCTGGTTTAGTCACGGTTTAGACCTGGTTTAGACCTGGTATAGACCTGGTTTGGAGCTGGTTTAGTTCTGGTTTAGTCTCGGTTTAGACCCGGTATAGACCTGGTTTAGTCCCGGTTAAGTCCTGGTTTAGTCATGGTTTATTCCTGGTTTAGTCCTGGTTTAGAGCTGGTTTAGTCCAGGTTTTGTCCCGGTTTAGTCCCGGTTTGGACCTGGTTTAGTCCCGGTTTAGACCTGGTTTAGACCTGGTTTAGACCTGGTATAGTCCTGGTTTAGTCCTGGTTTAGCCCCGGTTTAGACCTGGTTTAGCCCCGGTTCAGACCTGGTTTAGTCCTAGTTTAGTCCTGGTTTAGACCTGGTTTAGACCTGGTTTAGTCCCGGTTAAGACCCGGATTAGCCCGGTTTTAGTCCTGGTTTAGTCTCGGTTTAGAGCTGGTTTAGTCTAGGTTTTGTCCTGGTTTAGACCCGGTTTAGTCCTTGTTAAGTCCTGGTTTAGACCTGGTTTAGACCTGTTTTAGTCCTGGTTTAGTCCTGGTTTAGACCTGGTTTAGATCTGGTTTAGTCCTTGTCAGGATTCATGTTTAAGTTGTCTGTTTTGTTTGATGTTGTGGTTCTTTTAAGTTTCTTAGTGGTTTCTTTATATTCTGATTGTTTCTACTTGTTGTGGTGTTTTGGTTTTATTTTGATATGTCTTACTCCTGTCTGTGTTTTATGATTTACTTCCTGCCTGTTGTCTTCCCCTTCTGTGTGATTGCCTGCTCCGCCCTGATGTGTTGCACCTGTTCCTTGTTGTCTGTTTGT
Source organism: Perccottus glenii (assembly GCA_024416835.2). NCBI lineage: Eukaryota > Metazoa > Chordata > Actinopteri > Gobiiformes > Odontobutidae > Perccottus > Perccottus glenii. The sequence continues at coordinate 1,378,037 of CM044548.2, read as the reverse complement.
CTTTATAACCTGTGTGTTTTTCCCCTGCTCTTGGCCAGGTCGTCGTGTCTGTTACCGTGAGTCTGTATTGCGTTTCATTGTGTCTGATCCAACGTAGTCTTTGTTTTCTGTGGAGGTTCTATTATTTTTCCAAGTCTGATTTGTTCTGATGTTTTATTCCTGGATTGGTTGCTCGGACCCGCCTTGGTTTTTTCCCTGGTTCTTGTATTTTGTTTTTATACCATTGGACCAAATAAACTTTATTTTTACTCTTTGCCTGTGTCCGTGGGGTTTGCGTTGGAGACTTCCGGTTCCTGGGCCATTGGCCTTAACAGTACGACCTGGCCACGACTGAGACTCCGCAACCCATGGCAATATGTTAACCTCCAAGTCTGCTTATGTTTTGAGCCTCCGTGCCTCCTGAGCCTCCGTGCCTCCTGAGCCTTAGCGCCTACCTGGGCCACCTAAGAGACTTCTCAGCGCCTACCTGGGCCACCTAAGAGACTTCTCAGCGCCTACCTGGGCCACCTAAGAGACTTCTCAGCGCCTACCTGGGCCACCTAAGAGACTTCTCAGCGCCTACCTGGGCCACTTAAGAGACTTCTCAGCGCCTACCTGGGCCATTTAAGAGACTTCTCAGCGCCTACCTGGGCCAACTGAGACTTCTCAGCGCCTACCTGAGCTACCTAGACGTCACGGAGACTCTGCATTCAACGCCTGGTTTCCTCTCGCCTGGTTTCCTCTACGCCTGGTTTCCTCTCGCCTGGTTTCCTCTACGCCTGGTTTCCTCTCGCCTGGTTTCCCTCTACGCCCGCCCGCCGGACCTCGTGTGCCTCCGCCCGGACCCTCGTGTGCCTCCGCCCGGACCCGTGTGCCTCCCTCATTGGCTAGCCCGGCATCTCTGTGTGGCCAGCCCGGCATCTCCCCGGCATCTCCGACTGTTCTTGTGTGGTCATTCCCAGCATATTTGACTGTGTTTAGTGTGAACATCCCCAGCTTCCTTGTTTTGGTCAGCTCGAGCCCATCCATCTGGTACTTCCCCGGCTCAGATATTTTCATTTTTTTCAGTTCCCTTTCCAGTGGCAGCCCTGTCCAGTTCTCGTTCCAGTGGCAGCCCTGTCCAGTTCCCTTTCCAGTGTCAGCCCTGTCCAGTTCCCTTTCCAGTGTCAGCCCTGTCCAGTTCCCTTTCCAGTGTCAGCCCTGTCCAGTTCTCTTTCCGGTGTCCGCCCTGTCCAGTTCTCTTTCCGGTGTCCGCCCTGTCCAGTTCCCGTTCCGGTGTCAGTCCTGTCCAGTTCCCTTTCCTGTGTCAGCCTTCACTCGCCGTATTTTTGTCATTTTTGTTTCCCTGCCTGGTCCTGAGTTTTTTGTTTCCCTGCCTGGTCCTGAGTTTTTTGTTTCCCTGCCTGGTCCTGAGTTTTTTGTTTCCCTGCCTGGTCTTGAGTTTTTTGTTTCCCTGCCTGGTCTTGAGTTTTTTGTTTCCCTGCCTGGTCCTGAGTTTTTTGTTTCCCTGCCTGGTCCTGAGTTTTTTGTTTCCATGCCTGATTCTGCCCTGCCTGAGTCCTGAGTCCAGTTCCTGCCTGATCCTGAGTCCTGAGTCCAGTTCCTGCCTGATCCTGAGTCCTGAGTCCAGTTCCTGCCTGAGTCCAGTTCCTGCCTGAGTCCAGTTCCTGCCTGAGTCCTGAGTCCAGTTCCTGCCTGTTCCTGAGTCCTGAGTCCAGTTCCTGCCTGTTCCTGAGTCCTGAGTCCAGTTCCTGCCTGTTCCTGAGTCCAGTTCCTGAGTCCTGAGTCCAGTTCCTGCCTGTTCCTGAGTCCAGTTCCTGAGTCCTGAGTCCAGTTCCTGAGTCCTGAGTCCAGTTCCTGCTTGATCTTGAGTCCTGAGTCCTGCTCCTGCCTGTTCCTGAGTCCTGCTCCTGCCTGTTCCTGAGTCCTGCTCCTGCCTGTTCCTGAGTCCTGCTCCTGCCTGTTCCTGAGTCCTGCTCCTGCTCCTGCCTGATCCTGAGTCCTGCCCCCTGCCTGATCCTGAGTCCTGCCCCCTGCCTGATCCTGAGTCCTGCCCCCTGCCTGATCCTGAGTCCTGCCCCCTGCCTGATCCTGAGTCCTGCCCCGTCTGAGAACGCCCTGTCTTTGTATCCTGGGTGCCCCATGTCTGAGTCCGTCTGCCCGGCACACCTGTTTCCCCTAGTGCCTGTCCCAGCACCGCCTCCCTTCTCGGCGCCTCGTCCGGCCGACCAGTTCCGAGGCCGGACCCAGCGCCTCTGTTATCCCCAGCGCCCGTCCGGCCGACCAGTTCGAGGGCGGAGCCGACTCATTTGTTATTCCTCGGCGCCGTCCGGCGACCAGTTTCAAGGCCAGATCCGGCGCCTCTGTTTTTCCCGTGCGCCCGTCCGACCGACCAGTTCCGAGGCCGGACCCGCGCTCTGTGTTTCTTTGAGCCCGTTCCTATTATGTGTCCTGTGCCAGTGTCTTATTGTCTTGTTTCCCTCCTTCCGGACCCCTCCTCCCACCCAGGTTATGTCTATGGTTTGTTTTTGTTAGGGGATTGTAGGCCGCCCAGTGTTCGGCCTTTAGGGGGGGGGTACTGTCAGGATTCATGTTTAAGTTGTCTGTTTTGTTTGATGTTGTGGTTCTTTTAAGTTTCTTAGTGGTTTCTTTATATTCTGATTGTTTCTACTTGTTGTGGTGTTTTGGTTTTATTTTGATATGTCTTACTCCTGTCTGTGTTTTATGATTTACTTCCTGCCTGTTGTCTCCCCTTCTGTGTGATTGCCTGCTCCGCCCTGATGTGTTGCACCTGTTCCTTGTTGTCTGTTTGTCTTTATAACCTGTGTGTTTTTCCCCTGCTCTTGGCCAGGTCGTCGTGTCTGTTACCGTGAGTCTGTATTGTGTTTCATTGTGTCTGATCCAACGTAGTCTTTGTTTTCTGTGGAGGTTCTATTATTTTTCCAAGTCTGATTTGTTCTGATGTTTTATTCCTGGATTGGTTGCTCGGACCCGCCTTGGTTTTTTCCCTGGTTCTTGTGTATTGTTTTTATACCATTGGACCAAATAAACTTTATTTTTACTCTTTGCCTGTGTCCGTGGGGTTTGCATTGGAGTCTTCCGGTTCCTGGGCCATTGGCCATAACAGTCCTGGTTTAGACCTGGATTAGACCTGGGGCCTGTTTCAGAAAGGAGGTTAAGTGAAAACTCTGAGTATGTTAACCCTGAAATGAGGGAAACTCTGGGTTTTCCGTTTCAGAATGGGAGATAAATCAACCCCAAGAAAGCAGAGTAAGTCAAGCCCGTTTCTGAAAGAGAGGTAACTTATACTCAGAGTCAGTTACCATGGTAACTTACTCTGTGAACCTAACCTGGTCGGGAGCAGGTTTTCTTCAGTAAACCCAGAGTTTATTTCGGTGTCCTCCCCCTTTTTAAAGAGGAAGTGGTATTTAAACACCTCATTCATTCTTTCGATACATTCATTCATTGCGCACATTTCAGTCACGCAGAGCGGATCAAATTAAAGTGAATGAAATGGCATGTCCTTTATGGACGATCCTGTGGATGAAGAGGCTGCATTAATCCGTAGGGAGTTACATTTACGTCGGAGAGGATTTTGAGGCCCAGGGTGGATTTTTGTCATATCCATATTCATTTTTATTTGAGCGGTACCGTTTTCTTTACAGTCAATAAGATACATCCATAATCTCATCCATCCTTACATCAGAAATATCAGCCATCGCGGCGTGCTCTTACATCCGAGCAGATGCTTTGCGTTGCATTACGTTTCTTTGCAAATGGTAGTTTTCTGTATAACATCGGGATGCAGAACATATTAGTAAGGCTACTGTTTGCAGAGTTGTAAGGAAAGTGTGCCTCGCTCTTAAGCGCTTTTTCAGAATTTTTGTGTTGTTTCCTGGGCACTGCTAGACACTGGATGCTATTCAGTTATTTAATATGTCAAATGTTAGTAAAGTCAGGTAGACTACAACCATGATATGCTCAAGCCTTACCTGATTGAATTACGTTTTATATTTCATTTTCAGCTGCTGCCATGTTCTTTTAACACCTGCAGGATTGCACCTACATGAAAATTAAAATAAGGTTGAATTAATGTAATAATTACTATCTCTATAAAGTATTGGTCTACTTGTTACTAATTACTTTCTAAATCCCATATCAACATCAACCACTTGAACAATACAAGGAGAGACAAGAAACTGCACTTTTAATGCTTTCAAATAAACATACAATTGCATGAATTAATCCTGAAAAAATATATCTTTTTAAAATTTGATGTTAAATCCACTATTATTTTATACAGAATTGCTTTATAGTTTATGCAGCATTTAATGCAATTACATAAGATTTTACTTTAAATTACGGAGTAATCCCTTTAATTATATTACAGAACTGTAACTAAAAACTTTAGTTAACTTTAGTTAGTTAGAACTAAAAAGTTTTTTTAGATTACTTAGTAATTAATTACACACAACACTGTATAACAGTAATTCAAATGTAAACTTACGCATTGACTCGAGCAGCTATTTTCTCCCACGCTAACTCTCTGTCCTTCGCCGCTGCAGCCGTGTTGCTTTTTTTTTTTAATATATGTTCGTACTCTCCATATGCTTGCATAAGCACATCCAGTTCTGCTGGTGAAAAATATGAAGACCTCTTTTTGTCTGGCGCCGTTGCCATGGTGACTCATAATATCTGCGCTCCATTGATAATGGCTTTTTATAGTTGTGGTGCACGCGCTTAACTCAGAGTCAATCAACTTAGAGTTGATTGAACTAACCAATTTCAGCTGATCTGTAACCGAAAACTCAGAGTTTCCCATCTCAAGGTAAGTCAACTCAGAGTTCAGGTTTTAACTCAGAGTTGGTTGAACCTCCTTATTGAAACAGGCCCCTGGTTTAGTCCAGGTTTAGACTTGTGAAGGATGCCAAAGCAGACACAGGCTGGTAGTAAGTTTATAAGAGAGTTTATTCTAACAAAGGGTGAAGTGGAGGATCAGGCGTGGTCGAAGCGTGGCTTAGTCCTGGCAACAAGAGTCCACAGCAAGGAGGTGAGACTTGACAGAAAAAATCACAAAAGACACAACTAGAATTTCCAGGCAAAATACTCACGTTCATATTGTAGTTTGGCCATAGATTTCTACCATTGAATGGAAGTTTACTTGGGTTTGATGAGGAGATGAGATACAGCTGCCTCTGCTTGTTGCACCACGCCCACCAGCTTGACCTACAAAAAACATGACCATACGAGGGAGACGAAGACTAGGGACACAAGACAACACACACTGGGTAAACCATAACAAACACATAACAAAACCAGGACTAAACTATGTCTAAACTAGGTCTAAACTAGGTCTAAACCAGGACTAAACCAGGACTAAATCAGGTCTAAACCAAGACTAAACCAGGACTAAACCAGGTCTAAACCAGGACTAAACCAGGTCTAAACCAGGTCTAATCCAGGTCTAAACCAGGTCTAAACCAGGACTAAACCAGGACTAAACCAGGTCTAAACCAGGACTAAACCAGGACTAAACCAGGACTAAACCAGGTCTAAACCAGGACTAAACCAGGAATAAACCAGGACTAAACCAGGAATAAACCAGGTCTAAACCAGGACTAAACCAGGACTAAACCAGGACTAAACCAGGTCTAAACCAGGACTAAACCAGGACTAAATTAGGTCTAAACCAGGACTAAACCAGGACTAAACCAGGTCTAAACCAGGTCTAATCCAGGTCTAAACCAGGTCTAAACCAGGACTAAACCAGGACTAAACCAGGTCTAAACCAGGACTAAACCAGGAATAAACCAGGACTAAACCAGGACTAAACCAGGTCTAAACCAGGACTAAACCAGGAATAAACCAGGACTAAACCAGGAATAAACCAGGTCTAAACCAGGACTAAACCAGGACTAAACCAGGACTAAACCAGGTCTAAACCAGGACTAAACCAGGACTAAATTAGGTCTAAACCAGGACTAAACCAGGACTAAACCAGGTCTAAACCAGGACTAAACCAGGACTAAACCAGGTCTAAACCAGGTATAAATTAGGTCTACACCAGGACTAAACCAGGACTAAACCAGGTCTAAACCAGGTCTAAACCAGGTCTAAACCAAGTCAAAACCAGGACTAAACCAGGTCTAAACCAGGTCTAAACCAGGTCTAAACCAAGTCAAAACCAGGACTAAACTAGGACTAAACCAGGACTAAACCAGGTCTAAACCAAGTCAAAACCAGGACTAAACCAGGTCTAAACCAGGACTAAACTAGAACTAAACCAGGTCTAAACCAGGTCTAAACCAGGACTAAACTAGGACTAAACCAGGACTAAACCAGGTCTAAACCAAGTCAAAACCAGGACTAAACCAGGTCTAAACCAGGACTAAACTAGAACTAAACCAGGTCTAAACCAGGTCTAAACCAGGACTAAACCATGACTAAACCAGGTCTAAACCAGGTCAAAACCAGGACTAAACCAGGACTAAACCAGGACTAAACCAGGTCTAAACCAAGTCAAAACCAGGACTAAACCAGGTCTAAACCAGGACTAAACTAGAACTAAACCAGGTCTAAACCAGGTCTAAACCAGGACTAAACCAGGACTGAACTAGGTCTAAACCAGGACTAAACCAGGTCTAAACCAGGAATAAACCAGGACTAAACCAGGTCTAAACCAGGTCTAAAAAAGGACTAAACCAGGGCTAAACCAGGACTAAACCAGGACTAAACCAGGACTAAACCAGGATTAAACTATGATTAAACCAGGTCTAAACCAGGACTAAACCAGGACTAAATTCGGTCTAAACCAGGACTAAACCAGGATTAAACTAGGATTAAACCAGGACTAAACTATCTTTTTTGTTGTAATAAACTTCATAGAACAGTTAATTTACTCTTTTATTATTGTTTCTGTCTCTTTAAGAACCTTGCGCATGGATCCTCTGTACGTGATGACATACCGCTGCGTTCTGCCGTTACGTGCTACGTCATTTCTTCCAACACAGCCGCCGCTTCCTGGACCGGCCCCGCCGCTCTGTGGCCCGTTATCCGCAGGTGGTGGAGTGTCCGCGGGGTAAACAGGCTCCAGAGCGGCTGTATGACGGAGTAACACCCGCAGTCACTCAGCTGAGGTAAAAGTCCGTAAAACTGGCAATTTACGGCTTTATTTTGCGGTTATAACCTTTAGAATTCATCAAATCTACTGGAGTTGGAGTCTGGAAACCCATCGTGTATGTGCTTTTGTTACATGGACTTTTGAGTCAATAAAATAGAAAGTAATAAGACAAAAGACATGCAGACTTACCTTAACCATCTATTCATTAGTATTAATTGTCTACTAATTAGTTACAGTTCTGTAATTTGCATGTTCTTATGTTCTTGCTTTTTTTTGGAGCTGTTCAAGATTGATTTCATAAAATCAAAAATCTTGGGAGCATCCAGCAGCAAGCTAGATACAGCTTGTTGGAGCTATTTCTAGTTTTCTAGTATTTATTTATTTTGTTGATGGGTGCATACTGGCAGCCTCACAGCAAGAAGGTTGTGAGTTCAGTTCACATCCCTTTTCTGTGAGGAGTCTGCATGTCCTCCTTGTGTTACTGTGGGTTCTCTCCAGGTACTCAGGTTCCTCCCACCGTCCAAACACATGCATGTGTAGATAAACTGGTGTTTCTAAAGCCCAGTGAATGAATATGAGAGTGAATAGTTGTCTGTCAGAGTCTGTCTCTAAGTGTTAATCCTTCGACCAACGGACCACTGTCCAGGGTTACGCCTGTCTCGGGCCCAAAGCTCCAGTCTTGTGAACCATAACGGGAATAAGCGGAAGAAAATCAATAAATAAATTGGTTAATCTGGTTAGTGGCATTTATATTTGAGTTTTGGTCCATGCTTTTATTTTGAAGGCACTCAGAGCAGGTGACACCTGTATGCAGTTGTTTGGGATCAGCAAATTAAGCGCCACAGGGATATGTTTTTTTACCAGGGCCAGATAGCCTGTAATAGGAGTCCCACGTACTTTCAAAAACAGGACGGTCCAGTCCCTTCCTCGCAGCAAATCCTTTCCGCTATGATTTTGTGGACGAACCAATCACAAGCCGTTTGTCTGCAGCAGGGTGTGGTTTGCTGGTAACGTCATACACAAGTGACTCGGCTTGCTTTCAAAAACAGGCTTGTCACTCTTGCTACAGTGGAAAACCTGCACAGAATGACCAATGGCGCCTCGTATTGTTAAGTTTTTAAGGCAAAAATGACTCGAGTCTTTTACTTTTGTCTCTGCTTTACACTGGCCATGTTGACTGGCAGCGCTAATGTGGCTTCCTCGCTGACAACCGTATTCGTGGTTTTGCCTATTTTTGTGTCACGTCCGGCATTTCTCTGATTGGTTAACATCGCGCCTGTAAACCCCGCTTTAAAACTGAAGCAAGCAACTGGGTTCCAGGCTAACTTCTTTGTATAGAAAAGGAAAAGAGTTAGTTGCCCCTGGCCAGTCTAAGGGCAAGATGTAACAGAGGCTATAGTTGGCCATTTGAGTTTAAGGTTGGCCAGGTGTCCAAAAATTTTGCAAAGATGGCCACTTTTGATGAAAGGAACATTTTCAGGTTTTAGTTGGATTTGAATAAGTTTTAGTTGGTCTTGAACAGGTTTTAGTTTGGTTGTTTGCTTTGTGTCTGTCTTGCTTTACTTGAAGTATGTGTTTCCTGTTCTCAGCCTTGGGGGCGGAGCCAGTACAGGTGTGGTGCTGATGGTTCAGGACTCTGGACTCATCTGCATCGATCGGTTGAAGTGAAGGGTCCAGATGTGATGAAAAATGTCATGGAGTCTTCAGCTTCAGCCTCGAGAAGTCTTCTACAGTGTACATCCACAGACCTGAACTCTGTTCAGTCAACGCCTGAAGCAAGTGTAGAGTCAGCTTCAGTGACAACAGACAATGATACGACTTCCCCTAAAGCCATTAAAACTGATTCAACACAGTCCAACTGTGCTTTATGGAGTCAAAATGGCATCAGTGACCTGGAGTCTGCTGTTTTAAAGCCTAAAAAGATAGAAAGAGGGGCAACTTCAATGACATCAAGATCAATGCCAACTTTATTCAACAAAAAGGACTCTGAAGCTGCTCTTGTGCCAGAAAGGAATGTAGAAACTACAGTTACAATGCTCAGAGACACATTGGAATATACTTTAATAAACAAAAAAGCCATGGAGTTGCCTTCAATGCCCCAAAACATCATGGGACTTGCTGCTTCAATGCCCCACTTCAGCGAGGACTATGACCTTACAGAATCTGCTTTAGTGGATGGAAAAGCCTTAGATTTGCCTTTAATATCCCAAAACAACTCAGAAACTACTGCTTCAGTGCTGCATATCACCTCCAACAGTTGCAAAGCAGAGAATAAAATAGTTATAGACACTTCTTCAATGTACAAAGATTCTGTTGAATCTAGTCCAGGGACCAAAAAAACATCAAAATCTACTGTTTTTATTCCTCACAACGACATTAGTTCTGCCAAAAGTACAATAGGACTGTTTTTAATGTCACATGACAGACTAGAGGCTCTGCTGTCGCCCAAAAACACTAATGTATATAAGTCTATGGACAATAAAATCAATCAGTCAATGTTCAACAACGACACAGAATCCATTATATCAATGCCCCAAAGCAACATGGAGGCTTCTGCTTCATTGCCCCAAAATAGATCAATGGACAGGACCATGTCAATGCCTCAAAATAATATGGATTTAATTGCTGCAGAATTTACTTCATTAAACAACAATACAACGACAGCTTATGATTTAATTCCCAAAACCACTTCAGAGACTTTCCCTGAGCCTAATACCTTTACAAAATCTGCTTTAGACAAATACCCAGCCAAGGATCAAACTCTTATTGGTTCAACAAATAGCACTGCTCTCATAAACAATATGGCACCCACTGTAGTTTCAGTTCCCCAAACCAACATGGAGGATGCTGCTTCAGTGCCCCAACAAACCGAGAAATATGGTTCAACTTCAAATGTCAAATCACCAATGGAATCTAATTTCTTGAGTGAAAATGGTGTAAAATCCACTTTAACACCTCAATATTGGGAGTTGGAGTTGCATTCCGTTCTCCAAAACAATATACAGCCATCTGTTTCAATGTCCGGAGCCACAGTTGAACAAATATCAAAGTCCAGGACCATTGCAATTGCTCCTTCAGTCGACAAAATGCTGTCCAGAAATTCAAATGAGATGTCTTCAGTGCCCCAAAACAAGATGGACGCTACTGCTTTAATGCCCCAAACCACTAAGAAACATTCAACAAAGCCCCAGAACTTTACAAAATCTCCTTCAATGGACAAAATGGAAAAAAAAACTATAAAACACACCAGTGAGATGTCATCAATGCCCCAAAACAAGATGGCAGCTGCTTCTTCAAAGCCCAAAACTATCACTGAATCTGCAGCAAAGCCCAAAAGCATTAGAACATCTCCTTCTGTCGACAAAATGGACAAACTATCATTAAAAAAGACCAAAGATGCATCTAAAAAAGAGAAGACAGCTCTTTCCGAAGCTGCTCCTGTCCCGATGTTGACATCAGAGAGGCGTCCATCTTTGAGGCCCCCGTGGCGCGGTGGCAGTTGCTCCCCTTGGCCCCCGTCTCGGAGCCTGACCAGTCCCAGTCTGGGCCAGTCCGGCTTTATCCGGCGCAGTGAGAGCTCGGTGTCGGTGAACGCGGGGCTGAGGCGTAAACCGGGGCTGATGAGAGCGGCCACGTCCCTGCCCCACATCCCCAAAGCCCCGTCGGGACGGCCCTGTCTCCTGGTGGCCCTTCGACCCACGAACCTCCAGCAGCAGAGGGACGCCTTCTTCCAGGCGCAGTTCCAGTACGAGCCGCAGTTCCAGTACGAAGAACCGGAGCCCAGAGCCGTCCTGGACAAGTACCGAGAGGGGTCCGGACTCTTCCTGCAACAGGTTCATTTATCTAACCTGGAATTAAGCTAATGCTAAATCAGGTCTTAACCCAGACGCATTCAACTGACTTAGATTCCTTTTAAGAGCAATTCTTTTTTAAATGAGGTTGTTTAATTATTATTATGATTAAATTATTTGTTATTTATATCCTTATAATATTCATTTTTTTATATGACCAAAAATGGGGCCAAAATCTTTGTTATCTGGACTTTATAAAAGATTGAGTCTAAGTCAATGATGTCATAGTCCTGAAAAATACTCTCCAGATATGTCTGAACCATAAGCCTACTCTGAATCCTGGTTAACTTGAGTCTGGTTTATTTTAGTCTGGATTAATATTTATGTGTGGTTTATTAAAACCTGCATTATTAAAGTCTGCTTTGTTGAATTCTGGTCTATTAAGTCTGACTTATTATTATTATTATTATTTGAACTGCTTCAATCAAGTGGAGTTAATTGGAGCCTAGTTTATTAAAACCTTATCTGGTTTGTTATGTCTGGTTCAATAAAGTCTGGTTCATTAAAGTCTGGTCTAATCTGAAGCTCAGTGTTGTGTCCTCAGGCTGTGGGGATCATGGAGTGTGTTCTGAAGAAGTTCGGCTCATATGAAAACTTTGAGGAGGCGACCGGAGGCAACGTTTTACCCAAAAGCCAGGTTTGGGCCGCGGTTCGTAAATACCTGCAGAAGGAGGGCTGTGTGGGAGAGGTGAGAGTGGACACTCTCGTTTCATCTGCAAATCAAACACATCAGGAGCCTTAGTGAACTACACTGTAGGACTGCAGCACATGGACACGTGTGTGTGTTTCAGGTGGTGGTGCATCTGTCGGAGGAGCTGCTGTCTCAGGCCGTGATGGTGGTGGAAAACTGTCGCCCGACGCTCACCATCAACCTCTCAGGAGCAAGACAGCACTGGCTCGAGGGCATGCTGCGCCACGAGATCGGTACTAACTGTGTTTAGAGGGATTTAATCAAGGTTTAGATGGATCTGAACAGGTTTTAGATGGATGTGAACAGGTTTTATTTGTATCTTAACAGGTTTTTTCTTGGGTTTGAACAGGTTTTTGTTGGATTTAAACAGGTTTTAGTCAGATTTGAACAGGTTTTTGTTGGATTTAAACAGGTTTTAATTGGATTTGAACAGTTTTTAGTTGGATTTAAACAGGTTTTAATTGGATTTGAACAGTTTTTAGTGTGATTTGAACAGGTTTTTGTTGGATTTTAACAGGTTTTAAGTGGATTGAAACAGGTTAAATCCTAGACATTAAACACTATAAACCCCTGTGTTGCGTTCAGGGACCCATTACCTGCGTGGGGTCAACAACAGTCTGCAGCCGTGGGCCTCGTCTGAAAACAGGAAGCAGCTGGGTCTGAAGCCGGCGAACCCCACGGAGGAGGGCCTGGCGAGCCTCCACAGCGTCCTGCTCCGGAAACAGCCGTTCCTCTGGAGGGCGGCGCTGCTCTACTACACCGTGTTCCACGCAGCGAGCATGAGCTTCAGCCAGCTCTTCAGCCACATCGGACGCTTCGTACACAGCCCCAACGTCCGCTGGGAGTACTGCCTCCGGGCCAAGAGGGGGCAGACCGACACGTCCAAACCTGGTACGACAGGGTTTATGCACTCAGTTTCCCACAATGCATTTGGTTAAAACACTGCTGTGGCCATGTCTTGTTGGTGTTAAGTTAACTATATTTATCAAGAATGTGGCAGCGTTAGTAAGAAAAAGGTTTCAAAGTCCTTTTGTGCCTGATTCATCAGGTCTAACAACAGAAGAGCCAGTGTCTGACCAGCTGCTAATGCAATACTCAATACTCACAGTATCATTGAGTGTAGGAATGTGACTGCTGCTCTGTCAAGGAGGCCCTAATATGTTTTAAACTCCTTACATTAAAATGAGTAGTTTTTAACATGCTTTTGAAAGAATAGTTTTGAATCTAAGTAGACCCCAAGGTTTGTAAATAATTCAACATTTTGTAGTTCTTGTCCTCCATAATAGACCCTTACTGGAACTAAAGGTGTTCTTGGTTTGTCTTTTTAACGTTCAAACATTTAAGAATCAGTTCATTATTTCTGTCGATGCACTAGAGCTTTTGAGAGTCGTTGGGCTGCTTCAGGTGGATTTTTTGAATAGATGAAAATGACTGTATGGTCAGCGTACATAATAGTGTCTACATTTTTACACACATTATGCAATTCATTAACATAAAGCAAGAACAGTAGTGGGCCCAAGAGAGACCCCTGAGGGACACCTACTGGATAATTTAGGTATAATGACTTACTGTCACACACCTGCACTGCTTTCTATTTGTTAAATAAGACTGTATCCAACTTAACTGTGGGATCTGTTAAATTAAGAGAGTCTGGTAAGAAGTTTGCAGTGGTTCTTTGTGTCAAATGTTTAAAATCTATAAAAACAGCAGCAACACAGCTATTTCTATCCAAGTATAATTGAACCTTTTTAAGAATTAAGTACTTCTGCACACGGCATTAGACTCATGTTCTGTTTCTTTAAACTCCTCCCACAATGACGTCACCTGCTTTCATTAATATCAAATGAAATAATGTAATAATGCCTCCATAAATCCAGCTGAACCGACCTCAAAACCGTCCCTAGTGCCAGCTTTATCTGATTAATGTGATCTTTGACTGGCCCTTTTCGGTTGAGCAGGCGTTTATCTAATATTATAGAAATGTTTGAAAAGATTTATTCTTAAAATGATTCCAGTCGTGTGTTTTTGAGTTTCTGCTCTGAGCTCACTTCTTGTGTCTGTTACAGGCTGCTTCAGTAAAGACCAGGTTTATTTGGACGGGATCCTGAGGATTCTCCGACACCGACGCTCCATCGACTTCCAGCTGCTCACTGCTCTGGGAAAGGTCAGGGTTTAAACAGGCTTTACTTGGATTTATATCAGATGCAACATCAAATCAAAAACGAATAATTCAAGACAAAGTGTAAAGAGTAGTTTTATTAAAAGACTGTTAGAAAAACACAAGCTAACTGCTGACTGTTGCTTTGAAAGAAGAAATAAAGGACACGTCAGATCTCTCACAGGAGGAGTGTGCCCCCTACTGGTGTTTTAGAGAACTACACTGTTATATTTGTGGACAGTAAAGTGACGTTTTGGCTGAATGTTTGTGGTGTCCAGGTGTCGTTCGAGGACGTGGAGCGGCTGCGGTCTCTGGCGGTTCTGTCCCGGACCAGGATCCCTCACTTCATGCGGGACTCGGAGCGGTACCTGTCTCACCTGGACCACATCGTAGTCGTGAACGAACTGGACGACGGCGAGTTAGAACAACTGCTGCCGTGAAAAAGACTCTGGACACAAACTATATGTTCTTTCTGCAGCTCTACAGACTCTGAGGACGAGGAAAATTAAAGACATAAACGTAGGCTTTAATCTCAAATCATACGTCGTTGTTTTTTTTATTAATAAATGACCTAAATTAGTGCTAAAGCTCCTGAACCTGTGCGTTTGTGAAAACCCGACTAAAACCAGGACAAACTCAGCTGATCTTCTCTAAAGGACTCTAACCCTGTTCTTCTTGTATTTCCTCTGCATTCGTCTGTATTTATTCAAAGAACACTTGAAGAACGTGAGGAAAAGGGACTTGTGCATGTGCTTTACCTCAGACCTCTTTAGAATCCAACACATATTAGTGTCATTAAAGCAAACAGCAGCCAGTATTCTCTCACACACACTGCTCTGGAGGAGCGCAGCAGCTTTTTAAACACTCTTTTATTGTGAAAGTCTGTTGAACACGTCACTATTGAACACACTTGACTCTAGAGGCTTCACTTTTTGCACTGCTTTGACTTTTTATTTGAAGAATGTGAATGTTTTTGGGCTAAACTTTGTTTGTTTTAGGCCTTTTCTGCTTTTTATTGAAACAGAAATCAGTGGAATTCTATCAAAAGTCTTAGTGCCAGGAGTTTATATCAGTGTTAAATCAACACTCATTAAAGGCCAAGTGTCATATCAATAAAAAAAGGAAGGATAAATATAATGAGGTCTTTCTTTTTGGTCGTTAGGTTTAATGCTGAGCTCAAACCTTTACGTTTGTAAAAAGTCAAATGAATGTCACACAGCTTTTATTTTCAGGAAATGAAACCCGTCCCTTTTATTTATTAAAAGCAGCTCACTTTAAAACTGTCTGTCTTTGTCCTAATGTCATTTTTTACACAAAAAGCACAAGTTCTTATTAAAACAGAAGTCTTAGTTCTTTTACATTTGTGATAAAAAGAGACATTTACAGCTCCAGAGAAACAAGACTTTACTTTAATTCATCTTTGAGCCAACATTCTCCCAAACTTCCAAACTGTCTCTGAACTGAGAAAATGTCTTTGTTTTATTGAATAGAACAGATCAGAGCGTGTTGGATTTGAAAAAGACAAACAGCAGGTGGCGCCAAAGCAAAGCCACAATGAGAAGAACTGAAAGGATTTACATTAAATTGGTTTCTACTGCAGCTACCACTGGAAGAATCAAATGCTTTTGTCATATCTGCCTTTATGATCTAGAGGGGAGTTGAGAAATAAAGAAACTACCCCTTACCTTCTCTGAAACTGTAGGTTTTTAGGTGTGTACCCACATTCTTCTCCACAACAAAAAAGAATAAACAATAAAGTCTTCTTCTTATTACAGCTGAGTGTTAGGACACCTTTAGCTGTTGTGGACTTAAACACAACTGATGGAGGATAAAGTGATAAAGGTTGGGTCTGGCTCCACAGATTTACAAACACAGACTTTACAGAAACCACACAAGACTGAAGGATTCTAGAACAAGCTTTAATAGACTAGCTTTTGCCCAAACAGATTTACTTCAGCCCTATTTTAACAGGTTATAGGAGAAACATTATTAATATTGGAAATGGATTTAAACTAGAGCTACGTTTACCCTAAAGCTTAGAGCTAAAAAATAATTTGTCAAAGTGAAAAGAGACAGATCCAGATCAGATTAGTTTAACAGTGGTCTTTAGTGTATAACAGAGACTCGTGGTGGATCTGGACCTGTTACTCAGTCACTCTGAGTCTGGATAAAAAGGAGTTCTGAGGATGAGTTGATTTTGTTTTGATTCCTCCAGACCTCTTTGCAGAGAACCACAGATCTTCTGCCATGAGTCGACCTGTGACCTCGACAGAGTGGCACTCGCTTTGATGTGCTTTGAGAACTCTGTCTCATTTTTAGACCGCAACTTCTTAAAAGCAGAGATCATACCAAAAACTGGAAACTTGTCTTCACCAACTCCTAAAATTTTACTAACTAATCTAAAACTTCCCCGAATTAGACTAGACCGTTTTAAGTTGGGTAGCTCCCTGTTGGTGACACCATACACACATTCCTGGAGAACACACATATGGTCTATTAACTTTTGAAAAGCTGCCTTGGCTCCGTTCTCCTGTGTACGGTTGACTCCTATCTCTGTGCCTGTTGTCACAGCACTGCTGACTCCACTGGTGACTCCCATTGCAAACCCAGTCACAGTCAGGGCCAGAGACGCCCC
This sequence comes from Perccottus glenii, assembly GCA_024416835.2. Taxonomy (NCBI): domain Eukaryota; kingdom Metazoa; phylum Chordata; class Actinopteri; order Gobiiformes; family Odontobutidae; genus Perccottus; species Perccottus glenii. Next base: position 1,361,603 of record CM044548.2, on the reverse strand, counting down.
AAACGTCACAGGGGACAGCGCTGTACCGATTATGAAAAGCGCCCCACTGACTACTCCCACTGAACTGCCCACCACATTAGAGATCTTTTTGCCCCTGTTCATCTGGTCCAGCTGAACAGCACAGGCGTCTACCTCAGACAGACACTGCAGCATCTGGGGACGACGCTCACTGAACTCTGTCATGAAGCTCTGGGATTTGTCTTGGAACAACATCACCATCCTGAAGTGTTCGTTCGTCCTGAGACACAGAGGAAACACATTTAAGACTAAAGTAAATTATGGAAGAGGAGAAATGTATTTAAGGTTTCCAGGAGCAGTTTCACACAGCCGACAAAAGACCAATGTAAGGAGAATACATTTGTTTTTCATTTCCTTTAAGGGACTTTATTAAGTCCATGAGTTATTTTGTTGGACACTTTATTCCAGATAATAATAATAATAATAATAATAATAATAATAATAATAATAATAATAATAATAATAATAATAATAATAATAATAATAATAATAATAATAATAATAATAATATATCATCATCATCATCATCATCATTATTAATAATAATAATTATAATAATTTAAAGATGGCGTGTTACATAACCTTCTCTAAGCAGTTGTTGGAGTGTTTTATTTTGGGGTGAAGGTCTTTAATAACGCAATGCTTTGAACAGTTCATACTGATTATTATCTGCTATAAACTAATAAAAGTTACACAAACAACAAACCTTGCACAGATATTAAGAACCACGCTGTCTTTATTTTTGGAAACATAAATGTGATTCAAACCTGATGTTGCTGATCTCATTGATGTGGGAGAACATCTTTTCAATAGCATCTTCAGATAGATCTTCTGCATCGACCACAGGTTCCTTCAGGCTGAAATCTTTGAGAGAGCTGTAAAAGAAACAACCATCTTTACATTTGTAGGAAGTCCACATTTCAACAGTTTTTTTTTTACCTGTCTTTAAACTTGTCACAGATTTCCTGGACCTTTGAGATGAACAGGTTCAGCTGAAACAACAGCACCTCCACATTCTTCAGTTTGGGGCTGAAGACGACCTTATTGTCTTGTTTGAATGTGGGTAGAACTGAGCAGGTGTTTTGAGCTGCAGTGATGATGTCCTGAACTGATTCCAGATCAGCTCCATTAGACAGGTAGTACACCTGTGTGTTCTCCTGAAACACCTGACCTGAAGTGACCACCAGCTTCTCCACTGCGTCCAGGAAGTTCTCCAGCTCCTTCAGACCGCTCTGGGTCTGCTTCAGAACAGCCTCCAGCTCCTTCTTTAGCTTGGCACGCTCTCTCTTTACCTGCCCTGGGTGGATGTTGTTTTTCATGAGATTCAGAAGATCTTTACCTTTGTTTTTGGAGCCTTTGAGCTGCAGGACACTCATGTTGTTTTGTTTAACCTTTTCTTGGATGTTAGTCATTTTGTCTGACTCTGCTTTCCTGTTGTCAATCCATTTTCTGCAGTCGATGAAGTTTTTCACAATGTATATGTAGGTGAAGGTGTCTACGATGTACTGTTCCAGGGCCACCCTCAGTTTATCCTTGTAAAAAAACAAAAAAACATAATAAAAACAGAAAAAGTCAGTATTGTTTCCAGACTGGTCCAATCCAGCTTTTCTCCTGAGACACTGGGTTAGGGTCTAAGAAGCTTACCCCTAAAATAACAATTATTGTTCCAGTTTAACTGCATTTAGTTGTTACAGAGCAGCACTTTTCTCACTGAACTGTCCTTTTGGAACAGTTCAAAACGGGTCACAGAGGCACCCGGCTCCGACACAGGGCAGGGCCGATCAGGAAGCCAGGCAGACACAGGCTGTCTGGGCCTGTTACAGTAGACTGAGCTGGGGCTCAGGGAGATCTCTGATCTCTCAGGACGCTGAGCCTCGGGGGGGTTAACCAACAGCACAAAGTGATACTCAGCACATCTTTAGATACAGTTTAAGAAGTTGTTGGTACATGAGTCTTAGTACATTTTTCAGTTCAGATGCATGTGTCATTATTCAGCCTGGAATGAAAATAACTAAATAATAAAAGCTGGAAGTTACATGATTCGGCACAGAGCCCTAAAGTATCTTTGTAAATGTCTTGTTCTTGTCTAAGACTCAAACTCTTTTTGTTTCTGTTCTCTCAAAGCCAGAGTCTGTGTGAGTCCCTCACAAGCCCAGCTCTGTGCAGATGTATACAGCAACACTGGAATTATGGTAAACTTTGTTTTTTCAATATTAGATCACATCACAGTCAATTCCTAAAATAAACAGTGTACGTTACCTTTTAGTCGACATGTTTTCTTTGTGACGTTTCTCACTCCGGTGAATAAAGACGTGTGAGGGCAGGACGTCTGGAGGATCTGCTGATATCCTTAGTCCTCATGTTTAACACAGTTAAAAAGAAAATGAAAGTCACCTTTACACAATAAAGCTCTGATTAAAATGCTTTTATTGATATATTTACATCTGCTCCCTTCTCTAATAAAAGTAAATCATAAAACAACCAGAGATTGTTCTAATGAATGTCTCTGTAGGTGGTAGGTCAGTTTCTTCTTCTGCATCAGTGAAATATCTGCAGCACAGAGATGTGCTTTTACTGCCACTACCTTTAGACTCTGGTTTTAATCACAGTTGCTTCAACCAAAAGCCTGCTTCTAAAGGAGCCCTCACTAAAGTTCACCACTTCAACAGCAACATATGCAGAAATATTTACCAGTTTCATAAAGAATAAATGAGATCCTTTCTTACACAAGGTACTCTTTGGACCTGTCTGTAATCTCTGCTTATCTCTCACCTTTGACACAATAAAACAATTAAACAGATCTTCATTTGTGTCCGAGCAACAGTACGACCTGGAAGTGGTGCTTTTGGGCTGTTTCCTGTTTAGAAGTTCACTGTGGGTCAGTCTGGCAGCCGTCCCGTTGTGGGGGTTATGTCCTGTTCACTTAGATTTTTCTCTCCACACTGGCTCTTTACATTTGCTTCTCAACCTGCTTTCCTTAGTCTGCAGCCATTTGTTTGTGTGTTTATTTCAGCAGGACAGAGAAATCTGCAGTCCAGGGGTTTGTGGAGGCAAACATTTGGGCCTGGGAGGAGTTTGGAGAACGCATGGGAATGCCTAGGTATTCCCCAGAAGAGCTGGAGGAACTGTCTGGGGAGGGGGAAGTCTTTGCTTTGGAAGAAGATGGAAGAGCAGCAGTATTACACACCAACCTGGCCAGAACTAAAATTTTATTAAAAACTTTTCTATTACAAGATAATCTAGGTTAGGTTACTTTATTGTACCCGTAGGTAAATTTGTTTTACAGTGCAATGACTATGGCATCCAATACAAAAACACACAACACCGAACACTCCACAACACATCGGGACAAATAAGTAAATACTCATACTGAGTAAGGTGCTCTCAAGAAAGAAAGAAAGTGCTCTCAAAACATTACATGTGGTCTTGTTAACCTGAAGAAGAACCCAAAAAAACAAATAAAAATCATAAACCCTAGTAAGGGTTTATGATTTTAGGTTAGGTAGGATCCCCTAACCCTCTAAGAACCACCTCTACACTTTGTTAATCATATTAATCACATTTGGTACGAAGCTGCTCTTATATCTTTTCGTTCTACCTCCTTCGCAGACGGCAGTAACTGAAACTCACTGTGCAGAGGGTGAGAGTCATCATCTAAGATTGAGAAGGCCATCCTTTGTAACTGTTTGGTTTAGACTCACCTATCAAACGGCCAGACCATTTTACTATCTGGTCTAACCATCCTACAGTGGAGAAGGACAACACAGATTCAATAAAAGCATGATAAAACATTTTCATTATTGTTCGGTCAAGATTAAACACAGATAATTTCCTTAGGCAATACAAGCGCTGGTGCCCCTTTTTGCACAGAGCCTCATCAATAATAGTCCCAAGGTATTTGTATGATTGTACATACTCTATTGTTTGGCCTTTAATTGAGGTAGGTTCACTTGGATGAGTACTTTTCCTAAAATCAATGATCATATCCTTGGTCTTCGATATATTAAGCTGTAAGTAAGATTCCTCACACCAATCGACAAAGTCCTCAATAATTGGGCCATGTGAGGTCTCATTCTCCTTAAGTAAACTCAAAATAACTGAGTCATCCACATACTTTATGATAATTCTGTTATCATACATGCTTTGACACATATTTGTGTATAAGATAAATAAAAGTGGAGACAGCACACATCCTTGAGGAGACCCTGTAGAGCAGGGGTCCCCAAACTGCGACCAGCGAATGTAAATGCGACCCGCCACATTTGACCCGGCCCCTGAGCACCTATATATTTTCTGTGTTATTTTATTCTGTGAAGAACCCAGAGAGGGTTATTTGATCTCAGAAAGGGTTATTAATATTTGGATATGTATGGTGCGCTGGAGTGTCAGCGTGTTTCTGGAAAACAATAAATTATTACATTTAGGGACCTCCGCGATTATCACACTTTTTCTGTTAGAAACTGACCCTGGCCCCTATCAGAGAAGGGAAAAGTTATGTGGCCCTCACTGGAAAAAGTTTGGGGACCCCTGCTGTAGAGGAACTCCTCTGTTCAGATCAGACACTCTCTGACTCTCTGTTTTCTATTAGTTAAAAAATCCAAAATCCAACCTATCAAATTATTGCTTAAAGCAAACTGATCTCAGAGCCTCTTGATTAAAATGTGTGGTTGAATTGTATTAAAAGCTGAAGAAAAATCAACAAATAAAAGTCTAGCATGTGTCCTCTGGCCATCCAAATGTCTTAATAACAGATTTAGCATTGTGACTGTAGCGTCATGTACTCCTCTGTGAGGTCTATATGCAAACTGCATAGGGTCCAATTTATGTTCGATCACCCTTAGGATCTCAGACCTCACTCATTTCTCAAAGATTTTCATTAAAACGGAAGTCAAAGCAACCGGCCTGAAATCATTAATCATCTTAGGACCACTGCCTTTAGGGACAGGGACCAGCACATCCTTCCAGAGGATCTCCTTCCAGAGGATCTCCTTCCAGAGGATCTCCTTCCAGAGGATCTCCTTCCAGAGGATCGGTACATGTTGTGTCTTCAGAGACTTATTATGAATCTCATGGAATACAGGGCTCAGTTCTTTTGCACATGACTTTAAACGTCTGCCACAGATGCTATCAGGACCTGGGCTTTTATTTGCCTTTACAAGTTTAAAAGCTTTTTACACCTCCTGAAGGTCGATGTTAAAATGCTGATCATCCAATAATTTAAAATTCAACTCCTGGATTTCTTTACTGAAGTCCAAATTGTCAAAACGACAGTAAAAGTAGTTTAATGCATTTGCCAGTTCAAAATCAGAATTAAAACCATTTAAAGTAACCTGATTGCTGCAGTTTGAGTTCTGAAGGCCTACTATGGTTTTCATATTTGCCCATGCTGAGCCAGGATTTTTGGATGCCATCTTATTTTCTAATTTTTCCTTATAGCTTTGTTTAGCTTTAAGGATTTCAATCTTCAAATCCTTAGTAGCCACATGTAAGTCCATAGTTGTTCCGTGTTTAAATGCAAATGTTTTCCTTTGTAAACAGGACTTTACTGATTTAGTAACCCAGGGCTTATTGTTGGAATAGATTTGGACCTTTTTACATGGGATTATCATGTCCCTGCAAAAAGCCATATATGAGCATGTAACATCCACAAATGAGTCCAAATCGTCCCCACAGGCCTGTTTAAAAATGTCCCAATCTGTACAGCTGTAGCAGTCTTGTAGACAGGACACATCATCTTCTGACCACACTCTGATGTCCTTAGTCACTGGTTTCTTTTTAAAACAGTCTTATATATAGGCAACAGATGGACACAATTGTGATCTGACGAGCCCAAAGGGGCCAGAGGAATAGATTTGTATGCACCTCTCACTGATCCATAACACAGATCTAAAGTCTTTCCCCGTCTGGTCGGACAGGAGACATACTGATGGAAAGTTTTAAGAGTCTGTTCTAGGGAGACATGATTAAAATCACCAAGGATGAAAGATTGACTGCAACCTCTGTACAACATCAAATACTGTACTAGTAGCTGACGCGGAGTTCGCCTTCGGGTGAATATAAACTGTTGTAATAAAAATCTGAGGGAACTCTCGAGGTAGATAAAACGGTCTCAAAGACACCGATAAAAGTTCTACATCAGGCGTACAAATACGCTCTCTGACAGTAACACATGAGCAATATGGCTTGTTGACATACAAACATAGCCCTCCTCCTTGGGTTTTCCCCGTCACCTTCGATAGTCGATCCAAACGAAAAGGGGCTCCGAATCCATCCATACACAAATCGACGTCCCGGTCACACTCTGTGAGCCATGTTTCAGTAAATACCATAATACAACAGTTAAAATCCTTTTGGTAGCGGACATTTCCTTGAAGCTCATCCACTTTGTTCCTCAGTGATTGTACATTTCCCATAATCATCGAAGGCAATGGAGCCCGGTTGAAACGCTGTTTCTTTAGGCGAGTTTTTACGCCGCCTCGTTTGCCCCTTTTCCTTTTCTTTACCGTGTCCCTTGCTCCCTGGTAATCCCTTCGAATCGAATTTGGTAGCCTACATTCAACTTTAGATTTTCCCGAGCTGGGTTACTGTTCTTGAGCTGCAACAATGTCTCTCTCGTATATGTTATCCTCCCTTGGCATAAAGCCCCGCAAGTTTTACCGGCGGCCATCCAGTACATCACGAGCCATAACGCAAAAAGATTAAAAAAAACATCCATTTCGTCTAAATATAAAACTTTTAGAGCACTCCTTCAGTAGAAACATAAAAACGGATAGAAACATTTAAGACACTAAAACAAAAGAAACGTCATCAAACATACATGAGGACGCCAAACACTCATTCACTGCCAGTCGCTGCGTGCGCATGCGCCAGGTGACAACAAAATATACAGTCTATCTAAAATAGACTGTATATTTTTTTTTAATTTAAACTGTGATAAAACATAATAAACTAAAAAAAAAAAAAACTATTCTAACAAGTGTTAGCAGTGTTCATTGTAGAGTCTGACAGCAGCAGAAGCAAAGACTGGAGCTGACAGTGGGTCCTGCTGGGGCTCAAGGTCCAGTTGATGGTTCAGGTGAACACTCAGGTACTTGTAAGTATCAGTTTAAAACTCTAGTAATGCGCTGGACTGCAGGCTCAATCTTAAACGACAATACAAGTTTGGCAGAAGTAAATTAAAATCAAACGTTGAATAATAAATGCCAAAAAAATTAAAAGTAAAATAAAAGTGGGCTAAAGGCCACGAGACTTGAAAGTTAAGAACACAATGTGATTACATATTTGAGTGGCTTCTGCCTAAATTCCAAATGTCCATGACTCCATGTGAAGACATAATTAGGACGGCATGTAAAAAACAAATGACAAATAAATCATCAACACATAATGACATTCATCTTGTCATTTGCACATGACATATCCCACAGTGTTGCTCGTGCGTATTCTCGAGGGGGGTAATCCTACAGTAATCAGTTTCTTTATTGTACGGAAGTAACCCACATGAAGAGGTTAGCTCATGTCTGTCAGGATCCTGGTACAACCCATTGTTCAGTGTACAGTTTCTTTCTTTAAAACAGTCCCTATTTCCTCTTTATTAAGTAAAGTCTGTTGTACCTAAGTGTGGCCAGCAGGGGTCAGTAAAAGGAGTGTGTGGAGAGCAGAGTCTGCCTACTCTCACTGTGGCTTCACACGCATTCCTGGTGTTGTTTTTTGACCTAGCTGAGGTTGAGCCTAGGCGTACAGACTGCTTATCCAAACAAAGTCCTTTGAGTTGATAGTCCTTCTCCTGGAAAAACGTCAGCTTTGAGTCGTTGTATCTGTGACAATAGAGGTCCAGGTCAGATGTTGGTTGCTACAGTACATTTAGACATTTACATTTAGTCATTTACAGACGCTTTTATCCAAAAAGACTTACAAGTGAGGATAACAATGGAAACAATTTTAACAACACAAGGTACAAAAAGCATAAGTGCACAAAAAACTAGTCTGTTGGAATTCAGCACAATATACAAAGCTAACGATAGGAGAGAATATTTATTTAAAAAAAATGTATTTATTTTTTTTTATGAAAAGGTCTGTAGGTCTGAATTAGTAAGTGAAGATATGAGGGTGAGGAACCAGCTTCATACGCTCTCTTCGGTTCATTAAAGACCACTCTTGCCGCTGCATTCTGGATCAGCTGCAGAGGTTTGGTTGTGCAGGCAGGTGTGGTGTAATATTTTATATGTTATGTGTTTTAAACTATGTAAACCCAGTTAGTTATTCATTTAAACATTTAATATAAAAGACAAATTCTAATGTCAGACACACACAGGAAGGACCAGATAAAAAACGCAGGTGTCTGCGGGAGGAGACAGAGCCAGGCAAGGAGTAGCTCAAGGCCAGGCAGAAATGACATCAGGCCAGAGCCTTGCACAATGATATCAGTACTTTACTGATATCAAAACTGTATAAAAGCTTATGTCTACTGTTCAAATGTTAGTAGATCTTGGGCATAGTCTACTCGGGTCATTATTGTGTTGGCTGTGACAATAAAGACTCTATGGCATGGTAATCTGGTGTTGCGTTCACAACTTATTCCACACAATAGTGCCAAAGACTGAGGGGTCAGTTTTGACACTACACAGGGCTGCTGGGATGGGCTCCATGAGAAAACCCTTATAAATACAGAACGATTTATTTTCATTTATTCATTTTGGATTAACGACTTCACCAATATTCATTTAGTTTCTGTAACAGATCTAATCAACATTTATCCTTTTTGCTGCTGAGAGCTCTAACTGAGCTATCTCTGTATAAAACAAGAGCCAGGGGCCAGTTCCACTGATGTTGAATGAATGTGACATTAGGCTCCAGAGAAAGGCAGAACAGTGAGGTGATAATAGACAGTCCTGACGAGAAGAGCCAGGAACAGTGAACCTTGTGGAGCAGGTGTTACTCGTTAACACAACTGCAGACATTTACAGGAAGTCTTCAATGAAGCCCATATTGTTGAGAACTGAGCACAAATATCAGACACAATGGTGTTCTGATTTGGAAGAGGCATCTATAACATGGAGTAGCCTGAGTACGTTCTCTGAAGCTAACCTTGATTTGATGAACCCAGTTTGATCACAATGGACCAGGTGTGTCATGTGTTGCTCCAGTCTCAAAGTGAAGACCTTTGCAAAAACCTGAAGTTCAGTATTTAGAAGACTAAGAGGGCGGTAGGAGGAGCATGACTTGATCTTTGTGATTGTAAAAAGGCTTGTGTGTGTGGACTCTGTTTAGTGCAGGTTCACAGAGATGCTGTTGACTTTCAGCTGCAGTCTGTACTTTTGACATTTAACACTTCATCTAAAGCCAACACATGATGGACTCTCACAGCTCAGTGGAGTGAGGCTGAGCACAAATAATGTCTGAGGCCTTTGTGCAGAAGGGAACAGGTTTAGTCTGAGACAACAGCTCCATCTGCTGGAGCAGGTCAGAGTCACATCCAGCTGTGACCGGTCGAACAGGAAGAAGAACAGGAACAGGAAGAACAGATCTGAAAGTATTCTGACACAGAGCTGTGTCGACATCACAGCGTTCTGTCTCTCCTAAAACCACACACTGGAGCGTGTTACTGAGGAATAAAGACTGGGATTTGGTGAGTCTCACTGTTGAAGTTAAAATGGCTGAGAAGATTGCACTTGTTGAAGACTTCCTGACCTGCTCTATTTGTTTGGAGACGTTTAAAGAGCCTGTGTCTCTGAGCTGTCAACACAACTTCTGCTCCAGCTGCCTCCAGAAATACTGGGACCAGAGCAAAACCAGGAACTGTCCTAATTGTAAAAGGAGGTCATCTAAAGGTTTAGATGTAAACTTTGCTTTGAAAAAGCTGGCCGACTCTTTTGCTGGGAGACAGGAACCTGGTTCATCTGAAAAACTAAAGATAGAGAGTGAAGAGGTGGTTCAGTGCAAACATGGAGAGGATCAGAGAGTGTTCTGTAAAGACGAGGCCCGAGTGCTGTGTCCCGTCTGTGAGTTCTCTCTGCACCAACAGCACACGGTGGTTCCTGTGGAGACAGCAGTGAGTGAGCTGAAGGAGCAGCTCCGATCAGACCTCCAGTCTCTCACAGAAAAGAGAGAAGGCTACGAAAAACTGAAGAAAAGCTACGAGGAAATGCTCCAACACTCAAAGAAACAGGGCGTGTACTGCGAGCGACAGATCCGAGCCCTGTTCGACCGGCTGCACCAGTTCCTCAGGGAGGAGCAGGAGTCTCGTTTGGCAGAGCTGAGAGAGCAGCGGCGCCAGGACCACAGCCTGAACCCAGAGCTGGAGAGCATCCGGGAGCAGCTGTCCTCTCTGTCCCAGAGCATCCACGCTGTGGAGCAGCAGCTGCAGAGAGACAGCAGGGCTTTTCTCACACACTACAGCCTCACTCAGAGCCAGGCCCAGGCCCAGGCCTCACAGCCCCACCCACAGCCGGGGTCAGGACTCCTGATAAACCAGGCCCGAGTCCTGGGAAACCTGGGCTTTAAAGTCTGGGAGAAGATGAGGAGCCTGGTCCAGTACAGCCCTGTCCTTCTCGATCCAAACACTGCAAACGGATGTTTCTCTCTGTCTGAGGATCTGAGCAGCTTTAGACGTGGAGACATTTATCAGCAGCTCCCTGACAATCCAGAGAGATTCACTAAATATGCTGATGTCCTGGGCTCTGAGGGCTTCAGCTCTGGGACACACCGCTGGGACGTGGAGGTGGGGGACCATCCTGACTGGACCATCGGTGTGGCCAAAGAGTCAGTCGACAGGAAGGGAAAGAGACCTACTTCACCCGAATATGGAGTCTGGTGTTTGTGTCAGGACAGTGGAAAATACACTAACGGTTGTGGTGAGACAGTCTCAGTGAAGAGACGTCCTGAGAAGATCCGGTTCAAACTGGACTACGACATGGGACAGGTGTCCTTCTACGACGCTGATGACATGACTCACCTGTTCACTCACAAAGACACTTTTACTGAGAAACTCTTCCCTTATTTCAGTGTTGGATCATCTGCTGAGGCCAAAACCAAAGACATTAAGATCTGTCCCAGAGTCTCCTCAGTGTGTCTCCTCAGTGAGTCTCCTCAGTGAGTCTCCTCAGTGTGTCTCCTCAGTGTGTCTCCTCAGTGTGTCTCCTCAGTGAGTCTCCTCAGTGTATCTCCTCAGTGTGTCTCCTCAGTGTGTCTCCTCAGTGAGTCTCCTCAGTGTGTCTCCTCAGTGAGTCTCCTCAGTGTGTCTCCTCAGTGTGTCTCCTCAGTGAGTCTCCTCAGTGTGTCTCCTCGGTGAGTCTCCTCGGTGAGTCTCCTGACTGGATTATTTTGGATTAAACAGGTGTATTCTCAGATGTTTCCGCTGTATTCTAGTGTTAGACCAGATTCAGTTTTAATTCTGTCTTTGATTGTGATGAGTGGAATATAAAGATGTACAAACATTAACTTTAGTTCATTTCATAAAGGCTTATGTTGATGATATTCAAGGTGAAGCTCTAAAGTGCTGTGGGAAACACTGATGACTCATATTTAGCACATGCTACAAATGAACATGTTTATGAGCCGCTCTTTCGTAGAAATGTAACAAATGCAGTAGATTTCTCACAGCAGTGGCAAACGCTGATGGACAGATTTATAAACCTGCTGATAGTGTCACATTTAGACGAGAAAGTGTCATTTTTACTCATGTTTTTAACGTTTTTCTCAAAGTGCTTGATGTTGCTGATGTTCTCAGATGTTCTGTCTCTTGAGTTTATTTTTCTGGAGTTTGTGGAAAGATGGCTCCAAGTTTCAGAAAACGTGCTTTTAATGTAAATCCTTTCAGTTCTTCTCATTGTGGCTTTGCTTTGGCGCCACCTGCTGTTTGTCTTTTTCAAATCCAACACGCTCTGATCTGTTCTATTCAATAAAACAAAGACATTTTCTCAGTTCAGAGACAGTTTGGAAGTTTGGGAGAATGTTGGCTCAAAGATGAATTAAAGTAAAGTCTTGTTTCTCTGGAGCTGTAAATGTCTCTTTTTATCACAAATGTAAAAGAACTAAGACTTCTGTTTTAATAAGAACTTGTGCTTTTTGTGTAAAAAAAATGACATTAGGACAAAGACAGACAGTTTTAAAGTGAGCTGCTTTTAATAAATAAAAGGGACGGGTTTCATTTCCTGAAATAAAAGCTGTGTGACATTCATTTGACTTTTTACAAACGTAAAGGTTTGAGCTCAGCATTAAACCTAACGACCAAAAGAAAGACCTCATTATATTTATCCTTCCTTTTTTTATTGATATGACACTTGGCCTTTAATGAGTGTTGATCTAACACTGATATAAACTCCTGGCACTAAATCTTTTGATAGAATTCCACTGATTTCTGTTTCAATAAAAAGCAGAAAAGGCCTAAAACAAATAAAGTTTAGCCCAAAAACATTCACATTCTTCAAATAAAAAGTCAAAGCAGTGCAAAAAGTGAAGCCTCTAGAGTCAAGTGTGTTCAATAGTGACGTGTTCAACAGACTTTCACAATAAAAGAGTGTTTAAAAAGCTGCTGCGCTCCTCCAGAGCAGTGTGTGTGAGAGAATACTGGCTGCTGTTTGCTTTAATGACACTAATATGTGTTGGATTATAAAGAGGTCTGAGGTAAAGCACATGCACAAGTCCCTTTTCCTCACGTTCTTCAAGTGTTCTTTGAATAAATACAGACGAATGCAGAGGAAACACAAGAAGAACAGGGTTTAATAAAGAATAAATGAGATCCTTTCTTACACAAGGAACATGATTCTCTTTGGACCTGTTTCTAATCTCTGCTTATCGCTCAACCTTTGACACAATAAAAGAATAAAACAGAACTTTATTTGTCTCTGAGCAACAGTTTATTGTATTATTTGGATCAATTATTGATTGAGAATCTACAGAAGTGGAAACATATGATGTACAGGATTCTTCTCTTTCCTCGAGAAGGCTCAGAAACACAAAAGTATAATTCTGATATTTAACTGGTACTAATTTCCTCTGTCAGTGACATCCACAGAAATAGACTTAAATACATATTTTTATGAAGCATAGTTGCAAACAATAATAATGATCTTTGTGATTGTAAAAAGACTTGTGTGTGTGGACTCTGTTTAGTGCAGGTTCACAGAGATGCTGTTGACTTTCAGCTGCAGTCTGTACTTTTGACATTTAACACTTCATCTAAAGCCAACACATGATGGACTCTCACAGCTCAGTGGAGTGAGGCTGAGCACAAATAATGTCTGAGGCCTTTGTGCAGAAGGGAACAGGTTTAGTCTGAGACAACAGCACCATCTGCTGGAGCAGGTCAGAGTCACATCCAGCTGTGACACGTCGAACAGGAACAAGAACAGAACTTCAAAATAATTAATGTTGTCGGTTTATTCTCCATTGTCCCATTAGAATTCACCTCTGCCTTTTGTATCATCGGGACGGACTGGGGAGAAAAAACGCTGGGTTTGTTTTGCAAAACTTAGTAAAAAAAATCATTTTAAATGCATATAATTACAAAAAGAAAATTTAAAAGGTAATGATTTTAATTTTTTTGTTAAATCAACATTTGTTCAAAAAACTAAATTTAATAAATACAAATAAAATGACCAAATAATTCACAGCAAAAATAATTTTACTAAAACAAAGCCACATAATTGTTTACTTTTTATAAATATAAAGCATATCAACTTAAACCTGATAAAAACTAAAGAGTGGAAGAAGAACTAAAGCTAATAACCGCATTGTTCACGAGTAACTGAGATTTTTTCTGCCACTTTAAGACATTTTTACAAATTTGAAGTGTTAAATGTGTTAAATGTGTTAAATGTGTTAAATGTGAGCACAGAGCTGTATTTTGTGTGGCTCTCTGCAGTGCACTTTAGAAAAGACTGTGTTTCCTTGTGTTTGTGTCTTTGAAGCTGGGTGGTGTCTGGGAATAACTCCTAACACTTACCTGCTGCTCATCAGACTCACCTGCCACAGTCTTCTTCAGACCTCCACGGGTTGCCAGATTGTCCGTTTCCTGTGTTACACTACGTGGCTCACATCCCCTAAAGTTTGTATTTTCATGTTTGTGGAAACTTGTCTTACTACAAACCTTTTGTGTTTGTACAGAACTCTTTTTTTTTTTAAATAAACCTTTTGAACTGTCATTCAGTCTCAGTGTCAGCCTTCTTGGTCCTCCAGCTTTCGTTCAAGCCCAGCCCAACTGTAACATGTTTGACTGTTGGTGTGCTCCAGTGTCTGTGGCTCTGGTCTATGAATGTGTGAGAATACAGTATTGTTCAAAATAATAGCAGTACAATGTGACTAACTAGAATAATCCAGGTTTTTAGTATATTATTTTTATTGCTAAGTGATTAAACAAGTTCCCAGTAGGTGCAGGAGATTCTCAGAAAACAAACAAGACCCAGCATTCATGATATACACGCTCTTAAGGTTGTGTCATTGGGCAATTAGTTGAAAGGAGTGTGTTCATGATATTGTCCTGATAACATGCACAAGTGACACAAACAGACTCCTGACAGACCCTTGCATCTTTCATCCAGTGCTGCACTGACGTTTGAGAAATGTCAAAGGATCTGCAGGAAAAGGTAATTGAACTTTATAAAAACAGGAAAGGGATATAAAAAGATATCCAAGGAAATGAGAATGCCAATCAGCAGTGTTCAAATTCTAATTAAGATGTAGAAAATGAAAAGGTCAAGTAGACCAACAAACATTTTAGCCACAACTGCAGGAACATTGTTCGGGATGAAAAGAAAAACCCACAAATAACTTCAGATGAAATACAAGACTCTCTGAAAAAAAGTAGTGTGGCTGTTTCAAGATGCACAATAAGGAGGCACCTGAAGAAAAATGGGCTGCATGGTTAAAAAGGTAATTACTGCACAAATAAAGCATCCCGCTTACAATAAACCCAACAGCTCAGAACTTCTGGAACAAAGTCATTTGGAGAGATGAGACCAAAATTGAACTTTTTGGCCACAACCATAAATGTTACATTTGGAGTCAACAAGGCCTACGATGAAGGTACACAGTCCTACTGAAACATGGAGCTGGAGCTGATGTTTTGGGGATGTTTGAGCCACAAAGGCTCAGGAAAAGATGAATGCAGCATGTTTTCAGAAAATACTGGAGGAACATTTGCAGTCATCAGCTGCTCATGGGACGTACTTGGACGTTCCAACAACGATCCAAAACACAAGTCGACCTGTCATTGGCTACAGCAGCAGAAAGAGAAGGTTCTGGACTGGCCTCAGTGTCATTGACCACTCTGAGGAGATCTCAAACGTGCAGTTCATGAAAGACTAACCAAGAATTTACAGGAACTGGAGGCTTTTTGCCAAAAAGAATGAGCAGCTTTACATCTGAGAAAATAAAGAGCCTCATCCACAACGACCACAAAAGACTTCAAACTGTCATTAATGTTAAAGGTGTAATACACAGAGTATGTAAACTTTTGATCAGAGTCATTATGGTATTCATAATATATACTGTACATACACATACAGTATTTATGAAGCACATCATCAAAGTAATAAACAGTAAAAACATATGTGAAGATGGTCAGTCTGAGGTTAATACAAACCTTAGATGAAAAATAACTTATTTCACAAATGTCTTTACGTTTAAGGAGGATGTGGTCTAGTACAGTCTGTTTGTAGATTATTTATTCTGTTGTGATATTGTGCTGTAGAAATAAAATTCAATTGAACACGCCAAAATGTTCAGAAAGTTTTAAAATTCCAGTCACAGTCTCTCACAATCAAACTCTTTAAAAAGCCTCTGATGCAGTCACAAAGTCTGTTAAACAATGCTCTATGATCAACAGGAAGTCACATTATACATTTGTGGTTTAAATCTGAGATCGGTGTTTGCAAAAGCACAGGCTGGTGCCCAAAGTCAATACTTTCTGTTTATCTGCCAGAAAACTCTTCCTCTAAGCCTCACTCGATCTTCGTGGCAGCAGAAAGAAACAGTAATAAACAAAAAGAGGAAATGTCTGCAGAAAGGTTTGTGCACTGTTTCTTCAGAATATGTGTGTCTTTTACCTTTTATCTGCTCAAAGACAGACTCATGAGTGAAGACCCTTATTCTAGTTTTTGAAGTTTCCATCTGACCTTCTACTTTGTTTAGTTGTGTTTAAAATGTTCAATATTTCATGAGAATTGTACAAACAAAATTACGTCAACATTATTTATTAAAAGGTGAGACAGGTTGAGTGTTTGTCCTAAAATTAATCAACCCCCCCCCACCCACCCCTGGCAGGGATTAGAAATACACCTCACATAAATGCTATTAAACTTAGTTCATCAGAAGATCTGGTCTAACAATATATATCAATGTATTCGGCAAAATTTCAAGTTCTACAATGAACTGGTTTCATGTTTGTTGTAGAGACCAGAATCATGCAGGACTGCTCTCTCAAGGTTCATAACTCTATCACACACCTGGGCCAAGTCTCTGCTTAAGATAAACCTTCTTGAATGCTTTGAAGAAATGAAACAGAAGATAGAATATTGGAGGACTCTACCTTTATCTTTGATTTGAAGAGTAAACGTCATTAAAATACCTCTCTTTTAAAACGTGACCATAGTAAATCCACAACCTTTTAAAAAAACAGTGAAGGTACACTTCTACGTCTTTTTTTATTTAAAGGTTGTGGTCCAGTATTTTTCCTTTCTGTAGTCGAGGGGTTTTAGGAGCAGAGATCCTTGGAGCAGAGGTCGCGCTAGACTTTCTCACTCTCCGTCATTTTAACGGACAGAGTCTTAAAATTTCTTTAAGAATACTTAAAATAGCTTTTTGTTTTACTCAGACTTTAAGAGATTAGGATAGAGTCTAGTATAGAGGACAGATTATTTCTTTTATTTATGAACAAAAATGGCACTTCATTTTTTTTTATCATAGGATTCTTTGTGCTTGAACAAGCCGTTATAAAACGCAGTATATTACACAATATAATCCTGACTACAAAAGGAAATAACAATAATGAACTTAACTCTGAGGTTTTGGAGGTTTTGAGGCGGTTTGAAATAGTAATGAGCGATAAACTGATTTCCTTCAGATACCAAGTAAAATGCAGGATCAATGCCAATACTTTGTATAAAAATCTAGTGTGTTTGGAAAACCCAAATCAAAGAAGTGTATTTTAAATTAAAGACAAATTAAGACATCAGCTCACAGCGGCTGTTTTACTGCAAGCACTTGTCAAAACTAACTCCTCAGTCTTTGTCACTATTGTATGGAATAAGTTATGAACGCAACACCAGATCCAATGCCATTAGAGTCTTTATTGTTCACAGCCAACACAATAAATGACCCGAGTAGACTTTGCCCAAGTTCTTCTGATGTTTGAACAGTAGACATAAGCTTTTATACAGTTTTAATATGACAGTACAGTAATAACTCTTTCTGTAAAGCCTTGAAGTTCATTATTAACTTTCTGATATCATCCTGTAAGGCCTGGTAGATCTCCTCATTAACTCTCTGATGTCATTTCTGTGAGGCCTTGGGGACTCTCCCTTAGGCTCTGTCTCCTCCGATAACAGACACCTGCGTCTTTATCTGGTCCTTCCTGTGTGTGTCTGACATTAGGTTTTGTCTTTTATATTAATATGTTTAAATGAATAACTGGGTCTACATAGTTTAAAACACATAACATATAAAATATTACACCACACACTGTATATTTGAATGACACCAAGCTCATGATCTGATCTACAGGCAGCTTTAATCCTATTATTAGTTCTATTAAACTGATGTGAAGGGATCTCAGGAACACACACATTACTCCAAGCTTATGGATCTATGTATTTATTGTATTATTATTTATTTACTGATTTCAAAACCATATTTCATCATTCCAACAGCTCCACAGGTTCTCTCTCTGTACCTGGATAAAGCCTCAGCAGCACCAAAGGACTCAGCACCAAAGGACTCAACAGCACCAAAGGACTCAGCACCAAAAGACTCAGCAGCATCAAAGGACTCAGCACCAAAGGACTCAGCACCAAAGGACTCAGCAGCATCAAAGGACTCAGCACCAAAGGACTCAGCAGCATCAAAGGACTCAGCACCAAAGGACTCAGCACCAAAGGACTCAGCACCAAAGGACTCAGCTCCAAAAGACTCAGCACCAAAGGACTCAGCACCAAAAGACTCAGCACCAAAAGACTCAGCACCAAAGGACTCAGCTCCAAAGGACTCAGCACCAAAGGACTCAGCACCAAAGGACTCAGCTCCAAAAGACTCAGCACCAAAGGACTCAGCACCAAAAGACTCAGCTCCAAAAGACTCAGCTCCAAAGGACTCAGCACCAAAGGACTCAGCACCAAAGGACTCAGCACCAAAAGACTCAGCACCAAAAGACTCAGCACCAAAGGACTCAGCACCAAAGGACTCAGCACCAAAGGACTCAGCAGCATCAAAGGACTCAGCACCAAAGGACTCAGCACCAAAGGACTCAGCAGCATCAAAGGACTCAGCACCAAAGGACTCAGCACCAAAGGACTCAGCACCAAAGGACTCAGCTCCAAAAGACTCAGCACCAAAGGACTCAGCACCAAAAGACTCAGCACCAAAAGACTCAGCACCAAAAGACTCAGCACCAAAGGACTCAGCTCCAAAGGACTCAGCACCAAAGGACTCAGCTCCAAAAGACTCAGCACCAAAGGACTCAGCACCAAAAGACTCAGCTCCAAAAGACTCAGCTCCAAAGGACTCAGCACCAAAGGACTCAGCACCAAAGGACTCAGCACCAAAAGACTCAGCACCAAAAGACTCAGCACCAAAGGACTCAGCTCCAAAAGACTCAGCACCAAAGGACTCAGCTCCAAAAGACTCAGCTCCAAAGGACTCAGCACCAAAGGACTCAGCTCCAAAGGACTCAGCACCAAAGGACTCAGCACCAAAGGACTCAGTTCCAAAAGACTCAGCACCAAAGGACTCAGCTCCAAAGGACTCAGCACCAAAAGACTCAGCTCCAAAGGACTCAGCCCCCAAAGACTCAGCTTCAAAGGACTCAGCTCCAAAGGACTCAGCTCCAAAAGACTCAGCTCCAAAAGACTCAGCACCAAAGGACTCAGCAGCTTTGACAGCTGATTAGGGTACGACAGGTGGAAGAAGAAGTAGATCGTACCAACTGGGTATCATTTAGAAGAGATACAAATAGTATCAAAAAAGACAAGATAAGAAAGTCCTTAGTCCTTTCACCACCAACTGGACAGAAGTAGGAATTACAATAAATCACCCTCAGAGTAATCTGTCAAAATGACTGATGGCATTCAGATTTTTACGGTACTGCAAAAAATATTTGCGGTAGGACGGCATACATAGGTAAAAATATGTAACACAGAACATGTCCAAATGAATTCAGATACGTTTGTACATGTCTACAGTTATCTGGGGTTGCATGTCTAGTTGTTACTTTGACTTTAGCTACGTGTAGTTTAACCCAGTGTAAATCAGTTGTGAGAAGATGTCCTTAACATGTGCATCATGTCCATCATGACCCTTTATGAAACCTTTACGCCTCGTTTAAAACTTTTGGTCCTCGGGCTCTGATCACTGCAGTGAGAGGGAAATGAAGAGAAACTGTAGAGGCTTTGGGAAAAATCAAGACCAAATCAAAACTGAACTCTTAAAATCATCTCCTTCAAATGACTTTAATGGAAAAGTCCAGATTTGATCATTTTGAATGAGTTAATTATGAGTGCAACAATACTCAGCAGACAAATTCATCCCAAGGTTCCTCAGGTTTGGAGCACAGTGGCTGAGGTGTTAGTCGTCCTATATCCAGGAAGTTAGCGGTTCGATCCTCGCTCTCCCAGACCATTGTGTCCTTGGGCAAGACTGTCAGGGAAATATTTTCATTTTTTCTAATAAAAATGTCCAAGCAACCAACTTAGTATAATTGTCATCCTTTTTGCCTCCAGCCTCTGTCACTGGTGTACGAGTATTTTCAGTGGTGGTCACAGAACAACATCTCTGTCGGTCTTCCCCAGGGCAGCTGTGACTACAGAGGTAGTTTACCACCACCAGTGTGTGACTGTGGAGTGTGAATAATGTACCTAACTGCTTTAAGTCCCTTGCAGAATGTCCAATAATTATATCATTTTTATGTTTTTAACAGAAACATGGTTAAACAGCAAGACTGGAAATGCGGTCCTTATTGAATCCTTTGTGTTTCAGGACGAACGAACACTTCAGGACGGTATTCTTTTTTTGAGGGAAACACTTGTCCTTCATGACAGAGTTCAGCAGTTTCTGTCTGAAGTAGAAGCCTGTGCTGTTCAGCTGGACCAGATGAATAAGGGCAAAAATGGTGAATGTTGGGCAGTTCGGTGGGGGCAGTGGGTGGGGTGCTTTCCATCCTCGGTTTAGCCTTGACTCCTGTGACGTTAGGGGCCTCTCTGGTTCTGACTCTGACTGGGGTTGGGATGGGAGTCACCAGTGGAGTGAACAGTCTTGTAACAACAGCCACAGAGATAGGAGTCAATCGTACACAAAAGAACAAATCCAGTGCAGCTTTTGAAAAGTTTATAAAAGATGTAAATACTGTCCAGGACTGTCTGGATGAAATCACCCACGAGCATTCACACGACCTTCAAGACAACCCTGTTGTGGGAGGTCTGAAGGTAGTTGGTAAAGCTGTTGGTGTAGCTAAGGGCATGGACACACTTGTTGAAAGTGTCTCTGCTTTCAAAGTGTCCAGAGTAGCGTCAGACCTTCCAGAAATGGGCCAGGCAGCAATCAAAGCCCCCCTGGCCATGTCCAGAGCAGCTAGAGGTGGGTTCATTGCAGTTAATGCTCTGTTCCTTGGCATGGATATTTTCTTTATTGTCAAAGACAGCAAAGGTCTGTCCAAAGGAAGTGAAACTAAAATTTCTAAATTTCTCAGAGCCAGAGCTGCTCTGTGGAGGTCACAGGTCAACTCGTGGCATAAGATCTGTGATTCTCTGCAAAGAGGTATTCAAAAAAATTCAAACCATCCTCAGGAATCCTTTTTATCCAGATTCAGAGTGACTCAGTGACAGATGTCCAGATCGACCACGAGACTTTGTGGATCTTACTCAGTGCCTTTCCCTGTCATACACTAAAGATCGCTGTTAAACTAATCTGATCTGGATTTGGGCCTGTCTCTTTACATTTTGACCAATTATTTTTTTAGATTAAAAGTGGGTGCACGTGGCAGAGTGGTTAGCACTCCTGCCTCAAAACAAGAAGGTCGTGAGTTCAAACCCCGGCCGACTCAAACATTCTCGGCCGACTCCGGTCTTTCTGTGAGGAGTCTGCATGTCCTCCATGTGTTACTGTGGGTTCTGTCCGGGTACTCCGGCTCCTCCCACCGTCCAAAGACATGCATGTTTAGGTCAATTGGCAAATCTTAAGTGTCCCAAATGAATGTGAGAGTGAATGGTTGTCTGTCACTGTCTGTCTCTAAATGTTAGCCCTGCGACTAACTGGCCACTGTCCAGGGTTTACCCCGCCTCAGGCCCAAAGCTGCTGGGATAGGCTCCAGTCACCCGTGAGCCCTAACGGGACAAAGCGGTAGAAAATGAATTTAGCTTAAAAGTAGGTCTGGTTTAAATCTATTTCCAACATTAATAATGTTTCACCTGTATCCTGGTAAAATAGGGTTGGGGTAAATCTGTTCTCAGTCTATTAAAGCTTGTTCTAGAATCCTTCAGTCTTGTGTGGTTTCTGTAAAGTCTGTGTTTGTGAATTTATGGAGCCAGACTCAATCTTTATCACTTTATGCTCAGTCAGTTGTGTTTATGTCCACAACAGCTAAAGGTGTCCCAACACTCAGCTGTATTAGGAAAATGAGTTTCTATGCAATAAACACAATAATAGAACCTGACTCTGCCAGATAGAACTGGTCACAGAACAATCCTTTTTACAGAACCATCTCTGAAGGTTCCCGTTGAAAGCGTTTGCAAAAGTGAGGCGCCTTCTGTCAGAAACTTGTAGGTGATGGATGAAGCACCGACTAGTATCTGCCTACCACAAGATTTGTTTTAGCAGATCATAGCAACGATTCATTTGACATAACCAGAAGAAACAACACACCACCAACAGTTTTGGCAAAGGAAACCTGGTAATAAAAGGAACGTTAACTAACACTGAATTAGTAAAACAAGGACGTTGGGCAATCAATCGAGTGTTTATGTACAGTTGTGCTCATAAGTTTGCATACCCTGGCAGAATATGTAATTGTTTGGACATTTTTTTTTGGTGGTTGGGTGATGCCATTTATTGTCAAACAACTGTGTTTACTCTTTTTTTTTTTTTTTCATTGACAACGGCCTTTTTTTTTGGGGGGGAGGCATGATAACATGCACACAAGTTGACACTAACAGGTTTGAATGGCTACTAAAGGTAACCATCATCACATTTGTTTCCTTGTGATCAGTGTGTGTATAAAAGGTCAGTAAGTTTCTGGGCTCTTGACCAACCCTTGCATCTCTCATCCAGTCATCCGGTCAAAGGATTGGCAGTTAAAGTATAAAGGTATACGGTATAAAGGCGGCACAGTGGCAGAGTGGTTAGCACGCCTGCCTCACAGCAAGAAGGTCCTGGGTTCGATTCCCATGGGCCTTTCTGTGTGGAGTTTGCATGTTCTCCCTGTGTCTGCGTAGTTTTCCCACCACCAAAAAAACATGTACAACAACAGTAGGTATCCTGGTTAAATAAAGGTTAAATTAAAAAATAAATAAATAAAACAAGAAAGGGATATAAAAAATATCCAAGAAATTGAGAATTCCAATCAGAAATGTTTAAACTCTAATAAAGAAGTGGAAAAAGAGAAATTCTGTTGAAACCAAACAAAGGTCAGGTAGACCAACAACAAGTTCAGCCACAACTGAAAAAGGTTCAGGATGCAAAGAAAAACCCACAAATAACTTCAGCTGAAATACAGGACTTTCTGAATAAAAATGATGTGGCAGTTTCATGATGCACAATAAGGAGGCACTTAAAGAAAAATGGGCTGCATAATCAAGAAATAAATTACTACGCAAATGCCACAAAGCACCTACCTATCAAGCTGTCATTGATGTTTAAGGTGTAATACACAGTATTAAGAACTGAGGTAGTTTCTGTTGTCATTATGATTTGAAAAGAGTAAACACAGTTGTTTGACAATAAATGGCTTCACCCAAACACTAACTATGAGTGAAAGAAAAGTTATCATTCATGTTCTCTGAAAAATGAGATCAATCAGAAATTCTGCCAGGGTATGTAAAATTATAAGCATAACTGTATTTAGGATATGCCAAAGCTAGTAGGAATAACAAATAACAAACATCTTATCCTTCTAGAAACTCCTTTAGTGCCACATTTTTTTAGCATTAGCAAAAGACGTTAGCATCAACGTCATAAACTTAAACAGATCTTCATTTGTGTCAGAGCAACAGTTTTTTTATGTCAGAAGTGAAAGTGAAAGAAGCCTTTTGCTGCTGAGTTCCAAACGATGAAACAATGGTTCTACGTCACAAAGACTGTTCTAGTTTAGTCAGTACGACCTGGAAGTGGTGCTTTTGGGCTGTTTTCTGTTTAGAAGTGGGTCAGTCTGGCAGCCGTCCCGTTGTGGGGGTGTGTCCTGCTCACTTATATTTTTCTCTCCACACTGGCTCTTTACATTTGCTTCTCAACCTGCTTTCCTCAGTCTGCAGCCATTTGTTTGTGTGTTTATTTCAGCAGGACAGAGAAACGCAGAATCAAAAAGCAGGTTCAAAGTTCATAAACAGCTTTACATTTACAGATAATTGACAGTTTTTACAGTAATTATCCAGATTAAGAGCCAGGAACATTCAGGTAAACTGCAGAGAAGGCTGTGGTACAGAAACTTTACAGATAATATGTCCAATCAATGAAACAATAAAATGTAGAAATTCAATAAATAACACTGATTAATTCTGGACATGTAATTTAGTGAAGAGGTGCTGATGTAGGCTGGAGCTTGCAGGTCATTAAAAGTCTTTTAAAATCAATCCAAACACCAACATGGAGCCAGTGTAAAAAGGCTGAAGTGTGTGTTCACTTTCTTCAGACGATCTGTTGAGTTTAGAACAGAATGTCTTTTGAGATTATTTTGTTGTATTTAGAATAAAACAGCTCCAACACACTCGTCCTCTCATGTATTAGGAAAATATATAAATAAATAATGTAAAACCTTATTTAAAATGAATGAAAGTGTGTTCAATAGTGACGTGTTCAACAGACTTTCACAATAAAAGAGTGTTTAAAAGCTGCTGCGCTCCTCCAGAGCAGTGTGTGTGAGAGAATACTGGCTGCTGTTTGCTTTAATGACACTAATATGTGTTGGATTCTAAAGAGGTCTGAGGTAAAGCACATGCACAAGTCCCTTTTCCTCACGTTCTTCAAGTGTTCTTTGAATAAATACAGACGAATGCAGAGGAAATACAAGAAGAACAGGGTTTAATAAAGAATAAATGAGATCCTTTCTTACACAAGGAACATGATTCTCTTTGGACCTGTTTCTAATCTCTGCTTATCTCTCAACCTTTGACACAATAAAAGAATAAAACAGAACTTTATTATTCTTTGAGCAACACAGTGTACTTTGACACAGAGCTGTGTCGACATCACAGCGTTCTGTCTCTCCTAAAACCACACACTGGAGCGTGTTACTGAGGAATAAAGACTGGGATTTGGTGAGTCTCACTGTTGAAGTTAAAATGGCTGAGAAGATTGCACTTGTTGAAGACTTCCTGACCTGCTCTATTTGTTTGGAGACGTTTAAAGAGCCTGTGTCTCTGAGCTGTCTCCACAACTTCTGCTCCAGCTGCCTCCAGAAATACTGGGACCAGAGCAAAACCAGGAACTGCCCTGTTTGTAAAAGGAAGTTGTCTAAAGATATAGTTGTAAACTTTGCTTTGAAAAAGCTGGCCGACTCTTTTGCTGGGAGACAGGAACCTGGTTCATCTGAAAAACTAAAGGTAGAGAGTGAAGAGGTGGTTCAGTGCAAACATGGAGAGGATCAGAGAGTGTTCTGTAAAGACGAGGCCCGAGTGCTGTGTCCCGTCTGTGAGTTCTCTCTGCACCAACAGCACACGGTGGTTCCTGTGGAGACAGCAGTGAGTGAGCTGAAGGAGCAGCTCCGATCAGACCTCCAGTCTCTCACAGAAAAGAGAGAAGGCTACAAAAAACTGGAGAAAAGCTACGAGAAAATGTTCCAACACTCAAAGAAACAGGGTGTGTACTGCGAGCGACAGATCCGAGCCCTGTTCGACCGGCTGCACCAGTTCCTCAGGGAGGAGCAGGAGTCTCGTTTGGCAGAGCTGAGAGAGCAGCGGCGCCAGGACCACAGCCTGAACCCAGAGCTGGAGAGCATCCGGGAGCAGCTGTCCTCTCTGTCCCAGAGCATCCACGCTGTGGAGCAGCAGCTGCAGAGAGACAGCAGGGCTTTTCTCACACACTACAGCCTCACTCAGAGCCAGGCCCAGGCCCAGGCCTCACAGCCCCACCCACAGCCGGGGTCAGGACTCCTGATAAACCAGGCCCGAGTCCTGGGAAACCTGGGCTTTAAAGTCTGGGAGAAGATGAGGAGCCTGGTCCAGTACAGCCCTGTCCTTCTCGACCCAAACACTGCAAACGGATGTTTCTCTCTGTCTGAGGATCTGAGCAGCTTTAGACGTGGAGACATTTATCAGCAGCTCCCTGACAATCCAGAGAGATTCACTAAATATGCTGATGTCCTGGGCTCTGAGGGCTTCAGCTCTGGGACACACCGCTGGGACGTGGAGGTGGGGGACCATCCTGACTGGATCATCGGTGTGGCCAAAGAGTCAGTCGACAGGAAGGGAAAGAGACCTGCTTCACCCAAATATGGAGTCTGGTGTTTGTGTCAGCGCAGTGGAAAATACACTAACAGTTGTGGTGAGACAGTCTCAGTGAAGAGACGTCCTGAGAAGATCCGGTTCAAACTGGACTACGACATGGGACAGGTGTCCTTCTACGACGCTGATGACATGACTCACCTGTTCACTCACGAAGACACTTTTACTGAGAAACTCTTCCCTTTTTTTAGTGTTGGACCAGCAGCTGAGGCCAAAACCAAAGACATTAGGATCTGTCCCAAAGTCTCCTCAGTGAGTCTCCTCAGTGAGTCTCCTCAGTGAGTCTCCTCGGTGAGTCTCCTCAGTGAGTCTCCTCAGTGAGTCTCCTCAGTGTGTCTCCTCAGTGTGTCTCCTCAGTGTGTCTCCTCAGTGAGTCTCCTCAGTGTGTCTCCTCAGTGTGTCTCCTCAGTGAGTCTCCTCGGTGAGTCTCCTCGGTGAGTCTCCTCAGTGAGTCTCCTCAGTGTGTCTCCTCAGTGTGTCTCCTCAGTGAGTCTCCTCAGTGTGTCTCCTCAGTGTGTCTCCTCAGAGAATCTCCTCAGTGAGTCTCCTCAGTGTGTCTCCTCAGTGAGTCTCCTCAGTGTGTCTCCTCAGAGAATCTCCTCAGTGAGTCTCCTCAGTGTGTCTCCTCAGTGAGTCTCCTCAGTGAGTCTCCTCAGTGAGTCTCCTCAGTGTGTCTCCTCAGTGAGTCTCCTCAGTGTGTCTCCTCAGTGAGTCTCCTCAGTGAGTCTCCTCAGTGTGTCTCCTCAGTGTGTCTCCTCAGTGAGTCTCCTCAGTGAGTCTCCTCAGTGAGTCTCCTCAGTGAGTCTCCTCAGTGTGTCTCCTGACTGGGTTATTTTGGATTAAACAGGTGTATTCTCAGATGTTTCCGCTGTATTCTAGTGTTAAACCAGATTCAGTTTTAATTCTGTCTTTTATTGTGATGAGTGGAATATAAAGATGTACAAACATTAATTTTAGTTCATTTCATAAAGTCTTATGTTGATGATATTCAAGGTGAAGCTCTAAAGTGCTGTGGGAAACACTGATGACTCATATTTAGCACATGCTACAAATGAACATGTTTATGAGCCGCTCTTTCGTAGAAATGTAACAAATGCAGTAGATTTCTCACAGCAGTGGCAAACGCTGATGGACAGATTTATAAACCTGCTGATAGTGTCACATTTAGACGAGAAAGTGTCATTTTTACTCATGTTTTTAACGTTTTTCTCAAAGTGCTTGATGTTGCTGATGTTCTCAGATGTTCTGTCTCTTGAGTTTATTTTCCTGGAGTTTGTGGAAAGATGGCTCCAAGTTTCAGAAAACGTGCTTTTAATGTAAATCCTTTCAGTTCTTCTCACTGTGTCTTTGCTTTGGCGCCACCTGCTGTTTGTCTTTCAAATCCAACACGCTCTGATCTGTTCTATTCAATAAAACAAAGACATTTTCTCAGTTCAGAGACAGTTTGGAAGTTTGGGAGAATGTTGGCTCAAAGATGAATTAAAGTAAAGTCTTGTTTCTCTGAGCTGTAAATGTCTCTTTTATCACAAATGTAAAAGAACTAAGACTTCTGTTTTAATAAGAACTTGTGCTTTTTGTGTAAAAAATGACATTAGGACAAAGACAGACAGTTTTAAAGTGAGCTGCTTTTAATAAATAAAAGGGACGGGTTTCATTTCCTGAAAATAAAAGCTGTGTGACATTCATTTGACTTTTTACAAACGTAAAGGTTTGAGCTCAGCATTAAACCTAACGACCAAAAAGAAAGACCTCATTATATTTATCCTTCCTTTTTTTATTGATATGACACTTGGCTTTAATGAGTGTTGATTTAACACTGATATAAACTCCTGGCACTAAGACCTTTGATAGAATTCCACTGATTTCCGTTTCAATAAAAGGCAGAAAAGGCCTAAAACAAATAAAGTTTTGACCAAAAACATTCACATTCTTCAAATAAAAAGTCAAAGCAGTGCAAAAAGTGTTATGGGAATTGTATGTGTTTTCATTTAGTGTCTATGTTTTAGTTTAGATATGATTCTTCTGTCTGCTCCATGCTATGACATGCAGGCCATCACGACCTAGGTCACAGACTGCGTAGGAGTACTACTGGGTATAAAACGACGTGTATTGTTTACCTCTTTAAGCAAAACGCACTATGTACCTTTGATATATCTGTGTGTACTTTGCTTCCCTTGCAAGGAATAAAACCTGGCCTTTCGCTTTTATAATATAATATGTCTCCGTGTCTCTCTGGATAATATAAGGATATAGAATTCTTATAACATTTGGTGCCGTGACCCGGATCTCAATATTTGTTGTTTCTCATACAAAGAGGTGAGCTGACGTGCACGGAAGAAATGCACAAGGAAAGCATTTCTTGTAAGTCCCAAGCTGTGCTGTTCAGCAGTAATGGGCCAGATATCCCCTCTGTGTGTGTGAGGCACTGTGACGAGATCTGGACTTTAAAAAAAAAGGAGAAGAGCAGAGAGACGAGAGGACAGAACAGACAGTCTGGCTGCGGAACAACTGGACAATTGGACTGACAATTCAGGTAAACAGCTGTTTAAGTTTTTTTGGTGTGTGTGTGATTTTTAATACCAAAGCTTCCGGAAGTAGCAGTTTTGGAAATCTGGCGTGTGCTGAGCGGGCTGCATGAAAGTTACATCACCAATAGTAGATGTTTTTCCATGAAGTTGGCCAGCATAGGAGATTCTTAAACGCTGAAAGATCGAGATTCCTTAAATGGTGAGATCCGCTTTGTCGAGACCCTGCCTATATGGTTTATGGTGAGATTAAAAGCCGAAAAAGTATGTGTTTTTGATCGAGATCCTACATGTCAATCTTATGGTGAGGTTTTAAACGGGATATTCTGATGTTAATCTGTGTTAAAGCTTGTTGTCTTGCGAGATTTAGTTTGATAGATACCTTATGCTTTGTAAGTCTTCAGGTGTTTCTTGAAACTGACTCGTGCGTTTAGTTCATTTGGCCGTGACAAGTGCGAACCTCTATGCGAGATAGAGCACCTGATTACAAGAAGGAGTATGAGGTCTAAAGAGCTTGTCTAGAGAGCACAGGAATTTATCTTAGATCAATAATCACGTATCGTAATACGCCACAATCGAACTGCCTTGCATAGCTAGTATTGTTGGTTTTAATGATGCGTTGGACGCACAGGAAAACTCGAGTATGGACTATTATCAAGATACTTACTAACAACAAAAGTGAGATGAATAGGTCCGACCATTATCAAGATACTTACAAAAAAAAGTGAGATAAATGGGTCCGAAGTCATTGTGACTAGAAAAACCTACGTAGAATTGATTCCTGCAGATGAGAAATGAGTTTATAAAAGCCCACCAGTGAGAGGCTTATGCTGGAAAATGTTCACTGCATGTGAAGCGGTGATTTTTAAAAGCCCACGAGAGCTTTTGCTGAAAAATGTTCACTGCTGGTGACGCGGTGAGTGAGTGAGAAAAAAAAAGCCCACTGAAAGTGAAGGGGCTTATTCTGAGAATTGTTGGCAATACTGAGAATTGTTGACCTAAAAGAGTTTTTATAAAAGGTGTGTTTGAGAGAATAAATGTGTTATGAATGGGCCATTGTTGGATGAAGAATGAGTCTAATGATGTGAATCAGAACAAAAGTAATGTTTTTGTTTAAAGAAAGTTTGAACAACATGAGAGAGCTTCCATAAGCTATTTTTCTAATTTGAGAAAAAACAGAGAAGTAGAGAAGAGATTCTGAAAGAAGTACACACATGTACTTCAAAACACTAATCATTTGTATTTTGTTTAAATGTTCCTGGGAGCATCTAGGTCTCGGCCTCCCTTCCTCCGGAAAACAGTGCTCTCTCCAACCTTTCTCTGTCCCTCCCACCGGCTCATCTTCGGCTGAAAGAAGCTGCAGACAGTTACCAGCAGCACGGAAGCGGTAAGATAAATGAATTCACACTAAATTTTGATCTATTGAGATTGACCAAAAAGGTATTTGTAAAGTGTGTTTGCAAATTGGATGAAACTTGAAATTAATATGAATGTAATGTATTTCTCTGAGGAAAAATGCACAATTGCCATTGGAGGCGAGCGAGGTGGAGGTGGGCGTGACAGACGAGAGGGCACTGAGAGGAGCAGGAGGTCGAAACTGGGTCCAGACGAGAGACGAGGATAACTGACCGCTTCAACTAACAGGTCAGGTACATAAACACATAAACACATGTAAATACAGACACATAGACACAAACACGGACACATGAGACACACATCTACAGAGGAGAATGTGATTTTGGTTTAGGAGAGAAAATAATGAGTATTCTGTTAAAGAACAGAGTTGGTTTTGTATTTTATGTGACATGGAAATGTGAACATTAAAGGTTTAAAGAAGTTAAAGATCCAACACTTGGATCTAAAATAGAATTAGTGATTGATGTTTTGCTAAACAATTTTGTGTATCTATTAGTACGAGAACTAATAGAGGTCCTTAATATCAGTGTGGTTCAAACACACGGTATAACGCCAATAAAAGAATGAAAATGATTACTTTGGAATTGGAAGAATTTAAATATGTGTCTTAAAGTTGAATTGCGCAGAGTAAGTTTATAAAAGTTTATAAAGATAATATAACTTCATATATGGGCCATAAGCTCATATTTAAAAGAAAACACGGTTACCAGAACCTAAGTAAAGAAAAGAAACATTTATGTATTTCTCTGGTTTGGTTCTAACAAAGTGTGAAAATGGAGAAAGTGGATTCAAAGCAACCACTGTTTGGATTCAATGTTTAAACACAAGATAACATTCTATGAAAGTCAATGTAACAGGAGCTTCACAGCACCCTCCTTTTTTGCTCCCAAGAGCGAGCAATGTTTGGTTTGGGTTTTTTTTTTTTTAGCTCCACAGACATTGTAGGAGCCTTTACATTAAACAAACTTTTAATGTTGAGAAAAATATAGAGTTAGAAATGTCAGTGACAGAAACAGATTGCACTGAACTGATGTGTTAAATAAAGTTTATGATGCTTAATTATGAAAACTGTCTGACCTTCTGACAGTTCTGTTGATATGAATAAAGTCCACATTTGAGTTTTATTGAATCTATGAAACATGATTTGGTAAACTAAATGATTGAATGAATGAGATTGAATATGGTTTGAGGAGAAAACCTTAAAGTTTAAGTAATTGGAAAATAGTTCAAAATAAATAATAATCATTATTTTTTTTGGTACTTTATAATTAAGGTATAGTGTCATCTAGGCAATAAAGATTTAAACTGTAATGTAAATTGGGAATCTGGTTTGGGTGATTAAAACATATCTATGTTAAAACAGTTCATGTTTTTGTGTTGTTTATGTTATATTTAAAACTTAACTTTGTTTAGTTCAGTTTTACTTTTAGTTACCATTAGTTGTAGGTCTTTACCTGTAACTGTAATTGGTATCATTCACAATTTGATAAATTTTAACTCAGTTGATGCAAACATAAATAATTTATATAGATCAGAACTGGTTTCTCATGATCTATTTTCACAAACTTTTAAACATTCACCTTTAATTCACAATTTATTTCACGTGTTCTTTTAAATTAAAATATTCTCAAAATATTGTTTAATTTACCTCAAATTACTTTCTTTAGAAAGAAAACACATTTTTCTCTTACTTCAAAGTGGGTCAGACCCCCCTCTCTGGGGTTAAACCAGTAACAGCAGCATGTCCCAGCTGCCTGAACACACCACAAAGCCTCTGCTCTGTTCACTCTGCTTTCCTCCAAAACACCATCACCTTTGTGACTGTCGTTTAAAAGGAAAGACTAAACATAAAATCAACAAAGTTCCTCTCAAATTCTCAACTTCTCAACTCAAATTCTGCTTTATTTTTAAATTAAATTTCTTCAGGATTGTGTTCAGTATAGATTTGTTCCTTACTGTCTCTGTAAAACTCAGTTTTATCACCAGGTGCTAAATACAATAAACCAGTTTGTTTTTGTATTTTTCCCATATTAATTTAAATGTAACATAAAACAATGTCATCAAATACTATTTTCATGTTTCCACTAATTTATCATTCAGATGCCACATAAAGAATTCACCTCACTCAATGTTAAACACAACCTTTAAACATCAAGTGTAAAATCAAAATTAACGTGTCTCTCTTCATTTATTCAAATTCACCTAAATTGTAATCAGTAATTATCATTACTGTTCATTTAATAAAATGTAACATCTCAACCTCTTTTTTTCTTTTTCTTTAGGTTACAACGACCTAAAGTTTGATCAAAACCAAAACAAAATTCAATTCTGTTCAAAAGGACCTTGTGTTAGTCCCTGTACTCAAAAAAAATTCTTAAATCACTTCAAACAGTGATTAAACCCATCGAGCCATTTGCATATGCTCTTAAACTTTAACAATTCACCTTGTTAGTTTAACAATTATCTTTTATTCACTTATTTCTCATTAACTTTTAATTTTTCAAATAAAACCCTTAAGATTGTTTTAATAGTTTGAACTGTTTTAACATTTGGCCTCTAGAGTCAAGTGTGTTCAATAGTGACGTGTTCAACAGACTTTCACAATAAAAGAGTGTTTAAAAAGCTGCTGCGCTCCTCCAGAGCAGTGTGTGTGAGAGAATACTGGCTGCTGTTTGCTTTAATGACACTAATATGTGTTGGATTCTAAAGAGGTCTGAGGTAAAGCACATGCACAAGTCCCCTTTCCTCACGTTCTTCAAGTGTTCTTTGAATAAATACAGACGAATGCAGAGGAAATACAAGAAGAACAGGGTTTAATAAAGAATAAATGAGATCCTTTCTTACACAAGGAACATGATTCTCTTTGGACCTGTCTCTAATCTCTGCTTATCTCTCAACCTTTGACACAATAAAAGAATAAAACAGAACTTCATTTGTCTCTGAGCAACAGTTTATTGTATTATTTGGATCAATTATTGATTGAGTATAAAACATGGTGCAATTGTTTGTACAGAAGTGAAAACATATGATGTACAGGATTCTTCTCTTTCCTCGAGAAGGCTCAGAAACACAAAAGTATAGTTCTGATATTTAACTGGTACTAATTTCCTCTGTCAGTGACATCCACAGAAATAGACTTAAATACATATTTTTATGAAGCATAGTTGCAAACAATAAAAATTATCTTTGTGATTGTAAAAAGGCTTGTGTGCGTGGACTCTGTTTAGTGCAGGTTCACAGAGATGCTGTTGACTTTCAGCTGCAGTCTGTACTTTTGACATTTAACACTTTATCTGTCACACCGCGGGAGACGGGCTGGGATTCGCAACAGACTGAGGAAAAGAGCACACAGCCCTCCTCTACCGAGCATTTTGCTCGCCAATGTCCAGTCTCTGGAGAATAAGATGGATGATCTTAGAGCCAGGATAAACTTCCAACGGGACATTAGGGACTGTAACATCCTTTGTTTGTCTGAAACGTGGCTCACGCCCTGGGTCCCGGACGCTGCTGTAACGCCTTGAAACGCCTGAAAACTTCTCTGTTTTATGGATGGACAGGACAGCCGAGGCCGGCAAATCCAAGGGTGGGGGAGTTTGTTTCATGATTAACAAGAAATGGTGTGACCCCAGGAATATCTCCACTCTGTCGCGCTCCTGCTCGCCTCATCTGGAACACCTATCCATTATTTGCCGCCCATCCTATCTGCCTCGCGAGTTTTCATAGATCATTATAACTGCTGTTTACATCCCTCCACAAGCAGACACTGGCTTGGCTTTGTCGGAGCTTCACGATGCGCTCAGCGGCAACATCAACAAACATCCCGACGCTGCTACTATCATCGCTGGGGACTTTAACAAAGCCAAACTCAGGAAAGTCATGCCTAATTTTTATCAACACATATCCTGTCCAACCAGAGGACCGAATACACTGGATCATTGCTACACTCAGTTTAAGAATGCCTACAAAGCTCGCTCACCGGCTTTCGGCAAATTGGACCATGCCGCCATTTTCCTCACACCGGAATATAAACAACGGCTCGTTCAAGAACCTCCGGTGCAGAGGGTGGTGACGCGTTGGTCCGCCCAATCAGAAGCAACGTTACAGGCGGCTCGATGGCGTACGACTGGGTCATGTTTGGCGCAAGCTCATTGGACGTCAGCGAGTTCACGGATGTACCGCTAAGCTTTGTAAACACGCTAGCCGAACAAGCTACGGACAAAATAACTATAAGGACGTTCTCCAATCAGAAACCGTGGGTGGACAGATCAATCCGTGCAGCAATAAACAAACGCACTGCTGCTTACAACGCCGGCCTTCTGTCGGGAAACATGAGCGAGTACAAAGCATCGTGCTATGCTCTCCGACGCGCAGTAAGTGCCGCAAAACACAGACACAGGGAACGCATTGAGTCACATTTCCAGCTAAATGACTCCCGACGCATGTGGCAAGGACTAAGGACCATCTGTGACTTTGGAAATAAATCCTCTACAGAGGTGAGAGCAGATCCGTCGCTGGCTGACGAGCTAAACACTTTCTACGGCCGCTTTGAAAGCAATCAAAGCAGTGTGAGTCTGCCGATCAGCGCGTCAGGGAGCTGCAGTCAGAGGAGCGATCATCATGCGATCACCGTGTCGGAGGACGAGGTTCGGAGGGCACTAAAGCGAGTGAATGTAAGGAAAGCAGCTGGACCTGATGGGATTTCTGGCCGTGTTCTGCGGTCCTGCGCTGATCAGCTCGCTGGTTTGTTTACATCCATTTTTAATGAGTCTCTTGCCACATCGGTGGTTCCCACCTCATTAAAAAAATTGATCATCATCCCTGTGCCTAAAAACAATAAACCCTCTTGTCTAAATGACTATCGTCCAGTTGCCCTCACATCAATAGTCATGAAGGTCTTTGAGGGACTGGTTAAAAACGTCATCTGCTCCTCCATCCCGGATACTTTGGACCCTCTTCAGTTTGCTTATCGCCCAAACAGATCCACAGATGATGCCATCTCTCACATCCTGTACTCTTCTCTTACACACATTGACAGCAATAACAGGAACTATGTAAGGCTGCTATTTATTGACTATAGCTCAGCTTTTAATACTATGGTCCCCATAAAGCTAGCCTCCAAACTCATAGACCTCGGACTGAATCCTTCACTCTGCGACTGGATCCTTGATTTCCTCACCGGCAGGCCTCAAGTGGTGAAACTAGGCCAGTACACCTCCAGCTCCATCACCCTGAACGTAGGAGCCCCACAGGGCTGTGTCCTGAGTCCCCTGCTCTACTCTCACACACGACTGCGTGTCCTCGCACAGCTCCACATCCATTATCAAATTCGCTGATGATACTGTGGTTCTGGGCCTCATTCACAACAATAATGAGACCGCATACTTGGATGAAGTAGGGAAATTAACATCATGGTGCCAGGACAACTGCCTCTCTCTGAATGTGAGCAAAACAAAAGAACTGATTGTAGACTTCAGGAAGACGCAGCAGCAGCCCTACACTCCTCTTATGATAAGCGGGACCCTGTGGAGAGGGTGAGTAGCTTCAAGTACCTTGGTGTAAACATCACTGAGGACCTGACTTGGACTACTCACACTCAAACTCAGGTAAATAAAGCCAGGCAAAGACTGTACCATCTGCGACAGCTGAGGAAATTCAGGGTCTCACCAGCAATCCTGAAAACTTTCTATTCTGGAGCTATAGAAAGCATATTGACTCAATGTATCTCTGTGTGGTATGGGAACAGCTCCAGTCAAGACTGCAAAGCCCTGCAGAGAGTTGTGCGCTTAGCTGAGCGCATTTCAGGGTCTGCTCTCCCCTCTCTGCAGGACATCTACCACAAACGCTGCAGAAGCAGAGCTGCAAAAATCACCAAAGACTCCACCCACCCCAGTAATCATATTTTCACTCTGCTGCCATCTGGTAAGCGCTACCGTAGCCTGATGGCAAAAACTGAGAGACTCAGGAGGAGTTTCTTCCCCCAGGCCATCAGGCTCTTGAACTCTAAACCAGCTTTTTAACATCCTCATGCCTCCACTTAATGTTCACCTTATCTCTTTACTTTATCCACTACCTCACACTGACACACTGACAGTGTCACCCTGTTTTGCTACAAACTGTTTTGCACATTTGCTTCCTGCACCTTCCTGTGTATCTTAATATTTAAGACCACAGCTAAATGCATATATGCACACTGTACATCCCTGTACATTTTTTTAATATTTAAATCTACAGTTTACATTCATGTACATTATTTTGCAATCTAGATTTATTCCCACAATACACATTTTTTATATTTTATTCTTATTTTTTTATTGTTTACTTTTATTTCATTCTTACATAGCTACATTTATGTATATTTTCATCTGTGTGTTTTCCTTAATAATTGCACTGTCCATGGAGCGGACCTGACTCACATTTCACTGCTGGTTATATATGCTGTATATAATTTTGTATGTGACGAATAAAAATCTTGAATCTTGAATCTTGAATCTTTATCTAAAGCCAACACATGATGGACTCTCACAGCTCAGTGGAGTGAGGCTGAGCACAAATAATGTCTGAGGCCTTTGTGCAGAAGGGAACAGGTTTAGTCTGAGACAACAGCACCATCTGCTGGAGCAGGTCAGAGTCACATCCAGCTGTGACACGTCGAACAGGAACAAGAACAGAACTTCAAAATAATTAATGTTGTCGGTTTATTCTCCATTGTCCCATTAGAATTCACCCCTGCCTTTTGTATCATCGGGAAGGACTGGGGAGAAAAACTGCTGGGTTTGTTTTTGAAGTGTTAAAAGTGTTAAATGTGTTAAATGTGTTAAATGTGTTAAATGTGAGCACAGAGCTGTATTTTGTGTGGCTCTCTGCAGTGCACTTTAGAAAAGACTGTGTTTCCTTGTGTTTGTGTCTTTGAAGCTGGGTGGTGTCTGGGAATAACTCCTAACACACACCTGCTGCTCATCAGACTCACCTGCCACAGTCTTCTTCAGACCTCCACGGGTTGCCAGATTGTCCGTTTCCTGTGTTACACTACGTGGCTCACATCCCCTAAAGTTTGTATTTTCATGTTTGTGGAAACTTGTCTTACTACATACCTTTTGTGTTTGTACAGAACTCTTTTTTTTTTTAAATAAACCTTTTGAACTGTCATTCAGTCTCAGTGTCAGCCTTCTTGGTCCTCCAGCTTTTCGTTCAAGCCCAGCCCAACTGTAACATGTTTGACTGTTGGTGTGCTCCAGTGTCTGTGGCTCTGGTCTATGAATGTGTGAGAATACAGTATTGTTCAAAATAATAGCAGTACAATGTGACTAACTAGAATAATCCAGGTTTTTAGTATATTATTTTTATTGCTAAGTGATTAAACAAGTTCCCAGTAGGTGCAGGAGATTCTCAGAAAACAAACAAGACCCAGCATTCATGATATACACGCTCTTAAGGTTGTGTCATTGGGCAATTAGTTGAAAGGAGTGTGTTCATGATATTGTCCTGATAACATGCACAAGTGACACAAACAGGCTCCTGACAGACCCTTGCATCTTTCATCCAGTGCTGCACTGACGTTTGAGAAATGTCAAAGGATCTGCAGGAAAAGGTAATTGAACTTTATAAAAACAGGAAAGGGATATAAAAAGATATCCAAGGAAATGAGAATGCCAATCAGCAGTGTTCAAATTCTAATTAAGATGTAGAAAATGAAAAGGTCAAGTAGACCAACAAACATTTTAGCCACAACTGCAGGAACATTGTTCGGGATGAAAAGAAAAACCCACAAATAACTTCAGATGAAATACAAGACTCTCTGAAAAAAAGTAGTGTGGCTGTTTCAAGATGCACAATAAGGAGGCACCTGAAGAAAAATGGGCTGCATGGTTAAAAAGGTAATTACTGCACAAATAAAGCATCCCGCTTACAATAAACCCAACAGCTCAGAACTTCTGGAACAAAGTCATTTGGAGAGATGAGACCAAAATTGAACTTTTTGGCCACAACCATAAACGTTACATTTGGAGTCAACAAGGCCTACGATGAAGGTACACAGTCCTACTGAAACATGGAGCTGGAGCTGATGTTTTGGGGATGTTTGAGCCACAAAGGCTCAGGAAAAGATGAATGCAGCATGTTTTCAGAAAATACTGGAGGAACATTTGCAGTCATCAGCTGCTCATGGGACGTACTTGGACTTTCCAACAACGATCCAAAACACAAGTCGACCTGTCATTGTCTACAGCAGCAGAAAGAGAAGGTTCTGGACTGGCCTCAGTCTCCTGACCTCAGTGTCATTGAACCACTCTGAGGAGATCTCAAACGTGCAGTTCATGAAAGACTAACCAAGAATTTACAGGAACTGGAGGCTTTTTACCAAAAAGAATGAGCAGCTTTACATCTGAGAAAATAAAGAGCCTCATCCACAACGACCACAAAAGACTTCAAACTGTCATTAATGTTAAAGGTGTAATACACAGAGTATGTAAACTTTTGATCAGAGTCATTATGGTATTTATAATATATACTGTACATACACATACAGTATATATGAAGCACATCATCAAAGTAATAAACAGTAAAAACATTTGTGAAGATGGTCAGTCTGAGGTTAATACAAACCTTAGATGAAAAATAACTTATTTCACAAATGTCTTTACGTTTAAGGAGGATGTGGTCTAGTACAGTCTGTTTGTAGATTATTTATTCTGTTGTGATATTGTGCTGTAGAAATAAAATTCAATTGAACACGCCAAAGTGTTCAGAAAGTTTTAAAATTCCAGTCACAGTCTCTCACAATCAAACTCTTTAAAAAAGCCTCTGATGCAGTCACAAAGTCTGTTAAACAATGTTCTATGATCAACAGGAAGTCACATTACACATTTGTGGTTTAAATCTGAGATCGGTGTTTGCAAGAGCACAGGCTGGTGCCCAAAGTCAATACTTTCTGTTTATCTGCCAGAAAACTCTTCCTCTAAGCCTCACTCGATCTTCGTGGCAGCAGAAAGAAACAATAATAAACAAAAAGAGGAAATGTCTGCAGAAAGGTATTGTGCACTGTTTCTTCAGAATATGTGTGTCTTTTACCTTTTATCTGCTCAAAGACAGACTCATGAGTGAAGACCCTTATTCTAGTTTTTGAAGTTTCCATCTGACCTTCTACTTTGTTTAGTTGTGTTTAAAATGTTCAATATTTCATGAGAATTGTACAAACAATATTACGTCAACATTATTTATTAAAAGGTGAGACAGGGGGAGTGTTTGTCCTAAAATTAATCAACCCCCCCCCCCTCCACCCCCCCATGCAGGGATAAGAAATACACCTCACATAAATGCTATTAAACTTAGTTCATCAGAAGATCTGGTCTAACAATATATATCTATGTATTCGACAAAATTCAAAGTTCTACAATGAACTGGTCTCGTGTTTGTTGTAGAGACCAGAATCATGCAGGACTGCTCTCTCAAGGTTCATAACTCTATCACACACCTGGGCCAAGTCTCTGCTTAAGATAAACCTTCTTGAATGCTTTGAAGAAATGAAACAGAAGATAGAATATTGGAGGACTCTACCTTTATCTTTGATTTGAAGAGTAAACGTCATTAAAATACCTCTCTTTTAAAACGTGACCATAGTAAATCCACAACCTTTTAAAAAAACAGTGAAGGTACACTTCTACGTCTTTTTTTATTTAAAGGTTGTGGTCCAGTATTTTTCCTTTCTGTAGTCGAGGGGTTTTAGGAGCAGAGATCCTTGGAGCAGAGGTCGCGCTAGACTTTCTCACTCTCCGTCATTTTAACGGACAGAGTCTTAAAATTTCTTTAAGAATACTTAAAATAGCTTTTTGTTTTACTCAGACTTTAAGAAATTAGGATAGAGTCTAGTATAGAGGACAGATTATTTCTTTTATTTATGCACTTCATTTTTTTTTATCATAGGATTCTTTGTGCTTGAACAAGCCGTTATAAAACGCAGTATATTACACAATATAATCCCGACTACAAAAGGAAATAACAATAATTAAAGCCGCAAGTGGCGATAAAGGCCCTCGCCTCCCTTGAGACCGCGGGGACACATGCACTCGGAGGATTGTATTTCGTGCTTTAAAGCGTAAACTTCACGGTAATGTCAAAGAACCGGGCCTGTGCTACTGCTGGGGCCTGCTACACCACCTTGTAATTTAGAGTTAAAGGTCTCCACAATCCCTGGTTTTCCTGGGAGCTGTCTGAACCTTTGAAAATAATAGATTATGCTTGGGCTAAGGCGAGAAAAACAAAGTACTGGCTGGAGATTTGAGATGACTCAGGAATCACTGCACCCCCCTGTTTAAAAAGGCAAAATGTAAATATAACTTGTCTAAAAGTACAAGGTTACAAGTTCCAAAGGATTCTGAGGAGTTTTCTAAGACTCTAGCCTTGGCTCTGGAGGGGCCTCCTCTAAAGGAAGGATCCTGGCAATTGGGAAATGGCATTTATTTCCCAAAGAAATGGCTGCCTCTTCACAGACTCATTAGGACCACAGCCACAAATGTATCAAAAAACAAATTGATAACTTTTTTTGCACACGTGTCTAGATGATACTCACCAAATTTGGAGCTGTTTAGATGAAAAGCCTTTAGACACAAGGGGTGAGATTTAGGTGGTCACGCATTCCACCCAACATAGTAGATTTTCTGTTGAGTTTACGGTATGTTAGGTGCCGGTGCACCTTTCTTTTTTCCTCTTTATATTGTGTAGTAATTTTGTTAATTGTTTATCTTCTTTGTATTTTGGTATTAGGTGGTTTTTCATAGTTTAAATAGTGTAGATGTTTAGATGTTTTTTCAGGCTCATTAGAGTATATAAGTCACCTGAGTAGGCTCGCTCGCTCTCTCTCGCTTCCGCCTCAGCTGTTCCGGTGACAACGCTGTTGAGCGCTGCCGGCTTGCTCCATGCTCTGTAGTTCTTGTTAGCCTAGCCTTGTTTTGTTTGGCCTGATGGGACCGGCTGTCTGATTTATCGTTCTTTATTTTGTTCAGGTTAGTAATGTGGGTTTGTGTTGTGTAGGGTGGTAGAGGAGTTGGCCCCGGCTTCTACGGCCCTGTACAGGGTTGGCCCGGGGTCACTTCTTTTATGTTTGTTTGGCCGGCTCACCAGGTCCACCTTTTCTTTGATACTTTTCCATCTTTTTGGGCACGGGAGGGTTGGAGTTTTTTTTACTAACTCTACAGATTAAAACATCAAGATAAAACAAAAGCTTAACAGTCTAAAAATAAATGAATAAAAACAATTTTTGAAATTAACTGTTTTGCCTCCTGTGTCCTCTTTTAAATATGTTCGACTCTTTTGGGCCGTAACATATTTATGGGGGCTCGTTAAAAAAAACAAAAACCTTATCGTAGTTGTGCTGCCCATTTGAGAAGTTACCTTTTTTAGTTGGCCTAGTAGAGATTTGTGGGTAACGTGTTGTGGCATTTTGGATTTTGTGTGGCACAATTTTAAATTAGAGTAGGCTATGTTCTTGTAAGCGTTTGAGCAGTAAATGAAAAGGACCTTGTGGTTTGTTGTGTGGTTCAAGCTTTGTCTGTGCGTTAGCCTTTTGTTGTTTGGCTGCGTAAATTCCAGGTGTAAGGATGTCATTTAATCTGGATGAGTTTATTGAAGCGCCCACTTTGGAGGTATTTCATAAGTGTTCAAAAGATAATTTGTTGGCATTAGCGGAGGAGTATGAGGTAGTTGTGTCGAGGCAGGATAAAAAGGCAGTGATTAAGGAGGAAGTGTGGTCTGCGTTGATTGAGCGTGGCATATTTCCGCCATCAGCTGGCCCAAAAAGCCCTCGTTTGTCCTCAATGGAAGATGCTATTCGTTTGAAGGAGCTGGAAATTGAGTTGCAACGGCTCTCTTTGGAGCAAAAGAAGGTCGAGCAAGAAACGCAACAGAGCCGTCTGCGTGAACTCGAGGTGACAGCGCAGCTGCCTAGATCATCTGAATTTGTGAGTAAAAACATCCGGTTGGTTCCACAATTTAAGAAAAGGATGTGGATAAATACTTTACACATTTTGAGAGAGTTGCTGAGTCGCTTAAATGGCCTAGAGACGTGTGGACGTTGTTGTTGCAGTGCACTCTGGTAGGAAAAGCCCAGGAGGCTTATGCGTCCTTGTCCGTTGATGATAGTGCGGATTTTGATAAGGTAAAAAGTGCTGTTTTACGGATCTATGAACTAGTGCCAGAAGCGTATCGGCAAAGATTTCGTAAATTAAGGAAAAGTCAGAATCAGACTCATGTTGAGTTTGTCAGAGAAAAGGAAATGTTCTTTGATCGGTGGTGCTCATCACAAAATGTGAAAGACTTTGATCAGCTCAAGCAGATAATATTGATGGAGGATTTTAAAAACTGTCTCCCTGAAAGAATAACAACACATCTAAATGAAAATAAAGTCATTGACGTGGCTAAAGCTGCGGTGCTCGTGGACGAGTACGTGTTACACAGATCGGGTTTTGTGGAGCGCCCTATGGGTTTTAACAGATTTGACCGCTTTGGTTATGGTAATGGCAGGGATGACGTGAAAGCTGTGTCTATAACAGCGGAGTCTGGTAAAAGCTGTGGGTCTAATTATGACGCGAAAAATAAGGAGCGTGAGACAAAAACTATTGATGTGATGTGCTTTTATTGTAAAAATAAAGGGCATATTGTTTCTAGCTGTCCAGTGCTTAAGAAAAAGAACAGTAAACCAGTAGCCCTGATTAAAACTGTGAGCCACGTTAACCAGCCAGCCTTGTCGGATAAGCCTTGTGAATATGCTGACTTTAAGCCGTTTGTTATGGACGGGTTTGTTTCGGTTTCTGGTGAAAACGTGAAAGTCCCGGTGAAAATATTACGGGA
The DNA here is from genome assembly GCA_024416835.2 of Perccottus glenii. NCBI lineage: Eukaryota > Metazoa > Chordata > Actinopteri > Gobiiformes > Odontobutidae > Perccottus > Perccottus glenii. The sequence goes on along the minus strand of CM044548.2, from coordinate 1,318,948 downwards.
TACTGCAGCCTCACAGTCTTTTATTCTGGAAGGAGTTTTGCCGCTGAACAAGGATACTGCAGTTGGCTCTAAAGTACCGGTGCGAGGTTTTAATATGCAAGACATTGGTGTTCCCCTGCACAAGATTATAGTTCAGTCAGACCTATGGTCCGGAGACTCTGTTGTGGGCGTGCGACCTGAGTTTCCAATTGACGGCGTGTCTGTTATCATGGGAAATGATTTGGCAGGAGGAAGAGTGTTGGTTACACCTGAGGTGACACCGGTTCCTGTTGTGACACACTCAGATGAGCTGGCGCACAAATATCCCAATGTTTTTAAATCATGTGCAGTAACGCGCGCAGCTACAAAGCGTGAAGAACAGCGGAGTGAAGAGGAAGTAGATCTGAGTGATAGTTTTATGTGTGAGCTCAGTGCTGAGGCCGGTAAAACGCCCGTGTTAGCCGCAGAATGTGAAAATAAAAAAAATGAAACTGACGTACCTGGGTTGAGTGGTTTTGTTTTGTCAAAAAAGCAGCTAATTGCCGATCAGAAGTCAGATGATACTTTGGCACGGTTGTTTGAAGACGCTGTAACTGGTGACGAGAGTGAGACCATGTCGACTGGTTATTTTGTGAAAGATGGATTGTTAATGCGTAAATGGACGCCATTAAATGTGTCACCTGTGGAGTATTGTTACACAGATTGTAGTCCCTACTCCATATCGTGCTGAGATTTTAAAGCTGGCGCGTGACAATCCATTAGCGGGTCATCTTGGTATTAAGAAGACATACAATCGCATTCTGCGTCATTTTTTTTGGCCAGGGCTGAAGGGTGATGTTACGAGTCACACTAAATCCTGTCATTGGTGCCAAGTATCTGGGAAACCAAATCAAACAATTCCTCCCGCTCCTCTGTATCCGATCCCGGTTGTGTGTGAACCTTTTGAGCGTGTTCTGGTGGACTGTGTGGGTCCGCTGCCTCGAACTAAGTCTGGAAATAAGTTCCTGATAACTGTCATGTGCGCAGCCACCCGCTTTCCAGAAGTCTTTCCCGTGCGTAAAATCACTACTCCTGTTGTTGTGAAGGCGCTGATGAAGTTTTTCTCTTTGTTCAGTTTACCTCGAGTGGTGCAAACTGACCAGGGCTCAAACTTTATGTCTAAGGTGTTTGCGCAGGTTTTAAAACAGCTTGACATTCAGCACTGCCACTCTAGCGCCTATCACCCTGAAAGTCAAGGCGCACTGGAGCGTTTTCATCAAACGCTGAAGACTATGCTTCGTACGTTCTGTTTGGAGTTTGAGAAAGACTGGGATGAGGGGGTGCATTTACAAATGTTCGCTGTGAGGGAGGTGGTTCAAGAGTCGCTGGGTTTTAGTCCGTCGGAGTTGGTGTTTGCACACACTGTCCGTGGTCCTTTGAAGTTGTTAAAAGACCAGCTGTTGTGCGAAAAGTCAGAACAAAATCTGCTTGATTTTGTGAGTAAATTCAAACTGAGACTGAACCGCGCATGTGAGATGGTGAAGGAAAATCTTAAGGTGGCACAGGCCAGAATGAAGTCTTTGTTTGACAGAAAAGCTAAAGTCAGAGAGTTTAAACCTGGTGATAAAGTATTGATATTGTTACCTATACCTGGCTCAAGTTTACAGGCTCGATATTGTGGGCCCTATTCCATTCAGAAAAAAATTGGTGATCGGGACTATCTTATAATCACGCCTGACAGACGACGTAGGTCTCGTTTGTGCCATGTTGGCATGTTGGAGCCTTATGTTGAGCGCGTGTCCCAGCCTGTTGTTACTGCGGCGGCTGAACGGGACCGTGTGGAGCTGTCTAGTGCTGAAGTGGCCGCTCCGTGTCTTGTCACACAGACAGTTTCAGGTGAGGCGCTGTTCAGTGAGAACACTGTTACGCACGCTGATGATGGAGGCGGGGTTCTGTCTGAGGCGCTGACTCATGGTAAACTGTTAAACTCGGAGGTATTGGGGGATTTACCTGCATACTTGGCCCACCTTCCTGATTTGCAGCGTGATGATTTGATTGATTTGTTGAATGAAAAAAAGTCACTGTTTTCTGATGTACCTTCGAAAACCACAATACTAATGCATGACATTGACGTTGGTGACACTGTGCCGATCAAGCAACACCCTTATCGAGTTAGTCCAGATAAACGTGTCCGTCTTAAGCGGCAGGTTGAGTATATGTTAACTCATGGTATTGCAGAGTTTAGCTGTAGTCCTTGGAGCTCTCCCTGTTTGCTTGCATTAAAGTCTAATGGTGAAGATTGTTTTTGCACGGACTATAGAAAAGTAAATAATGTTAAGAAGCCTGACTGTTTTCCATTGCCTCGTATTGAGGACTGTGTGGATCGAGTGGGTGGGGCTACATTTGTGTCCAAGTTAGATCTGTTGAAAGGTTACTGGCAGGTGCCGCTCACTGAGCGTGCAAAAGAAATCTCAGCCTTTGTAACACCAGATGATTTTTTTCAATACAATGTTATGCCGTTTGGCATGCGAAATGCACCGGCAACATTTCAGAGGTTGATGAGGATTATACTGTCGGGGCTGTCATTTTGTGAGGCTTACTTAGACGACTTGGTAGTTTGTTCCGATTCCTGGGTAGAGCATATTGAACACCTTCGGGTGGTTCTGGGTCGTCTTCAAGAGGCAAACTTAACAGTGAACTTGTCAAAGTGTGAATTTGCCCAAGCAACTGTGACTTACTTGGGTAAAGTGGTTGGTGGGGGTTGTGTGCGCCCGGTGCAGGCAAAGGTGGAAAGTATAATCTCGTTTCCTATTCCAACTAGTCGCACTGAGCTTCGACGTTACTTAGCCATGGTTGGTTATTATAGGGGGTTTTGTAGGAATTTTTCTGCTGTTGCCTCTCCTTTAACTGACCTTTTAAGTCCAAAGATAACTTTTGTGTGGACGGATCTTTGTCAAAAGCCTTTGAACAAACTAAGACGCTACTGTTGTGCGCTCCTGTCCTTGCTGCTCCTCGTTTGACAAGCCGTTCAAGCTCGCTGTAGATGCGAGCGATACGGGTGTGGGGGCAGTTTTATTGCAGGAGGGTGAGGATGGAGTAGATCATCCGTTGTCGTACTTCTCTAAGAAGCTAGACCGCCATCAAAAGTGGTATTCGACCATAGAGAAGGAGACACTGGCTCTGGTGTTGTCGCTGGAGCACTTTCAGGTTTATGTTGGCTCTGCTTGTGCACCAGTGGTTGTTTTTACTGATCACAATCCTCTTGTGTTTTTACATCGGATGCGTAACAAGAACAGACGCTTAATGAATTGGAGTCTCCGGTTACAGGCCTATAATATCGAGATTTGTCATATTAGTGGCAAGAATAATGTGTTGGCCGATGCACTATCACGCCTGTAGACTGGACAATGTTTTTTTTCCCATTACCCTTGTCCAGTATTTTGGGGTGGGGGTGTTAGGTGCCGGTGCACCTTTCTTTTTTCCTCTTTATATTGTGTAGTAATTTTGTTAATTGTTTATCTTCTTTGTATTTTGGTATTAGGTGGTTTTTCATAGTTTAAATAGTGTAGATGTTTAGATGTTTTTGAGGCTCATTAGAGTATATAAGTCACCTGAGTAGGCTCGCTCGCTCTCTCTCGCTTCCGCCTCAGCTGTTCCGGTGACAACGCTGTTGAGCGCTGCCGGCTTGCTCCATGCTCTGTAGTTCTTGTTAGCCTAGCCTTGTTTTGTTTGGCCTGATGGGACCGGCTGTCTGATTTATCGTTCTTTATTTTGTTCAGGTTAGTAATGTGGGTTGGTGTTGTGTAGGGTGGTAGAGGAGTTGGCCCCGGCTTCTACGGCCCTGTACAGGGTTGGCCCGGGGTCACTTCTTTTATGTTTGTTTGGCCGGCTCACCAGGTCCACCTTTTCTTTGATACTTTTCCATCTTTTTGGGCACGGGAGGGTTGGAGTTTTTACTAACTCTACAGATTAAAACATCAAGATAAAACAAAAGCTTAACAGTCTAAAAATAAATGAATAAAAACAATTTTTGAAATTAACTGTTTTGCCTCCTGTGTCCTCTTTTAAATATGTTCGACTCTTTTGGGCCGTAACATATTTATGGGGGCTCGTTAAAAAAACAAAACCTTATCGTAGTTGTGCTGCCCATTTGAGAAGTTACCTTTTTTAGTTGGCCTAGTAGAGATTTGTGGGTAACGTGTTGTGGCATTTTGGATTTTGTGTGGCACAATTTTAAATTAGAGTAGGCTATGTTCTTGTAAGCGTTTGAGCAGTAAATGAAAAGGACCTTGTGGTTTGTTGTGTGGTTCAAGCTTTGTCTGTGCGTTAGCCTTTTGTTGTTTGGCTGCGTAAATTCCAGGTGTAAGGATGTCATTTAATCTGGATGAGTTTATTGAAGCGCCCACTTTGGAGGTATTTCATAAGTGTTCAAAAGATAATTTGTTGGCATTAGCGGAGGAGTATGAGGTAGTTGTGTCGAGGCAGGATAAAAAGGCAGTGATTAAGGAGGAAGTGTGGTCTGCGTTGATTGAGCGTGGCATATTTCCGCCATCAGCTGGCCCAAAAAGCCCTCGTTTGTCCTCAATGGAAGATGCTATTCGTTTGAAGGAGCTGGAAATTGAGTTGCAACGGCTCTCTTTGGAGCAAAAGAAGGTCGAGCAAGAAACGCAACAGAGCCGTCTGCGTGAACTCGAGGTGACAGCGCAGCTGCCTAGATCATCTGAATTTGTGAGTAAAAACATCCGGTTGGTTCCACAATTTAACGAAAAGGATGTGGATAAATACTTTACACATTTTGAGAGAGTTGCTGAGTCGCTTAAATGGCCTAGAGACGTGTGGACGTTGTTGTTGCAGTGCACTCTGGTAGGAAAAGCCCAGGAGGCTTATGCGTCCTTGTCCGTTGATGATAGTGCGGATTTTGATAAGGTAAAAAGTGCTGTTTTACGGATCTATGAACTAGTGCCAGAAGCGTATCGGCAAAGATTTCGTAAATTAAGGAAAAGTCAGAATCAGACTCATGTTGAGTTTGTCAGAGAAAAGGAAATGTTCTTTGATCGGTGGTGCTCATCACAAAATGTGAAAGACTTTATTCAGCTCAAGCAGATAATATTGATGGAGGATTTTAAAAACTGTCTCCCTGAAAGAATAACAACACATGTAAATGAAAATAAAGTCATTGACGTGGCTAAAGCTGCGGTGCTCGTGGACGAGTACGTGTTAATACACAGATCGGGTTTTGTGGAGCGCCCTATGGGTTTTAACAGATTTGACCGCTTTGGTTATGGTAATGGCAGGGATGACGTGAAAGCTGTGTCTATAACAGCGGAGTCTGGTAAAAGTTGTGGGTCTAATTATGACGCGAAAAATAAGGAGCGTGAGACAAAAACTATTGATGTGATGTGCTTTTATTGTAAAAATAAAGGGCATATTGTTTCTAGCTGTCCAGTGCTTAAGAAAAAGAACAGTAAACCAGTAGCCCTGATTAAAACTGTGAGCCACGTTAACCAGCCAGCCTTGTCGGATAAGCCTTGTGAATATGCTGACTTTAAGCCGTTTGTTATGGACGGGTTTGTTTCGGTTTCTGGTGCGTGAAAGTCCCGGTGAAAATATTACAGGATACTGCAGCCTCACAGTCTTTTATTCTGGAAGGAGTTTTGCCGCTGAACAAGGATACTGCAGTTGGCTCTAAAGTACCGGTGCGAGGTTTTAATATGCAAGACATTGGTGTTCCCCTGCACAAGATTATAGTTCAGTCAGACCTATGGTCCGGAGACTCTGTTGTGGGCGTGCGACCTGAGTTTCCAATTGACGGCGTGTCTGTTATCATGGGAAATGATTTGGCAGGAGGAAGAGTGTTGGTTACACCTGAGGTGACACCGGTTCCTGTTGTGACACACTCAGATGAGCTGGCGCAAAAATATCCCAATGTTTTTAAATCATGTGCAGTAACGCGCGCAGCTACAAAGCGTGAAAAACAGCAGAGTGAAGAGGTGGTAGATCTGAGTGATAGTTTTATGTGTGAGCTCAGTGCTGAGGCCGGTAAAACGCCCGTGTTAGCCGCAGAATGTGAAAATAAAAAAAATGAAACTGACGTACCTGGGTTGAGTGGTTTTGTTTTGTCAAAAAAGCAGCTAATTGCCGATCAGAAGTCAGATGATACTTTGGCACGGTTGTTTGAAGACGCTGTAACTGGTGACGAGAGTGAGACCATGTCGACTGGTTATTTTGTGAAAGATGGATTGTTAATGCGTAAATGGACGCCATTAAATGTGTCACCTGTGGAGTATTGTTACACAGATTGTAGTCCCTACTCCATATCGTGCTGAGATTTTAAAGCTGGCGCATGACAATCCATTAGCGGGTCATCTTGGTATTAAGAAGACATACAATCGCATTCTGCGTAATTTTTTTTGGCCAGGGCTGAAGGGTGATGTTACGAGTCACACTAAATCCTGTCATTGGTGCCAAGTATCTGGGAAACCAAATCAAACAATTCCTCCCGCTCCTCTGTATCCGATCCCGGTTGTGTGTGAACCTTTTGAGCGTGTTCTGGTGGACTGTGTGGGTCCGCTGCCTCGAACTAAGTCTGGAAATAAGTTCCTGATAACTGTCATGTGCGCAGCCACCCGCTTTCCAGAAGTCTTTCCCGTGCGTAAAATCACTACTCCTGTTGTTGTGAAGGCGCTGATGAAGTTTTTCTCTTTGTTCAGTTTACCTCGAGTGGTGCAAACTGACCAGGGCTCAAACTTTATGTCTAAGGTGTTTGCGCAGGTTTTAAAACAGCTTGACATTCAGCACTGCCACTCTAGCGCCTATCACCCTGAAAGTCAAGGCGCACTGGAGCGTTTTCATCAAACGCTGAAGACTATGCTTCGTACGTTCTGTTTGGAGTTTGAGAAAGACTGGGATGAGGGGGTGCATTTACAAATGTTCGCTGTGAGGGAGGTGGTTCAAGAGTCGCTGGGTTTTAGTCCGTCGGAGTTGGTGTTTGCACACACTGTCCGTGGTCCTTTGAAGTTGTTAAAAGACCAGCTGTTGTGCGAAAGTCAGAACAAAATCTGCTTGATTTTGTGAGTAAATTCAAACTGAGACTGAACCGCGCATGTGAGATGGCGAAGGAAAATCTTAAGGTGGCACAGGCCAGAATGAAGTCTTTGTTTGACAGAAAAGCTAAAGTCAGAGAGTTTAAACCTGGTGATAAAGTATTGATATTGTTACCTATACCTGGCTCAAGTTTACAGGCTCGATATTGTGGGCCCTATTCCATTCAGAAAAAAATTGGTGATCGGGACTATCTTATAATCACGCCTGACAGACGACGTAGGTCTCGTTTGTGCCATGTTGGCATGTTGGAGCCTTATGTTGAGCGCGTGTCCCAGCCTGTTGTTACTGCGGCGGCTGAACGGGACCGTGTGGAGCTGTCTAGTGCTGAAGTGGCCGCTCCGTGTCTTGTCACACAGACAGTTTCAGGTGAGGCGCTGTTCAGTGAGAACACTGTTACGCACGCTGATGATGGAGGCGGGGTTCTGTCTGAGGCGCTGACTCATGGTAAACTGTTAAACTCGGAGGTATTGGGGATTTACCTGCATACTTGGCCCACCTTCCTGATTTGCAGCGTGATGATTTGATTGATTTGTTGAATGAAAAAAAGTCACTGTTTTCTGATGTACCTTCGAAAACCACAATACTAATGCATGACATTGACGTTGGTGACACTGTGCCGATCAAGCAACACCCTTATCGAGTTAGTCCAGATAAACGTGTCCGTCTTAAGCGGCAGGTTGAGTATATGTTAACTCATGGTATTGCAGAGTTTAGCTGTAGTCCTTGGAGCTCTCCTGTTTGCTTGCATTAAAGTCTAATGGTGAAGATCGTTTTTGCACGGACTATAGAAAAGTAAATAATGTTAAGAAGCCTGACTGTTTTCCATTGCCTCGTATTGAGGACTGTGTGGATCGAGTGGGTGGGGCTACATTTGTGTCCAAGTTAGATCTGTTGAAAGGTTACTGGCAGGTGCCGCTCACTGAGCGTGCAAAGAAATCTCAGCCTTTGTAACACCAGATGATTTTTTTCAATACAATGTTATGCCGTTTGGCATGCGAAATGCACCGGCAACATTTCAGAGGTTGATGAGGATTATACTGTCGGGGCTGTCATTTTGTGAGGCTTACTTAGACGACTTGGTAGTTTGTTCCGATTCCTGGGTAGAGCATATTGAACACCTTCGGGTGGTTCTGGGTCGTCTTCAAGAGGCAAACTTAACAGTGAACTTGTCAAAGTGTGAATTTGCCCAAGCAACTGTGACTTACTTGGGTAAAGTGGTTGGTGGGGGTTGTGTGCGCCCGGTGCAGGCAAAGGTGGAAAGTATAGTCTCGTTTCCTATTCCAACTAGTCGCACTGAGCTTCGACGTTACTTAGCCATGGTTGGTTATTATAGGGGGTTTTGTAGGAATTTTTCTGCTGTTGCCTCTCCTTTAACTGACCTTTTAAGTCCAAAGATAACTTTTGTGTGGACGGATCTTTGTCAAAAAGCCTTTGAACAAACTAAGACGCTACTGTTGTGCGCTCCTGTCCTTGCTGCTCCCTCGTTTGACAAGCCGTTCAAGCTCGCTGTAGATGCGAGCGATACGGGTGTGGGGGCAGTTTTATTGCAGGAGGGTGAGGATGGAGTAGATCATCCGTTGTCGTACTTCTCTAAGAAGCTAGACCGCCATCAAAAGTGGTATTCGACCATAGAGAAGGAGACACTGGCTCTGGTGTTGTCGCTGGAGCACTTTCAGGTTTATGTTGGCTCTGCTTGTGCACCAGTGGTTGTTTTTACTGATCACAATCCTCTTGTGTTTTTACATCGGATGCGTAACAAGAACAGACGCTTAATGAATTGGAGTCTCCGGTTACAGGCCTATAATATCACGATTTGTCATATTAGTGGCAAGAATAATGTGTTGGCCGATGCACTATCACGCCTGTAGACTGGACAATGTTTTTTTTCCCATTACCCTTGTCCAGTATTTTGGGGTGGGGGTGTTAGGTGCCGGTGCACCTTTCTTTTTTCCTCTTTATATTGTGTAGTAATTTTGTTAATTGTTTATCTTCTTTGTATTTTGGTATTAGGTGGTTTTTCATAGTTTAAATATTGTAGATGTTTAGATGTTTTTTCAGGCTCATTAGAGTATATAAGTCACCTGAGTAGGCTCGCTCGCTCTCTCGCTTCCGCCTCAGCTGTTCCGGTGACAACGCTGTTGAGCGCCGCCGGCTTGCTCCATGCTCTGTAGTTTTTTGTTAGCCTAGCCTTGTTTTGTTTGGCCTGATGGGACCGGCTGTCTGATTTATCGTTCTTTATTTTGTTCAGGTTAGTAATGTGGGTTTGTGTTGTGTGGGTGGTAGAGGAGTTGGCCCCGGCTTCTACGGCCCTGTACAGGGTTGGCCCGGGGTCACTTCTTTTATGTTCGGTTTGGCCGGCTCACCAGGTCCACCTTTTCTTTGATACTTTTCCATCTTTTTGGGCACGGGAGGGTTGGAGTTTTTTTTACTAACTCTACAGATTAAAACATCAAGATAAAACAAAAGCTTAACAGTCTAAAAATAAATGAATAAAAACAATTTTTGAAATTAACTGTTTTGCCTCCTGTGTCCTCTTTTAAATATGTTCGACTCTTTTGGGCCGTAACATTAGATGAAAAGCCTTTAGACACAAGGGGTGCAATTTAGGAGGTCACGCATTCCACCCAACATAGTAGATTTTCTGTTGAGTTTACGGTATGGCAAGTTTTGTATTTCTACATTGGAAAAAATGTACTTTCATTTTCCATAGGCCCAATGTATTTTGACTTTTCTAGGGGTCGCCACTGAGTCATTTTTCATTTTTTTTTTTTCGGGGACTTCAAATACATAAATTTTTCGCCGGGCTTGAAGTCTGGGACCAATAAAAATGACTTTTAGTTGTTTGTTTACTGGGTCAAATTGAGGATCATTTTGCAGAAAAATTATTATAAAAAAAATATACCAAATTATAATAAAAAAAAATATAACTCGAGCGAAAACGACAAGAAAAACGCCTGTCTATTTTACATACATGTGTTTAGCTCATTTTGCCCAAGTTTGGTGTTTGTGGAATGAAGCAGCTATTTTTTGTTGTTTTTTAAAAAACAGGTGCATTCTGAGTCGGATTACATTTTCAATTCAAAATGGCCGCCTTCCCGTGTGTGATAGGGTGTGGTCCCCATTTGCTTTTTTGTTCATAAGCCCATGGTGGATGTGTGTACCAAGTTTCATTTGCCTACGACAAACTAAAAATTTCACTTCCCATTGACTTTTTCCACATTTTTGGGACGTTGCTATGGCAACACATTTATAGAAAGGGGGTGGTTGTCATTGGCTTTTATGCTCCTCATGACATAAGAGATGTGTGTACCAAATGTCATGTCTCTATGACAAACTAAATTCTTGGGTCCCATTATAAGTTTGTAGGGGGCGCTGGAGAGCCATTTCTAAAAATAACCCTTTAATTAGGCCCAAGCCGGTGATGACCCGGAGGGCCTATTGTTTTTGCTCGGATTTTTTTTTTTTTTTTTATCTTTCTTGTCGACCTATGATCCTAAATTTGACCCAGTGAACATGCACGAAAAGTCATTTTTATTGGTCCCAGACTTCAAGCTCTGCGAAAAATTTATGTATTTGAAGTCGCCAAAAAAAAATTACGAAAAATGACTCAGTGGCGACCCCTACAAAATCAAAATACATTGGGCCTATGGAAAGTGAAAGTAACTTTTTTCCAACGTAGAAAAATGAAACTTGGTATATCCATAGGACACCTCAGGGCAAACAGAAAAGTGAAAGACAGTCACACCCTAAACTTAACAGGAAGTCCGCCATGGGGTGAAACACGGCCACTAAAATCGCACTTTGCGCAGAAAGATGCAAATCATTGTGTTTTAATCTAAATGGCCCCAAATTTGGTGAGTATCATCTAGACACGTGTGCCAACCAAAGTTGTAACTTTGTTGTTGATATCTTATCCGGTATGGGTGTGGCAAGCCTGTAAGAGGTGGCCATTTTGTGAAAATAAAACGTCTCTTAACTCTCAAACGCCTTCTCGGATCGAGTTGGACCCAAAAGGCGTTTGTGCACATTCATGACTTGAACACAAAAATATGTAAATAAAGGGTTATCTTTAGAAATGGCTCTCCAGCGCCCCTACAAACTTATAATGGGACCCAAGAATTTAGTTTGTTATAGAGACATAAAATTTGGTACACACATCTCTTATGTCATGACGAGCATAAAAGCCAATGACAACCACCCCTATCTATAAATGTGTTGCCATAGCAACGTCCCAAAAATGTGAAAAAGTCAATGGGAAGTGAAATTTTTAGTTTGTCGTAGGCAAATGAAACTTGGTACACACATCCACCATGGGCTTATGAACAAAAAAGCCAATGGGGACCACACCCTATCACACACAGGAAGGCGGCTATTTTGAATTGAAAATGTGAACCGACTTAAAATACACATCTTTTTTAAAAGTACACAGAAAAAAGCTGCTTCATTCCACAGACACCAAACTTGGGCAAAATGTGCTAAACACATGTATGTAAAAGAGACAAGTGTTTTTCTAGACTTTTTTGCTCGAGTTATATTTTTTTTTTATTATAATTAGGCCCGAGCCGGTGATGACCGGGAGGGCCTATTGTTTTTGCTCGATTTTTTTTTTTTTTTTTTTTTCTTTTCCACCTATGATCCTAAATTTGACCCAGTGAACATGAACGAAAAGTCATTTTTATTGGTCCCAGCCTTCAAGCCCGGCGAAAAATTTATGTATTTGAAGTCAAAAAAATACGAAAAATGACTCAGTGGCGGCCCTACAAAATCAAAATACATTGGGCCTATGGAAAGTGAAAGTAACTTTTTTCCTACGTAGAAAAATGACACTTGGTACATCCATAGGACACCTCAGGGCAAACAGAAAAGTCAATGACAGTCACACCCTAAACTTAACAGGAAGTCCGCCATGTGGGGTGAAACGCGGCCACTAAAATCGCACTTTGCGCAGAAAGATGCAAATCATTGTGTTTTAATCTAAATGGCCCCAAATTTGGTGAGTATCATCTAGACACGTGTGCCAACCAAATTTGTGACTTTGTTTTTGATATCTTATCGGGTATGGGTGTGGCAAGCCTGTAACGAGGTGGCCATTTTTTGTGAAAATAAAACGTCTCTTAACTCTCAAACGCCTTCTCGGATCGAGTTGGACCCAAAAAGGCGGTGCACATTCATGACCTGAACACAAAGATATGTAAATAAAAGGGTTATCTTTAGAAATGGCCCTCCAGCGCCCCCTACAAACTTATAATGGGACCCAAGAATTTAGTTTGTCATAGAGACATAAAATTTGGTACACACATCTCTTATGTCATGACGAGCATAAAAGCCAATGACAACCACCCCCTATCTATAAATGTGTTGCCATAGCAACGTCCCAAAATGTGGAAAAGTCAATGGACGTGAAATTTTTAGTTTGTTGTAGGCAAATGAAACTTGGTACACACATCCACCATGGACTTATGAACAAAAAAGCCAATGGGGACCACACCCTATCACACACGGGAAGGCGGCCATTTTGAATTGAAAATGTGAACTGACTTAAAATCCACCTCTTTTTTAAAAGTACACAGACAATAGCTGCTTCATTCCACAGACACCAAACTAAAATAGACAAGCGTTTTTCTAGACTTTTTTGCCCGAGTTATATTTTTTTTTATTATAATTCGGTATGTATTTTTTTATCATATTTTTTCTGCAAAATGATCCTCAATTTAACCCAGTAAACGTACAACTAAAAGTCATTTTTATTGGTCCCAGATTTCAAGCCCAGCGAAAAATTTATGTATTTGAAGTCCCGAAAAAAATACAAAAATGACTCAGTGGCGACCCCTAGAAAAGTCAAAATACATTGGGCCTATGGAAAATGAAAGTAAATTTTTCCAATGTAGAAATACAAAACTTGGTACATCCATAGGACACCTCAGGGCAAACAGAAAAGTTTATTACAGCCATACCGTAAACTCAACAGAAAATCTACTATGTTGGGTGGAATGCGTGACCACCTAAATCGCACCCCTTGTGTCTAAAGGCTTTTCATCTAAACAGCTCCAAATTTGGTGAGTATCATCTAGACACGTGTGCCAAAAAAGTTATCAATTTGTTTTTTGATACATTTGTGGCCGTGGTCGTAATGAGTCTGTGAAGAGGCAACCTTTAGGAAATAAATGCCATTTCCCAATTGCCAGGATCCTTCCTTTAGAGGAGGCCCCTACAGAGCCACGGCTAGAGTCTTAGAAAACTCCTCAGAATCCTTTTACCGTGAAGTTTACACTTTAAAGCACAAAATGCACTCCTCCGAGTGCATGTGTCTCCGCGGTCTCAAGGGAGGCGAGGGCCTTTATCGCCGCTTGCGGCTTTAATTCGGTATATATTTAGGCCCGAGCCGGTGATGACCGGGAGGGCCTATTGTTTTTGCTCAGATTTTTTTTATTTTTCTTTTCCACCTATGATCCTAAATTTGACCCAGTGAACATGAACGAAAAGTCATTTTTATTGGTCCCAGCCTTCAAGCCCGGCGAAAAATGTATGTATTTGAAGTCGCCGAAAAAAAAATACGAAAAATGACTCAGTGGCGACCCCTACAAAAGTCAAAATACATTGGGCCTATGGAAAGTGAAAGTAACTTTTTTCCAACGTAGAAAAATGAAACTTGGTACATCCATAGGACACCTGGCAAACAGAAAAGTCAATGACAGTCACACCCTAAACTTAACAGGAAGTCCGCCATGTTGAAACGCGCGGCCACTAAAATCGCACCCCTTGCGCAGAAAGATGCAAATCATTGTGTTTTAATCTAAATGGCCCCAAATTTGGTGAGTATCATCTAGACACATGTGCCAACCAAAGTTGTGACTTTGTTGTTGATATCTTATCGGGTATGGGTGTGGCAAGCCTGTAACGAGGTGGCCATTTTTATGAAAATAAAACGTCTCTTAACTCTCAAACGCCTTCTCGGATCGAGTTGGACCCAAAAAAGGCGTTTGTGCACATTCATGACCTGAACACAAAGATATGTAAATAAAAGGGTTATCTTTAGAAATGGCTCTCGCCCCTACAAACTTATAATGGGACCTAAGAATTTAGTTTGTCATAGAGACATAAAATTTGGTACACACATCTCTTATGTCATGACGAGCATAAAAGCCAATGACAACTACCCCCTATCTATAAATGTGTTGCCATAGCAACGTCCCAAAAATGTGGAAAAAGTCAATGGGAAGTGAAAATTTTAGTTTGTTGTAGGCAAATGAAACTTGGTACACACATCCACCATGGGCTTATGAACAAAAAAGCCAATGGGGACCACACCCTATCACACACGGGAAGGCGGCCATTTTAAATTGAAAATTTGGTCCGACTTAAAATACACCTCTTTTTTAAAAGAACACAGAGAATAGCTGCTTTATTCCACAGACACCAAACTTGGGCAAAATGAGCTAAACACATGTATGTAAAAGAGACAAGTGTTTTTCTAGACTTTTCTCGAGTTATATTTTTTAATTATAAATCGCTATATATTTTTTTATTATAATTTTTCTGCAAAATGATCCTCAATTTAACCCAGTAAACAAACAACTAAAAGTCATTTTTATTGGTCCCAGACTTCAAGCCCGGCAAAAAATTTATGTATTTGAAGTCCCCGAAAAAAAAAATACGAAAAATGACTCAGTGGCGGCCCCTAGAAAAGTCAAAATACATTGGGCCTATGGAAAGTGAAAGTAACTTTTTTCCAACGTAGAAAAATGAAACTTGGTACATCCATAGGACACCTCAGGGCAAACAGAAAAGTCAATGACAGTCACACCCTAAACTTAACAGGAAGTCCGCCATGTGGGTGAAACGCGCACCACTAAAATCGCACTTGCGCAGAAAGATGCAAATCATTGTGTTTTAATCTAAATGGCCCCAAATTTGGTGAGTATCATCTAGACACGTGTGCCAACCAAAGTTGTGACTTTGTTTATGATATCTTATCGGGTATGGGTGTGGCAAGCCCGTAACGAGGTGGCCATTTTTGTGAAAATAAAATGTCTCTTAACTCTCAAACGCCTTCTCGGATTGAGTTGGACCCAAAAAGGCGTTTGTGCACATTCATGACCTGAACACAAAAATATGTAAATAAAAGGGTTATCTTTAGAAATGGCTCTCCAGCGCCCCTACAAACTTATAATGGGACCCAAGAATTTAGTTTGTCATAGAGACATAGAATTTGGTACACACATCTCTTATGTCATGACGAGCATAAAAGCCAATGACAACCACCCCTATCTATAAATGTGTTGCCATAGCAACGTCCCAAATATGTCGAAAAAGTCAATGGGAAGTGAAAATTTTAGTTTGTCGTAGGCAAATGAAACTTGGTACACACATCCACCATGGGCTTATGAACAAAAAGCCAATGGGGACCACACTATCACACACGGGAAGGCGGCCATTTTGAATTGAAAATGTGAACCGACTTAAAATACACCTCTTTTTTAAAAGAACACAGACAATAGCTGATTCATTCCACAGACACCAAACTTGGGCAAAATGAGCTAAACACATGTATGTAAAATAGACAGGTGTTTTTCTTGACGTTTTTGCTCGAGTTTTATTTTTTTTTATTATAATTTGTTTTGTTTTTTTTAGTATAATTTTCCTGCAAAATGATCCTCAATTTGACCCAGTAAACGTGCAACTAAAAGTCATTTTTATGGGTCCCAGACTTGAAGCTCGGCAAAAAATTATGTATTTGAAGTCCCCGAAAAAAAAATACGAAAAATGACTCAGTGGCGGCCCCTAGAAATTCAAAATACATTGGGCCTATGGAAAGTGAAAGTAACTTTTTTCCAATGTAGAAAAATGAAACTTGGTACATCCATAGGACACCTCAGGGCAAACAGAAGAATGTATTACAGCCATATCGTAAACTCAACAGGAAATCTACTATGTTGGGTGGAATGCGTGACCACCTAAATTGCACCCCTTGTGTCTAAAGGCTTTTCATCTAAACAGCTCCAAATTTGGTGAGTATCATCTAGACACGTGTGCAAAAAAAAGTTATCAATTTGTTTTTTGATAGATTTGTGGCTGTGGTCGTAATGAGTCTGTGAAGAGGCAACTATTGGGAAATAAATGCCATTTCCCAATTGCCAGGATCCTTCTCAACAGAAAATGTTGGGTGGAATACATGACCACCTAAATCGTCCACTTTGTGCTAAAGGGTTTTCATCTAAACAGCTCCAAATTTGCTTTAAAGCACGACATGCAATCCTCCGAATATATGTGTCCCGCTGTCTCAAGGGAGGCGAGGGCCTTTATCGCCGCTATGCGGCTTTAATTAGGCCCGAGCCGGTGATGGCCGGGAGGGCCTATTGTTTTTGCTCGGATTTTTTATTTTTTTTTTATCTTTCTTGTCGACCTATGATTCTAAATTTGACCCAGTGAACATGCACAAAAAGTCATTTTTATTGGTCCCAGACTTCAAGTTCGGCGAAAAAGTTATGTATTTGAAGTCGCCGAAAAAAAATTACGAAAAATGACTCAGTGGCGACCCCTAGAAAAGTCAAAATACATTGGGCCTATGGAAAGTGAAAGTAACTTTTTTCCAACGTAGAAAAATGAAACTTGGTACATCCATAGGACACCTCAGGGCAAACTGAAAAGTTTATTACAGCCATACCGTAAACTCAACAGAAAATCTACTATGTTGGGTGGAATGCGTGACCACCTAAATCTCACCCCTTGTGTCTAAAGGCTTTTCATCTAAACAGCTCCAAATTTGGTGAGTATCATCTAGACACGTGTGCCAAAAAAGTTATCAATTTGTTTTTTGATACATTTGTGGCTGTGGTCGTAATGAGTCTGTGAAGAAGCAACCTTTGGGAAATAAATGCCATTTCCCAATTGCCAGGATCCTTCCTGTAGAGGAGGCCCCTCCAGAGCCACGGCTAGAGTCTTAGAAAACTCCTCAGAATCCTTTTTACAGTGAAGTTTACGCTTTAAAGCACGAAATGCACTCGGAGGAGTGCATGTGTCCCCGCGGTCTCAAGGGAGGCGAGGGCCTTTATCGCCGCTTGCGGCTTTAATTAGGCCCGAGCCGGTGATGACCGGGAGGGCCTATTGTTTTTGCCCGGATTTATTTTTTTTTTTTTATCTTTATTGTGACCAAATGATCCTAAATTTGACCCAGTGAACATGCACAAAAAGTCATTTTTATTGGTCCCAGACTTCAAGCTCGGCGAAAATGTTATGTTTTGAAGTCAAAAAAAAACGAAAAATGACTCAGTGGCGACCCCTACAAAAGTCAAAATACATTGGGCCTATGGAAAATGAAAGTACATTTTTCCAATGTAGAAATACAAAACTTTTACCGTGAAGTTTACGCTTTAAAGCACGAAATGAACTCCTCTGAGTGCATGTGTCCCCGCGGTCTCAAGGGAGGCGAGGGCCTTTATCGCCGCTTGCGGCTTTAATTTACATATCTTTCTGTTCAGGTCATGAATGTGCACAAACGCCTTTTTGGGTCCAACTTGATCCGAGAAGGCGTTTGAGAGTTAAGAGACGTTTTATTTTCACAAAAATGGCCACCTCGTTACAGGCTTGCCACACCCATACCCGATAAGATATCAATAACAAAGTCACAACTTTGGTTGGCACACGTGTCTAGATGATACTCACCAAATTTGGGGCCATTTAGATTAAAACACAATGATTTGCATCTTTCTGCGAAGGTGCGATTTTAGTGGCGCGTTTCACCCCACATGGCGGACTTCCTGTTAAGTTTAGGGTGTGGCTGTCATTGACTTTTCTGTTTGCCCTGAGGTGTCCTATGGATGTACCAAGTTTCATTTTTCTATGTTGGAAAAATGTTACTTTCACTTTCCATAGGCCCAATGTATTTTGATTTTGTAGGGGTCGCCACTGAGTCATTTTTCGTATTTTTTTTTCGGCGACTTCAAATACATAAATTTTTCGCCGAGCTTGAAGGCTGGGACCAATAAAAATGACGTTTCGTTCATGTTCACTGGGTCAAATTTAGGATCATAGGTGGAAAAGAAAAAAAAAAAATCCGAGCAAAAACAATAGGCCCTCCCGGTCATCACCGGCTCGGGCCTAATAATTACTCATATTAAAATATAATACTTATATGAGTACAAAAGTGTAATAATACAAAATGCATTTCCTCTCAGTCCTATAGTAGAACTAGTATCATTTCATTATTTTGTTATTCATCCAAGTCCCCTCTTATGTCAAATCTAAACAACATTTTCTAAATCTACTACATTTCCAAATCACATGAACTGCTCACAAACAGGAACTCCTCCTGTCACCATGGAAACAGTCCAAGCGATGACGCTATGACATTTTCTTTGGGCTCTTCTTCTTGCACCCTTGGCTCTTCGAACTTCCTTGACTATCAGCTTCACGTCACTTCGTCTCCTTCGTCCGCTCTGCCGCTGACCTGGAAACAGCTCAGTCTTCACTGTTCAGGTCGTCGTCCGCAGGTCACATCCAACACCGTTCTCCTCATCTCCTCATGCCGGCCTCGCCTCCGCAAATGTCCGTCTTGACCACCGAGCGCGTCGTCCTTCTTCCAACTCCATTCTCTCCAGAACAGCTCAGGTGAGCCTCTGATTTCTTAAAGCTTTTGCTGATGACGTAGGTCTCGACCCCATGTTCCGTGGAAAGTTTCCAGTGTGGCTCTAGTCCCCTCTCAGATCAGTTTTTCAAGATGTTATTTATGTTATTACTTTTCTAAGTTAGTCCTGAAATTGTCTATGTTAGTCTCTAATTCTTTTGATGTCTTTTTTCAATTTAAAGTTTATTTTCCTCAGTGTTATATTTAATAATAAAATAACCCTGCAGCAGAATTTGTTATGGACTGGCAGATAACCCAAACGCAGAGACACACGTAAAGTAACAAAAGAGATTTATTTGGACAAAAGGACAACTTAGGAATAACGGATTCTTCGAGGATAGCGATGTGCAGCAGGACAAGACCGGGACTGGGCTGGAGCGGGACCGATGACAGGACTTGACGGTACAGGAGAAGACAGAGGTGGAGCGGGAACAGGACTGACGGCAGGACTGGAAGGATCTGAGATGAACAAAAGGAACAGGTAAGTAATCAGAAATATCACAAGGCATTGAGCGAGACGTAGTACTAACTGTAGTAAGTGTTACGATCTGGCATCGAGGAGCAGGCTGCAGGGCTTCTTAAACTCTGTTGATTATCAACTCGGATCAGCTGGGCATGCTCCGCCGCGCCCCGCACACCTGTTTCCCCTCTGCGAATCAGTAGGGGCGGGGAGCCGGTGCGGAATCCGCGCCAACTGTGCAGAGTCCTGATCCACTGTGACAGTACCCCCCCCTCTATGGACGCCACCTGGCGGCCTATCCCGCTTCTCCGGATGGCGAAGAAAAAACTCCCGAATCAGAGAAGGATCTAGAATGTTTCTCCGAGGCACCCAACAGCGTTCCTCGGCCCATAACCCTCCCAATCCACTAAAACTGCAGGCCCCGACCCGGCGCCGTACATCCATGATCCGCTGTACCGTGTAAGCTGGATGATCGCCAATCATCCTGGGCGGAGGCGGGGAGGACAGGGAGGAATCAGGGAACTGGACCTGACCGGCTTGATCCTGGACACATGGAAGGTAGGGTGAATTCTAAGAGACCGAGGAAGCTTCAGTCGAACTGCCGCAGGGTTGATGACCTTCTCTACTTCAAACGGGCGATGAACCGTGGTGCCAATTTCTCAGAGCCTCAACCCGCAACGGCAGATCCCTGGAGGACAGCCAAACCTTCTGTCCCGGTGAGTATCTAGGGGCCGGAGTGCGGTGGCGGTTGGCTTGAACCTGTGACTGGGCGGAAGCACGACCAGAGCTGAACGGGCCTTTCTCCAGACCTGATGGCACCGGCGCAAGTGTTCCTGAACCGAAGGAACTGCCAACTCTTGTTCCTGATCAGAAAATAAAGGCGGTTGATACCCATAACAACACTGAAATGGAGACATACCTAGGGAGGCGTTCACCAACGTGTTGTGAGCATATTCTACCCATGGCAGCTGAGTGCTCCAACTTGCAGGATTGGCGGATGATGTGCACCTCAGTGCCACCTCCATCTGTTGGTTTGCCCTTTCCGTCTGTCCATTGGTCTGGGGATGATAACCAGAGGAGAGACTAACCTTGATTTCCAACGCCGTACAAAACGCCTTCCACACCTGGGAGGTAAACTGTGGACCTCTGTCGGACACAATGTCCCAAGGGATCCCGTGTAGCCGGAACAGATGACTCACCAGAAGATCCGCAGTCTCCCGAGCGGACGGCAGCTTGGGTAACGGCACAAAGTGAGCTGCTTTGGAAAACCTGTCGACAATCGTCAGCACCACCGTGTGTCCGTTAGATGGTGGCAGCCCCGTGACAAAGTCCACTGCCACATGAGACCAAGGCCGGCTAGGAATGGGTAATGGTTGTAACAGTCCTGCTGGAGGTCGATGGAGAGTCTTATTTTGAGAACATACTGGACAGGCCAAAATGTAGTCCTTAGTGTCTCTGTCCATGGTGGGCCACCAAAACTTACTACGTAGGACAGCCAGGGTGCGACCAATACCCGGATGGCAAGTGAGGCGTCCCATGGGCCCAGTGCAACACCTCCGACCTGACAGGATCTGGAACGTACATGGCGTTAGTCGGCCCCATCCCAGGATCGGGATGCTGACGCTGGGCAAGCCGCACCGATCTTCTATTTCCCAGGTGAGGGTAGCCACGATGCGCGACTGGGGCAGGATCTGCTCTTCCTCTGGAGATGGCCGCTGAAGACTCTGGATAAAGCGTCCTGGCTTGATGTTCTTGGACCCTGGGCGATAAGTAAGAACAAAATTAAACGATCAAAAATAATGCCCACCTGGCTTGCCGGGAGTTCAGTCGCCTTGCCGCCTGGATGTAGGTCAGGTTCTTATGGTCAGACCAGACCACAAACGGATGAGTGGCACCTTCCAACCAATGACGCCATTCCTCTAATGCCAATTTTACCGCCAGGAGCTCTCTGTTCCCCACATCATAGTTTCGTTCGGCTGAAGAGAGCTTCCGAGAGTAGTAGGCGCAGGGGTGAAGCTTCTGGTCAGTGGAGGAGCGCTGGGAAAGAACGGCTCTACTCCCGCTTTCTGAAGCGCCGACTCCACCACAAACTGTAACTCCGGATCCGGCTGGATGAGCACAGGAGCAGACGTAAACCGCTGCTTAAGTTCATTAAAAGCTCTCTCCGCTTCTGGTGTCCAGACAAAAGATTGTGCAGTGGAAGTGAGAGATGTCAAAGGGGCTGCCAATCTACTGAAGTTACGGATAAATCTTCTGTAAAAATTTGCGAACCCCAAGAATCGCTGAACATCCCTACGGCTGGACGGTACCGGCCATTCCTGCATCGCCGTGAGTTTCTCTGGGTCCATCTGGATCTGCCCTGAGCGATGATGTAACCAAGGAAGGTAACTGAAGGTGCGTGGAACTCGCACTTCTCGGCCTTCACAAACAGCTTATTCTCCAATAGCCGTTGTAAAACTCTCCGGACATGTCTCTGGTGTTCCTCCAAGTCTTTAGAAAAGATCAGAATATCGTCCAAATATACAAAACAAAACGCCCAATCATGTCTCGTAAACATCATTAACTAAATTCTGGAATACCGCAGGGGCATTCGTGAGTCCAAACGGCATCACCAGATATTCAAAATGTCCTAAGGGTGTGTTAAAAGCAGTCTTCCACTCATCCTCCCTAAGCGCATGGAGATCAAGTTTAGTGAAGACCATGGATCCACAGAGAGGAGTGAAAACAGAACTGATCAAGGGAAGTGGGTATTTGTTCTTTATAGTAATCTTGTTCAGACCCAAAATCGATGCAGGGTCTCAGGGATTTGTCTTTTTTGTCAACGAAAAAAAACCCTGCACCTACCGGAGATGACGAGGGTCGTATTATCCCAGCTGCCAATGACTCCTGGATGTATTTCGCCTCCATTCTCCGGCCTCGAGAGGGTATAGAGACGGCTGCTGGGTAGAGGAGCACCGGGGAGGAGGTCGATGGCGCAGTCATATGGTCTGTGAGGTGGAAGCGACAAGGCCTGATGCTTGCAGAACACCGCCGATAATTCATGGTACGTCGACGGAACCAAAGACAGATCCGGTGGTTCAGGCACCGGGGTGGACCTAGAAGAAATAGGAGGCAAAGCAGACTGCAGGCAATGTAAATGACAAAAATCACTCCAGGACAACACTTGGTATGCAAGCCAGTCTATGTGAGGGTTATGTCTTTTTAACCAGGGTAACCCCAAAACTATTGGAGTGTGTACACAGTCAAAAATGTAAAAACTGATAGTCTCCTTGTGATTACCCGACAGAAGGAATGTTACGGGAATAGTCTGTTCCCGATCTGGGTCAAAACCTCTCCGCTTCAAAGCCTTAACTTTCAAAGGCACCTCCAATGGCAAAGTCCGAATTCCCAACTTCTTAGCCACCCCACGGTCCAAAAGGCTTTCATCAGCTCCGGAATCGATCATGACCTCCAATGTCCGAGTCTGATCCGCTAAAATAATAGTTCCTTCCATCCGCACCGACTTGGGAGAAGAGCATCGGACTTGGCTCAGCAGTACCTCTCCCCTTACTGCCGAGCCCACCCTTTTCCCGGACAGAGCGGACAAGAAGCACGAAAATGTCCTAACTCTCCCAATAGAGACAACTCCCTGTAGTGACCCGACGATGTCTCTCCTCCTCCGTCAAATGGGTCCGGCCCAGTTGCATGGGTTCAGTGCGGGCTGGTTGCAGTGGACGACCCGGCGGATCTGTCGTAGAACTGGCTGAGCCTCTTCCATCAACTGTCTCGTCCTCTCGTTGAGGCTGGGGAAAGCTCCTGATGTGCTGTGGATCCAGACCATGGATTCAGAGGATCTCAGCGACGCCTGCAGGCCGGCCTTCTCCTCTTACGCCCCGGAGGCGGTTATCAATCCTAATGGCCCCCTTTATGAGTTCATTAAGACTAGTTGGTGGCTCCGCGCGCCATCTCGCCCTTAAGTTCATCCGAAATCGCATTCAGAAAGGCTCCGTGAAGAGCATCCTCATTCCAACCACTCCACGGCGAGTGAACGAAACTCAATGGCGAATTCAGCCACACTGCGATTCCCCTGGCGAATGAAAAACAGTCTCTTAGTAGCCTCCCCTCCTCGAACAGGGTGATCGAAAATTAGTTTCATCTCCGTGATGAATGCGGTGTAAGAGAAACAAATAGCCTCCTGTTTCTCCCAAACAGCAGAGGCCCAGTGTAATGCCTGACCCCTTAGACAACCAATTTAAAAAGCAATCTTTGAACGTTCGCTCTGATAAGTCTTAGACTGCTGTTCAAAAACTAATGAGCACTGTGTTAGAAACGCTCGACAAGAGCCCAGATCTCCACTATATGGTGCAGGCGGCGGTACGTAGGCTTCTTTGTACACCGGAGGCGGGGCTTCCGTAGTCAGCGCGGAGAGAGCTGGAGCGCTGGTAGACGGCGGGGTGTTCAAGGAAGCCATCTTGTCACTCAGCACGGATAGGTTGCGGGAAAACTCCTTCATGTGGCCCATGAGAGACTGAAGAGTTGCGTCATGCTGCTCCAAAAGCGCAGTCTGAGCAGCAACAGTCTGTGGAAGAGTGTGAGGCTCTGCTGGGTTCATTTTTTGGCCAGATCGTACTGTTATGGACTGGCAGATAACCCAAACGCAGAGACACACGTAAAGTAACAAAAGAGATTTATTTGGACAAAAGGACAACTTAGGAATAACGGATTCTTCGAGGATAGCGATGTGCAGCAGGACAAGACCGGGACTGGGCTGGAGCGGGACCGATGACAGGACTTGACGGTACAGGAGAAGACAGAGGTGGAGCGGGAACAGGACTGACGGCAGGACTGGAAGGATCTGAGATGAACAAAAGGAACAGGTAAGTAATCAGAAATATCACAAGGCATTCGAACGCGAGACGTAGTACTAACTGTAGTAAGTGTTACGATCTGGCATCGAGGAGCAGGCTGCAGGGCTTCTTAAACTCTGTTGATTATCAACTCGGATCAGCTGGGCATGCTCCGCCGGCGCTCCCGCACACCTGTTTCCCCTCTGCGAATCAGTAGGGGCGGGGGAGCCGGGTGCGGAATCCGCGGCCAACTGTGCAGAGTCCTGATCCACTGTGACAGAATTAACCCTATCATATCTGTTCATTATTAAAATGTTCAACGACTAACCCTCTTAATAATGTATATTTTACCTCTTTTATGTTCTATTAACTCTATATTAAACTGAACTCTACTGAAGTGTAGCAAAGTATAACCTCGAGTTTGAACTGAAACTAACATATATCTAACATATGTTTTATTACTAATTTAATACATTTTATATCTGACTAAATTAAAATAGGCCCATAAAGTAATTTATTCTAAAAACTTCTCACAGTTCCTCGTTAAACTATCCAACAACTTTGTCACACAACTAACTATTCTTTTAATAAACATCAACAAAATAACCATTAATGTCTCCATATCGACTTTATTTAACTTAATCCTCTTAATCCTTTAATACAATCCTCACGTGTGACTCGTCTAACTTAAATCTCCTTCATTAATAAAATAAATTATCATATGGACCAACTCTTTTTCAGTTTCTTCCCAAAAGTATTAAAATAACTTCTCTTTTCTTTCTATTCTTCTATTTTTAATCTTCACTAATTATTTTGTTTCTTAACTTGTAATTGTAATATCATTACATCTGATTAAATCCTTTTTTTTAAGTAGATGACCTCTTTGTTCATGCATTATTCTCTTATTTGCTCCAATAATTCAACTTCAATTCAAACTATTTATTCATATGTAAGTTACTTTTAAAGTGTTTCCTAATGTTAAATCCTCTGCTACAGCTGCATGTATTAACATATATATTACATATTTATATTAACATATGATTAAAACTACCACTTTGTTCAAAACCAGTAAACTCTTCCTCATGTCCACTGATTAATTATTAGTCCAATTATCGTCCAAATTCTTCATAAGCAGTTTGTTCCTTAAACAATCCAAAGATCCAATCCAAAGGTAAACTAACTGTAGTTCAGAGTTCTGACGACAGCAGCATGTCTGTGAGCTGCTCTCACAGACTCTGTCTCAGATCTGAACACAATAAAACTTTTGTTTGCCCTGTTTACATTTATTCTATAAGCCGTCTGTTGTTAACAATAATACAAACTAATTCATTCAGTTTCTCTGAGTTTCACTGACTCCTCCCTCTGAGCGTTACCATGGAGATTCAGACAAGTCTTTACTCACCACTGTGATCTATATCAGAGGAGTTTTGTAATAAAATGCTGTTGTATTACTACTGTAGAGTTTTATTCAGTAAAATAAACCTATATAGAAGAAATCTAATGTAAATCTGTGAAGGTATCATCACAACTAAATAATTATCCCTCTCTTCTGTTGATGTTTTATGTCCACTAAACCTTTAAGCTTAATAAACTCTAACTACACATACATCCCATCTTTGATTCTTTTTCTTAAGAATCATTGACAAATCACCAAAATATTATTAATCTGTTTAATTATTCTGTCTCAGCTGGACTCTGTTCCACTCTCAGTTCTAACTCATTTTTCTAACACCTCTTAATTACTTGGTATTGTATTTGCTTCCTTTAAAATTGTAATAAATAATCTTTTTTACCTGATTTGATGTGTACAGGTCGACGGTGTTAAAGATGACACCAGACCTTCTCATGAGACCTTCACTGAACCTGATGTTTGAACACTTTTGATGAAGACTCCAGTCTCAGTGTTGATCTGCAGCAGGAAGGTGTTGTTTCTGTAGAATTCTCCTCAGCACCTTTTAATCTGTTGGAATTTAACTTTGTATTTCTGTTAGATGTTGTCTCAAACATTATTTGATCCATAAATCTGTGTTATGGTCTCTCTTGAGAATCTTCAACTCTTTGATGACTCAGTGTTCTTTATAACTCTTATCTCAGACTCTTTCTAAGTGACCTTTATGACCTCTCTGTGTTTATTCTAATTTAATTCAGGCCTTTTTTCTCTGGACAAGGCTTAACTTGTCAACATTGATTTATGTCTTGTCATCTTCTCTCATTAAAACTGAAGCCTAACTACTCCAGACCATTTTTAAACCTTTAACATTTCTCACTCCTCAGTCGATGCTTTAATCTCAGACACCTACAGCAAACAATGCTATGTTAGTTTTTAACCTGTGTTGTAAAAGTATTATCTGTTTTCAGTTTTAGAAATGTATTTGTTGATTTAAAACAGTCCACTTTTCTTCTTTGGGCTGATCCTTCTTTTATTAACTGTTTAACTGTTTACCTTGTTGTTTTATTAATTCAGAACTGAAAGTATTACTTCATATATTGTTCTAGTCTGTGTTAAGATGAATTTAGGACTTGTCAGAAATGCGTGTAACTGATGTGTGGTTTACATTTTTACTGGAAAACCCCTGTTTTCACTGAAGTCTTTTCAAATCCAGTCACTGCTGAAGCTAAAACTTCTTCAATCTTGTCTAATTTTAAACTATATTAAACTATTAGTTTCTTATACTACTGAGGTATTGTGCATCAGTTCTTCTGATGTATAACCATCTCTCTGCTGTGTATAGATGGAACATTTTTATTTTAATCAGAATTTTCAAAAGCTAGTTTATTCAAATGCTTTCTTTTAACACAGACAATGCTCTGACTGACTCTTTATTCATTTTAATTAAGTCTATTTTCACTTTTGGTCTGCAGTTTTTATCAGATTTCTTAATAGAGACATTATTACAGCAACATTACAATCCACAACCTGCTATAACCTGTTATTTATAATAATGTCAACATTTGTTCAACAGTTTGTTGCTTTAAAGCTTCTGTAACAGCCTCGAAGTGAGACGGAGCAATCTTTCTACATTTCTCACTTAACTTTTAGACTAAATATTCTATCTCTGTTTGACAAATTTATAATCTTTCTTTACTAATTTCATGTTTCCCAAATACTAAAATGTGTAAAACTGTGATGGAGTCTAACTGACATCACTGCTTGGTCAGACTTTAGATCATCTACACTAATACTGAGTACGAGTACTAATGTACTCACTACGTTCAGGTTGAATTTGATGAAGATAACTTTAGGTCTTTCAAGAGTCGACTGTAACACAGACTTCTTTTCCTTCCGTCTCAGTCATAATATGAAAAACAGAAAAGTAGCATGAGTCAGAATAATACAGAACTTAAATCCAATACTGTTAGACAATTTCAATTCAGGCAGAATATTAGACAGAATCAAAAACCAGATCAGAAACCATAGACATTTTATTGTCATAGGACATTTAATATCTACAGTCACTCTTTTCATCCTGGACTACATCACATGCTACCCAAATCAGAAGCCATGGATGAATCAGGAAGTGCGACTCCTGTTGAAGACACGCAATACTGCCTTCAGATCAGGAGATGCACAAGCCTACAGCACATCCAGAGCAAACCTGAAGAGGGGCATCAAAAAGGCCAAGCACTGCTACAAGCTGAAGATAGAGGGACACTTCTCCAACTCTGACCCTCGACGCATGTGGCAGGGCATCCAGGCCATCAGTGACTACAAACCCACCCACTCCACCCCTGCAGCCACCGATGTCAACTTCCTGAATGAGCTAAATGACTTTTATGCTCGCTTTGAAAGAGACAACAGAGAAACTGCAACCAAGCTCAAACCCTCAGTTGACCACCCTCCACTAACACTCTCATCCACTGATGTCTGCAAGGCACT
Organism: Perccottus glenii; assembly: GCA_024416835.2. Classification (NCBI taxonomy): domain Eukaryota; kingdom Metazoa; phylum Chordata; class Actinopteri; order Gobiiformes; family Odontobutidae; genus Perccottus; species Perccottus glenii. The sequence goes on along the minus strand of CM044548.2, from coordinate 1,291,100 downwards.
GAGCCGGATCAGCACACACAAGGCTGCTGGACCAGACAACATCCCTGGTCGTGTTCTCAGGGCATGTGCGGAGCAGCTCGCTGGGGTTTTTACAGACATTTTCAACCTGTCTCTTGCCCAAGCAGCTGTACCAACATGCTTCAAATGCACTTCCATTGTGCCAGTGCCAAAACACTCCAGTCCAAGGTGCCCCAACGACTACCGCCTGTAGCACTCACACCCATCATCATGAAGTGCTTTGAGCGGCTGATCCTGGAACACCTAAAAGACTCCATACCACCCACATTGGACCCGCATCAGTTTGCTTACCGCAGCAATAGGAGCACAGAGGATGCAGTTGCTATGGCACTGCACTCTGTGCTCACCCACCTGGACAATAAGAACTCTTATGCACGTATGCTGTTTGTTGACTTCAGCTCAGCATTCAACACTATCATCCTGACCAAGTTAATAGCCAAACTTGAAGACTTGGGCATCAATACCTCACTCTGCAACTGGATTCTGGACTTCCTGACCAACAGACCCCAGAATGTCCGATCTGGATCCACCTGCTCCACATCCATCACACTTAACACTGGTGTACCACAGGGCTGTGTGCTAAGCCCATTTCTCTACTCCTCTTCACCTCTGACTGCAAGCCTGTGTTTGGATCCAACGCCATCGCCAAGTTTGCAGACGACACTACAGTGATTGGTCTCATCAGCAACAACGATGAGACTGCCTACAGGAAGAGATCCAGCACCTGTCCACATGGTGCAACGAAATAACCTGCTCCTCAACACCACCAAAACGAAGGAGCTCATCGTGGACTTCAGGAAAGAGTCTAGAGGCACACACGACACCATCCACATCAATGGAATGGACGCCGAGCGTGTCTCCAGCTTCAAGTTCCTGGGGACCCACATCTTGGCTGACATGACCTGGACAACCAACACCTCCAGCCTGGTCAAGAAGGCTCACCAGCGCCTCTTCTTCCTGAGGACACTGAGGAAGAACCAGCTCTCCTCGGCCATCCTGGTGAACTTCTACCGCTGCGCCGAGCAGAAAGCATCCTGACGAACTGTGTCACAGTGTAGTATGGGTGTTGCTCTGTCGCGGAGCGCAAGGCATTGCAGCGGTGGTGAAAACTGCCCAACGCATCACAGGGACTCCACTTCCTGCCATCGAAAACATCCAGAGGAAACGCTGTCTGCGCCGAGCTCGCAGCATCCTTAAGGACTCCTCTCACCCAGCCCACAGACTGTTCCCCTCCTGCCCTCCGGCAGGCGCTTTCAGGAGCCTCCGGACTAGAACCAGCAGACTAAAGAACAGTTTCTTCCCCAGAGCTGCCTCTTTACTGAACTCTAACCCTTGCTGACCCCACACCTCTCACAGACTCCTCTCTCACCCCCACCATGCCACTCCTCACAGACTCTCCTCTCACCCCCACCATCCCACTACCCTCATAGACTCTTCTACCCCCACCACCATCCCACTCCCCTCACAGACTCTCCTCTCATCCCCCACCATCCCACCATCCCCTGCACTACTGCACCTTTGCTACCAACTGGTTACATTTCACTGTTTGCACTACCTTAAATCTACTGCTTACCTTAAGCTAACATACAATTGTATACACCTACCTGTAAAATTCTGTTCATAGTCAGAGACATCTGTATATCACATGTATGTGTGTGTGTGTATATGTGTGTGTGTGTATGTGTGTGTATGTGTGAGTATGTATGTGTGAATGTGTGTGTGTGTGTGTGTGCTTGTGTGTGAGTGCGTGTATGTGAGTGTGTGTGAGTGTATGTATGTGAGTGTGTGTATGTGTGTATGTGTGAGTATGTGTGCATGTGAGTGTGTATGTGAGTGTGTGTGTGTGTGTGTGTGTGTGTGTGTGTGTGTGTGTGTGTGTGAGTATGAGTATGCGTGTGTATGTGATGGAGTGAGTGTGTGTGTATGTGAGTGTCTGTGTGTATAGCTCTCCCGGTTTAATTCCCTGTGAGTATGTGTGTATGGTGGTGTGTGTATGTGTGTATGTGTGTGAGTATGTGTGTATGGTGGTGTGTGTATGTGTGTATGTGTGTATGTGTGTGAGTATGTGTGTATGGTGGTGTGTGTATGTGTGTATGTGAGTATGTGTGTGTGTGAGTGTGTGTTCGTGTGTGTGTGTGTGTATGTGTGTGTGTGAGTGAGTGTGTGTATAGCTCTCCCGGTCTAATTCCCCTGGGTGTATGTGTGTATGTTTGTGTGTGTATGTGTGTGTGTATGGTTGTGTGTGTATGTGTGTGTCTGTGTGTACAGCTCTCCCGGTTTAATTCCCCTGCGTGTATGTGTGTATGGTTGTGTGTGTATGTGTGTATGTGTGTATGTGTGTATGGTTGTGTGTGTATGCGAGTGAGTGTGTGTATGTGTGTATGACGCTGTGTATTACATTACATTTAGAGTACATATTCACCTGTAAATGCTGTTTATAGAAAAGAGACACCTGTAATTATATTTATGGCACACACTCACCTGTTATAGTAATAACCATCTGTATATTTATATTCATTGTACATATTACCTGTAAATCCTGTACATCTCCATATCCTGCACGTACGCAACCATTGTATATATCCTGCACTTTACTGCTATTGCACTTCTGGTTAGACCTAAACTGCATTTCGTTGCCTTGTACCTGTACTTGTGTAATGACAATAAAGTTGAATCTAATCTAATCTAATCTAATGCTCTTAGTGATATATGTATATATATTTTTTTATTTTATAAATTGATCTTCTAAGACATATAACTCTTGAATTTAGATATTAATTTTTCTTTGGTTACGCACAGTACATCTGTTAACTTAGGTTAAATGCACAAGACTCCAGTCCCTCTGTCACTAATGCAACAGAAGGAGTTGAGTTCTTGTTCAGAAACCAAGTCTCAAACTGGGTAAATAAGAGGTACCACCATAGCTTCTTGCCTTCCGTATATATATTTATTTTGTCTTGTAATAGAAGCTTTTTGCCATTCTGTTGCTTCTTTACAATTTCTCATAGTCCATTTTATCTTGTTGTTTGTAAATCACTGAACAGTGTAAACTTGTGAAGTTTTAAATAGTCTTTGTATTCTTTCCGTTTTAGTCCATCTCTGTATTAGTTCTGAATCCTGTGGTCATGTGTCCAGTCCATTACAGATTGAATAATCATTTCTCTTCTGCCCTGCTGTTATGTTAACAAGGCCCTCTCTGTGGATGCAGCTCCACTGCTCACACATCCAGCTCCTCTGGTATCTGATGAAAGTTTAATGGGGGTTGGGTGGACTCACCAGACTCTGCTTTAGGCCTGTCTCACTCTGAAACTGCCTCAGACACCTGTCTGTGAGGTGGACATTCCTCTGTATGAGATCCACTGTGATCTGTTAGAATGAGCTTGTTACAGTGACATTAGCTCTGCTGAAGAAGACTGGAACATAAACACATGTTATTCATGTTCCGGGGATGGGCTCTGCTGAAGAAGACTGGAACATAAACACATGTTATTCATGTTCCGGGGATGGGCTCTGCTGAAGAAGACTGGAACATAAACACATGTTATTCATGTTCCGGGATGGGCTCTGCTGAAGAAGACTGGAACATAAACACATGTTATTCATGTTCCGGGGATGGGCTCTGCTGAAGAAGACTGGAACATAAACACATGTTATTCATGTTCCGGGGATGGGCTCTGCTGAAGAAGACTGGAACATAAACACATGTTATTCATGTTCCGGGGATGGGCTCTGCCGAAGAAGACTGGAACATAAACACATGTTATTCATGTTCCGGGGATGGGCTCTGCCGAAGAAGACTGGAACATAAACACATGTTATTCATGTTCCGGGGATGGGCTCTGCCGAAGAAGACTGGAACATAAACACATGTTATTCATGTTCGGGGATGGGCTCTGCCGAAGAAGACTGGAACATAAACACATGTTATTCATGTTCCGGGGATGGGCTCCGCCGAAGAAGACTGGAACATAAACACATGTTATTCATGTTCCGGGGATGGGCTCTGCCAAAGAAGACTGGAACGTAAACACGTGTTATTCATGTTCCGGGGATGGGCTCTGCTGAAGAAGACTGGAACATAAACAAATGTTATTCATGTTCCGGGGATGGGCTCTGCTGAAGAAGACTGGAACATAAACACATGTTATTCATATTCAGGGGCACCACAGGTAAACTCTTGTCGCTGTGACAGCTTCAATAACAAACCCCTGTTTTTCTTTCTTCTCCTTGTGTCTTTTATTCAGTTTGTTCATTTGCAGCAGTGTTAGCTTTTTCAATAAAGTCTTAATAGTTTCTTCTCTTTTCTTTAGCTTCTGTAGCCTTCCCATGATCCACAATAATGTCCAGTTGATCTTTGATTTTTTTCAACTAAGTTGTGTTTAGTCTGTAATCAGTGTTGTGCCTGAACGCGTTCATTGAACGATAGTTCATGAACTCGTTCATATTTTGGGCGAACGTGAACTGAACGTGCTGTATTACTGCCTGATGAATGTTACTGTGAACTCGTTCATTCTGGTGTCTGTGAACGCACGCTCTCTCAGGTTAACCGTTCTCAATAGGGTGCCAGATTTCTATAGAGCCTTCCAGGCGAAAACCCGGCTAAAACACACCGCAAACGGGTCTTAATATGTAGCGGAAAAACACCAACACACGTCCGCCGCATGCGTGACGCGTCATCAAAAAAAAAAAAAAAAAGCATGGAGGCGACAGCAGCATGTAGTAAGGCGATGATCATTTAAATTCATTCATGTAACTTGTTTGTTGAACCTGCCTGGTCTATTTTCCCAGGATTCCAATATTCTGTTTTAGCATGTGGACAATGGAAAATTATTAAAATTTAAAAACGTTTTCACCTTAATGATTACTGTCCTGTTTTTCTTTGAATAATTCCTCATTAAAAAGACCATTCAAGCAGCACGTTTGTCCTCATGTTCTTGAGAATGTACTGTAGGGTTGAAAGCTGCAGCTGCTACTAGTGTGGAGTGAATGGACAGCAACAAAGCATTAAAGCAACAATGTCCCCTCAATGCTAATGTAAACCCTGGTTGGATAAGGATTGAAAATTGGATATGAAAATTAAATCTGACGCATAGCTTCATTGTTAAAACTGATAAAATAATTGCTGTCTGTGATTCTACTGTATATGGGCTGTGGCAATAATTTTGAAAAATAATAGCTCGCAGCAACATATGGAAAAAAAAAACTATGAACTAGTTCATTTTTGGAACTGTGAACTTAGTTCAAAATTTTGAAGTTTGAACTGAACTGAACTAGTTCATTTTAAAATTTGTGAACTGAACTTTGAACTAGTTCTTGTAGAAAGTGAACTTTCCCAACACTGTCTGTAATTCAACTGTTCAGGAATGTCTTTATATTGAAAAGGCAATAGGGCTGAAGGTTCAGTAAAAGTCTTAACAATTATTTCTGGACCCACAACAGCTGACTGCACTGGTTTTGTTTCAATTAGTTCACTTAGTCTCCGTTTTGACTCGTCTCTAAACCATCCCAATATTTTACGTTCTTTTATACATTTTTTCTCTCGTTTAAAACTTTGATCCATAGCCTTGTAAAGTTTTATATTACTCTCTATTTCATTGCAGCACATTGGGTTAAAGCTGCCCGTAACAGGCCACTGTAAAGCCCCATACGTTCTTTTATGCCATTTCTTCATATGATTCCTGATCTGTTTCTTTTGAGCTGGTTTCTGTTTAATAATCACCTCTAATGGAGTCAAAACATCTCCAGTTTTAGTATTTTTAGTGAATTTTAGTTCCATCTTGACTCCGCTGAAGGAAGGAGAATTCCTTTTGCCTTCTTTTAATTATTCATATTAATACAACTTCTTTTTTAACAGTTATTCTCATCTTGATGTTTTGCGGGATTCAATACTAGTTTTTCCTACTTTTTTTCTCGGGCATTTAACTGCTCACCAGTCTTCCATCTCCACAGAGTTTTTTTTAACACCGGCGATGTCAGCCATGAATTTGTAATGTCGCTAGAAACTCTAAATGTCTCTCTAATAGAATAATTGTAATGCTTCTAGAACGCACCACAACTAGACCTACTTTGAGATTAATTCAGACTTTCTTGAGACCACCGTCCTTTTTAATACTTCTCCGCACGGCTTTTTAAAAAAAAATTGAGTTATATTTACGGCTAATTTAACTCGTGCTTTTTATCTATTCCTGTCTTAGCGCAAACCTCTAATTACTTACTTTACTTTTACTTTTTGCTAATTATTATTTCTTTGGCCAGATTAATTTGTAGTACTTTTATTGTTCCTTTATGGTTAGATTTAAAGCACAGCTCTAACTAATTTAATTCTGATTTGTCGTCGGCTCTTTTTCCTCCAATTTATTATTAGTGTTTAAGCTCTAACCTTTTTCCTTGTTCTTATAATTTTATTAACTCCTTTTAGTGAATTTATTCAATTTTAATTAACTATATCCCTATTCATTTTTTCTCAGCGCTTTTTTGTTAACTTTCTATTAATATTATTCTTAATTTCTTCTTCACCTCTTTTAATTCTCCTTTTAACAATATTATTTTATTTGTTTGACCTATGTTCCTTCACTTTTAAAGCTCTAAATCCAGTTAATACTTACTATCGACTGTTTTCAGGGCTTCCCGTGTACACTCACACACACACACTCTCACACACTCTGACCGGTCCACACGGCTCTTCAGTTCAGCCTCTCTTTTCCAGAGTCTTGGTCTGAACTCATTAGTGGGTTTGTGTCGCTCAGTCGTATGTCTTTTATCTCAATTCCAGCGCCAAGCTGAACTTTTGAGATAGAAAAGGGACGCTAACTATTTTTCCTTCCCACTAAGGTACTTTAAACTTACGTTTCTGTCGGTCAACAACGCTATGTTTAGTCCAGTCGACTTGGACAGCGTGTTACCCTTTTATTAAAGCAGGCCTTTAAACTAAATTTTTCTCCTTTTTATATTTTGGGTATTTCGTCTGTTACTCCTTTTTTTAATTTTCTTCAACTATACTTAAATTCAGCTGGAAAATCGCATGAGTTTAGGTGCTAACTCTTATGGAGACCTCTGTCTCCTCTCAGGCCTCGTTCCTTCAGACCCCTGCGCACTTTGCCAGGCTCTGCTCACTTTAGACGTCTCTGTATTCTTTTGCGCAAAGAATCTAGACCGTCTCTTAAAAAAAATTTTCTCCGGGATATAAACGGCGTTTTAACGCGTATAATCTGCAGATAGAATCAGCCTCACAATTTTTCCGCTTGCGTGCCAACTTCCTCCTCAGAGTTATTTCTACGTACACCTTATTTAGATTATACCCAAAGATAGAAATACTCCCTTTAATCGATTTCTTCCCTGACGTACAGACTACACCATATTTAGATTGTGCTTTTGGATAAAATCTCTAAATTCTCCCGGAAGACACAAGCGGTGTTGTTTTTAGCCTGCATTCAATGGACAGAAATGATTTATAAATAATCCCTAATAAAGACCTCTATGCCCCTACGCTAGGTTCTTTTGAGGTGAGGTTTTTAGAGTGGTCTCTCTCTACCTGTTACCCCCCCCCCCCCACGCTGCACCACAGACTCCTGACCGTTCAAAAAGTAAAAAGTCTCACCCTTGATGGTCTCGATGGGATGCTTTCTCCGGGCGGTCAGGCAGAAAGAGAGTCACTCCTCCACAGGTCCTCTCCTGGCTACTGGCCAATTGTAGTGTCAAAACTGACTCCTCAGTCTGTGGCACTATTGTGTGGAATAAGTTATGAACGCAACACCAGATCCAATGCCATAGAGTCTTTATTGTTTACAACCAACACAATAATGACCCGAGTAGTCTCCCCAGCTCTACTGATGTTTGAACAGTAGACATAAGCTTTTATACAGTTTTGATATGACAGTACAGTAATAACTCTTCCTGTAAAGCCTTGAAGTTCATTATTAACTTTCTGATATCATCCTGTAAGGCCTGGTAGATCTCCTCATTAACTCTCTGATGTCATTTCTGTGAGGCCTTGAGCTCCTCCTCCTCTGTCTCCTCCGAAAACAGACACCTGCGTCTTTATCTGGTCCTTCCTGTGTGTGTCTGACATTAGGTTTTGTCTTTTATATTAATATGTTTAAATGAATAACTGGGTCTACATAGTTTAAAACACATAACATATAAAATATTACACCACACACTGTATATTTGAATGACACCAAGCTCATGATCTGATCTACAGGCAGCTTTAATCCTATTATTAGTTCTATTAAACTGATGTGAAGGGATCTCAGGAACACACACATTACTCCAAGCTTATGGATCTATGTATTTATTGTATAATTATTTATTTACTGATTTCAAAACCATATTTCATCATTCCAACAGCTCCACAGGTTCTCTCTCTGTACCTGGATAAAGCCACAGCAGCACCAAAGGACTCAGCACCAAAGGACTCAACAGCACCAAAGGACTCAGCAGCACCAAAGGACTCAACAGCACCAAAGGACTCAGCATCAAAGGACTCAGCACCAAAGGACTCAGCAGCACCAAAGGACTCAACAGCACCAAAGGACTCAGCATCAAAGGACTCAGCACCAAAGGACTCAGCACCAAAGGACTCAGAGAGTGACGTCTGTCGCTCTAGCAGCACCCAACCCTCTCCTCCTATTTCAGATTGTCTCATTATATTGTGTGTTATAATTGATTCTCAGATAGTTCTCAGAGAACGAGCTTTGTCCTCCCACACACATTACATACCGCTGCTTCCTTTGTTTACATTCAGTTGTTGTCAACTGAACTGAGTGAGTGAGCAGCGTGCTGTGATGCTCACGTACGTATTTGACAGCTGATTAGGGTACGACAGGTGGAAGAAGAAGTAGATCGTACCAACTGGGTATCATTTAGAAGAGATACAAATAGTATCAAAAAAGACAAGATAAGAAAGTCCTTAGTCCTTTCACCACCAACTGGACAGAAGTAGGAATTACAATAAATCACCCTCAGAGTAATCTGTCAAAATGACTGATGGCATTCAGATTTTTACGGTACTGCAAAAGATATGACCCCAGCTGAGGACAGGAACTATGTTGTCGGGGCTATATGCAGTATATATTGTCTGACGGCAACGTCGTGTCCCTGGCCAAAGATATTTGCGGTAGGACGGCATGCATAGGTAAAAATATGTAACACAGAACATGTCCAAATGAATTCAGATACGTTTGTACATGTCTACAGTTATCTGGGGTTGCATGTCTAATTGTTACTTTGACTTTAGCTACGTGTAGTTTAACCCAGTGTGAATCAGTTGTGAGAAGATGTCCTTAACATGTGCATCATGTCCATCATGACCCTTTATGAAACCCTTGTGCCTCGTTTAATACTTTTGGTCCTCGGGCTCTGATCACTGCAGTGAGAGGGAAATGAAGGAGAAACTGTAGAGGCTTTGGGAAAAATCAAGACTAAATCAAAACTGAACTCTTAAAATCATCTCCTTCAAATGACTTTACTGGAAAAGTCCAGATTTGATCATTTTGAATGAGTTAATTATGAGTGCAACAATACTCAGCAGACAAACACTTTGTGCGCCTGGTTCGACAGCGGGACTGAACCATTGATTATTTCTATTAGTATCTTATTATTATATTTTACAATTATTATATTTATTTGTGGTTTATCTAATTAGCAACAGTAGCCTTTGAGCCAGATAGGTAATGTAGGCCCATAAGCAATCAAGCAATCATAAGCTACTAACTAATTAGGAAGAGCTGGAAGGAGCAGAGATGAAGATGTTGAGCTTCTCTTTGGGAAAGACAAGGCATGAATCCATGAGAGGGACGGCTCAGGTCAGAGGTCAGAAGCCCGAGAGGTCAGACTGAGATAGTTTGGACCTGTTTAGAGAAGGGAGAGTCAATTCATCCCAAGGTTCCTCAGGTTTGGAGCACAGTGGCTGAGGTGTTAGTCGTCCTATATCCAGGAAGTTAGCGGTTCGATCCTCGCTCTCCCAGACCATTGTGTCCTTGGGCAAGACTGTCAGGGAAATATTTTCATTTTTTCTAATAAAAATGTCCAAGCAACCAACTTAGTATAATTGTTTTAATAAAACAAATGCATTTAGGTTACAATATGGAGACAATATGGAGTAATACACGATGTGTATTGGTGTGTTACATGAGACATAGCAGTGTTAGATAACAGTTAAAAATGTGTGTGGAAACAGGATGGGAGTAGACTTGGCCTTGGTGCTGGCTGTGCAATTGATGGGTACGATAAAGAGCAATAACTAACAATGCAACTTCCTTTTCTCTGTCAAAGAAACTTCATCCTTTTTGCCTCCAGCCTCTGTGTCACTGGTGTACGAGTATTTTCAGTGGTGGTCACAGAACAACATCTCTGTCGGTCTTCCCCAGGGCAGCTGTGACTACAGAGGTAGTTTACCACCACCAGTGTGTGACTGTGGAGTGTGAATAATGTACCTAACTGCTTTAAGTCCCTTGCAGAATGTCCAATCATTATATCATTTTTATGTTTTTAACAGAAACATGGTTAAACAGCAAGACTGGAAATGCGGTCCTTATTGAATCCTTTGTGTTTCAGGACAAACGAACACTTCAGGACGGTATTCTTTTTTTGAGGGAAACACTTGTCCTTCATGACAGAGTTCAGCAGTTTCTGTCTGAAGTAGAAGCCTGTGCTGTTCAGCTGGACCAGATGAATAAGGGCAAAAAGATCTCCAGTGTGGTGGGCAGTTCGGTGGGGGCAGTGGGTGGGGTGCTTTCCATCCTCGGTTTAGCCTTGACTCCTGTGACGTTAGGGGCCTCTCTGGTTCTGACTCTGACTGGGGTTGGGATGGGAGTCACCAGTGGAGTGAACAGTCTTGTAACAACAGCCACAGAGTTTAGAGTTAATCATACACAAAAGAACAAATCCAGTGCAGCTTTTGAAAAGTTTATAAAAGATGTAAATACTGTCCAGGACTGTCTGGATGAAATCACCCACGAGCCTCCACACGACCTTCAAGACAACCCTGTTGTGGGAGGTCTGGAGGTGGTTGGTCAAGCTGTTGGTGTAGCTAAGGGCATGGACACACTTGTTGAAAGTGTCCAGAGTAGCGTCAGACCTTCCAGAAATGGGCCAGGCAGCAATCAAAGGCCCCCTGGCCATGTCCAGAGCAGCTAGAGGTGGGTTCATTGCAGTTAATGATCTGTTCCTTGGTATAGATGTTTTCTTTATTGTCAAAGACAGCAAAGGTCTGTCCAAAGGAAGTGAAACTAAAATCTCCAAATTTCTCAGAGCCAGAGCTGCTCTGTGGAGGTCACAGGTCAACTCGTGGCATAAGATCTGTGATTCTCTGCAAAGAGGTCTGGAGGATTCAAAACAAAATCAAACCATCCTCTGGACTCCTTTTCATCCAGATTCAAAGTGACTCAGTGACAGATGTCTAGATCCACCACGAGACTTTGTGGATCTTACTCAGTGCCTTTCCCTGTTATACACTAAAGATCAGTGTTAAAATAATCTGATTTGGGCCTGTGTCTTTTCATTTTGAAAAATAATTTTTTTAGATTAAAAGTGGGTGCACGTGGCAGAGTGGTTAGCACTCCTGCCTCACAGCAAGAAGGTCGTGAGTTCAAACCCCGGCCGACTCAAACATTCTCGGCCGACTCCGGTCTTTCTGTGAGGAGTCTGCATGTCCTCCACGTGTTACCGTGGGTTCTCTCCGGGTACTCCGGCTTCCTCCCACCGACCAAAGACATGCATGTTTAGGTCAATTGGCAAATCTTAAGTGTCCCAAATGAATGTGAGAGTGAATGGTTGTCTGTCACTGTCTGTCTCTAAATGTTAGCCCTGCGACTAACTGGCCACTGTCCAGGGTTTATCCCGCCTCAGGCCCAAAGCTGCTGGGATAGGCTCCAGTCACCCGTGAGCCCTAACAGGACCAAGCGGTAGAAAATGAATTTAGCTTAAAAGTAGGTCTGGTTTAAATCTATTTCCAACATTAATAATGTTTCACCTGTATCCTGGTAAAATAGGGTTGGGGTAAATCTGTTCTCAGTCTATTAAAGCTTGTTCTAGAATCCTTCAGTCTTGTGTGGTTTCTGTAAAGTCTGTGTTTGTAAATTTATGGAGCCAGACTCAATCTTTATCACTTTATGCTCAGTCAGTTGTGTTTATGTCCACAACAGCTAAAGGTGTCCTAACACTCAGCTGTATTAGGAAAATGAGTTTCTATGCAATAAACACAATAATAGAACCTGACTCTGCCAGATAGAACTGCTCACAGAACAATCCTTTTTACAGAACCATCTCTGAAGGTTCCCGTTGAAAGCGTTTGCAAAAGTGAGGCGCCTTCTGTCAGAAACTTGTAGGTGATGGATGAAGCACCGACTAGTATCTGCCTACCACAAGATTTGTTTTAGCAGATCATAGCAACGATTCATTTGACATAACCAGAAGAAACAACACACCACCAACAGTTTTGGCAAATAAAAGGAACGTTAACTAACACTAAATTAGTAAAACAAGGACGTTGGGCAATCAATCGAGTGTTTATGTACAGTTGTGCTCATAAGTTTGCATACCCTGGCAGAATATGTAATTGTTTGGACATTTTTTTTGGTGGTTGGGTGAAGCCATTTATTGTCAAACAACTGTGTTTACTCTTTTTTTTTTTTCATTGACAACGGCCTTTTTTTTTTGGCATGATAACATGCACACAAGTTGACACTAACAGGTTTGAATGGCTACTAAAGGTAACCATCATCACATTTGTTTCCTTGTGATCAGTGTGTGTATAAAAGGTCAGTAAGTTTCTGGGCTCTTGACCAACCCTTGCATCTCTCATCCAGTGTTGCACTGACGTTTCTGTATTTTTCTGAGTCATGGGAAAAGCAAAAGAATTGTCAAAGGATCTGTGGTTAAAGTTGAACTGTATAAAACAAGAAAGGGATATAAAAAAATATCCAAGAAATTGAGAATTCCAATCAGAAATGTTTAAACTCTAATAAAGAAGTGGAAAAAGAGAAATTCTGTTGAAACCAAACAAAGGTCAGGTAGACCAACAACAAGTTCAGCCACAACTGAAAATGGTTCAGGATGCAAAGAAAAACCCACAAATAACTTCAGCTGAAATACAGGACTTTCTGAAAAAAAATGATGTGGCAGTTTCATGATGCACAATAAGGAGGCACTTAAAGAAAAATGGGCTGCATAATCAAGAAATAAATACTACGCAAATGCCACAAAGCACCTACCTATCAAGCTGTCATTGATGTTTAAGGTGTAATACACAGTATTAAGAACTGAGGTAGTTTCTGTTCTCATTATGATTTGAAAAGAGTAAACACAGTTGTTTGACAATAAATGGCTTCACCCAACCACTAACTATGAGTGAAAGAAAAGTTTTTGTGTTATCATTCATGTTCTCTGAAAAATGACCAATCAGAAATTCTGCCAGGGTATGTAAAATTATAAGCATAACTGTATTTAGGATATGCCAAAGCTAGTAGGAATAACAAATAACAAACATCTTATCCTTCTAGAAACTCCTTTAGTGCCACATTTTTTAGCATTAGCAAAAGACGTTAGCATCAACGTCATAAACTTAAACAGATCTTCATTTGTGTCAGAGCAACAGTTTTTTTATGTCAGAAGTGAAAGTGAAAGAAGCCTTTTGCTGCTGAGTTCCAAACGATGAAACAATGGTTCTACGTCACAAAGACTGTTCTAGTTTAGTCAGTACGACCTGGAAGTGGTGCTTTTGGGCTGTTTTCTGTTTAGAAGTTCACTGTGGGTCAGTCTGCAGCCATTTGTTTGTGTGTTTATTTCAGCAGGACAGAGAAACGCAGAATCAAAAAGCAGGTTCAAAGTTCATAAACAGCTTCACATTTACAGATAATTGACAGTTTTTACAGTAATTATCCAGATTAAGAGCCAGGAACATTCAGGTAAACTGCAGAGAAGGCTGTGGTACAGAAACTTTACAGATAATATGTCCAATCAATGAAACAATAAAATGTAGAAATTCAATAAATAACACTGATTAATTCTGGACGACATGTAATTTAGTGAAGAGGTGCTGATGTAGGCTGGAGCTTGCAGGTCATTAAAAGTCTTTTAAATCAATCCAAACACCAACATGGAGCCAGTGTAAAAAGGCTGAAGTGTGTGTTCACTTTCTTCAGACGATCTGTTGAGTTTAGAACAGAATGTCTTTTGAGATTATTTTGTTGTATTTAGAATAAAACAGCTCCAACACACTCGTCCTCTCATGTATTAGGAAAAATATATAAATAAATAATGTAAAAACCTTATTTGAAATGAATGAAAGTGTGTTCAATAGTGACGTGTTCAACAGACTTTCACAATAAAAGAGTGTTTAAAAAGCTGCTGCGCTCCTCCAGAGCAGTGTGTGTGAGAGAATACTGGCTGCTGTTTGCTTTAATGACACTAATATGTGTTGGATTCTAAAGAGGTCTGAGGTAAAGCACACAAGTCCCTTTTCCTCACGTTCTTCAAGTGTTCTTTGAATAAATACAGACGAATGCAGAGGAAATACAAGAAGAACAGGGTTTAATAAAGAATAAATGAGATCCTTTCTTACACAGCCAGGAACATGATTCTCTTTGGACCTGTTTCTAATCTCTGCTTATCTCTCAACCTTTGACACAATAAAAGAATAAAACAGAACTTTATTATTCTTTGAGCAACACAGTGTACTTTGACACAGAGCTGTGTCGACATCACAGCGTTCTGTCTCTCCTAAAACCACACACTGGAGCGTGTTACTGAGGAATAAAGACTGGGATTTGGTGAGTCTCACTGTTGAAGTTAAAATGGCTGAGAAGATTGCACTTGTTGAAGACTTCCTGACCTGCTCTATTTGTTCGGAGACGTTTAAAGAGCCTGTGTCTCTGAGCTGTCTCCACAACTTCTGCTCCAGCTGCCTCCAGAAATACTGGGACCAGAGCAAAACCAGGAACTGCCCTGTTTGTAGAAGGAAGTTGTCTAAAGATTTAGTTGTAAACTTTGCTTTGAAAAAGCTGGCCGACTCTTTTGCTGGGAGACAGGAACCTGGTTCATCTGAAAAACTAAAGGCAGAGAGTGAAGAGGTGGTTCAGTGCAAACATGGAGAGGATCAGAGAGTGTTCTGTAAAGACGAGGCCCGAGTGCTGTGTCCCGTCTGTGAGTCCTCTCTGCACCAACAGCACACGGTGGTTCCTGTGGAGACAGCAGTGAGTGAGCTGAAGGAGCAGCTCCGATCAGACCTCCAGTCTCTCACAGAAAAGAGAGAAGGCTACAAAAAACTGGAGAAAAGCTACGAGAAAATGTTCCAACACTCAAAGAAACAGGGTGTGTACTGCGAGCGACAGATCCGAGCCCTGTTCGACCGGCTGCACCAGTTCCTCAGGGAGGAGCAGGAGTCTCGTTTGGCAGAGCTGAGAGAGGAGCAGCGGCGCCAGGCCCACAGCCTGAACCCAGAGCTGGAGAGCATCTGGGAGCAGCTGTCCTCTCTGTCCCAGAGCATCCACGCTGTGGAGCAGCAGCTGCAGAGAGACAGCAGGGCTTTTCTCACACACTACAGCCTCACTCAGAGCCAGGCCCAGGCCCAGGCCTCACAGCCCCACCCACAGCCGGGGTCAGGACTCCTGATAAACCAGGCCCGAGTCCTGGGAAACCTGGGCTTTAAAGTCTGGGAGAAGATGAGGAGCCTGGTCCAGTACAGCCCTGTCCTTCTCGACCCAAACACTGCAAACGGATGTTTCTCTCTGTCTGAGGATCTGAGCAGCTTTAGACAAGGAGACACTTATCAGCAGCTCCCTGACAATCCAGAGAGATTCACTAAATATGCCACTGTCCTGGGCTCTGAGGGCTTCAGCTCTGGGACACATCGCTGGGACGTGGAGGTGGGGGACCATCCTGACTGGACCATCGGTGTGGCCAAAGAGTCAATCGACAGGAAGAAGGAGAGACCTGCTTCACCCGAATATGGAGTCTGGTGTTTGTTGCAGCGCAGTGGAAAATACACTAACGGTTGTGGTGAGACAGTCTCAGTGAAGAGACGTCCTGAGAAGATCCAGGTCAAACTGGACTACGACATGGGACAGGTGTCCTTCTACGACGCTGATGACATGACTCACCTGTTCACTCACAAAGACACTTTTACTGAGAAACTCTTCCCTTTTTTTAGTGTTGGATCATCTGCTGAGGCCAAAACCAAAGACATTAAGATCTGTCCCAGAGTCTCCTCGGTGAGTCTCCTCAGTGAGTCTCCTCAGTGAGTCTCCTCGGTGAGTCTCCTCGGTGAGTCTCCTCAGAGAGTCTCCACAGTGAGTCTCCTCAGAGAGTCTCCTCAGTGTGTCTCCTCAGTGAGTCTCCTCGATGTGTCTCCTCGGTGAGTCTCCTCGGTGAGTCTCCTCAGAGAGTCTCCACAGTGAGTCTCCTCAGTGAGTCTCCTCAGAGAGTCTCCTCAGTGTGTCTCCTCAGTGAGTCTCCTGACTGGATTATTTTGGATTAAACAGGTGTATTCTCAGATGTTTCCGCTGTATTCTAGTGTTAGACCAGATTCAGTTTTAATTCTGTCTTTGATTGTGATGAGTGGAATATAAAGATGTACAAACATTAATTTTAGTTCATTTCATAAAGGCTTATGTTGATGATATTCAAGGTGAAGCTCTAAAGTGCTGTGGGAAACACTGATGACTCATATTTAGCACATGCTACAAATGAACATGTTTATGAGCCGCTCTTTCAGAAATGTAACAAATGCAGTAGATTTCTCACAGCAGTGGCAAACGCTGATGGACAGATTTATAAACCTGCTGATAGTGTCACATTTAGACGAGAAAGTGTCATTTTTACTCATGTTTTTAACGTTTTTCTCAAAGTGCTTGATGTTGCTGATGTTCTCAGATGTTCTGTCTCTTGAGTTTATTTTTCTGGAGTTTGTGGAAAGATGGCTCCAAGTTTCAGAAAACGTGCTTTTAATGTAAATCCTTTCAGTTCTTCTCATTGTGGCTTTGCTTTGGCGCCACCTGCTGTTTGTCTTTTTCAAATCCAACACGCTCTGATCTGTTCTATTCAATAAAACAAAGACATTTTCTCAGTTCAGAGACAGTTTGGAAGTTTGGGAGAATGTTGGCTCAAAGATGAATTAAAGTAAAGTCTTGTTTCTCTGGAGCTGTAAATGTCTCTTTTTATCACAAATGTAAAAGAACTAAGACTTTTGTTTTAATAAGAACTTGTGCTTTTTGTGTAAAAAAAATGACATTAGGACAAAGACAGACAGTTTTAAAGTGAGCTGCTTTTAATAAATAAAAGGGACGGGTTTCATTTCCTGAAAATAAAAGCTGTGTGACATTCATTTGACTTTTTACAAACGTAAAGGTTTGAGCTCAGCATTAAACCTAACGACCAAAAAGAAAGACCTCATTATATTTATCCTTCCTTTTTTATTGATATGACACTTGGCCTTTAATGAGTGTTGATTTAACACTGATATAAACTCCTGGCACTAAGACTTTTGATAGAATTCCACTGATTTCTGTTTCAATAAAAGGCAGAAAAGGCCTAAAACAAATAAAGTTTAGCCCAAAAACATTCACATTCTTCAAATAAAAAGTCAAAGCAGTGCAAAAAGTGAAGCGTCTAGAGTCAAGTGTGTTCAATAGTGACGTGTTCAACAGACTTTCACAATAAAGAGTGTTTAAAAAGCTGCTGCGCTCCTCCAGAGCAGTGTGTGTGAGAGAATACTGGCTGCTGTTTGCTTTAATGACACTAATATGTGTTGGATTCTAAAGAGGTCTGAGGTAAAGCACATGCACAAGTCCCTTTTCCTCACGTTCTTCAAGTGTTCTTTGAATAAATACAGACGAATGCAGAGGAAACACAAGAAGAACAGGGTTTAATAAAGAATAAATGAGATCCTTTCTTACACAAGGAACATGATTCTCTTTGGACCTGTTTCTAATCTCTGCTTATCTCAACCTTTGACACAATAAAAGAATAAAACAGAACTTTATTTGTCTCTGAGCAACAGTTTATTGTATTATTTGGATCAATTATTGATTGAGAATCTACAGAAGTGGAAACATATGATGTACAGGATTCTTCTCTTTCCTCGAGAAGGCTCAGAAACACAAAAGTATCATTCTGATATTTAACTGAGACTAATTTCCTCTGTCAGTGACATCCACAGAAATAGACTTAAATACATATTTTTATGAAGCATAGTTGCAAACAATAATAATGATCTTTGTGATTGTAAAAAGGCTTGTGTGTGTGGACTCTGTTTAGTGCAGGTTCACAGAGATGCTGTTGACTTTCAGCTGCAGTCTGTACTTTTGACATTTAACACTTCATCTAAAGCCAACACATGATGGACTCTCACAGCTCAGTGGAGTGAGGCTGAGCACAAATAATGTCTGAGGCCTTTGAGCAGAAGGGAACAGGTTTAGTCTGAGACAACAGCACCATCTGCTGGAGCAGGTCAGAGTCACATCCAGCTGTGACCGGTCGAACAGGAACAAGAACAGAACTTCAAAATAATTAATGTTGTCGGTTTATTCTCCATTGTCCCATTAGAATTCACCTCTGCCTTTTGTATCATCGGGACGGACTGGGGAGAAAAAACGCTGGGTTTGTTTTGCAAAACTTAGTAAAATAATCATTTTAAATGCATATAATTACAAAAAGAAAATTTAAAAGGTAATGATTTTATTTTATTTGTTAAATCCACATTTGTTCAAAAAACTAAATTTAATAAATACAAATAAAATGACCAAATAATTCACAGCAAAAATAATTTTACTAAAACAAAGCCACATAATTGTTTACTTTTTATAAATATAAAGCATATCAACTTAAACCTGATAAAAACTAAAGAGTGGAAGAAGAACTAAAGCTAATAACCGCATTGTTCACGAGTAACTGAGATTTTTTCTGCCACTTTAAGACATTTTTACAAATTTGAAGTGTTAAATGTGTTAAATGTGTTAAATGTGTTAAACGTGTTAAATGTGTTAAATGTGTTAAATGTGTTAAATGTGTTAAACGTGTTAAATGTGTTAAATGTGTTAAATGTGTTAAATGTGTTAAATGTGTTAAATGTGTTAAATGTGAGCACAGAGCTGTATTTTGTGCGGCTCTCTGCAGTGCACTTTAGAAAAGACTGTGTTCCCTGAAATTACTCCAACACTTACCTGCTGCTCATCAGACTCACCTGCCACAGTCTTCTTCAGACCTCCACGGGTTGCCAGATTGTCCGTTTCCTGTGTTACACTACGTGGCTCAAATCCCCTAAAGTTTGTATTTTCATGTTTGTGGAAACTTGTCTTACTACAAACCTTTTGTGTTTGTACAGAACTCTTTTTTTTTTTAAATAAACCTTTTGAACTGTCATTCAGTCTCAGTGTCAGCCTTCTTGGTCCTCCAGCTTTTCGTTCAAGCCCAGCCCAACTGTAACATGTTTGACTGTTGGTGTGCTCCAGTGTCTGTGGCTCTGGTCTATGAATGTGTGAGAATACAGTATTGTTCAAAATAATACCAGTACAATGTGACTAACCAGAATAATCCAGGTTTTTAGTATATTTTTTATTGCTAAGTGATAAACAAGTTCCCAGTAGGTGCAGGAGATTCTCAGAAAACAAACAAGACCCAGCATTCATGATATACACGCTCTTAAGGTTGTGTCATTGGGTAATTAGTTGAAAGGAGTGTGTTCATGATATTGTCCTGATAACATGCACAAGTGACACAAACAGGCTCCTGACAGACCCTTGCATCTTTCATCCAGTGCTGCACTGACGTTTGAGAAATGTCAAAGGATCTGCAGGAAAAGGTAAATGAACTTTATAAAAACAGGAAAGGGATATAAAAAGATATGCAAGGAAATGAGAATGCCAATCAGCAGTGTTCAAACTCTAATTAAGATGTAGAAAATAAAAAGGTCAAGTAGACCAACAAACATTTTAGCCAGAACTGCAGGAACATTGTTCGGGATGAAAAGAAAAACCCACAAATAACTTCAGATGAAATACAAGACTCTCTGAAAAAAAGTGTTGTGGCTGTTTCAAGATGCACAATAAGGAGGCACCTGAAGAAAAATGGGCTGCATGGTTGAAAAAGTAATTACTGCACAAATAAAGCATCCCGCTTACAATAAACCCAACAGCTCAGAACTTCTGGAACAAAGTCATTTGGAGAGATGAGACCAAAATTGAACTTTTTGATCACAACCATAAATGTTACATTTGGAGTCAACAAGGCCTACGATGAAGGTACACAGTCCTACTGAAACATGGAGCTGGAGCTGATGTTTTGGGGATGTTTGAGCCACAAAGGCTCAGGAAAAGATGAATGCAGCATGTTTTCAGAAAATACTGGAGGAACATTTGCAGTCATCAGCTGCTCATGGGACGTACTTGGACGTTCCAACAACGATCCAAAACACAAGTCGACCTGTCATTGGCTACAGCAGCAGAAAGAGAAGGTTCTGGACTGGCCTCAGTCTCCTGACCTCAGTGTCATTGAGCCACTCTGAGGAGATCGTGCAGTTCATACAAGACTAACCAAGAATTTACAGGAACTGGAGGCTTTTTACCAAAAAGAATGAGCAGCTTTACATCTGAGAAAATAAAGAGCCTCGTCCACAACGACCACAAAAGACTTCAAACTGTCCTTAATGTGTAATACACAGAGTATGTAAACTTTTGATCAGAGTCATTATGGTATTTATAATATATACTGTACATACACATACAGTATATATGAAGCACATCATCAAAGTAATAAACAGTAAAAAGTCAGTCTGAGGTTAATACATACCTTAGATGAAAACTAACTTATTTCACAAATGTCTTTACGTTTAAGGAGGATGTGGTCTAGTACAGTCTGTTTGTAGATTATTTATTCTGTTGTGATATTGTGCTGTCGAAATAAAATTCAATTGAACACGCCAAACTGTTCAGAAAGTTTTAAAATTCCAGTCACAGTCTCTCACAATCAAACTCTTTAAAAAAGCCTCTGATGCAGTCACAAAGTCTGTTAAACAATGCTCTATGATCAACAGGAAGTCACATTATACTTTTGTGGTTTAAATCTGAGATCGGTGTTTGCAAAAGCACAGGCTGGTGCCCAAAGTCAATACTTTCTGTTTATCTGCCAGAAAACTCTTCCTCTAAGCCTCACTCGATCTTCGTGGCAGCAGAAAGAAACAATAATAAACTAAAAGAGGAAAAGTCTGCAGAAAGGTTTGTGCACTGTTTCTTCAGAATATGTGTGTCTTTTACCTTTTATCTGCTCAAAGACAGACTCATGAGTGTTTAAAGTTTCCATCTGACCTTCTACTTTGTTTAGTTTATGTTTAAAATGTTCAATATTTGATGAGAATTGTACAAACAATATAGCATTAGACTCCCGGCAGGGATAAGAAATACACCTCACATAAATGCTATTAAACTTAGTTCATCAGATTCTGGTCTTACAGTATATCTATGTATTCAAAATTCAAAGTTCTACAATGAACTGGTCTCGTGTTTGTTGTAGAGACCAGAATCATGCAGGACTGTTCTCTCAAGGTTCATAACTCTATCACACACCTGGGCCAAGTCTCTGCTTAAGATAAACCTTCTTGAATGCTTTGAAGAAATGAAACAGAAGATAGAATATTGGAGGACTCTATCTTTATCTTTGATTGGAAGAGTAAACGTCGATAAAACCTCTCTTTTAAAACGTGACCAAAGTAAATCCACAACCTTTTTAAAAAAACAGTGAAGGTACACTTGTACGTCTTTTTTGGGATTGTCTTATTATTTAAAGGTTGTGGTCCAGTATTTTTCCTTTCTGTAGTCGAGGGGTTTTAGTGCCAGACCCTTGGAGCAGAGGTCGCGCTAGACTTTCTCACTCTCCGTCATTTTAACAGAGTCTTAAAATTTCTGTCATAATTGATCATACTTTAAGAATACTTAAAATATCTTTTTGTTTTACTCAGACTTTAAGAAATTAGGATAGAGTCTAGTATAGAGGACAGATTATTTCTTTTATTTATGAACAAAAATGGCACTTCATTTTTTTTTATCATAGGATTCTTTGTGCTTGAACAAGCCGTTATAAAACGCAGTATATTACACAATATAATCCCGACTACAAAAGGAAATAACAATAATGAACTTAACTCTGAGGTTTTGGAGGTTTTGGAGGTTTTGAGGCGGTTTGAAATAGTAATGAGCGATAAACTGATTTCCTTCAGATACCAAGTAAAATGCAGGATCAATGCCAATACTTTGTATAAAAATCTAGTGTGTTTGGAAAACCCAAATCAAAGAAGTGTATTTTAAATTAAAGACAAATTAAGACATCAGCTCACAGCGGCTGTTTTACTGCAAGCACTGTATATTTGAATGACACCAAGCTCATGATCTGATCTACAGGCAGCTTTAATCCTATTATTAGTTCTATTAAACTGATGTGAAGGGATCTCAGGAACACACACATTACTCCAAGCTTATGGATCTATGTATTTATTGTATAATTATTTATTTACTGATTTCAAAACTATATTTCATCATTCCAACAGCTCCACAGGTTCTCTCTCTGTACCTGGATAAAGCCACAGCAGCACCAAAGGACTCAGCACCAAAGGACTCAGCAGCACCAAAGGACTCAGCACCAAAGGACTCAGCACCAAAGGACTCAGCACCAAAGGACTCAGCACCAAAGGACTCAGCACCAAAGGACTCAGCAACACCAAAGGACTCAGAAGCACCAAAGGACTCAGCACCAAAGGACTCAACAACACCAAAGGACTCAGAAGCACCAAAGGACTCAACACCAAAGGACTCAGAAGCACCAAAGGACTCAACAGCACCAAAGGACTCAGCAGCACCAAAGGACTCAGCAGCACCAAAGGACTCAGCACCAAAGGACTCAACAGCACCAAAGGACTCAGAGAGTGACGTCTGTCGCTCTAGCAGCACCCAACCCTCTCCTCCTATTTCAGATTGTCTCATTATATTGTGTGTTATAATTGATTCTCAGATAGTTCTCAGAGAACGAGCTTTGTCCTCCCACACACATTACATACCGCTGCTTCCTTTGTTTACATTCAGTTGTTGTCAACTGAACTGAGTGAGTGAGCAGCGTGCTGTGATGCTCACGTACGTATTTGACAGCTGATTAGGGTACGACAGGTGGAAGAAGAAGTAGATCGTACCAACTGGGTATCATTTAGAAGAGAGACAAATAGTATCAAAAAAGACAAGATAAGAAAGTCCTTAGTCCTTTCACCACATTTACATTTAGTCATTTAGCAGACGCTTTTATCCAAAGCGACTTACAAGTGAGGATAACAATGGAAGCAATTTTAACAACACAAGGAACAAAAAGCATAAGTGCACAAAAAACTAGTCAGTTTAAACCAAGCACAGTATACAAAGCTAAGGATAAGAGAATTATTTTTTTTTTTTTCTAAAAGAAAAGGAATCGATAGAAAGGAAGTAGAACTCAGTGTTTGTCAGTCAGGTGTTGACAGAAGAGATGTGTTTTCAGGTGTTTTTTAAAGATGGCTACAGAATCTGCTGATCTTGTAGCAGCAGTAGATCATTCCACCAATGTGGAACAGATCCAGAGAAGGTACGTGAGAGTGATTTTTTACCTTTTTGGGACGGTACCACCACCAACTGGACAGAAGTAGGAATTACAATAAATCACCCTCAGAGTAATCTGTCAAAATGACTGATGGCATTCAGATTTTTACGGTACTGCAAAAGATATTTGCGGTAGGACGGCATGCATAGGTAAAAATATGTAACACAGAACATGTCCAAATGAATTCAGATACGTTTGTACATGTCTACAGTTATCTGGGGTTGCATGTCTAATTGTTACTTTGACTTTAGCTACGTGTAGTTTAACCCAGTGTAAATCAGTTGTGAGAAGATGTCCTTAACATGTGCATCATGTCCATCATGACCCTTTATGAAACCTTTACGCCTCGTTTAAAACTTTTGGGCCTCGGGCTCTGATCACTGCAGTGAGAGGGAAATGAAGGAGAAACTGTAGAGGCTTTGGGAAAAATCAAGACCAAATCAAAACTGAACTCTTAAAATCATCTCCTTCAAATGACTTTACTGGAAAAGTCCAGATTTGATCATTTTGAATGAGTTAATTATGAGTGCAACAATACTCAGCAGACAAATTCATCCCAAGGTTCCTCAGGTTTGGAGCACAGTGGCTGAGGTGTTAGTCGTCCTATATCCAGGAAGTTAGCAGTTCGATCCTCGCTCTCCCAGACCATTGTGTCCTTGGGCAAGACTGTCAGGGAAATATTTTCATTTTTTCTAATAAAAATGTCCAAGCAACCAACTTAGTATAATTGTCATCCTTTTTGCCTCCAGCCTCTGTCACTGGTGTACGAGTATTTTCAGTGGTGGTCACAGAACAACATCTCTGTCGGTCTTCCCCAGGGCAGCTGTGACTACAGAGGTAGTTTACCACCACCAGTGTGTGACTGTGGAGTGTGAATAATGTACCTAACTGCTTTAAGTCCCTTGCAGAATGTCCAATCATTATATCATTTTTATGTTTTTAACAGAAACATGGTTAAACAGCAAGACTGGAAATGCGGTCCTTATTGAATCCTTTGTGTCTCAGGACGAACCAACACTTCAGGATGGTGTTCTTGTTTCGAGGGAAACACCTGTCCTTCATGACAGAGTTCAGCAGTTTCTGTCTGAAGTAGAAGCCTGTGCTGTTCAGCTGGACCAGATGAATAAGGGCAAAAATGGTGAATGACCTGAGCCATCAGGCTCTTGAACTCTAAACCAGCTACGTCACACTGACAGTGTCACTCTGTTTTGCTACAAACTGTTTTGCACATTTGCTTCCTGCACCTTCCTGTGATTTTTAATATTTAAGACCACAGCTAAATGCATATATGCACACTGTACATCCCTGTACATTTTTTAATATTTTAAGTCTACAGTTTACATTCATGTACATTATTTTGCGATCTAGATTTATTCCCACATTACACATTTTTTATATTTTTTAGATTTTATTCTTATATTTTTTATTGTTTACTTTTATCTCATTCTTACATAGCTACATTTATGTATATTTTCATCTGTGTGTTTTCCTAATAATTGCACTGTCCATGGAGCGGACCTGACTCACATTTCACTGCTGGTTATATATGCTGTATATAATTTTGTATGTGACGAATAAAAATCTTGAATCTTGAATCTTGAATGGTGGGCAGTTCGGTGGGGGCAGTGGGTGGGGTGCTTTCCATCCTCGGTTTAGCCTTGACTCCTGTGACGTTAGGGGTTCTGACTCTGACTGGGGTTGGGATGGGAGTCACCAGTGGAGTCAACAGTCTTGTAACAACAGAGATGGGAGTTAATCGTACACAAAAGTACAAAGCCAGTGCAGCTTTTGAAAAGTTTATAAAAGATGTAAATACTGTCCAGGACTGTCTGGATGAAATCACCCACGAGCATTCACACGACCTTCAAGACAACCCTGTTGTGGGAGGTCTGGAGGTGGTTGGTAAAGCTGTTGGTGTAGCTAAGGGCATGGACACACTTGTTGAAAGTGTCTCTGCTTTTAAAGTGTCCAGAGTAGCGTCAGACCTTCCAGAAATGGGCCAGGCAGCAATCAAAGCCCCCCTGGCCATGTCCAGAGCAGCTAGAGGTGGGTTCATTGCAGTTAATGCTCTGTTCCTTGGTATAGATATTTTCTTTATTGTCAAAGACAGCAAAGGTCTGTCCAAAGGAAGTGAAACTAAAATCTCCAAATTTCTCAGAGCCAGAGCTGCTCTGTGGAGGTCACAGGTCGACTCGTGGCATAAGATCTGTGATTCTCTGCAAAGAGGTCTGGAGGATTCAAAACAAAATCAAACCATCCTCTAGACCAGGAGTGGCTGATCTATTATGGGCGCTGGGGCGCCGCCCCTCCTACCAAGTAAAAAAAAAAAAAAAAATTCAGTTTGAAAAAAACATGACTTTCTTCTGTACGTGTTTTTCACACTAGAATGAGGGAGAGGGGGTGGGGGAGGGGGTCTTTTTGTCTACCAGCTTCATCATGTGCCGCATAACATCATAAATGTGTAGTTTTCTTTTTACAGTCTATGGTAGTTTTATGCTCGGGGCGCCGAGAAAGGGCGCCCTCACTATCTAACCAATGGAGCTCTGATATGCTATAAAACGTCACTAAATGTGATCAATTCAACCAATCAGTGACGCGCAGTAATAATTCTCCGATGGGCGCTTTGCCTCTGCGCCCATCGGAGAATAACATGAGTTAGGTGTGGTCACGCGTGGCAGTGCGTGACCACACCCAACCAGGCGGCGGCAGTGAGATTCGAGTTGACAATGGCGTCGGCGTCACACGAGAAAAACCGTGCAATCTCTTCTTCAAACTCCGTTTGAAAGAAGACCACTGGCTGAAAAACAAAAATAAAAGAAATGGGACCGGACCAGCCACAAATTAACATCAGACAGCAGGTGAAAGACAAGGCGTCTTACACTAGAGGCTTTTCGCGACATGGTACACTAGAAAGCCGTGGCTAGCACAACGTTTAAAAGGACATGGCGGTAAATGTAGTTAGCGTTATCTAGTAAGTATGTTTGATAGAAATTAAATGATGCTAGCAATGGATGTAAGTAGACAGTGACATTTGTGATGATTTTATAAGACTAAGACTATTATAAGAAGAGAGTAAATCGCGTTCAGCCAAGGGACTACAGAAGATGGATTTCTACAGTATTTTCAGGCAGTGACTGGGACAGTAACCCTGGACACAACAGGGACGATTACACGCCAACGTGGTGAGTAGCCTATTACTGATTTATTGTTTAGTGTTAATGTGCTTTTAATTTATGTGGATCTGGGTTTATTTATTTTTTTTGTTGATAGGCTACATGCTTCGAAAACGTGCTATGTTGTCAAGTATAGTGCTTCTGTCCTGATTGTAACTGTGACAGTTGGCTGTAGTAGTGTTTCGGATTAGCAGCTGTCGGTGTCTCCGGTAGCTTGGCTCTCTTCTGCCCAGCGTCAGGGCACTTACGTAAGTCAGGCTCAGCTCACGGAGCGAGCACGCTGATCTCCGACAGTTTGTGCGCAGCCAACAGGTTTAAAACACATTCACTTTAGCTGCTTCAGAGTAACGTTTTTTTATTTTTTTTTATTTGATTGGGACAGTGCATGTTAATGAACATACATGAGACACAACCCCATGAATGTAAACATGCCAGATTGTAGCCGTAGGATAATTTCTATCCGTTGTCCCAACATTCACACACCATTCATACACCAGAGCAACAATCACACACATTCATACACCAGTGCTGTGTCACTGAGGCAAGGAGGGTTAAGTGTCTTGCCCAAGGACACAACAACAGTATGAATTGTGGGGAGAGCGGAATCAAACCGCCTACCTTACGGTTATAGGATGCCGCTCTACCACTGAGCCACTGCGCCCCCTGGGTTACAGCTTCAACTTGTTCACACTCAGTGTGATCTGATCTGTCTTTGAGCTACAAATACTAATAGAATGAAACTTAGTAAACACCGGTGATAATGTGAGTGGTTGTGGTGGTAGATGCGTAATTTGTTTCTGGCCACAGTCCGTGTATTCTGGAGCTGAGTGTTGTTGACTGATTATAGCAGAGCAATGTTCTGATCAGACATATACGTTCATTATTAGGCTAATATATCTATATATCAATAAATTATATGTTTGCAATAGTGTGCGCTAGTAAATATAAAAATGGATCTATCAGCCCCTCCGCCCAATATCACCACCAGCCGCCACTGCTCTAGACTCCTTTTCATCCAGATTCAGAGTGACTCAGTGACAGATGTCTAGATCCACCACGAGACTTTGTGGATCTTACTCAGTGCCTTTCCCTGTTATACACTAAAGATCACTGTTAAAATAATCTGATCTGGATTTGGGCCTGTCTCTTTTCATTTTGAAAAATAATTTTTTTAGATTAAAAGTGGGTGCACGTGGCAGAGTGGTTAGCACGCCTGCCTCACAGCAAGAAGGTCGTGAGTTCAAACCCCGGCCGACTCAAACATTCTCGGCCGACTCCGGTCTTTCTGTGAGGAGTCTGCATGTCCTCCACGTGTTACCGTGGGTTCACTCCGGCTCCTCCCACCGCCCAAAGACATGCATGTTTAGGTTAATCGGCAAATCCTAAGTGTCCCAAATTAATGTGAGAGTGAATGGTTGTCTGTCATTCTTCTGTTTCTAAATGTTAGCCCAGCGACTAACTGGCCACTGTCCAGGGTGTACCCTGCCTCAGGCCCAAAGCTGCTGGGATAGGCTCCAGTCACCCGTGAGCCCTAACAGGACCAAGCGGTAGAAAATGAATTTAGCTTAAAAGTAGGTCTGGTTTAAATCTATTTCCAACATTAATAATGTTTCACCTGTATCCTGGTAAAATAGGGTTGGGGTAATTCTGTTCTCAGTCTATTAAAGCTTGTTCTGGAATCCTTCAGTCTTGTGTGGTTTCTGTAAAGTCTGTGTTTGTGAATTTATGGAGCCAGACTCAATCTTTATCACTTTATCCTCAGTCAGTTGTGTTTATGTCCACAACAGCTAAAGGTGTCCTAACACTCAGCTGTATTAGGAAAATGAGTTTCTATGCAATAAACACAATAATAGAACCTGACTCTGCCAGATAGAACTGCTCACAGAACAATCCTTTTTACAGAACCATCTCTTAAGGTTCCCGTTGAAAGCGTTTGCAAAAGTGAGGCGCCTTCTGTCAGAAACTTGGTAGGTGATTGGAGGAAGCACCGACTAGTATCTGTCTACCACAAGATTTGTTTTAGCAGATCATAGCAACGATTCATTTGACATAACCAGAAGAAACAACACACCACTGTAACAGTTAGGGGTATGTTCAAAATATCGATTCTTAGATACATACCGATATAATAAAAAAAGATACAGTATCGATATTCTAGCCCTTAGTATCGATACTCCGCCCAGCCATTAGCATAGCGGCGCGAGTTTAAAAAAACTCATGGAAAATGTCGAAGATTTTAGAAGCGCCGTTGTCCCTAAAGGCAGATGTTTGGACACATTTTGGTTTTAAAGCAAAGGAAGAAAACCAAGGGATCGATAAAACAAATGCAATCTGCAAGCATTGCCAGGCTTCTATACGCTACACCGGTAAGACAACTAACCTGCGCACCCACCTGCAAAGACACCATGCAGACAAGCTAGCTTCACCGCAGCCCAAAAAAACACGGGACCCCACGCAAACTACTTTGGACAACACAACATCCAAGCTTCCATCTTCCTGATGATGAACGAGAGGAAATATACTTAAGAATCACTGCAGCAGCTTGAAGAATTCAAGAACTATTTCAGGCAAGCCCTTTCACTGTGTCATTAACATTAGCATTACATGGTTAAAACACATAAAAAACAAACACACACACACACACACACACACACACACACACACACACACACACACACACATATATATAATGTGTAATAAAACAAAATATTCAGTTCATAATTTCAAACTCATAATAGTCTGTTAAAGCTTAAAAAACTAAATGGTTTCAAACATATACTTCATGTACCCTTCTTCATGTTCATGTTCAGACTGTACCCTTGGAAAGTTAAATGTTGACTTGTGGTAATTTCCAGATTAATACAATTTGTGTACAATTTATCAGAGCACTTAAAGTTGCAAATATTTATGCAAAATGCACTTTGTTATAATGTACTTTTGTCTTCAATAAATTGAAGAAAAATGCAGAGTTCTGTTTGTTGAGCAAATGTGTTCAGCATTAACTAATTGGCTCTGGCCCATATATTTTTATTGAATTGTATCGAATCGTGTCACATTGTATCAAATTGTATCGAGACAGCTCTGTATCGAGGTACATATCGAATCGTGACCTGTGTATCGAGGTATGTATCGTATCGCCAGGTTCTCCAAGGTATACAGCCCTAGTAACAGTTTTGGCAAAGGGAATCTGTGAATAAAAGGAACGTTAACTAACACTAAATTAGTAAAACAAGGACGTTGGGCAATCAATACAGTGTTTATGTACAGTTGTGCTCATAAGTTTGCATACCCTGGCAGAATATGTAATTGTTTGGACATTTTTCAGAGAATATGAATGATAACACAAAAACCTTTCTTTCACTCACAGTTAGTGGTTGGGTGAAGCCATTTATTGTCAAACAACTGTGTTTACTCTTTTTTTTTTTTTCATTGACAACGGCCTTTTTTTTTGGCATGATAACATGCACACAAGTTGACACTAACAGGTTTGAATGGCTACTAAAGGTAACCATCATCACATTTGTTTCCTTGTGATCAGTGTGTGTATAAAAGGTCAGTAAGTTTCTGGGCTCTTGACCAACCCTTGCATCTCTCATCCAGTGCTGCACTGACGTTTCTGTATTTCTCTGAGTCATGGGAAAAGCAAACGAATTGTCAAAGGATCTGTGGTTAAAGTTGAACTGTATAAAACAAGAAAGGGATGTAAAAAAATATCCGAGAAATTGAGAATTCCAATCAGAAATGTTTAAACTCTAATAAAGAAGTGGAAAAAGAGAAATTCTGTTGAAACCAAACAAAGGTCAGGTAGACCAACAACAAGTTCAGCCACAACTGAAAAAGGTTCAGGATGCAAAGACAAACCCACAAATAACTTCAGCTGAAATACAGGACTTTCTGAAAAAAAATGATGTGGCAGTTTCATGATGCACAATAAGGAGGCACTTAAAGAAAAATGGGCTGCATAATCAAGAAATAAATTACTACGCAAATGCCACAAAGCACCTACCTACCACAAAAGACTTCAAACTGTCATTGATGTTTAAGGTGTAATACACAGTATTAAGAACTGAGGTAGTTTCTGTTGTCATTATGATTTGAAAAGAGTAAACACAGTTGTTTGACAATAAATGGCTTCACACAACCACTAACTATGAGTGAAAGAAAAGTTATCATTCATGTTCTCTGAAAAATGACCAATCAGAAATTCTGCCAGGGTATGTAAAATTATAAGCATAACTGTATTTAGGATATGCCAAAGCTAATAGGAATAACAAATAACAAACATCTTATCCTTCTAGAAACTCCTTTAGTGCCACATTTTTTAGCATTAGCAAAAGACGTTAGCATCAACGTCATAAACTTAAACAGATCTTCATTTGTGTCAGAGCAACAGTTTTTTTATGTCAGAAGTGAAAGTGAAAGAAGTCTCTTGCTGCTGAGTTCCAAACGATGAAACAATGGTTCTACGTCACAAAGACTGTTCTAGTTTAGTCAGTACGACCTGGAAGTGGTGCTTTTGGGCTGTTTTCTGTTTAGAAGTTCACTGTGGGTCAGTCTGGCAGCCGTCCCGTTGTGGGGGGGGGGGTTCTGCTCACATAGATTTTTCTCTCCACACTGGCTCTTTACATTTGCTTCTCAACCTGCTTTCCTCAGTCTGCAGCCATTTGTTTGTGTGTTTATTTCAGCAGGACAGAGAAACGCAGAATCAAAAAGCAGGTTCAAAGTTCATAAACAGCTTCACATTTACAGATAATTGACAGTTTTTACAGTAATTATCCAGATTAAGAGCCAGGAACATTCAGGTAAACTGCAGAGAAGGCTGTGGTACAGAAACTTTACAGATAATATGTCCAATCAATGAAACAATAAAATGTAGAAATTCAATAAATAACATTGATTAATTCTGGACGACATGTAATTTAGTGAAGAGGTGCTGATGTAGGCTGGAGCTTACAGGTCATTAAAAGTCTTTTAAAATCAATCCAAACACCAACATGGAGCCAGTGTAAAAAGGCTGAAGTGTGTGTTCACTTTCTTCAGACGATCTGTTGAGTTTAGAACAGAATGTCTTTTGAGATTATTTTGTTGTATTTAGAATAAAACAGCTCCAACACACTCGTCCTCTCATGTATTAGGAAAAATATATAAATAAATAATGTAAAAACCTTATTTGAAATGAACGAAAGTGTGTTCAATAGTGACGTGTTCAACAGACTTTCACAATAAAAGAGTGTTTAAAAAGCTGCTGCGCTCCTCCAGAGCAGTGTGTGTGAGAGAATACTGGCTGCTGTTTGCTTTAATGACACTAATATGTGTTGGATTCTAAAGAGGTCTGAGGTAAAGCACATGCACAAGTCCCTTTTCCTCACGTTCTTCAAGTGTTCTTTGAATAAATACAGACGAATGCAGAGGAAATACAAGAAGAACAGGGTTTAATAAAGAATAAATGAGATCCTTTCTTACACAAGGAACATGATTCTCTTTGGACCTGTCTGTAATCTCTGCTTATCTCTCAACCTTTGACACAATAAAAGAATAAAACAGAACTTTATTTGTCTCTGAGCAACAGTTTATTGTATTATTTGGATCAATTATTGATTGAGAATCTACAGAAGTGGAAACATATGATGTACAGGATTCTTCTCTTTCCTCGAGAAGGCTCAGAAACACAAAAGTATAGTTCTGATATTTAACTGATACTAATTTCCTCTGTCAGTGACATCCACAGAAATAGACTTAAATACATATTTTTATGAAGCATAGTTGCAAACAATAAAAAAGTAAAACATTAATATTCATTAAGTTTCTGTAACAGATCTATTCAACATTTATCATTTTTGCTGCTGAGAGCTCTAACTGAGCTATCTCTGTATAAAACAAGAGCCAGGGGCCAGTTCCACTGATGTTGAATGAATGTGACATTAGGCTCCAGAGAAAGGCAGAACAGTGAGGTGATAATAGACAGTCCTGACGAGAAGAGCCAGGAACAGTGAACCTTGTGGAGCAGGTGTTACTCGTTAACACAACTGCAGCCATTTACAGGAAGTCTTCAATGAAGCCCATATTGTTGAGAACTGAGCACAAATATCAGACACAATGGTGTTCTGATTTGGAAGAGGCATCTATAACATGGAGTAGCCTGAGTACGTTCTCTGAAGCTAACCTTGATTTGATGAACCCAGTTTGATCACAATGGACCAGGTGTGTCATGTGTTGCTCCAGTCTCAAAGTGAAGACCTTTGCAAAAACCTGAAGTTCAGTATTTAGAAGACTAAGAGGGCGGTAGGAGGAGCATGACTTGATCTTTGTGATTGTAAAAAGGCTTGTGTGTGTGGACTCTGTTTAGTGCAGGTTCACAGAGATGCTGTTGACTTTCAGCTGCAGTCTGTACTTTTGACATTTAACACTTGATCTAAAGCCAACACATGATGGACTCTCACAGCTCAGTGGAGTGAGGCTGAGCACAAATAATGTCTGAGGCCTTTGAGCAGAAGGGAACAGGTTTAGTCTGAGACAACAGCTCCATCTGCTGGAGCAGGTCAGAGTCACATCCAGCTGTGACCGGTCAAACAGGAAGCACCAAGAACAGATCTGAACGTGTTCTGACACAGAGCTGTGTCGACATCACAGCGTTCTGTTTCTCCTAAAACCACACACTGGAGCGTGTTACTGAGGAATAAAGACTGGGATTTGGTGAGTCTCACTGTTGAAGTTAAAATGGCTGAGAAGATTGCACTTGTTGAAGACTTCCTGACCTGCTCTATTTGTTCGGAGACATTTAAAGAGCCTGTGTCTCTGAGCTGTCACCACAACTTCTGCTCCAGCTGCCTCCAGAAATACTGGGACCAGAGCGAAACCAGGAACTGCCCTGTTTGTAAAAGGAAGATGTCTAAAGATTTAGATGTAAACTTTGCTTTGAAAAAGCTGGCCGACTCTTTTGCTGGGAGACAGGAACCTGGTTCATCTGAAAAACTAAAGATAGAGAGTGAAGAGGTGGTTCAGTGCAAACATGGAGAGGATCAGAGAGTGTTCTGTAAAGACGAGGCCCGAGTGCTGTGTCCCGTCTGTGAGTTCTCTCTGCACCAACAGCACACGGTGGTTCCTGTGGAGACAGCAGTGAGTGAGCTGAAGGAGCAGCTCCGATCAGACCTCCAGTCTCTCACAGAAAAAAGAGAAGGCTACAAAAAACTGGAGAAAAGCTACGAGGAAATGCTCCAACACTCAAAGAAACAGGGCGTGTACTGCGAGCGACAGGTCCGAGCCCTGTTCGACCGGCTGCACCAGTTCCTCAGGGAGGAGCAGGAGTCTCGTTTGGCAGAGCTGAGAGAGGAGCAGCGGCGCCAGGCCCACAGCCTGAACCCAGAGCTGGAGAGCATCCGGGAGCAGCTGTCCTCTCTGTCCCAGAGCATCCACGCTGTGGAGCAGCAGCTGCAGAGAGACAGCAGGGCTTTTCTCACACACTACAGCCTCACTCAGAGCCAGGTCCAGGCCCAGGCCTCACAGCCCCACCCACAGCCGGGGTCAGGACTCCTGATAAACCAGGCCCGAGTCCTGGGAAACCTGGGCTTTAAAGTCTGGGAGAAGATGAGGAGCCTGGTCCAGTACAGCCCTGTCCTTCTCGACCCAAACACTGCAGCACGTAGTCTCTCTCTGTCTGAGGATCTGAGCAGCGTTAGACAAGGAGACATTTATCAGCAGCTCCCTGACAATCCAGAGAGATTCACTAAATATGCCAATGTCCTGGGCTCTGAGGGCTTCAGCTCTGGGACACATCGCTGGGACGTGGAGGTGGGGGACCATCCTGACTGGATCATCGGTGTGGCCAAAGAGTCAGTCGACAGGAAGGAAGAGTGTCCTGCTTCACCTAAATATGGATTCTGGTGTTTGTGTCAGGACAGTGGAAAATACACTAACGGTTGTAGTAAGACAGTCTCAGTGAAGAGACGTCCTGAGAAGATCCAGGTCGAACTGGACTACGACATGGGACAGGTGTCCTTCTACGACGCTGACGACATGACTCACCTGTTCACTCACAAAGACACTTTTACTGAGAAACTCTTCCCTTATTTCAGTGTTGGACCTAAGGACAAAACCAAAGACATTAAGATCTGTCCCAGAGTCTCCTCAGTGAGTCTCCTCAGTGAGTCTCCTCAGTAAGTCTCCTCAGTGAGTCTCCTCAGTGAGTCTCCTCAGTAAGTCTCCTCAGTGAGTCTCCTCAGTGAGTCTCCTCAGTGTGCCTCCTCAGTGAGTCTCCTCAGTGAGCCTCCTCAGTGAGTCTCCTGACTGGATTATTTTGGATTAAACAGGTGTATTCTCAGATGTTTCCGCTGTATTCTAGTGTTAGACCAGATTCAGTTTTAATTCTGTCTTTGATTGTGATGAGTGGAATATAAAGATGTACAAACATTAATTTTAGTTCATTTCATAAAGTCTTATGTTGATGATTTTCAAGGTGAAGCTCTAAAGTGCTGTGGGAAACACTGATGACTCATATTTAGCACATGCTACAAATGAACATGTTTATGAGCCGCTCTTTCGTAGAAATGTAACAAATGCAGTAGATTTCTCACAGCAGTGGCAAACGCTGATGGACAGATTTATAAACCTGCTGATAGTGTCACATTTAGACGAAAGTGTCATTTTTACTCATGTTTTTAACGCTTTACTCAAAGTGCTTGATGTTGCTGATGTTCTCAGATGTTCTGTCTCTTGAGTTTATTTTTCTGGAGTTTGTGGAAAGATGGCTCCAAGTTTTAGAAAACGTGCTTTTAATGTAAATCCTTTCAGTTCTTCTCATTGTGGCTTTGCTTTGGCGCCACCTGCTGTTTGTCTTTTCAAATCCAACACGCTCTGATCTGTTCTATTCAATAAAACAAAGACATTTTCTCAGTTCAGAGACAGTTTGGAAGTTTGGGAGAATGTTGGCTCAAAGATGAATTAAAGTAAAGTCTTGTTTCTCTGAGCTGTAAATGTCTCTTTTATCACAAATGTAAAAGAACTAAGACTTCTGTTTTAATAAGAACTTGTGCTTTTGTGTAAAAATGACATTAGGACAAAGACAGACAGTTTTAAAGTGAGCTGCTTTTAATAAATAAAAGGGACGGGTTTCATTTCCTGAAAATAAAAGCTGTGTGACATTCATTTGACTTTTTACAAACGTAAAGGTTTGAGCTCAGCATTAAACCTAACGACCAAAAAGAAAGACCTCATTATATTTATCCTTCCTTTTTTTATTGATATGACACTTGGCCTTTAATGGGTGTTGATTTAACACTGATATAAACTCCTGGCACTAAGTCTTTTGATAGAATTCCACTGATTTCTGTTTCAATAAAAAGCAGAAAAGGCCTAAAACAAATAAAGTTTTGACCAAAAACATTCACATTCTTCAAATAAAAAGTCAAAGCAGTGCAAAAAGTGAAGCGTCTAGAGTCAAGTGTGTTCAATAGTGACGTGTTCAACAGACTTTCACAATAAAAGAGTGTTTAAAAAGCTGCTGCGCTCCTCCAGAGCAGTGTGTGTGAGAGAATACTGGCTGCTGTTTGCTTTAATGACACTAATATGTGTTGGATTCTAAAGAGGTCTGAGGTAAAGCACATGCACAAGTCCCTTTTCCTCACGTTCTTCAAGTGTTCTTTGAATAAATACAGACGAATGCAGAGGAAACACAAGAAGAACAGGGTTTAATAAAGAATAAATGAGATCCTTTCTTACACAAGGAACATTTATTTTAATGTTTATATATTATGAATATTATTTCTTCTTTGTCTTCCTTTGTTTATTGCACTTAGCATTTTATTGTGAAGCACTTTGGTGTGGCTCAGCCATCTGTAAATGTGCTATATAAATAAATTTGACTTTGACTCTGACTTTGACTTTGAACATGATTCTCTTTGGACCTGTTTCTAATCTCTGCTTATCTCTCAACCTTTGACACAATAAAAGAATAAAACAGAACTTTATTATTCTTTGAGCAACACAGTGTACTTTGACACAGAGCTGTGTCGACATCACAGCGTTCTGTCTCTCCTAAAACCACACACTGGAGCGTGTTACTGAGGAATAAAGACTGGGATTTGGTGAGTCTCACTGTTGAAGTTAAAATGGCTGAGAAGATTGCACTTGTTGAAGACTTCCTGACCTGCTCTATTTGTTTGGAGACGTTTAAAGAGCCTGTGTCTCTGAGCTGTCTCCACAACTTCTGCTCCAGCTGCCTCCAGAAATACTGGGACCAGAGCAAAACCAGGAACTGCCCTGTTTGTAAAAGGAAGATGTCTAAAGATTTAGATGTAAACTTTGCTTTGAAAAAGCTGGCCGACTCTTTTGCTGGGAGACAGGAACCTGGTTCATCTGAAAAACTAAAGGTAGAGAGTGAAGAGGTGGTTCAGTGCAAACATGGAGAGGATCAGAGAGTGTTCTGTAAAGACGAGGCCCGAGTGCTGTGTCCCGTCTGTGAGTTCTCTCTGCACCAACAGCACACGGTGGTTCCTGTGGAGACAGCAGTGAGTGAGCTGAAGGAGCAGCTCCGATCAGACCTCCAGTCTCTCACAGAAAAGAGAGAAGGCTACGAAAAACTGAAGAAAAGCTACGAGGAAATGCTCCAACACTCAAAGAATCAGGGTGTGTACTGCGAGCGACAGATCCGAGCCCTGTTCAAGCGGCTGCACTGGCAGAGCTGAGAGAGGAGCAGCGGCGCCAGGCCCACAGCCTGAACCCAGAGCTGAGAGCATCCGGGAGCAGCTGTCCTCTCTGTCCCAGAGCATCCACGCTGTGGAGCAGCAGCTGCAGAGAGACAGCAGGGCTTTTCTCACACACTACAGCCTCACTCAGAGCCAGGCCCAGGCCCAGGCCTCACAGCCCCACCCACAGCCGGGGTCAGGACTCCTGATAAACCAGGCCCGAGTCCTGGGAAACCTGGGCTTTAAAGTCTGGGAGAAGATGAGGAGCCTGGTCCAGTACAGCCCTGTCCTTCTCGACACAAACACTGCAGCACGTGGTCTCTCTCTGTCTGAGGATCTGAGCAGCGTTAGACAAGGAGACATTTATCAGCAGCTCCCTGACAATCCAGAGAGATTCACTAATTATGCCAATGTCCTGGGCTCTGAGGGCTTCAGCTCTGGGACACACCGCTGGGACGTGGAGGTGGGGGACCATCCTGACTGGACCATTGGTGTGGCCAAAGAGTCAATCGACAGGAAGGGAGAGAGATTTGTTTCACCCGAATATGGATTCTGGTGTTTGTTTCAGCGCAGTGGAAAATACACTAACGGTTGTGGTGAGACAGTCTCAGTGAAGAGACGTCCTGAGAAGATCCAGGTCGAACTGGACTACGACATGGGACAGGTGTCCTTCTACGACGCTGATGACATGACTCACCTGTTCACTTACTTTTACTCACTCACTTTTACTGAGAAACTCTTCCCTTTTTTCAGTGTTGGACCTGAGGACAAAACCAAAGACATTAAGATCTGTCCAGAGTCTCCTCAGTGAGTCTCCTCAGTGTGTCTCCTCAGTGTGTCTCCTCAGTGAGTCTCCTCAGTGAGTCTCCTCAGTGAGTCTCCTCAGTGAGTCTCCTCAGTGTGTCTCCTGACTGGATTATTTTGGATTAAACAGGTGTATTCTCAGATGTTTCCGCTGTATTCTAGTGTTAAACCAGATTCAGTTTTAATTCTGTCTTTGATTGTGATGAGTGGAATATAAAGATGTACAAACATTAATTTTAGTTCATTTCATAAAGTCTTATGTTGATGATTTTCAAGGTGAAGCTCTAAAGTGCTGTGGGAAACACTGATGACTCATATTTAGCACATGCTACAAATCCAAATACAGACGAATGCAGAGGAAATACAAGAAGAACAGGGTTTATTAAAGAATAAATAAGATCCTTTCTTACACAAGGAACATGATTCTCTTTGGACCTGTTTCTAATCTCTGCTTATCTCTCAACCTTTGACACAATAAAAGAATAAAACAGAACTTTATTTGTCTCTGAGCAACAGTTTATTGTATTATTTGGATCAATTATTGATTGAGAATCTACAGAAGTGGAAACATGTGATGTACAGGATTCTTCTCTTTCCTCGAGAAGGCTCAGAAACACAAAAGTATAATTCTGATATTTAACTGGTACTAATTTCCTCTGTCAGTGACATCCACAGAAACAGACTTAAATACATATTTTTATGAAGCATAGTTGCAAACAATAAAAAAGTAAAACATTAATATCATTAAGTTTCTGTAACAGATCTATTCAACATTTATCATTTTTGCTGCTGAGAGCTCTAACTGAGCTATCTCTGTATAAAACAAGAGCCAGGGGCCAGTTCCACTGATGTTGAATGAATGTGACATTAGGCTCCAGAGAAAGGCAGAATAGTGAGGTGATAATAGACAGTCCTGACGAGAAGAGCCAGGAACAGTGAACCTTGTGGAGCAGGTGTTACTCGTTAACACAACTGCAGCCATTTACAGGAAGTCTTCAATGAAGCCCATATTGTTGAGAACTGAGCACAAATATCAGACACAATGGTGTTCTGATTTGGAAGAGGCATCTATAACATGGAGTAGCCTGAGTACGTTCTCTGAAGCTAACCTTGATTTGATGAACCCAGTTTGATCACAATGGACCAGGTGTGTCATGTGTTGCTCCAGTCTCAAAGTGAAGACCTTTGCAAAAACCTTAAGTTCAGTATTTAGAAGACTAAGAGGGCGGTAGGAGGAGCATGACTTGATCTTTGTGATTGTAAAAGGCTTGTGTGTGTGGACTCTGTTTAGTGCAGGTTCACAGAGATGCTGTTGACTTTCAGCTGCAGTCTGTACTTTTGACATTTAACACTTCATCTAAAGCCAACACATGATGGACTCTCACAGCTCAGTGGAGTGAGGCTGAGCACAAATAATGTCTGAGGCCTTTGTGCAGAAGGGAACAGGTTTAGTCTGAGACAACAGCTCCATCTGCTGGAGCAGGTCAGAGTCACATCCAGCTGTGACCGGTCGAACAGGAACAAGAACAGAACTTCAATATAATTAATGTTGTCGGTTTATTCTCCATTGTCCCATTAGAATTCACCCCCGCCTTTTGTATCATCGGGACCAGGGTTCGAATTAAGGGGGAGCTAAGGGGAGCTTGGCTCCCCTGAAAAGGACCTGGGCTCCCCTGAAAGCCTACTTTGAGACATTTAGGGGGAGCTCTTAAACACTGTCCATTTTTTGTGTCGCATATAGATTTTGATTTTCTGTACATTAAGGTTCCTGAAATAAATGATGATATTAAAAATGTGTCAATGTTGTGTGTTTATTCGCTCATTACATTAGCCTACTATTTCCGAACACTATTTTCCGCTGTGTCTCCTGCTGTGACCATCCATGCGTGGCGGCGCTGCACTGAAATTACTACGTTTACGTCACTACTTGAACTTCTCACTGAGTTGGTATTTGAATGTTAGCTTAACTTCAAGTTCAAAACATACTTTATTCGTTTTTTGGAACACTCTGTGGATACTAATAAGAATGTCAAAAAGAAAGCAGCCAAACCTCAGTCAATTTGAATTTATAAAACAAACGAAGAGGAGTGATGAGAGCGCACCAGCTACAACTAGCTTGCCAGTGATACCGCCGCCGCTAAAAGTTGCTGCTAGTGACAGCACCAGCAGCGAGGATAGCGAGAATTTAGCGCCAGAAACCACCGCTGCGACCTGCAGCGGACCAGGCGATCATGCAACACCTTTCAACTGGACAACAAAGCAATGGAGTGAGTGGAGAATCAGGAATACATGGCTCTATTCCAAAAATCAGAAGTTAGGATGTACAGTATGCATGGAGGCAAAAAGCCTGTTGCTCGCCGAGGTAAGAATCATGGAATTACTTACTTGATCTGTGCGTTTGTGAGGATTGGCCCTAATCCTATTTAATATTGATGTATTTTTTTATGATTGTTATGTGAGTCACTCTGTTCTTTTATCATGATTTGCATAATGTAAGCCTAAGCGCGGTTGATTCAGAACCGTGGACAGAGCTGTTTGCTCGAACACTGACAACACTGACTGACGCTCGCGTTTTATAGTTTTACTAAGTAAACAATAGGTTTACTGTAAACCTATGGTTTTAAATGCCCTAACATGCACCAAAAGCGTTAAAGTCAGTCAGGGAGGATCGGAAAATAGGGCTCCCCCGAAAGCCACTTTGTAATTCGAACCCTGATCGGGACGGACTGGGGAGAAAAACTGCTGGGTTTGTTTTGCAAAACTTAGTAAAAAATAATCATTTTAAATGCATATAATTACAAAAAGAAAATTTAAAAGGTAATGATTTTATTTTATTTGTTAAATCAACATTTGTTCAAAAAACTTAAAATTTAATAAATACAAATAAAATGACCAAATAATTCACAGCAAAAATAATTTTACTAAAACAAAGCCACATAATTGTTTACTTTTTATAAATATAAAGCATATCAACTTAAACCTGATAAAAACTAAAGAGTGGAAGAAGAACTAAAGCTAATAACCTACATTGTTCACGAGTAACTGAGTTTTTTTCTGCCACTTTAAGACATTTTTACAAATTTGAAGTGTTAAATGTGTTAAATGTGTTAAATGTGTTAAATGTGTTAAATGTGTTAAATGTGAGCACAGAGCTGTATTTTGTGCGGCTCTCTGCAGTGCACTTTAGAAAAGACTGTGTTCCCTGAAATTACTCCAACACTTACCTGCTGCTCATCAGACTCACCTGCCACAGTCTTCTTCAGACCTCCACGGGTTGCCAGATTGTCCGTTTCCTGTGTTACACTACGTGGCTCAAATCCCCTAAAGTTTGTTTTTTCATGTTTGTGGAAACTTGTCTTACTACATACCTTTTGTGTTTGTACAGAACTCTTTTTTTTTTTTAAATAAACCTTTTCAACGGTCATTCAGTCTCAGTGTCAGCCTTCTTGGTCCTCCAGCTTTTCGTTCAAACCCAGCCCAACTGTAACATGTTTGACTGTTGGTGTGCTCCAGTGTCTGTGGCTCTGGTCTATGAATGTGTGAGAATACAGTATTGTTCAAAATAATACCAGTACAATGTGACTAACCAGAATAATCCAGGTTTTTAGGCCCGAGCCGGTG
Organism: Perccottus glenii; assembly: GCA_024416835.2. Taxonomy (NCBI): domain Eukaryota; kingdom Metazoa; phylum Chordata; class Actinopteri; order Gobiiformes; family Odontobutidae; genus Perccottus; species Perccottus glenii. The sequence continues at coordinate 1,249,204 of CM044548.2, read as the reverse complement.
ATGACCGGGAGGGCCTATTGTTTTTGCTCGGATTTTTTTTTTCTCCTCTTTCTTTTTCTGCACAATGATCCTAAATTTGACCCAGTGAACATGCACGAAAAGTCTTTTTTATTGGTCCAATTTTTCAAGCTCGGCGAAAAATTTAAGTATTTAAAGTCCCCGAAAAAAAAATACAAAAATGACTCAGTGGCGGCCCCTAGAAAAGTCAAAATACATTGGGCCTATGGAAAGTGAAAGTAACTTTTTTCCAACGTAGAAAGATTAAACTTGGTACATCCATAGGACACCTCAGGCCAAACAGAAAAGTCAATGACAGCCACACCCTAAACTCAACAGGAAGTCCGCCATGTGGGGTGAAACGCGCGGCCACTAAAATCGCACCCCTTGCGCAGAAAGATGCAAATCATTGTGTTTTAATCTAAATGGCCCCAAATTTGGTGAGTATCATCTAGACACATGTGCCAACCAAAGTTGTAACTTTGTTGTTGATATCTTATCGGGTATGGGTGTGGCAAGCCTGTAACGAGGTGGCCATTTTTGTGAAAATAAAACGTCTCTTAACTCTCAAACGCCTTCTCGGATCGAGTTGGACCCAAAAAGGCGTTTGTGCACATTCATGACCTGAACAAAAAAATATGTAAATAAAAGGGTTATCTTTAGAAATGGCCAAAAATGTCAGCGCCCCTCGGCTGCTGGTTCGTTTTGATCACCACAAAAAGAGAGTACCACAGAGAAACAGAAGGGACTGAGTTTTCAAAGTTTTAAAATGTCTGAAATTTATTTAAAAATGTATTAAAATAAAAGAAAGCAAAACATTGTTAATAAGAAGTCCAGTCAATGGCTTCTAAAGTCAATCCGGGGTAAAAGGGAAGGGTCATTATCGGTTTTAGGCCTCAGCCTCCCGTCCGCGCCACGGGGCTGGTTTAGAGGAGTGCTGGCGCTCCCTCCACGGTCCCAGGGGATTCCGAGGTCCCAATACGCCGCCACAGGACTATAACACACACAAATGTCGGCTTAGCGACCACACTAATATATATATAAATTAACCCACAGCATGCATAAAGAAATACAGGGCACGTCCCTTCACCTAGCGTTTAGAAATGGCGTTGTACAGGTCCCTGGTTCCTTCCTGGTCCGCGTGGATCCGGCCGGTCGCTCCTCCGAATCCTGGTCCGGTCTCTTTCCCCGAAGGGGGAAGACGGTGCTGTGGACAGGGAGAGGCGGTCTTATGCACACAGTAATCAACAGCTCAGATAGGTGTACCCCCACGCAGTTATGGGCACTTCCCTGTACTTAGCTGTATCTAGGCGTTGTATGCGGTGGACTCTTGTGGCTTCGCCGCCTTCAGTCGGTCCCGCTCTCCGTGCTGCTCAATGTTCCTTTTTCTCTGTCCGTTCCTCCGTCTCTGTCCGTCTCTGTCTCTGTGTTTTCTCCGTCTTACTGTTCTCTCCTTTCCGCTTTTCCTCTCTCCTTTTCCTTTCTCCGTCTCTCTTTTCCTTTTCTCCGTCTCTCTTTTCCTTTTTCGTTCCTTCCTTCCCCGCCGTAGCTCCTCTTGCCCGTACCAGCCGCTGGCTCTCTTCCTCTGGTCGCGGGTCGCCCCAGGCCTCCTCATCGGCCCCTCGCTTCCCGTCCTACCAGGCACGCCTCGCGGGTTCCCTGGCCTCAGGTCTGTTCAGGAATCCTCCCGGCTTCTTTCTCCTCTCCCCGGCATCCGCCGGCCCGGTCTTTCTCCCGGTCCCGTCCGTTCCCTTCTCACTTTTCCTCTGTTAGCAGCCTCTTTTCCTTCTCCGCTCCTTTCTCCTCTGCCCGGCGTCCGCCGGGCCGCTGCCTCCTCCCGTGCCGGCCGCTTGTGTTGTCGCTTCCTCTCCGCTGTTCTCCGTGTTTCTCTGCCTTTCCATTGATTGTGCCCTATTGTTTTTGCTCGGATTTGTTTTTTTTTTTTCTCCTCTTTCTTTTTCTGCACAATGATCCTAAATTTGACCCAGTGAACATGCACGAAAAGTCTTTTTTATTGGTCCAATTTTTCAAGCTCGGCGAAAAATTTAAGTATTTAAAGTCCCCGAAAAAAAAATACAAAAATGACTCAGTGGCGGCCCCTAGAAAAGTCAAAATACATTGGGCCTATGGAAAGTGAAAGTAACTTTTTTCCAACGTAGAAAGATTAAACTTGGTACATCCATAGGACACCTCAGGCCAAACAGAAAAGTCAATGACAGCCAAACACTAAACTCAACAGGAAGTCCGCCATGTGGGGTGAAACGCGCGGCCACTAAAATCGCACCTTGCAAAGATGCAAATCATTGTGTTTTAATCTAAATGGCCCCAAATTTGGTGAGTATCATCTAGACACGTGTGCCAACCAAAGTTGTGACTTTGTTTATGATATCTTATCGGGTATGGGTGTGGCAAGCCTGTAACGAGGTGGCCATTTTTGTGAAAATAAAACGTCTCTTAACTCTCAAACGCCTTCTCAGATCGAGTTGGACCCAAAAAGGCGTTTGTGCACATTTATGACCTGAACACAAAGATATGTAAATAAAAGGGTTATCTTTAGAAATGGCTCTCCAGCGTCCCCTACAAACTTATAATGGGACCCAAGAATTTAGTTTGTCATAGAGACATGAAATTTTGTACACACATCTCCTATGTCATGAGGAGCATAAAAGCCAATGACAACCACCCCCTATCTATAAATGTGTTGCCATAGCAACGTCCCAAATATGTCGAAAAAGTCAATGGGAAGTGAAAATTTTAGTTTGTCGTAGGCAAATGAAACTTGGTACACACATCCAGTATGGGCTTATGAACAAAAAAGCCAATGGGGACCACACCTTATCACACACGGGAAGGCGGCCATTTTAAATTGAAGATGTGAACCGACTTAGAATACAACCTCTCTTTTAAAAAACAACAGAAAATAGCTGCTTCATTCCACAGACACCAAACTTGGGCAAAATGAGCTAAACACATGTATGTAAAATAGACAGGCGTTTTTCTTGTCGTTTTTGCTCGAGTTATATTTTTTTTATTATAATTTGGTATATATTTTTTATTATAATTTTTCTGAAAAATGATTTTCAATTTGACCCAGTAAACGTGCAACTAAAAGTCATTTTTATTGGTCCCAGACTTCAGGCCCGGCAAAAATTTATGTATTTGAAGTCCCGAAAAAAATATGAAAAATGACTCAGTGGCGACCCTAGAAAAGTCAAAATAATTGGTTCTATGGAAAATGAAAGTAAATTTTTCCAATGTAGAAATACAAAACTTGGTACATCCATAGGACACCTCAGGGCAAACAGAAAAGTTTATTACAGCCATACCGTAAACTCAACAGAAGATCTACTATGTTGGGTGGAATACATGACCACCTAAATCGTACACTTTGTGCTAAAGGGTTTTCATCTAAACAGCTCCAAATTTGCCTTAAAGCACGACATGCAATCCTCCGAATATATGTGTCCCCGTGGTCTCAAGGGAGGCGAGGGCCTTTATCGCCGCTTGCGGCTTTAAGTAGGCCCGAGCCGGTGATGACCGGGAGGGCCTATTGTTTTTGCTCGGATTTTTTTATTTTTTTTTTTTCTTTTCCACCTATGATCCTAAATTTGACCCAGTGAAAATGAACGAAAAGTCATTTTTATTGGTCCCAGCCTTCAAGCCCGGCGAAAAATTTATGTATTTGAAGTCGCCGAAAAAAATCGAAAAATGACTCAGTGGCGACCCCTACAAAATCAAAATACATTGGGCCTATGGAAAGTGAAAGTAACTTTTTTCAAACACTGGAAAAATGAAACTTGGTACATCCATAGGACACCTCAGGGCAAACAGAAAAGTCAATGACAGTCACACCCTAAACTCAACAGGAAGTCTGCCATGTGGGGGTGAAACGCGCCCACTAAAATCGCACCTTGCGCAGAAAGATGCAGATCATTGTGTTTTCTAAATGGCCCCAAATTTGGTGAGTATCATCTAGACACATGTGCCAACCAAAGTTGTGACTTTGTTGTTGATATCTTATCGGGTATGGGTGTGGCAAGCCTGTAACGAGGTGGCCATTTTATTAAAAAATAAAGCGTCTCTTAACTCTCAAGCGCCTTCTCGGATCGAGTTGGACCCAAAAGCGTTTGTGCACATTCATGACCTGAACACAAAAATATGTAAATAAAAGGCTTATCTTTAGAAATGGCTCTCCAGCGCCCCCTACAAACTTATAATGGGACCCAAGAATTTAGTTTGTCATAGAGACATAAAATTTGGTACACACATCTCTTATGTCATGACGAGCATAAAAGCCAATGACAACCACCCCCTATCTATAAATGTGTTGCCATAGCAACGTCCCAAAAATGTGGAAAAAGTCAATGGGAAGTGAAATTTTTAGTTTGTTGTAGGCAAATGAAACTTGGTACACACATCCACCATGGGGTTATAAACAAAAAAGCCAATGGGGACCACACCCTATCACACACGGGAAGGCGGCCATTTTAAATTGAAAATGTGAACCGACTTAAAATACACCTCTTTTTTAAAAGTACACAGACAATAGCTGCTTCATTCCACAGCAGTGTTGCCACAGTTACTTTGAAAAAGTAACTTAGTTACTTTACAGATTACTTGGTTTAAAAAGTAACTTAGTTACTTTACAGATTAATTAATTTTAAAAGTAACTAAGTTACTTTACAAGTTACTTTATTAGTTACATTCAGTAGCTGCCGACAACATAAAATGACAACTGGTTTTGCCAACAATCACTTTATTTAAAGTGTATTTTTAACAGTAACATCAACAATCTATCTCCTGACAATTAAAGTTGAATTTAAAAACTATTTCCTGAAGAAAATACTTTTTTTTCCAAAAAATAAAGGCAGTCTCTCTTGACTTAACATAAATATTTGTTTTAATAAAAAATAAAGGCAGTCTTTCTTGTCTTAACATAAATACTTGTTTTAATAAAAAATAAAATAGTCTTTCTTGACAAAAAATTACAAAAATAGTAACGCTCAGTGACTTGGTTAAGTAACTTTAATCTGATTACTGGTTTGGAAATAGTAATGCGTTAGATTACTCGTTACTGAAAAAAGTGGTCAAAATAGAGTAACGCGTTACTAAGTACTGATGCCAGTAACGCGTTACTAAGTAACGCGTTACTGGCATCACTGTTCCACAGACACCAAACTTGGGCAAAATGAGCTAAACACATGTATGTAAAATAGACAAGCGTTTTTCTAGACTTTTTTGCTCGAGTTATATTTTTAGGCCCGAGCCGGTGATGACCGGGAGGGCCTATTGTTTTTGCTCGGATTTTTTTTTTTTTTTTTTTTTTTTCTTTCTTCTTCTCCCCATATGATCCTAAATTTGACCCAGTGAACATGAACGAAAAGTCATTTTTATTGGTCCCAGCCTTCAAGCCCAGCGAAAAATTTATGTATTTGAAGTCCCCGAAAAAAAAATACGAGAAATGACTCAGTGGCGGCCCCTAGAAAAGTCAAAATACATTGGGCCTATGGAAAGTGAAAGTAACTTTATTCCAACGTAGAAAAATGAAACTTGGTACATCCATAGGACACCTCAGGGCAAACAGAAAAGTCAATGACAGTCACACCCTAAACTTAACAGGAAGTCCGCCATGTGGGGTGAAACGCGCGCCACTAAAATCGCACTTGCGCAGAAAGATGCAAATCATTGTGTTTTAATTTAAATGGCCCCAAATTTGGTGAGTATCATCTAGACACATGTGCCAACCAAAGTTGTGACTTTGTTGTTGATATCTTATCGGGTATGGGTGTGGCAAGCCTGTAACGAGGTGGCCATTTTTGTGAAAATAAAACGCCTTAACTCTCAAACGCCTTCTCGGATCGAGTTGGACCCAAAAGGCGTTTGTGCACATTCATGACCTGAACACAAAAATATGTAAATAAAAGGGTTATCTTTAGAAATGGCTCTCCAGCGCCCCTACAAACTTATAATGGGACCCAAGAATTTAGTTTGTCATAGAGACATGAAATTTGGTACACATCTCTTATGTCATGACGAGCATAAAAGCCAATGACAACCACCCCTATCTATAAATGTGTTGCCATAGCAACGCCCCAAATATTTGGAAAAAGTCAATGGGAAGTGAAAATTTTAGCTTGTTGTAGGCAAATGAAACTTGGTACACACATCCAGCATGGGCTTATGAACAAAAAGCCAATGGGGACCACACCCTATCACACACGGAAGGCGGCCATTTTGAATTGAAAATTTTGTCCGACTTAAAATACACCTCTTTTTAAAAGTACACAGAAAAAGCTGCTTCATTCCACAGACACCAAACTTGGGCAAAATGAGCTAAACACATGTATGTAAAATAGACAAGTGTTTTTCTAGACTTTTTGCTCGAGTTATATTTTTTTATTATAATTCGGTATATATTTTTTATCATATTTTTCTGCAAAATGATCCTCAATTTAACCCAGTAAACGACAACTAAAAGTCATTTTTATTGGTCCCAGACTTCAAGCCCGAAAAATTTATGTATTTGAAGTCGCGAAAAAAATACGAAAAATGACTCAGTGGCGACCCTACAAAAGTAAAATACATTGGGCCTATGGAAAGTGAAAGTAACTTTTTTCCAACGTAGAAAAATGAAACTTGGTACATCCATAGGACACCTTAGGGCAAACAGAAAAGTTTATTACAGCCATACCGTAAACTCAACAGGAAATCTACTATGTTGGGTGGAATGCGTGACCACCTAAATCGCACCCCTTGTGTCTGAAGGTATTTCATCTAAACAGCTCCAAATTTGGTGAGTATCATCTAGACACGTGTGCCAAAAAGTTATCAATTTGTTTTTGATACATTTGTGGCTGTGGTCGTAATGAGTCTGTGAAGAGGCAACCTTTGGGAAATAAATGCCATTTCCCAATTGCCAGGATCCTTCCTTTAGAGGAGGCCCCTCCAGAGCCACGGCTAGAGTCTTAGAAAACTCCTCAGAATCCTTTTACCGTGAAGTTTACGCTTAAAGCACGAAATGCGATCCTCCGAGTGCATGTGTCCCGCGGTCTCAAGGGAGGCGAGGGCCTTTATCGCCGCTGCGGCTTTAATTACCCGAGCCGGTGATGACCGGGAGGGCCTATTGTTTTGCTCGGATTTTTTTTATTTTTCTTTTCCACCTATGATCCTAAATTTGAGCCAGTGAACATGAACGAAAAAAGTCATTTTTATTGGTCCCAGCCTTCAAGCCCTCAAAAAAATTTATGTATTTGAAGTCAAAAAAAATACAAAAATGACTCAGTGGCGACCCTAGAAAAGTCAAAATACATTGGGCCTATGGAAAGTGAAAGTAACTTTTTCCAATGTAGAAAATGAAACTTGGTACATCCATAGGACACCTCAGGGCAAACAGAAAAGTCAATGACAGTCACACCCTAAACTCAACAGGAAGTCCGCCATGTGGGGTGAAAGGCATGGCCACTAAAATCGCACTCTTGCGCAAAAATATGCAAATCATTGTGTTTTAATCTAAATGGCCCCAAATTTGGTGAGTATAATCTAGACACGTGTGCCAACCAAAGTTGTGACTTTGTTTTTGATATCTTATCAGGTATGGGTGTGGCAAGCCTGTAACAAGGTGGCCATTTTTAGTGAAAATAAAACGCTCTTATCCTCAAACGCCTTCTCGGATCGAGTTGGACCCAAAAAGGCGTTTGTGCACATTCATGACCTGAACACAAAGATATGTAAATAAAAGGGTTATCTTTAGAAATGGCTCTCCAGCGCCCCCTACAAACTTATAATGGGACCCAAGAATTTAGTTTGTCATAGAGACATGAAATTTGGTACACACATCTCTTATGTCATGAAGAGCATAAAAGCCAATGACAAGCACCCCTATCTATAAATGTGTTGCCATAGCAACGCCCCAAATATGTGGAAAAGTCAATGGGAAGTGAAATTTTTAGTTTGTTGTAGGCAAATGAAACTTGGTACACACATCCACCATGGGCTTATGAACAAAAAGCCAATGGGGACCACACCCTATCACACACGGAAGGCGGCCATTTTGAATTGAAAATGTGAACCGACTTAAAATACACCTCTTTTTAAAAGTACACAGACAATAGATGCTTCATTCCACAGACACCAAACTTGGGCAAAATGAGCTAAACACATGTATGTAAAATAGACAAGCGTTTTTCTAGACTTTTTGCTCGAGTTATATTTTTTTATTATAATTCGGTATATATTTTTTATCATATTTTTCTGCAAAATGATCCTCAATTTAACCCAGTAAACGTAAAACTAAAAGTCATTTTTATTGGTCCCAGACTTCAAGCCCGGCAAAAAATGTATGTATTTGAAGTCAAAAAAATACGAAAAATGACTCAGTGGCGACCCCTAGAAAAGTCAAAATACATTGGGCCTATGGAAAGTGAAAGTAACTTTTTCCAACGTAGAAAAATGAAACTTGGTACATCCATAGGACACCTCAGGGCAAACAGAAAAGTCAATGACAGCCACACCTAAACTCAACAGGAAGTCCGCCATGTGGGTGAAACACGCTGCCACTAAAATCGCACTTTGCGCAGAAAGATGCAAATCATTGTCTTTAATCTAAATGGCCCCAAATTTGGTGAGTATCATCTAGACACGTGTGCCAACCAAAGTTGTGACTTTGTTGTTGATATCTTATCGGGTATGGGTGTGGCAAGCCTGTAACGAGGTGGCCATTTTTGTGAAAATAAAACGCCTCTCTTAACTCTCAAACGCCTTCTCAGATCGAGTTGGACCCAAAAAGGCGTTTGTGCACATTCATGACCTAAACACAAAGATATGTAAATAAAAGGGTTATCTTTAGAAATGGCTCTCCAGCGCCCCTACAAACTTATAATGGGACCCAAGAATTTAGTTTGTCATAGAGACATGAAATTTGGTACACACATCTCCTATGTCATGAGGAGCATAAAAGCCAATAACAACCACCCCCTATCTATAAATGTGTTGCCATAGCAACGTCCCAAATATGTTGAAAAAGTCAATGGGAAGTGAAAATTTTAGTTTGTCGTAGGCAAATGAAACTTGGTACACACATCCAGTATGGGCTTATGAACAAAAGCCAATGGGGACCACACCCTTATCACACACGGAAGGCGGCCATTTTGAAATTGAAGATGTGAACCGACTTAAAATACAACCTCTTTTAAAAGAACAACAGAAAATAGCTGCTTCATTCCACAGACACCAAACTTGGGCAAAATGAGCTAAACACATGTGTAAAATAGACAAGTGTTTTTCTAGACTTTTTTGCTCGAGTTATATTTTTTTATTATAATTTGGTATATTTTTTTTATTATAATTTTTTGAAAATGATTTTCAATTTGACCCAGTAAACGTGCAACTAAAAGTCATTTTTATTGGTCCCAGACTTCAAGCCCGCAAAAATTTATGTATTTGAAGTCACTAAAAAAATATGAAAAATGACTCAGTGGCGAATTCCCTAGAAAAGTCAAAATACATTGGTTCTATGGAAAATGAAAGTAAATTTTTCCAATGTAGAAATACAAAACTTGGTACATCCATAGGACACCTCAGGGCAAACAGAAAATGTATTACAGCCATATCGTAAACTCAACAGGAAATCTACTATGTTGGGTGTATGCGTGACCACCTAAATTGCACCCCTTGTGTCTAAAGGCTTTTCAACTAAACAGCTCCAAATTTGGTGAGTATCATCTAGACACGTGAAAAAAAGTTATCAATTTGTTTTTTGATAGATTTGTGGCTGTGGTCGTAATGAGTCTGTGAAGAGGCAACTATTGGGAAATAAATGCCATTTCCCAATTGCCAGGATCCTTCTCAACAGAAAATGTTGGGTGGAATACATGACCACCTAAATCGTACACTTTGTGCTAAAGGGTTTTCATCTAAACAGCTCCAAATTTGCTTTAAAGCACGACATGCAATCCTCCGAATATATGTGTCCCCACGGTCTCAAGGGAGGCGAGGGCCTTTATCGCCGCTATGCTTTAATTAGGCCGAGCCGGTGATGGCCGGGAGGGCCTATTGTTTTTGCTCGGATTTTTTTTTTTTTTTTTTTTTTTTTTTATCTTTATTGTGACCAAATGATCCTAAATTTGACCCAGTGAACATGCACAAAAGTCATTATATTGGTCCCAGACTTCAAGCTCGGCAAAAATTTATGTATTTGAAGTCGCCAAAAAAATACGAAAAATGACTCAGTGGCGACCCTACAAAATCAAAATACATTGGGCCTATGGAAAGTGAAAGTAACTTTTTCCAACGTAGAAAAATGAAACTTGGTATATCCATAGGACACCTCAGGGCAAACAGAAAAGTCAATGACAGTCACACCCTAAACTTAACAGGAAGTCCGCCATGTGGGGTGAAACGCGCGCCACTAAAATCGCACTCTTGCGCAGAAAGATGCAAATCATTGTGTTTTAATCTAAATGGCCCCAAATTTGGTGAGTATCATCTAGACACGTGTGCCAACCAAAGTTGTGACTTTGTTGTTGATATCTTATCGGGTATGGGTGTGGCAAGCCTGTAACGAGGTGGCCATTTTTGTGAAAATAAACGCCTCTATCTCTCAAACGCCTTCTCGGATCGAGTTGGACCCAAAAAGGCGTTTGTGCACATTCATGACCTGAACACAAAAATATGTAAATAAAAGGGTTATCTTTAGAAATGGCTCTCCAGCGCCCCTACAAACTTATAATGGACCCAAGAATTTAGTTTGTCATAGAGACATAAAATTTTGTACACACATCTCTTATGTCATGACGAGCATAAAAGCCAATGACAACCACCTATCTATAAATGTGTTGCCATAGCAACGTCCCAAAAATGTGAAAAAGTCAATGGGAAGTGAAATTTTTAGTTTGTTGTAGGCAAATAAAACTTGGTACACATCCACCATGGGCTTATGAACAAAAAGCCAATGGGGACCACACCCTATCACACACAGGAAGGCGGCCATTTTGAATTGAAAATGTGAACCGACTTAAAATACACCTCTTTTTAAAAGTACACAGAAAAAGCTGCTTCATTCCACAGACACCAAACTTGGGCAAAATGAGCTAAACACATGTATGTAAATGAGACAAGTGTTTTTCTAGACTTTTTGCTCGAGTTATATTTTTTTTATTGTAATTCGGTATATATTTTTTATTATAATTTTTCTGCAAAATGATCCTCAATTTAACCCAGTAAACGAACAACTAAAAGTCATTTTTATTGGTCCCAGACTTCAAGCCCAGCAAAAATTTATGTATTTGAAGTCGCAAAAAAATACGAAAAATGACTCAGTGGCGACCCTACAAAAGTCAAAATACATTGGGCCTATGGAAAGTGAAAGTAACTTTTTCCAACGTAGAAAAATGAAACTTGGTATATCCATAGGACACCTCAGGGCAAACAGAAAAGTCAATGACAGTCACACCCTAAACTTAACAGGAAGTCCGCCATGTGGGTGAAACGCTGCCACTAAAATCGCACTTTGCGCAGAAAGATGCAAATCATTGTGTTTTAATCTAAATGGCCCCAAATTTGGTGAGTATCATCTAGACACGTGCCAACCAAAGTTGTGACTTTGTTGTTGATATCTTATCGGGTATGGGTGTGGCAAGCCTGTAACGAGGTGGCCATTTTTGTGAAAATAAAACGCTCTTAACTCTCAAACGCCTTCTCGGATCGAGTTGGACCCAAAAAGGCGTTTGTGCACATTCATGACCTGAACAAAAAAATATGTAAATAAAAGGGTTATCTTTAGAAATGGCTCTCCAGCGCCCCCTACAAACTTATAATGGACCCAAGAATTTAGTTTGTCATAGAGACATAAAATTTTGTACACACATCTCTTATGTCATGACGAGCATAAAGCCAATGACAACCACCCCCTATCTATAAATGTGTTGCCATAGCAACGTCCCAAAAAATGTGAAAAAAGTCAATGGGAAGTGAAATTTTTAGTTTGTTGTAGGCAAATAAAACACATCCACCATGGGCTTATGAACAAAAAAGCCAATGGGGACCACACCCTATCACACACAGGAAGGCGGCCATTTTGAATTGAAAATGTGAACCGACTTAAAATACACCTCTTTTAAAAGTACACAGAAAAAGCTGCTTCATTCCACAGACACCAAACTTGGGCAAAATGAGCTAAACACATGTATGTAAAAGAGACAAGTGTTTTTCTAGACTTTTTTGCTCGAGTTATATATTTTTTTATTATAATTCGGTATATATTTTTTTATTATAATTTTTCTGCAAAATGATCCTCAATTTGACCCAGTAAACCAACAACTAAAAGTCTTTTTATTGGTCCCAGACTTCAAGCCCTAAAAATTTATGTATTTGAAGAAAAAAAATATGAAAAATGACTCAGTGGCGAATTCTACAAAAGTCAAAATACATTGGGCCTATGGAAAGTGAAAGTAACTTTTTTCCAACGTAGAAAAATGAAACTTGGTACATCCATAGGACACCTCAGGGCGAACAGAAAAATGTATTACAGCCATATCGTAAACTCAACAGGAAATCTACTATGTTGGGTGTATGCGTGACCACCTAAATTGCACCCCTTGTGTCTAAAGGCTTTTCATCTAAACAGCTCCAAATTTGGTGAGTATCATCTAGACATGTGTGCAAAAAAAAGTTATCAATTTGTTTTTTGATAGATTTGTGGCTGTGGTCGTAATGAGTCTGTGAAGAGGCAACTATTGGGAAATAAATGCCATTTCCCAATTGCCAGGATCCTTCTCAACAGAAAATGTTGGGTGGAATACATGACCACCTAAATCGTACACTTTGTGCTAAAGGGTTTTCATCTAAACAGCTCCAAATTTGCTTTAAAGCACGACATGCAATCCTCCGAATATATGTGTCCGCGTCTCAAGGGAGGCGAGGGTTTATCCGCTATGCGGCTTTAATTTTTATTATAATTCGGTATATATTTTTTATCATATTTTTCTCCAAAATGATTCTCAATTTAACCCAGTAAAAGTACAACTAAAAGTCATTTTTATTGGTCCCAGACTTCAAGCCCAGCGAAAAATTTATGTATTTGAAGTCCCCGAAAAAAATACTAAAAATGACTCAGTGGCGACCCCTAGAAAAGTCAAAATACATTGGGCCTATGGAAAGTGAAAGTAACTTTTTCCAATGTAGAAAAATGAAACTTGGTACATCCATAGGACACCTCAGGGCAAACAGAAAAGTCAATGACAGCCACACTCTAAACTAAACAGGAAGTCCGCCATGTGGTGAAACGTGGTCACTAAAATCGCACTTTGCGCAGAAAGATGCAAATCATTGTGTTTTAATCTAAATGGCCCCAAATTTGGTGAGTATCATCTAGACACGTGTGCCAACCAAAGTTGTGACTTTGTTTATGATATCTTATCGGGTATGGGTGTGGCAAGCCTGTAACGAGGTGGCCATTTTTGTGAAAATAAAACGTCTTAACTCTCAAACGCCTTCTCGGATCGAGTTGGACCCAAAAGGCGTTTGTGCACATTCATGACCTGAACACAAAGATATGTAAATAAAAGGGTTATCTTTAGAAATGGCTCTCCAGCGCCCCTACAAACTTATAATGGGACCCAAGAATTTAGTTTGTCATAGAGACATGAAATTTGGTACACACATCTCTTATGTCATGACGAGCATAAAAGCCAATGACAACCACCCCTATCTATAAATGTGTTGCCATAGCAACGCCCAAATATGTGGAAAAAGTCAATGGGAAGTGAAATTTTTAGTTTGTTGTAGGCAAATGAAACTTGGTACACACATCCACCATGAACTTATGAACAAAAAGCCAATGGGGACCACACCCTATCACACACGGGAAGGCGGCCATTTTGAATTGAAAATGTGAACCGACTTAAAATACACCTCTTTTAAAAGAACACAGAGAATAGCTGCTTCATTCCACAGACACCAAACTTGGGCAAAATGAGCTAAACACATGTATGTAAAATAGACAAGGTGTTTTTCTAGACTTTTTGCTCGAAGTTATTTTTTTTATTATAATTTGGTATATATTTTTTTATTATAATTTTCTGCAAAATGATCCTCAATTTGACCCAGTAAACGTGCAACTAAAAGTCATTTTTATTGGTCCCAGACTTCAAGCCCAAAAATTTATGTATTTGAAGTCCCTAAAAAAATATACAAAAATGACTCAGTGGCTAATTCCCTAGAAAAGTCAAAATACATTGGGCCTATGGAAAATGAAAGTAAATTTTTCCAATGTAGAAATACAAAACTTGGTACATCCATAGGACACCTCAGGGCAACAGAAAAGTATTACAGCCATATCGTAAACTCAACAGGAAATCTACTATGTTGGGTGTATGCGTGACCACCTAAATTGCACCCTTGTGTCTAAAGGCTTTTCATCTAAACAGCTCCAAATTTGGTGAGTATCATCTAGACACGTGTGCCAAAAAAATTATCAATTTGTTTTTGATAGATTTGTGGCTGTGGTCGTAATGAGTCTGTGAAGAGGCAGCCATTTCTTTGGGAAATAAATGCCATTTCCCAATTGCCAGGATCCTTCCTTTAGAGGAGGCCCCTCCAGAGCCAAGGCTAGAGTCTTAGAAAACTCCTCAGAATCATTTGGAACTTGTAACCTTGTACTTTTAGACAAGTTATATTTACATTTTGTCTTTTTAAACAGGGGGGTGCAGCGATTCCTGAGTCATCTCAAATCTCCAGCCAGTACTTTGTTTTTCTCGCCTTAGCCCAAGCATAATCTATTATTTCCAAAGGTTCAGACAGCTCCCAGGAAAACCAGAGATTGTGGAGACCTTTAACTCTAAAGTTAGGTTACAAGGTGGTGTAGCAGGCCCAAGCAGTAGCACAGGCCCGGTTATTTGACATTACCGTGAAGTTTACGCTGAAAGCACGAAATGAAATCCTCCGAGTGCATGTGTCCTCGCGGTCTCAAGGGAGGCGAGGGCCTTTATCGCCGCTTGCGGCTTTAATTAGGCCCGAGCCGGTGATGACCGGGAGGGCCTATTGTTTTTGCTCGGATTATTTTCGTTTATTTTTCTTCTTCTCCCCATATGATCCTAAATTTGACCCAGTGGACATGAACGAAAAGTCATTTTTATTGGTCCCAGACCTTCAAGCTCGGCAAAAATTTATGTATTTGAAGTCCCGAAAAAAATACGAAAAATGACTCAGTGGCGGCCCCTAGAAAAGTCAAAATACATTGGGCCTATGGAAAGTGAAAGTAACTTTTTTCCAACGTAGAAAAATGAAACTTGGTACATCCATAGACACCTTAGGCAAATATAAAAGTCTATGACAGCCACACCCTAAACTACACAGGAAGTCCGCCATGTGGGTGAAACGCCGCCACTAAAATCGCACTTTGCGCAGAAAGATGCAAATCATTGTGTTTTAATTTAAATGGCCCCAAATTTGGTGAGTATCATCTAGACACATATGCCAACCAAAGTTGTAACTTTGTCGTTGATATCTTATCGGGTATGGGTGTGGCAAGCCTGTAACGAGGTGGCCATTTTTGTGAAAATAAAACGCCTTTAACTCTCAAACGCCTTCTCGGATCGAGTTGGACCCAAAAAGGCGTTTGTGCACATTCATGACCTGAACACAAAAATATGTAAATAAAAGGGTTATCTTTAGAAATGGCTCTCCAGCGCCCCCTACAAACTTATAATGGGATCCAAGAATTTAGTTTGTCATAGAGACATAAAATTTTGTACACACATCTCTTATGTCATGACGAGCATAAAAGCCAATGACAACCACCCCTATCTATAAATGTGTTGCCATAGCAACGCCCCAAAAATGTGAAAAAGTCAATGGGAAGTGAAATTTTTAGTTTGTTGTAGGCAAATAAAACTTGGTACACACATCCACCATGGGCTTATGAACAAAAAAGCCAATGGGGACCACACCCTATCACACACAGGAAGGCGGCCATTTTGAATTGAAAATGTGAACCGACTTAAAATACACCTCTTTTTAAAAGTACACAGAAAAAGCTGCTTCATTCCACAGACACCAAACTTGGGCAAAATGAGCTAAACACATGTATGTAAAAGAGACAAGTGTTTTTCTAGACTTTTTGCTCGAGTTATATTTTTTATTATAATTCGGTATATATTTTTTATTATAATTTTTCTGCAAAATGATCCTCAATTTAACCCAGTAAACGAACAACTAAAAGTCATTTTTATTGGTCCCAGACTTCAAGCCCGGCAAAAATTTATGTATTTGAAGTCCCGAAAAAAATACGAAAATGACTCAGTGGCGGCCCTAGAAAAGTCAAAATACATTGGGCCTATGGAAAGTGAAAGTAACTTTTTCCAACGTAGAAAAATGAAACTTGGTATATCCATAGACACCTCAGGGCAAACAGAAAAGTCAATGACAGTCACACCCTAAACTTAACAGGAAGTCCGCCATGTGGGGTGAAAGGCGCGGCCACTAAATTCGCACCCCTTGCGCAGAAAGATGCAAATCATTGTGTTTTAATCTAAATGGCCCCAAATTTGGTGAGTATCATTTAGACACGTGTGTCAACCAAAGTTATAACTTTGTTGTTGATATCTTATCGGGGATGGGTGTGGCAAGCCTGTAACGAGGTGGCCATTTTTGTGAAAATAAAATGTCTCTTAACTCTAAAACGCCTTTTCGGATCAAGTCGGACCCAGAAAGGAGTTTGTGCACATTCATGACCTGAACACAAAAATATGTAAATAAAAGGGTTATCTTTAGAAATGGCTCTCCAGCGCCCCCTACAAACTTATAATGGGAGCTTAGAATTTAGTTTGTCATAGAGACTTCAAATTTGGTACACACATCTCTTATGTCATGACGAACATAAAAGCCAATGACAACCACCCTCTATCTATAAATGTGTTGCCATAGCAACGCCCCAAATATGTGGACAAAGTCAATGGGAAGTGAAAATTTTAGTTTATCATAAGCAAATGAAACTTGGTACACACATCCAGTATGGGCTTATGAACAAAAAAGCCAATGGTGACCACCCCCTATCTATAAATGTGTTGCCATAGCAACGCCCCAAATATGTGGACAAAGTCAATAGGAAGTGAAAATTTTAGTTTGTCGTAAGCAAATGAAACTTGGTACACACATCCAGTATGGGCTTATGAACAAAAAAGCCAATTGTGACCACACCCTATCATACACGGGAAGGTGGCCATTTTGAATTGAATGTAAAAATCTTCTTAGAATACACCTCTCTTTTAAAAAAACAGTCCTTTGTTTTTCTCGCCTTAGCCCAAGCATAATCTATTATTTTCAAAGGTTCAGACAGCTCCCAGGAAAACCAGGGATTGTGGAGACCTTTAACTCTTAATTACAAGTTGGTGTAGCAGGCCCCAGCAGTAGCACAGGCCCGAGGTGATGAAAAAGGATCCAGCCAGAAGAAGATTCAAGCAGTAGCACAGGCCTGGTTATTTGACATTACTGTGAAGTTTACGCTTTAAAGCACAAAATGCAATCCTCCGAGTACATGATTCCCCGCGGTCTCAAGGGAGGCGAGGGTCTTTATCGCGCTTGCGCTTTAATTAGGCCCGAGCCGGTGATGGCCGGGAGGGCCTGTATTTTTTTTTTTTTTTTTTTTTTTTTTTTTTTTTTTTTTATCTTTATTGTGACCAAATGATCCTAAATTTGACCCAGTGAACATGCACAAAAAGTCATTATATTGGTCCCAGACTTCAAGCTCGGCAAAAATGGTATGTATTTGAAGTCGCCAAAAAAATACGAAAATGACTCAGTGGCGACCCCTACAAAATCAAAATACATTGGGCCTATGGAAAGTGAAAGTAACTTTTTCCAACGTAGAAAATGAAACTTGGTATATCCATAGGACACCTCAGGGCAAACAGAAAAGTCAATGACAGTCACACCCTAAACTTAACAGGAAGTCCGCCATGTGGGTGAAACGCGTGCCACTAAAATCGCACTTGCGCAGAAAGATGCAAATCATTGTGTTTTAATCTAAATGGCCCCAAATTTGGTGAGTATCATCTAGACACGTGTGCCAACCAAAGTTGTGACTTTGTTGTTGATATCTTATCGGGGTGTGGCAAGCCTGTAACGAGGTGGCCATTTTTGTGAAAATAAAACGCCTCTTAACTCTCAAACGCCTTCTCGGATCGAGTTGGACCCAAAAAGGCGTTTGTGCACATTCATGACCTGAACACAAAAATATGTAAATAAAAGGGTTATCTTTAGAAATGGCTCTCCAGCGCCCCTACAAACTTATAATGGACCCAAGAATTTAGTTTGTCATAGAGACATAAAATTTTGTACACACATCTCTTATGTCATGACGAGCATAAAAGCCAATGACAACCACCCCTATCTATAAATGTGTTGCCATAGCAACGTCCCAAAAATGTGAAAAAGTCAATGGGAAGTGAAATTTTTAGTTTGTTGTAGGCAAATAAAACTTGGTACACACATCCACCATGGGCTTATGAACAAAAAGCCAATGGGGACCACACCCTATCACACACAGGAAGGCGGCCATTTTGAATTGAAAATGTGAACCGACTTAAAATACACCTCTTTTTAAAAGTACACAGAAAAAGCTGCTTCATTCCACAGACACCAAACTTGGGCAAAATGAGCTAAACACATGTATGTAAATGAGACAAGTGTTTTTCTAGACTTTTTGCTCGAGTTATATTTTTTTATTATAATTCGGTATATTTTTTTATTATAATTTTTCTGTAAAATGATCCTCAATTTAACCCAGTAAACGAACAACTAAAAGTCATTTTTATTGGTCCCAGACTTCAAGCCTGGCAAAAATTTATGTATTTGAAGTCGAAAAAAATACGAAAATGACTCAGTGGCGACCCTACAAAAGTCAAAATACATTGGGCCTATGGAAAGTGAAAGTAACTTTTTCCAACGTAGAAAAATGAAACTTGGTATATCCATAGGACACCTCAGGGCAAACAGAAAAGTCAATGACAGTCACACCCTAAACTTAACAGGAAGTCCGCCATGTGGGGTGAAACGCGCTGCCACTAAAATCGCACTTGCGCAGAAAGATGCAAATCATTGTGTTTTAATCTAAATGGCCCCAAATTTGGTGAGTATCATCTAGACACGTGTGCCAACCAAAGTTGTGACTTTGTTGTTGATATCTTATCGGGTATGGGTGTGGCAAGCCTGTAACGAGGTGGCCATTTTTGTGAAAATAAAACGCCTTAACTCTCAAACGCCTTCTCGGATCGAGTTGGACCCAAAAAGGCGTTTGTGCACATTCATGACCTGAACACAAAAATATGTAAATAAAAGGGTTATCTTTAGAAATGGCTCTCCAGCGCCCCTACAAACTTATAATGGACCCAAGAATTTAGTTTGTCATAGAGACATAAAATTTGGTACACACATCTCTTATGTCATGACGAGCATAAAAGCCAATGACAACCACCCCTATCTATAAATGTGTTGCCATAGCAATGTCCCAAAAATGTGAAAAAAGTCAATGGGAAGTGAAATTTTTAGTTTGTTGTAGGCAAATGAAACTTGGTACACATATCCATCATGGGCTTATGAACAAAAAGCCAATGGGGACCACACCCTATCACACACGGGAAGGCGGCCATTTTGAATTGAAAATTTGGTCCGACTTAAAATACACCTCTTTTAAAAGTACACAGAAAAAGCTGCTTCATTCCACAGACACCAAACTTGGGCAAAATGAGCTAAACACATGTATGTAAATGAGACAAGTGTTTTTCTAGACTTTTTGCTCGAGTTATATTTTTTTATTATAATTCGGTATATATTTTTTTATTATAATTTTTCTGCAAAATGATTCTCAATTTGACCCAGTAAACCAACAACTAAAAGTCATTTTTATTGGTCCCAGACTTCAAGCCCGGCGAAAAATATATGTATTTGAAGTCCCCAAAAAAAATGAAAATGACTCAGTGGCGACCCCTAGAAAAGTCAAAATACATTGGGCCTATGGAAAGTGAAAGTAACTTTTTTCCAACGTAGAAAAATGAAACTTAGTACATCCATAGGACACCTCAGGGCAAACAGAAAAGTCTAGGACAGTCACACCCTAAACTTAACAGGAAGTCCGCCATGTGGGGTGAAACGCATGTTCACTAAAATCGCACTTATGCGCAAGAAGATGCAAATCATTGTGTTTTAATTTAAATGGCCCCAAATTTGGTGAGTATTATCTAGACACGTGTGCCAACCAAATTTGTGACTTTGTTGTTGATATCTTATCGGGTATGGGTGTGGCAAGCCTGTAACGAGGTGGCCATTTTTGGGAAAATAAAATGTCTCTTAACTCTCAGACGCCTTCTCGGATCAAGTCGGACCCAAAAAGGCGTTTGTGCACATTCATGACCTGAACACAAAGATATGTAAATAAAAGGGTTATCTTAAGAAATGGCTCTCCAGCGCCCCTACAAACTTATAATGGGACCCAAGAATTTAGTTTGTCATAGAGACATGGAATTTGGTACACACATCTCCTATGTCATGAGGAGCATAAAAGCACATTTTTTTTATTATAATTCGGTATATATTTTTTTATCATATTTTTTCTGCAAAATGATCCTCAATTTGACCCAGTAAACGTGCAACTAAAAGTCATTTTTATTGGTCCCAGACTTCAAGCCCGAAAAATTGATGTATTTGAAGTCCCGAAAAAAATATGAAAATGACTCAGTGGCGACCCTAGAAAAGTCAAAATACATTGGTTCTATGGAAAATGAAAGTAAATTTTTCCAATGTAGAAATACAAAACTTGGTACATCCATAGGACACCATAGGGCAAACAGAAAAGTTTATTACAGCCATACCAGAAACTCAACAGAAAATCTATGTTGGGTGGAATGCGTGACCACCTAAATCGCACCCCTTCTGTCTAAAGGCTTTTCATCTAAACAGCTCCAAATTTGGTGAGTATCATCTAGACACGTGTGCAAAAAAAAGTTATCAATTTGTTTTTTGATACATTTGTGGCTGTGGTCGTAATGAGTCTGTGAAGAGGCAACTATTGGGAAATAAATGCCATTTCCCAATTGCCAGGATCCTTCCTTTAGAGGAGGCCCCTCCAGAGCCAAGGCTAGAGTCTTAGAAAACTCCTCAGAATCCTTTTACCGTGAAGTTTACGCTTTAAAGCACGAAATGCACTCCTCCGAGTGCATGTGTCCCCGCGGTCTCAAGAGAGGCGAGGGCCTTTATCGCCGCTTGCGGCTTTAATTGTTATTATTTTTTTATAAAAGTGTGGTTTCACTGGCTCCATTACCAGCCATACATAACAAAAAGCCTCTTGTTGCTCTTGTCTGCTTCTCCAAACCAGTGTGGAGGAGAATTCTCCTTTAAGTACACTACCTTCAGTAATAGGGTTCTCCATATTGTTTATACTGATCAAGATGCATCTCAGTCCACCTTTAAAATGGAACTGTTTGTAGTGAGATTGAGCTATGTCACATTACTGAACTAAAACATTGTTGAAAATTATAACAATGACTTTCTTCTGGACTCTGGTGCAGCTTGTTTTAGGGACCTAAAGTTCACCACCGAACTGCAACAGAAGTTTGTAGTTTCATTCAAGAGTTGTTGTCTGGTAAACTGGGTCTTAGTTGGGACACACACAGCTACAGGATTGACTCCAAGTTTCAATCTATTGCATAATGTGCCTCCACAAATAAAATAAAAAACTCTTGTTGTTTTTGTCTGCTGTGTGCTTTAGTCTTTGCATCTTTAAAGGTCTTGCACTCGTATTGTTTGTGCAGACTGGCATGTCTGTAATTCAGTGTCCATTCTATTGCTCCCCCAAACTCCACTGGCATTGAATAATACATCCAGACATGCTGTAACAGATCAGTTGACCCTGAAACTATTGAATTTCACATTAAAAGCCTCAGTGCCGCTGCTGAGTGCGGAGCATCGCAGACAGTTTTGCTAATCTATGCTCAGACCTTGCCTGAGGGTTTACTGTGGTTAGGTAAACGTGCTTTGAGTTATGCTACATATGTCCGTCCAATTACTCAACTTCAAGCTTCTTACGGCTCAGATGAAAGACGAAGACACCTGAACACACACTGAATGTTTTTTTAACAGAATTTGGTGAATAAAGACGAGGCTACAAAAGGCTGCACTGAGGCCTGATGGGAAAGAACTAATGAACTCCATTTGTTCATGTTTACACTAGTATTGCTCTGTATTTAATACTATCATCTATATCAGCATTTACATCTGCCACCATTACTTGATGGCAGATACTTGATGTTGTACCCAGCTTAGAAAGCTGGAGCAAATGGACCCGAGCCAGATTCAAATGCTCTACCATGTGAGCCACCAAGGCGCCTTAAGCTTTAAAAAAAAAATACTTTTAAGCTTTAAGTAAATTTGCAATAAGAAAAAGAAAACAGAAACAAATCCTGACTGGAGTTCATCCGCTTACACCTGTGTAGACTCAGAGACCTCTGACAGAGCAACTGGGCTTAAAGTTTGTATTTTTACCCAGTATCATGTAGTGTATGAATGCAATGAGAGCTAATCTCTGACATGGCATAAATCATCCTGCGTGGTTAGGGGCCGCCACATCTCCTCACTTCATCCTTATTGGACACTGTGTGGGAAGCATCAATTATTGACATTATTGCTCAAGCTTCAGTCCTCAGTGTGTTATAATCAGTGTGCTGATAGCAATAAAAAATTCAGCAGTATGATTTTGTATTGATGAAAGGCACTTTTATTGGAGGTAACATACTAAGGCTTGGTTTAGGAATAGCCACAGAGAGAAAGAGCGTGTATTCCTGTTGGGATTAGATAACTCGAGTTCATCAGGTTTACTGTGAGGTTGTCTCCCCAGGGCACATGCGCTGGCATTAGAGGCTGTAGACGCTTTAGCTCTCAAACACAAACACTCCAGCCTCACTTGACTGTCTGACCCCGTTGTTGAGCCTGTTCTCATTCCCATGGTGTAACACTAGTGACGGTAAAGGTGCCCTTTAGTGTCCCTTAAAGTTTGCCTAGTGTCTAACTGTTCATGTAAAGTGCATGATTAATGGTCCATTTCGTTTTTTGCACTTTAAATGTGAAATATGCATTGTTTTTAATGAGGAAAACTGTTTAATGTTGTAATAGATGATGATGATTATAGTGATCAGTGAAAAAACATGACAATCACATGCTCTTATTAAAGGAAGATTGCTCCTATTCAAATAATGGACATTTCCTTTGGATGTTATGTAAACACAGCGTTTTGTCAACACTGACTCAAAGACGTCAAAGTGGTTCAGTTTTTTTATTAAATAAAAGTTGCCACTTTATTGATACTCTTAAATGCCTGAAAATCACCACCTCAGGACTCAAATGTGACTTCTGCTAAGACATGATTTAAATCAGACTCCTATACCTTTAAACTGTATGAACTGTGGGGAGAGTGGGAATCGAACCGCCTACCTTCCAGTTGAAGACGACCGCTCTACCACTGAGCCACTGCACCCCAAAACCTTTTGGGTATATTAACACATACAGCATCAGTGGATTGTTATTGTGCCAACAAACCATGCTGACTGGATAAAATTAAGACTAAGATGAATAAAACAGCCACTGGGTTAACTAATATGAACCAGTGTCTTTTGTCTTTGACAGCATGGACTAAAAATGGGTTGGTTCAGGTTATAATAATATAATATAATAATCTTTATATTGCGCTTTTCCACCTACTGTAGTAGGCACTCAAAGCGCTTTACATAGATTAAGCTATTTACCAGTGTTACAGAACACTCACTGGAGGCAATGTAGGTTAAGTGTCTTGCCCAAGGACACAACGACAGTATGCGGGGGAGAGCGGGATGTTATGATGTTTTTTTGGGATGTTTTGAGCGGGGATCGAACCGCCCACCCGCCGGTCGAAGGACGGCCGCTCTACCCACTGAGTTACTGCCCCTCATTATGTGCTCTCCTAAGGCAGATGTGCTGGCATTAGTGACGGTGGACTCACAGACAAAGACTGTAGCCTCACTTAACCAACCTGACCCCTATGGATTCACAGCAGAGAAGCACCAATAATGTACTAATGTTATTTGCAACTATCTTCCATCACTGGCTTGTCCTCCTTAAAGAGCATAAAGTAAGGTAAATGCAATGTGGAAGCTCATGTACTACTTTTACTGCTACAACACACTCCATGATCTTTGAGTGGAGCTCTTTCTGTCAGGGAGATGATGTTTGT
The DNA here is from genome assembly GCA_024416835.2 of Perccottus glenii. Lineage (NCBI taxonomy): Eukaryota > Metazoa > Chordata > Actinopteri > Gobiiformes > Odontobutidae > Perccottus > Perccottus glenii. The sequence continues at coordinate 1,224,957 of CM044548.2, read as the reverse complement.
TTCTCGTGCAATTGCCCTGCAATCGTTGTTTGTAGCTGCTTCACTCTGCTTTGCACGCACCCAGCCGTGCAGCACGCACTCCAGTATGTGGTTTTTTTCTTTCAACTTGTGTCATGTCATCAGGAAGAAAGACAAGAGAAAACTGATAGAGATTAAAAAACAGGGAGCGAGAGGCGAAGGGAGCAGTGTGCCAAATCACAGAGCCTGTGTAGTTTGTCTGCAGTGAAAGCTGCCGATAAAGTTGATGCTCCTCTGGCAGCAGACACACTGGTAATTAAAACTATGGCAAACTCCTGTGAGGGCTACACTCACTTCCAAACCCTGCTCACAACAAGGCATCAACACATGTTTTAGACCAAATGGAATACTGTATGTGTACGGCTGCTTCTGAACTCTGTGGAAATGTACTACATCTTTCACTGTTTTTTTTTTTTTTGTGACTTGTTTGCATCAAACATTCCTAGACTAGTAAAAATCATCTAACATTCTTCTGTATCAAAAGACATTACAAAGCAAACATTAATATGTACAATTCTCAACCAATTGCAGGAAAAGAGCTATAAAACTGTCAAAATATTCTCATAGAATTTAAACATACATTATCTACAGAGATCTTTATGCTTAGTGCAAATATATGCCCTGTGTGTCCAAATGAATTTAATCAAGAGAGGCCAGTATTGAAACCCCACCCATTGACCACATTTTCCCTCGAGTTCAATACCACCAACCAATCATAACTTTTTCTAACCTTTACATTTGGGTGTTGTGTAATCAGCCCCTAAATCCAGGTTTGAACACAATCATTGAAAGTTGCATCTTGTGATTAGAACCGAGCAGAATAATTTATAGGTCCAAGGTTTCATTATGTCAGTAAGATATGAGGGCATCATAGCAAAGAGAATTCAGATGTGTCTATTCATCCTTAAGCAGCAGTGCACGTTACATGTTTCAGATGTCTTGTTCAGAAGTCACTTGCTGTTCTTTAACTTACAGGATGACTCATCTTAAGTGTTTTAACAAGGATATTGTCTGTGAAGTGAACATACGTACAGTATTTGTCTTTGTGTTTAAGCCCTGCATGACTTTTACATGTGTGCTTGTTATAATGTTGTATAATGTCAAACCTAACCAGGCAAATCTGAAGGATGGGAGTTTTCTGTGCTGAGCAGAAACAGCTGAACTGGTAGATTTCGTTGGAACAGCCAATCAGAGGATCCCTGGAAATACAGGGAGGGTGATAAGAGAACGTCTGATGTTAAGACATCTTAACCTCAAAATACTCCCTATAAAAATCTCTTGGATAAACTGAAAATTAAAAGCATTTTTTACTCTGTAATGCCACATTTTGGATTCATGTTTATTTTCTATCATTTATTAACCACCAGTAAATGATAACATGACTGACTGTGACCCTCACACCCTAACCCTGGGAAGAATCAAGAAAAAGTCTTATCAAATCTTTAGAGTCTTAGGCTAGAGGCCAGTCCCATTAAGAACTTTATCATAAAATATCAAACAGCCCTTCTGTGTCCTCTAAGGGGCTTTGAGATAACTGTGAACCAATGTAAGTCACTTAAAGCCATGGCTTGTGACTGAAGGTGGAGGTGTGTGGAGCCAAAGTGTGCCCCAAAAAGGAGTGCCGGTGGTGAATAGTGGCAGCTAAAGCGGCACAAGGCTTAGCCGATCAGTAAGACACAAACTCCTCACACTAGCGAGATTTCAGACTCAGCTTAAAGGCTTCGGCGAATGGATTTGGACTAACATCACATGAAATTGCTTCTTCAAAGTCTCCTTATCTAGGCATGGGGAAAATCTCCAAATGGTTTTGCAAGTGGTCTTACTGCTAAAAAACATGCAATCACTTTTCACACTTTTAAAATTACATACTTAGCTATTTTCTACAGCAGGGCAGGGGGTCAAGTGCTTAAAGATTTGTCCCCTTTCAGTCTTTTTCAAAAGGTGCAATATTCTTGTTATCTTACTTCTACAGCCAGACGACCGCCCATTCTAGAGTAGCATTTTAGCAGCAGATGAATACAGATGAGCATTAGCGTTTGCACACACATAGACACGGACATGCTATATACAGAATGTGGCAGTCTATTCCCTGTGCAATTCAAACTGAATACAAAAACAAACCCAGGAGGATGATGGGACTCCCTTCCCATCTGAGAGACTTAAACTTGACTAATCTGATAAGTACAGAGCCGAAACCAGCGTTGCTAGCAGTTGTTTGTTCACCTGAAATGTGGGACATCAGCAGTATTTATAGTTAAAGCTGTGAATTCTGACAGTCCCATTTCCCAAAGGACACCAAACATGCTCACATATGGAGAAATCAAGTCGCATGCACTCTTTAAGTGATGAGAATTTCAAGTGAAGTCATGCATCATGATTGCAGAAGCAGCTAGAGGGATTTCTCTGGTGTGATTACAGGTAAGATGTGGGTACATATGTGGTATCGGCATCATCACAGTGTCTTTTATCAGGCTGATCTACGTCCTAAAAAACATTCACAATACAAGATCCAAATTTACAACATTGCACCCTGTCATAGAAGTACTTATACTAATCAGATTAAATCAACCCAGACTCCAGGAGTTTTCACTACTATTTAAGGGAAATCTAGATTGAGAGTTCACAGAAAATGGTTTCTAGCAACAGAAACAAGTAGCTCACATTTCATTTTATCTGTTAAATTGTATGCAGGACATTCGCCACTGTATGTCCTAAAACAAGATTGAATTTATCTAATTTACCAGATATGAAAAAGAAAACATATATATGATAACCATTTCTTATTAGCTTTTTAATAAAAATGGAATTACCATTTGAAATACAGAATATAAAAAAGATGTATTTGGAATGTATCTGGATGAAGTAAAATCTCTCTTCTAATGTTATATCACCAACATATGAGTGATGATGTAACCTGACAGAGTCACATGTGTGACCTCAAATCAGCTTTGCTCTTCTCCAAAGGCACATGTGTCACAAAAGACACAAAGTTTCATGTGGCCCTTCAATAGATTTAGCTTGTAATTTCTTTGGTACTTGGTTTTAATTTGAGTTGAACAGGTTTTTAATGGATTCGAATCAGATTTATTTTATTATCATGAAATTTTATAGGTTAAGCTAGATAAATAAAGCATGTCCAAATCCTATTCAGATCCACCTAAAATCTGTTTTAATCCAACTAAAACCTGTTCAGATCCTCCTTGAACTGCCACTTTACCAAACAGGTCGTAGGTGACGGGTCAGACCAAGAGCAGTTCAGAAGCCCTATACCTCACATAAAAAAATGAATAAAAGTTATGTCACCATCTTTGGCCCCTGAAAGGATTCTTATTCACTTTTGCGGCTCCTCAACACTTTGAGGTTGACACCACTGTCCTAAGGTGTTAATATCAAAGTTAGGTTGATGCTGTCTTAATACTCTACATGAAGAAAGGGGCATGGTACCTATAACTCTTAAGTACATAATAAACAAACCCGTCATTTGAAATGGACTTTGCATGTGAAAATCCTATACACATAAAATTATAGAATCCTACTGTCGAGGTAAAGACAATGGATACATACAACGTAAGAGAGAGGCAAAAAGCAGAAATACTCTCTGTGTGTATTGTGAACTCTATGTTATGTGTGAACTATACTGTATATATACAGAGAAATAATTCATTCCACTGTTTCTGGTGTGAATGGCATAGATTACACTTACAACTAAAATACTATTGTGGTAACACTTAATCGTTCACTGTTTGATTAAAGTTTTTTTTTTACAAAGAGTGTGATCTAATTTGTATTTTATATTTAGTATTTTATGTGTATAACACCCTAATCTACACACATTTGCACAGCTGTAGATTTTTACATTGTCTTTTCTGTAAATATGAGTTACATGTTATTTTAGTTGCACATATTAAAATTCCTTACACTATGTTGTTGTCCTTAAATATACAACATTTACTGAGCAGCTGCACAGACAGCACACCTGATTGTTGTGTGGTCATATAGACTCAACCTTTACACAATCTCCACTTCTGCTATCCATTATTACCAACAGACTTGTAAACAAGGTTCCAGAGACAATTCTGACCAACAATCACTGAACAAGGAGTCCAAGGACACGTGAAACATACTTTGGAGAGGCATTTTACTCTATCTCCATGTACTTTAATGGTCTATGATTCTGCTAATGTGCTGGCCATTCACTAGCAATAGAAATACAACTGCAGCTGACTGCAGGTTGACTTCACATTCAGCCATAAGTTGCACAGGCTACTGCATGTTCCTTAAGCTTGATATGCTCTTAATATTAATTCTATTATAGTGTAGCATTTACAATCAAATGATCAAATTTATTGTCATTGTCCTGTAAGAACATATGAAAACTGTTACAAATGTCAATTTTTAATAAGCTCTTTTAACAGGCTTATTTTCAGGCTTTGCTTGATTTGATAAATATATGTTCCCAATTATAAAGCATAATTTTATGATCCATCTACCCTCAAAAACATTTTTTTTTACTATACCCGTGGGGGAAATCGGCCAATACTGAATCTCATGTATAGGAATGGCATATGACATAGTTGTTCTGCAGCTCCAGAATTAGCGCAGAGAGGTGAAAAACAGACTATTTTTATCTAGACAAACCAAGGAAGATTGTTTGGATCCTACAATAACTCTGTTGTACAACCGTTTCAGACTAATGTCACATAAAAATGCTTTGTGTTTGTATCTCTTTACATTTACAGACCTACACACCTTGTATATTTAACATGTCATGCTGTTTTAGTGACTTTGGGGTTACAGCACCAACAAGCAGCAATAAGCTAATAAAGCCTGTGTGTTGTAGGTTTATGTGATCGGTCTAGACTTTTTAAATAAATGCACGCCTGCTGCATGGTAAGGGTGGGGATATAGATTTAATAAAGTTTCACTTAATAACTGTGGTAATAATGTGCTAAATGAAGCCTGTTTGAGATCTACACTAGTGCTGGTTGTAGCTTACTTGTTTTTTTCTGCCATTATGGCCGATAGAACACATTTAGTCACCTGACAATCGGGGCTCTATACCCAAAGTAGCTATAGAATATGCACCAGTGGTAGAATGAAATAAATGAATGAATTTGGTGTCTGCCTTGAATGATTGTTTCTGACATTATCAATAGAGAATAAATGTAGGTGTGAATCAAGGATTGTAAAAGATATTAATGTCTTCCGCCCATTGGTTGCCTATTCACCTATATTGTTCTTACCACAGAGCAATAAAATGGTGGTTACAACCAGGCTTTTCGGCTTTTACTGCATAAAACAGTTGTTACGTTGTAAAACTTAGCTCTAGAGACCGGAGCCATCTTTTGTACCAGGTTGTAAACTTGATTATTACACTTGTAAAGTCGCCATTGGGTTTCTCCTTATATTTCCTCTTTTGGAGCCTGCCCTCTGGTGGACGGCGGTTAATCGTTATATATCGCTGTATATCGCTGTATATCGCTGTATATCGCTGTATATCGCTGTATGGTGGCGCCCTTACTCAAGGACCTTTTAAGGGGCTCCATGAGAGAAACTTGGTGTGAAGGAAACATCTGAAAGCATTATTGCACAAGCAGATAACAAATAGCAATCATCCTGGACATTATTATTGGCATTGTATTTAATTGTGATTCTGAGGTGTAACATTGTTATAAAGAGAACTGTTTTGTGCTCAGTAATGTGGTCAGCAAAGACACTGAGCTGTGGCCTGGATGTCCACAGAGAGACAGAGGTGATTATACAGACAGGGAGACTAACCCATGGAGGATCTGGTTACTATCACACCATTCACTTCACCACATGACTCCCTGTTCCCTGTGTGTTGTTATATATGTCTCACTGATTCAGCATGACTCACGACTCCCCCGCTGTCCTCCAATCCGAAACACTTTTCATCCTAAACCCTAAAAACCAAAACAATACTTTTTATAAAATGTGACCTGGTGAAAAAGCAGATAGACAGTTTTCCAATGACACTCATATACACACTGCGGGGTGAAACCCTCCCTTTGGCCCAGCATGTTGAATAACCTGTGTTGCATAACCAGGGTCAGATATAAAAAGACGCACATCATCCCAGAAGAGACACACACACACACACACACACACATTTCAAGTTCTATGTAGGTCACAGAGTACAAGAGAAATAATAATAACACATAAGTCATCACAGATATTTCTGAGATCAATAGCGCTTACTGTCTTTCTGTGAAAGCTTTCTTTTGTTCTTGCTACACCATGAAAAGGCTTGATTGTACTTGGGATTGACTCTTTTATGGCATAATGATGATAATGTGTCCTCTCAGACAGCTCCTTGTTAATGTAGAGCATGCATCATACAGAGATGTGTCACAGAGAAGGACAAAGTCATTCTGAAGAAGTGAGGAATTGAATTGTTTAAGTAGGCACGGACAATCAGGCAGGAAAATGCATTAGCAGAAGTTTACTGTGTAAGACTTGACCGTAATGATTAGGTTCCACAGTAATACAATCCAGTAAGTTTTCTTACTGACAAAAGCCAAGTCTGATTTAGTTGAAACAATGTTCAAAATGTGTAATGTCTACTTAAAAATATTTTTTGAGTAAAATTTTGAACAAATGTTGCAATACAAAGTGCTTTACACAAGGCAGAAGAGATGATAAAAGTACTGTAATAGGAAGTAGGACAGGTCCTAGTAAAAAAAAACGGTGCAAATAACATGCATGTAAAAAATAAAACAGTTCCAATAGTAGCAATAACAATAAAAAGTTAGACACAGAAATAAAATTTAGTTAAAAGCCAAAGTAAAAAGAGAGAGCTGGCTTCTCTGATATCAGTGAACAGTGTGTAAATGACAAGAAATATGTTTTGTTCCAGTTATTTGGTAAAATAAATGGGACCAATACTATACTATACTACACTACACTACACTACACTACACTACACTGTACTATACTATACTAATAAAACAGTGTCAGACATGTCTAGGAAAAAGCCACGAATGTAACTACTGTCCAAGTTCCATTACCCTCTTCTTCTCTTAAAGGGATTGTTTTGTTAAGAAACCAAATGTAAACATACTGAGTGAGTTTCTGTTTGCACTGTTTGCGGCAGTGTAAAGAATAAATTACAAAGGATGAAATGACATGATCAAATTTTCTGATTGGTCAGGGGTGCAGCTCGTAGCGCTCTGGGACCTTAGATAGAAGAAACCAGCCTGAGGTCACAAGTTTAGAGCTCGTATGTCCAGTCTTCCAACATGAAAGTGTATTTTTTATATAAATATAAACCAAATAAAGATTTCTTATTAAAACCAGCCACATTACATTAATAAACAATTACAGACATATATCTAAATATATGTATTGGCATTGATAATCATTTAATTTCATACCTCTTGATGCATTCCTCAATCCTGATGGGGAAAGTACCCCCTCTAAAGGACACAGGTAGTTACGGATTACATTGAAAGTGTGCACTGCTGTACTGTTTAAGTCCATGAGAAAGGAAAAGAAAGCAATTCCCTTCACCTTTAGTGCAGGTAATAGCCTTAAATCCGATTAATGAGCCAGATTTATCCCCCTGTTTAGATTAACTGACCTGAGTGCTAAATGCTAAAGATACTAAGAGGCTAGTAAGCTTTCTTTCTTTTATTATATTCTTTTAAATAAAAATCCTCCATTTAAAATCATTAAGGGTGTAGACATTTTACATAAATATATTTTTGAATTTGGATTGGATTAGTTTTTGCATCAACTGGTTACCCCCTGTTGTTTTTTTTCTCTCTGATGTTTTGTGACTAGTTTTCTTGGCATGTCTCGTTTTCTGACTCTACATGCAAATACCGAAGCTCATCTGGTAGGCTTGGCAATGAAAACACAACTAAGATAGTGTTCATTTCCTGAAGGCGCTGAGGATGGAGCACAAGCTGTCCAAGTTCAACACACAGCCTGGTTCTTTCTTTCTGCAAAAGCAAAACATATAAAGGATCTGTCAGAGAAAGTGAGTGATGAATGGCTGTATGTAGTTAGAATACAAAACAATTCAAAGTCACAGTGCCACTTCAAGGCTACAAGCTGCTAAAACAAAAAAGTTTTCATCTGGCTGGGTGATATGTTGATAGAATATGATTGTAATCGATTTTTTTTACTTCTGCTGTAAGATGTTAACTCAAAATTTGATTCAAAACAATTTTTAGAATCACTTGGAACGTGGCAATCTGCATTAACTTCTTGTAGTCAAACTGAGGCAGTCTATTTGAGCCAAACGTAGCTTGTGCCTAATAAATGTGTGACTTTACAACATTAAGCCAATCATATGAAAATGATCAGTAAAACTGGAGCAATAGCAGAAACAGAGGATCTGGCAGTTCTCCACAGTTAAAGCCCTCTATAGAAATACTTTTAAGGTGTTGTTTGACGGACGTTGAGCTCAGATTTGCAAGTCTGTGTATTGTTAAGCACAAGTATTAAATTTTAAATCAAATCAGATTTTAAAACCCTGCTTTAAACTAAGCCTCTGTTGTAGGACTGCATCTGGAGGCGTGGACTGAAGCCAGCACTGCACTTTTTTCCTGTTTGTTTTCACTTTTTTGTTACTTTTTTAACAAGAAAAACACAAATGAACAAAACACAAAGAACAAATGAACAAACAAACACAGCCCAACACAGTCCAGGTAAACATTAAAACATCAAAAGAGAAAGAAAGAAAAAAAGAGAAAATGTCCACGATTATTTCACCATGGCACTGCTTAGCACCGAGGCCACAGCTGTGGCAGTAAAGTTGAGGTATGGAGCCCATACCTCCAAGAACTGTCCCAGGAATGCACTAAAGAGGTCAAGTACTCCAACGGGAAAAGTTCCAGGACAAGTTTGTGCCAGTTGGATTTAGTGGGAGGCTTGTCACTAATCCAAGACAGGAAAATGTTCTTTCGTGCAGCATATGTGAGAATGTCGTGTAGTCTGCTGGAGCTTTGAACCAACATTTAATGTCTCTACTGTATAGCTCAAGAAACAGTGTATTTTTAAACCTTATTCTTGCATATTTATCATGAGATCTTTGAGCTACGTATATGTACACACCGCATAATGTAACTTAAACAAACTTAACCAGAAGCTAATGAAAGAAACGTTCTCTGAACATACAGTAGCTAAATAACAAAAATACAGATCATTAGAAGTCCGCCATGTGGGGTGAAAAGCGTGGCCACTAAAATCGCACCCCTTGCGCAGAAAGATGCAAATCATTGTGTTTTAATCTAAATGGCCCCAAATTTGGTGAGTATCATCTAGACATGTGTGCCAACCAAAGTTGTGACTTTGTTTATGATATCTTATCGGGTATGGGTGTGGCAAGCCTGTAACGAGGTGGCCATTTTTGTGAAAATAAAATGTCTCTTAACTCTCAAACGCCTTCTCGGATCGAGTTGGACCCAAATGGCGTTTGTGCACATTCATGACCTGAACACAAAAATATGTAAATAAAAGGGTTATCTTTAGAAATGGCTCTCCAGCGCCCCCTACAAACTTATAATGGGACCCAAGAATTTAGTTTGTCATAGAGACATGAAATTTGGTACACACATCTCTTATCTCATGACGAGCATAAAAGCCAATGACAACCACCCCCTATCTATTAATGTGTTGCCATAGCAACGCCCCAAATATGTGGAAAAAGTCAATTGGAAGTGAAAATTTTAGTTTGTCGTAGGCAAATAAAACTTGGTACACACATCCAGTATGGGCTTATGAACAAAAAAGCCAATGGGGACCACACCCTATCACACACGGGAAGGCGGCCATTTTGAATTGAAGATGTGAACCGACTTAGAATACACCTCTCTTTTTAAAAACAACAGAAAATAGCTGCTTCATTCCACAGACACCAAACTTAGGCAAAATGACCTAAACACATGAGTGTAAAATAGACAGGCGTTTTTCTTGACGTTTTTGCTCGAGTTAAATTTTTTTTTTATTATAATCTTTCTGTAAAATGATCCTCAATTTGACCCAGTAAACGTGCAACTAAAAGTCAAATTTATTGGCCCCAAAATTCAAGCCCGCCAAAAAATGTATGTATTTGAAGTCCCCGAGGAAAACAAATGAAAAATGACTCAGTGGCGACCCCTGGAAAATGAAAATACATTGTGCCTATGGAAAGTGAAAGTAAATTATTTCAAATTTCTCCCAGGAAAACCAGGGATTGTGGAGACCTTTAACTCTAAATTACAAGGTGGTGTAGCAGGCCCCAGCAGTAGCACTGGCCCGGTTATTTGACATTACCGTGAAGTTTGCGCTTTAAAGCACGAAATGCAATCCTCCGAGTGCATGTGTCCTCGCGGTCTCAAGGGAGGCGAGGGCCTTTATCGCCGCTTGCGGCTTTAATTAGGCCCGAGCCGGTGATGGCCGGGAGGGCCTATTGTTTTTGCTCGGATTTTTTTTTTTTTTTTTTTTTTTTTTTTTATTTTTCTTCCGACCCAATGATCCTAAATTTGACCCAGTGAACATGCGAAAAGTCATTTTATTGGTCCCAGACTTCAAGCTCGGCGAAAAATTTATGTATTTGAAGTCGCGAAAAAAATACGAAAAATGACTCAGTGGCGACCCTACAAAATCAAAATACATTGGGCCTATGGAAAGTGAAAGTAACTTTTTCCAACGTAGAAAAATGAAACTTGGTATATCCATAGGACACCTCAGGGCAAACAGAAAAGTCAATGACAGTCACACCCTAAACTTAACAGGAAGTCCGCCATGTGGGGTGAAAGCGCGACCACTAAATTCGCACCCTTGCGCAGAAAGATGCAAATCATTGTGTTTTAATCTAAATGGCCCCAAATTTGGTGAGTATCATCTAGACACATGTGCCAACCAAAGTTGTGACTTTGTTGTTGATATCTTATCGGGTATGGGTGTGGCAAGCCTGTAACGAGGTGGCCATTTTTGTGAAAATAAAGCGTCTCTTAACTCTCAAACGGCTTCTCGGATCGAGTTGGACCCAAAAGGCGTTTGTGCACATTCATGACCTGAACACAAAAATATGTAAATAAAAGGGTTATCTTTAGAAATGGCTCTCCAGCGCCCCTACAAACTTATAATGGACCCAAGAATTTAGTTTGTCATAGAGACATAAAATTTTGTACACACATCTCTTATGTCATGACGAGCATAAAAGCCAATGACAACCACCCCTATCTATAAATGTGTTGCCATAGCGTCCCAAAAAATGTGAAAAAGTCAATGGGAAGTGAAATTTTTAGTTTGTCGTAGGCAAATAAAACTTGGTACACACATCCACCATGGGCTTATGAACAAAAAAGCCAATGGGGACCACACCTATCACACACAGGAAGGCGGCAATTTTGAATTGAAAATGTGTGACTTAAAATACACCTCTTTTTAAAAGTACACAGAAAAAGCTGCATCATTCCACAGACACCAAACTTGGGCAAAATGAGCTAAACACATGTATGTAAAAGAGACAAGTGTTTTTCTAGACTTTTTGCTCGAGTTATATTTTTTTATTATAATTCGGTATATATTTTTTATTATAATTTTTCTGCAAAATGATCCTCAATTTAACCCAGTAAACCAACAAGTAAAAGTCATTTTTATTGGTCCCAGACTTCAAGCCCGGCAAAAATTTATGTATTTGAAGTCCCCGAAAAAAATACGAAAAATGACTCAGTGGCCCCTAGAAAAGTCAAAATACATTGGGCCTATGGAAAGTGAAAGTAACTTTTTCCAACGTAGAAAAATGAAACTTGGTATATCCATAGGACACCTCAGGGCAAACAGAAAAGTCAATGACAGTCACACCTAAACTCAACAGGAAGTCCGCCATGTGGGGTGAAAGCAGCGGCCACTAAAATCGCACCTTGCGCAGAAAGATGCAAATCATTGTGTTTTAATCTAAATGGCCCCAAATTTGGTGAGTATCATCTAGACACATGTGCCAACCAAAGTTGTGACTTTGTTGTTGATATCTTATCGGGTATGGTGTGGCAAGCCTGTAACGAGGTGGCCATTTTTGTGAAAATAAAGCGTCTCTTAACTCTCAAAGCGGCTTCTCGGATCGAGTTGGACCCAAAAGGCGTTTGTGCACATTCATGACCTGAACACAAAAATATGTAAATAAAAGGGTTATCTTTAGAAATGGCTCTCCAGCGCCCCTACAAACTTATAATGGGACCCAAGAATTTAGTTTGTCATAGAGACATAAAATTTGGTACACACATCTCTTATGTCATGACGAGCATAAAAGCCAATGACAACCACCCCTATCTATAAATGTGTTGCCATAGCGTCCCAAATATTTGGAAAAAGTCAATGGGAAGTGAATATTTTAGTTTGTCGTAGGCAAATGAAACTTGGTACACACATCCAGCATGGGCTTATGAACAAAAAAGCCAATGGGGACCACACCCTATCACACACAGGAAGGCGGCCATTTTGAATTGAAAATGTGAACCGACTTAAAATACACCTCTTTTTTAAAAGTACACAGAAAAAAGCTGCTTCATTCCACAGACACCAAACTTGGGCAAAATGAGCTAAACACATGTATGTAAAAGAGACAAGTGTTTTTCTAGACTTTTTTGCTCGAGTTATATTTTTTTTTATTATAATTCGGTATATATTTTTTTATTATAATTTTTCTGCAAAATGATCCTCAATTTAACCCAGTAAACGAACAACTAAAAGTCATTTTTATTGGTCCCAGACTTCAAGCCCGGCAAAAAATGTATGTATTTGAAGTCCCCGAAAAAAAAAATACGAAAAATGACTCAGTGACCCCTAGAAAAGTCAAAATACATTGGGCCTATGGAAAGTGAAAGTAACTTTTTTCCAACGTAGAAAAATGAAACTTGGTATATCCATAGGACACCTCAGGGCAAACAGAAAAGTCAATGACAGTCACACCCTAAACTCAACAGGAAGTCCGCCATGTGGGGTGAAACGTGCGGCCACTAAAATCGCACCCCTTGCGCAGAAAGATGCAAATCATTGTGTTTTAATCTAAATGGCCCCAAATTTGGTGAGTATCATCTAGACACATGTGCCAACCAAAGTTGTGACTTTGTTGTTGATATCTTATCGGGTATGGGTGTGGCAAGCCTGTAACGAGGTGGCCATTTTTGTGAAAATAAAGCGTCTCTTAACTCTCAAAGCGGCTTCTCGGATCGAGTTGGACCCAAAAGGCGTTTGTGCACATTCATGACCTGAACACAAAAATATGTAAATAAAAGGGTTATCTTTAGAAATGGCTCTCCAGCGCCCCTACAAACTTATAATGGGACCCAAGAATTTAGTTTGTCATAGAGACATAAAATTTGGTACACACATCTCTTATGTCATGACGAGCATAAAAGCCAATGACAACCACCCCTATCTATAAATGTGTTGCCATAGCAACGTCCCAAATATTTGGAAAAAGTCAATGGGAAGTGAATATTTTAGTTTGTCGTAGGCAAATGAAACTTGGTACACACATCCAGCATGGGCTTATGAACAAAAAAGCCAATGGGGACCACACCCTATCACACACGGGAAGGCGGCCATTTTGAATTGAAAATGTGAACCGACTTAAAATACACCTCTTTTTAAAAGTACACAGAAAAAGCTGCTTCATTCCACAGACACCAAACTTGGGCAAAATGAGCTAAACACATGTATGTAAAAGAGACAAGTGTTTTTCTAGACTTTTTTGCTCGAGTTATATTTTTATTATAATTGGTATATATTTTTTATTATAATTTTTCTGCAAAATGATCCTCAATTTAACCCAGTAAGCGAACAACTAAAAGTCATTTTTATTGGTCCCAGACTTCAAGCCCGGCAAAAATGTATGTATTTGAAGTCCCGAAAAAAATACGAAAAATGACTCAGTGGCCCCCAGAAAAGTCAAAATACATTGGGCCTATGGAAAGTGAAAGAAACTTTTTCCAACGTAGAAAAATGAAACTTGGTACATCCATAGGACACCTCAGGGCGAACAGAAAAATGTATTACAGCCATATCGTAAACTCAACAGGAAATCTACTATGTTGGGTGTATGCGTGACCACCTAAATTGCACCCCTTGTGTCTAAAGGCTTTTCATCTAAACAGCTCCAAATTTGGTGAGTATCATCTAGACACGTGTGCCAAAAAAATTATCAATTTGTTTTTGATAGATTTGTGGCTGTGGTCGTAATGAGTCTGTGAAGAGGCAGCCATTTCTTTGGGAAATAAATGCCATTTCCCAATTGCCAGGATCCTTCCTTTAGAGGAGGCCCCTCCAGAGCCAAGGCTAGAGTCTTAGAAAACTCCTCAGAATCATTTGGAACTTGTAACCTTGTACTTTTAGACAAGTTATATTTACATTTTGTCTTTTTAAACAGGGGGGTGCAGCGATTCCTGAGTCATCTCAAATCTCCAGCCAGTACTTTGTTTTTCTCGCCTTAGCCCAAGCATAATCTATTATTTCCAAAGGTTCAGACAGCTCCCAGGAAAACCAGGGATTGTGGAGACCTTTAACTCTAAATTACAAGGTGGTGTAGCAGGCCCAAGCAGTAGCACAGGCCCGGTTATTTGACATTACCGTGAAGTTTACGCTTTAAAGCACGAAATGAAATCCTCCGAGTGCATGTGTCCCCGCGGTCTCAAGGGAGGCGAGGGCCTTTATCGCCGCTTGCGGCTTTAATTATTTTTTATTTTTCTTTTCCACCTATGATCCTAAATTTGACCCAGTGAACATGCACGAAAAGTCATTTTATTGGTCCCAGACTTCAAGCTCGAAAAATTTATGTATTTGAAGTCGCGAAAAAAATACGAAAAATGACTCAGTGGCGACCCTACAAAATCAAAATACATTGGGCCTATGGAAAGTGAAAGTAACTTTTTCCAACGTAGAAAAATGAAACTTGGTATATCCATAGGACACCTCAGAACAAACAGAAAAGTCAATGACAGTCACACCTAAACTTAACAGGAAGTCCGCCATGTGGGGTGAAAGCAGCGCCACTAAAATCGCACCTTGCGCAGAAAGATGCAAATCATTGTGTTTTAATCTAAATGGCCCCAAATTTGGTGAGTATCATCTAGACACGTGTGCCAACCAAAGTTGTGACTTTGTTTTTGATATCTTATCGGGTATGGGTGGCAAGCCTGTAACGAGGTGGCCATTTTTGTGAAAATAAAACGTCTCTTAACTCTCAAACGCCTTCTCGGATCGAGTTGGACCCAAAAAGGCGTTTGTGCACATTCATGACCTGAACAAAAAATATGTAAATAAAAGGGTTATCTTTAGAAATGGCTCTCCAGCGCCCCTACAAACTTATAATGGACCCAAGAATTTAGTTTGTCATAGAGACATAAAATTTTGTACACACATCTCTTATGTCATGACGAGCATAAAAGCCAATGACAACCACCCCTATCTATAAATGTGTTGCCATAGCAAGCGTCCCAAAAATGTGAAAAAAGTCAATGGGAAGTGAAATTTTTAGTTTGTTGTAGGCAAATAAAACTTGGTACACACATCCACCATGGGCTTATGAACAAAAAAGCCAATGGGGACCACACCCTATCACACACAGGAAGGCGGCCATTTTGAATTGAAAATGTGAACCGACTTAAAATACACCTCTTTTTTAAAAGTACACAGAAAAAAGCTGCTTCATTCCACAGACACCAAACTTGGGCAAAATGAGCTAAACACATGTATGTAAAAGAGACAAGTGTTTTTCTAGACTTTTCTGCTCGAGTTATATTTTTTTTTATTATAATTTGGTATATATTTTTTATTAAATTTTTTTTACAAAATGATCCTAAATTTGACCCAGTAACCGTGCAACTAAAAGTCATTTTTATTGGTCCCAGACTTCAAGCTCGGCGAAAAATTTATGTATTTGAAGTCCCCGAAAAAAAATTACAAAAAATGACTCAGTGGCGACCCCTAGAAAAGTCAAAATACATTGGGCCTATGGAAAAAGAAAGTAACTTTTTCCAATGTAGAAATACAAAACTTGGTACATCCATAGGACACCTCAGGACAAACAGAAAAGTTTATTACAGCCATATCGTAAACTCAACAGAAAATCTACTATGTTGGGTGGAATGCGTGACCACCTAAATCGCACCCCTTCTGTCTAAGGCGGCAGTAGCTCAGTGGTAGAGCGGCCGTCCTTCAACCGGAAGGTTGAAGGACAGTTCATACTGTCGTTGTGTCCTTGGGCAAGACACTTAACCCACCTTGCCTCCAGTGTCTGTAGCACTGGTGTATGAATGTGTGTGACTGTAGAGGTGTGTTTGGTGGTGGTCGGAGAAGGTTGAGCGCCGTTTGTGTGGCAGCCCCCATCTCTGTCTGCCCCAGGTGTGAATGTGTGTGAATGGGGTGAGTGGTAAGCACATTGTAAAGCACTTTGTGGTCTATATCTGTGAAAGGTGCTATATATATAAATAATACTTACTTACTTACTTACTTACTAAAGGCTTTTCATCTAAACAGCTCCAAATTTGGTGAGTATCATCTAGACACGTGTGCAAAAAAAAGTTATCAATTTGTTTTTGATACATTTGTGGCTGTGGTCGTAATGAGTCTGTGAAGAGGCAACCTTTGGGAAATAAATGCCATTTCCCAATTGCCAGGATCCTTCCTTTAGAGGAGGCCCCTCCAGAGCCACGGCTAGAGTCTTAGAAAACTCCTCAGAATCCTTTTACCGTGAAGTTTACGCTTTAACACTAGAAGTCCCAGGGAGCAGCCATTTGGCTTTTCTACCTATAAAACCCGCCGGTCAGCCGATGGGCTGGAAGGCTTTAGACTAATATCCTTAATCAGCTGTGAACAGTTGCTTTTGTTATGTAAACTATGTGGGGCCTATAAAGCCCGCTGGACAGCCGATGGGCTGGAAGGCTTAAGACTAACAGTTGCTTTTGTTATGTAAACTATGTGGGGCCATGCTAAGCCACTTCAAGGAAACTTGTGTTTCACTTTGCCATCTTAGGGAGAAAACACACAAGGTTTTTTTTTTCTTTGTTGCTGAGATTTATTGATAAAAATAGTACAAAATAAAATAAAGAAACCAACCATTTGTACACATATTTGGCTCTTTTTCCAGGGCTAGGTGTGGAGGGTTGTGTCCGAAGCAATTGTTCTTTTTTTGCCTTCTTCGCACACATACACACGTGGACAAAAATGTTGGTACCCTTCGGTCAATGAAAGAAAAACTCACAATGGTCACAGAAAAAACTTTATTCTGACAAAAGTAATAATAAATAAAAATTCTATGAATGTTAACCAATGAAAGTCAGACATTGCTTTTTAACCATGCTTCAACAGAATTATTTAAAAAAATAAACTCATGGAACAGGCCTGGACAAAATTGATGGTACCCCTAACTTAATATTTTGTTGCACAACCTTTTGAGGCTATCACTGCAATCAGACGATTCCTGTAGCAAACTGCTCCAGTTGTTTTCGGTTTAAAGGGTGTCTTTTCCAGACGGCATGTTTCAGCTCCTTCTAAAGATGCTCAATAGGATTGAGGTCAGGGCTCATAGAAGGCCACTTTAGAATAGTCCAATGTTTTCCTCTTAACCATTCTTGGGTGTTTTTATCTGTGTTTTGGGTCATTGTCCTGTTGCAAGACCCATGAGCTGCGACTGAGACCAAGCTGTCTGACACTGGCCAGCACATTTCTCTCTAGAATCCCTTGATAGTCTTCAGATTTCATTGTACCCTGCACAGATTCAAGACACTCTGTGCCAGATGCAGCAAAGCAGCCCCAGAACATAACAGAGCCTCCTCCATGTTTGACAGTAGGGACAGTGTTCTTTTCTTGATATGCTTCATTTTTCCGTCTGTGAACATAGAGCTGATGTGCTTTGGCAAAAAGTTCCATTTTTGTCTCATCTGTCCATAGGACATTCTCCCAGAAGCTTTGTGGCTTGTCAACGTGTAGTTTGGCATATTCCAGTGTAGCTTTTTTATGATTTGTTTTCAACAATGGTGTCCTCCTTGGTCGTCTCCCATGTAGTCCACTTTGGCTCAAACAACGACGGATGGTGCGATCTGACACTGATGTTCCTTGAGCATGGAGTTCACCTTGGATCTCTTTAGAAGTCTTTCTGGGCTCTTTTGTTACCATTCGGATTATCCGTCTCTTTGATTTGTCATCAATTTTCCTCCTGCGGCCACATCCAGGGAGGTTGGCTACAGTCCCATGGATCTTAAATTTCTGAATAATATGTGCAACTGTAGTCACAGGAACATCTAGCTGCTTGGAGATGGTCTTATAGCATTTACCTTTATCATACTTGTCAATAATTTTCTTTCTATTCTCCTGCGACAACTCTTTCCTTTGCTTCCTCTGCTCCATGTTGAGTGTGGTACACACCATGTCACCAGACATCACAGTGACTACCTGAAGCCCTATAAATAGGCCCACTGACTGATTACAAGATTGTACACACCTGTGATGCTAATTAGTGCACACACCTTGGATGAACATGTCCATTTGGTCACATTATTTACAGTCTTACAGTACTTCCGCACCATCTGGTCCATCACATCCACGCCGCACTTTGTGGTGTTGTAAAGGGTGACAGTGTTTGGCTTCCTTTTGGTGGTATTTTCAGTCTGAATCACGCTGTGCATACTGCTAAGAATGTAGACAGTCTTCTTCCGTTTGAGCGCATACGTCAGCGTAGCAGGTCTGCTGACCAGCAGTCACATAGTGATGGAACCTTGGTAAGCCCCCAAGATGACAATTGCAATAAATGCCATTAGTTCAGGAGGGCCATGAACCAATGAACATGCTCAGTTTCCTGTGCATGTTGAATAGTCCATTCTTGAATGCTATGAAGCATGTCAAGAGTGATGAAACATCTGCAGTGTGAACAAATTCAAATTGTGAGCAATGGAAAAGTCAAATGATATCACAAATGCATGCATAGATACTAATAATAATTCCAGTATCTCCTTCTCTGTATCGAATAATGTCTGAAATATCTTCCTAAATAAAAGATACAACTAAAGCAAAGAAACAACTAATAATGTTTGCACTTCAGATGGCAGTCAATGTCTGCTAATTAGTAGTACAAACAAAAAAGTGGACAATACAAAAAAGGCAAAGTAAATATTTATGTCACTCCACTCTGCTTTTTTGCTGTTTTCCACTTACTGGTTTGAAATTAAATAGGAAATAATATGAAATGAAACTTAACCTGAAGACAGATCAGACAGCTCTGAGTCCGAATCCGGCTGAAGTTCTATGTCTTCTCCATCTGAGTCACAAGGGTTTACTTCACTCAGGATCATTTCCAAGGCCTGCCGAGTTCTCTGCTTTTAGCAGTCCTTCCTCTCCCACACATACAAACAAGCCACCAGCAACCATTCACACACACACCTCCAACCCCCCTGCAGATTGCTCAGGTAATGACCATATTTACACATGAATTGATGCTAATGATAGCCAAAAGACTAGCCAGTTAGCTTCCACTTGGCTAAAGGAGGGTTACAAATTCCTGGGACTTCTAGTGTTAAAGCACGAAATGCACTCCTCCGAGTGCATGTGTCCCCGCGGTCTCAATGGAGGCGAGGGCCTTTATCGCAGCTTGCGGCTTTAATTAGGCCCGAGCCGGTGATGACCGGGAGGGCCTATTGTTTTTGCTCGAATTTTTTTTTTTTTTTTTTCTTTCTTTTTCTGCAAAATGATCCTAAATTTGACCCAGTGAACATGCACGAAAAGTCATTTTTATTGGTCCCAGACTTCAAGCTCGACGAAAATTGTATGTATTTGAAGTCCCCGAAAAAAAATGACGAAAAATGACTCAGTGGCGACCCCTAGAAAAGTCAAAATACATTGGGCCTATGGAAAGTGAAAGTAACTTTTTTGCAACGTAGAAAAATGAAACTTGGTATATCCATAGGACATCTCAGGGCAAACAGAAAAGTCAATGACAGCAACACCCTAAACTTAACAGGAAGTCCGCCATGTGGGGTGAAAGCGCGCCACTAAAATCGTGACTTGCGAAAAAGATGCAAATCATTGTGTTTTAATCTAAATGGCCCCAAATTTGGTGAGTTTATTCTAAACACGTGTGCCAACCAAAGTTGTGACTTTGTTGTTGATATCTTATCGGGTATGGGTGTGGCAAGCCTGTAACGAGGTGGACATTTTTGTGAAAATTAAATGTCTCTTAACTCTCAAACGCCTTCTCGGATCGAGTTGGACCCAAAAAGGCGTTTGTGCACATTCATGACCTGAACACAAAAATATGTAAATAAAAGGGTTATCTTTAGAAATGGCTCTCCAGCGCCCCCTACAAACATATAATGGGACCCAAGAATTTAGTTTGTCATAGAGACATGAAATTTGGTACACACATCTCTTATGTCATGACGAGCATGAAAGCCAATGACAACCACCCCCTATCTATAAATGTGTTGCCATAGCAACGTCCCAAAAATGTGGAAAAAGTCAATGGGAAGTGAAATTTTTAGTTTGTTGTAGGCAAATGAAACTTGGTACACACATCCAGTATGGGCTTATGAACAAAAAAGCCAATGGGGACCACACCCTATCACACACAGGAAGGCGGCCATTTTGAATTGAAAATGTGAACCGACTTAAAATACACCTCTTTTAAAAGTACACAGACAATAGCTGCTTCATTCCACAGACACCAAACTTGGGCAAAATGAGCTAAACACGTGTATGTAAAATAGACAAGCTGTTTTCTAGACTTTTTGCTCGAGTTATATTTTTTTTATAATAATTCGGTATATATTTTTTTATCATATTTTTTCTGCAAAATGATTCTCAATTTAACCCAGTAAACGTACAACTAAAAGTCATTTTTATTGATCCCAGACTTCAAGCCCGGCGAACAATTTATGTATTTGAAGTCGCGAAAAAAATACGAAAAATGACTCAGTGGCGACCCTACAAAAGTCAAAATACATTGGGCCTATGGAAAGTGAAAGTAACTTTTTCCAACGTAGAAAAATGAAACTTGGTATATCCATAGGACACCTCAGGGCAAACAGAAAAGTCAATGACAGTCACACCCTAAACTTAACAGGAAGTCCGCCATGTGGGGTGAAAGCAGCCACTAAAATCGCACCCCTTGCGCAGAAAGATGCAAATCATTGTGTTTTAATCTAAATGGCCCCAAATTTGGTGAGTATCATCTAGACACGTGTGCCAACCAAAGTTGTAACTTTGTTGTTGATATCTTATCGGGTATGGGTGTAGCAAGCCTGTAACGAGGTGGCCATTTTTGTGAAAATAAAGCGTCTCTTAACTCTCAAACGCCTTCTCGGATCGAGTTGGACCCAAAAAGCGTTTGTGCACATTCATGACCTGAACAAAAATATATAAATAAAAGGGTTATCTTTAGAAATGGCTCTCCAGCGCCCCCTACAAACTTATAATGGGACCCAAGAATTTAGTTTATTATAGAGACATAAAATTTGGTACACACATCTCTTATGTCATGTGAGCATAAAAGCCAATGACAACCACCCCTATCTATAAATGTGTTGCCATAACGTCCCAAAAATGTGAAAAAGTCAATGGGAAGTGAAATTTTTAGTTTGTTGTAGGCAAATAAAACTTGGTACACACATCCACCATGGGCTTATGAACAAAAAAGCCAATGGGGACCACCACCCTATCACACACGGCGGCCATTTTGAATTGAAAATGTGAACCGACTTAAAATACACCTCTTTTAAAAGTACACAGAAAAAAGCTGCTTCATTCCACAGACACCAAACTTGGGCAAAATGAGCTAAACACATGTATGTAAAAGAGACAAGTGTTTTTCTAGACTTTTTGCTCGAGTTATATTTTTTTATTATAATTATATATTTTTATTATAATTTTTCTGCAAAATGATCCTCAATTTAACCCAGTAAACGAACAACTAAAAGTCATTTTTATTGGTCCCAGACTTGAAGCTCGGCAAAAATTATGTATTTGAAGTCCCGAAAAAAAATGAAAAATTACTCAGTGGCGACCCTAGAAAATTCAAAATAATTGGTTCTATGGAAAATGAAAGTAAATTTTTCCAATGTAGAAATACAAAACTTGGTACATCCATAGGACACCTCAGGGCAAACAGAAAGTTTATTACAGCCATACCGTAAACTCAAGAAAATCTCTATGTTGGGTGGAATACATGACCACCTAAATCGTACACTTTGTGCTAAAGGGTTTTCATCTAAACAGCTCCAAATTTGCTTTAAAGCACGACATGCAATCCTCCGAATATATGTGTCCCTGCGGTCTCAAGGGAGGCGAGGGCCTTTATCGCCGCTTGCGGCTTTAATTATTATTATTATTATTAGGTGTATTTTAAGTCGGTTCACATTTTCAATTCAAAATGGCCGCCTTCCCGTGTGTGATAGGGTGTGGTCCCCGTTGGCTTTTTTGTTCATAAGCCCATGCTGGATGTGTGTACCAAGTTTCATTTGCCTACGACAAACTAAAATTTTCACTTCCCATTGACTTTTTCCAAATATTTGGGATGTTGCTATGGCAACACATTTATAGATAGGGGGTGGTTGTCATTGGCTTTTTTGCTCGTCATGACATAAGAGATGTGTGTACCAAATTTCATGTCTCTATGACAAACTAAATTCTTGGGTCCCATTATAAGTTTGTAGGGGGCGCTGGAGGGCCATTTCTAAAGATAACCCTTTTATTTACATATCTTTGTGTTCAGGTCATGAATGTGCACAAACGCCTTTTTGGGTCCAACTCGATCCGAGAAGGCGTTTGAGAGTTAAGAGACGTTTTATTTTCATAAAAATGGCCACCTCGTTACAGGCTTGCCACACCCATACACGATAAGATATCAACAACAAAGTCACAAATTTGGTTGGCACACGTGTCTAGATTATACTCACCAAATGTGGGGCCATTTAGATTAAAACACAATGATTTGCATCTTTTTGCGCAAGGGGTGCGATTTTAGTGGCCGGGCGTTTCACCCCACATGGCGGACTTCCTGTTGAGTTTAGGGTGTGACTGTCATTGACTTTTCAGTTTGCCCTGAGGTGTCCTATGGTTGTACCAAGTTTTGTATTTCTACATTGGAAAAATTTACTTTCATTTTCCATAGAACCAATGTATTTTGACTTTTCTAGGGGTCGCCACTGAGTCATTTTTCATATTTTTTTTTCGGGTTCTTCAAATACATAGATTTTTGCCAGGCTTTAAGTCTGGGACCAATAAAAATGACTTTTAGTTGCACGTTTAATGGGTCAAATTGAAAATCATTTTTCAGAAAAATTAAAAAAAATATATATATACCAAATTATAATAAAAAAAAATATAACTCGAGCAAAAACAACAAGGAAAACGCCTGTCTATTTTACACACATGTGTTTAGCTCATTTTGCCCAAGTTTGGTGTCTGTGGAATGAAGCAGCTATTTTCTGTTGTTTTTTAAAAGAGAGGTTGTATTCTAAGTCAGTTCACATCTTCAATTTAAAATGGCCGCCTTCCCGTGTGTGATAGGGTGTGGTCCCCATTGGCTTTTTTGTTCATAAGCCCATGCTGGATGTGTGTACCAAGTTTCATTTGCCTACAACAAACTAAAAATTTCACTTCCCATTGACTTTTTCCACATATTTGGGATGTTGCTATGGCAACACATTTATAGATAGGGGGTGGTTGTCATTGGCTTTTATGCTCGTCATGACATAAGAGATGTGTGTACCAAATTTTATGTCTCTATGACAAACTAAATTCTTGGGTCCCATTATAAGTTTGTAGGGGGCGCTGGAGAGCCATTTCTAAAGATAACCCTTTTATTTACATATCTTTGTGTTCAAGTCATGAATGTGCACAAACGCCTTTTTGGGTCCAACTCGATCCGATAAGGCGTTTGAGAGTTAAGAGACATTTTATTCTCACAAAAATGGCCACCCTTTTACAGGCTTGCCACACCCATACCCGATAAGATATCATAAACAAAGTCACAACTTTGGTTGGCACACGTGTCTAGATGATACTCACCAAATTTGGGGCCATTTAGATTAAAACACAATGATTTGCATCTTTTGCGCAAGGTGCGATTTTAGTGGCCATGCGTTTCACCCCACATGGCGGACTTCCTGTTGAGTTTAGAGTGTGGCTGTCATTGACTTTTCTGTTTGCCCTGAGGTGTCCTATGGATGTACCAAGTTTCATTTTTCTACATTGGAATAAAGTTACTTTCACTTTCCATAGGCCCGATGTATTTTGACTTTTCTAGGGTCGCCACTGAGTCATTTTTCGTATTTTTTTTTCGGGGACTTCAAATACATAAAATTTTCGCCGGGCTTGAAATCTGGGACCAATAAAAATGACTTTTAGTTTTACGTTTACTGGGTTAAATTGAGGATCATTTTGCAGAAAAATATGATGAAAAATATATACCGAATTATAATAAAAAAATATAACTCGAGCAAAAAGTCTAGAAAAACGCTTGTCTATTTTACATACATGTGTTTAGCTCATTTTGCCCAAGTTTGGTGTCTGTGGAATGAAGCAGCTATTGTCTGTGTACTTTTAAAAAGAGGTGTATTTTAAGTCGGTTCATATTTTCAATTCAAAATGGCCGCCTTCCCGTGTGTGATAGGGTGGTCCCCATTGGCTTTTTTGTTCATAAGCCCATGGTGGATGTGTGTACCAAGTTTCATTTGCCTACAACAAACTAAAAATTTCACTTCCCATTGACTTTTTCACATTTTTGGGACGTTGCTATGGCAACACATTTATAGATAGGGGTGGTTGTCATTGGCTTTATGCTCGTCATGACATAAGAGATGTGTGTACCAAATTTTATGTCTCTATGACAAACTAAATTCTTGGGTCCCATTATAAGTTTGTAGGGGCGCTGGAGAGCCATTTCTAAAGATAACCCTTTTATTTACATATTTTTGTGTTCAGGTCATGAATGTGCACAAACGCCTTTTTGGGTCCAACTCGATCCGAGAAGGCGTTTGAGAGTTAAGAGACGTTTTATTTTCACAAAATGGCCACCTCGTTACAGACTTGCCACACCCATACCCGATAAGATATCAACAACAAAGTCACAACTTTGGTTGGCACACGTGTCTAGATGATACTCACCAAATTTGGGGCCATTTAGATTAAAACACAATGATTTGCATCTTTCTGCAAGTGCGATTTTAGTGGCCGCGCGTTTCACCCCACACATGGCGGACTTCCTGTTAAGTTTAGGGTGTGACTGTTATTGACTTTTCTGTTTGCCCTGAGGTGTCCTATGAATGTACCAAGTTTCATTTTTCTACGTTGGAAAAAAGTTACTTTCACTTTCCATAGGCCCAATGTATTTTGATTTTGTAGGGTCGCCACTGAGTCATTTTTCGTTTTTTTTTTCGGGACTTCAAATACATAAATTTTTCGCGAGCTTGAAGTCTGGGACCAATAAAAATGACTTTTCGTGCATGTTCACTGGGTCAAATTTAGGATCATTTTGCAGAAAAAGAAAGAGAAAAAAAAAAAAAAAAATCCGAGCAAAAACAATAGGCCCTCCCGGTCATCACCGGCTCGGGCCTAAATTAAAGCCGCATAGCGGCGATAAAGGCCCTCGCTCCTTGAGACAGCGGGACACATGCACTCGGAGGATTGCATTTCGTGCTTTAAAGCGTAAACTTCACGGTAATGTCAAATAACCGGGCCTGTGCTACTGCTTGGGCCTGCTACACCACCTTGTAATTTAGAGTTAAAGGTCTCCACAATCCCTGGTTTTCCTGGGAGCTGTCTGAACCTTTGAAAATAATAGATTATGCTTGGGCTAAGGCGAGAAAAACAAAGTACTGGCTGGAGATTTGAGATGACTCAGGAATCGCTGCACTCCCCTGTTTAAAAAGGCAAAATGTAAATATTACTTGTCTAAAAGTACAAGGTTACAAGTTCCAAAGGATTCTGAGGAGTTTTCTAAGACTCTAGCCATGGCTCTGGAGGGGCCTCCTCTAAAGGAAGGATCCTGGCAATTGGGAAATGGCATTTATTTCCCAAAGAAATGGCTGCCTCTTCACAGACTTGCCACACCCATACCCGATAAGATATCAACAATAAAGTCACAAATTTGGTTGGCACACGTGTCTAGATGATACTCACCAAATTTGGGGCCATTTAAATTAAAACACAATGATTTGCATCTTCTTGCGCAAGGGGTGCGATTTTAGTGGCCATGCGTTTCACCCCACATGCCGGACTTCCTGTTTAGTTTAGGGTGTGGCTGTCATAGACTTTTATGTTTGCCCTGAGGTGTCCTATTGATGTTCTAAGTTTCATTTTTCTACGTTGGAAAAAAGTTACTTTCACTTTCCATAGGCCCAATGTATTTTGACTTTTCTAGGGGTCGCCACTGAGTCATTTTTCATTTTTTTTTTTCGGGGACTTCAAATACATACATTTTTCGCCGGGCTTGAAGTCTGGGACCAATAAAAATGACTTTTAGTTGTTGGTTTACTGGGTCAAATTGAGAATCATTTTGCAAAAATTATAATAAAAAAATATATACCGAATTATAATAAAAAAAAATATAACTCGAGCAAAAAAGTCTAGAAAAACACTTGTCTCTTTTACATACATGTGTTTAGCTCATTTTGCCCAAGTTTGGTGTCTGTGGAATGAAGCAGCTATTTTTTGTTGTTTTTTAAAAAAGAGGTGTATTGTGAGTCGGACCAAATTTTCAATTCAAAATGGCCGCCTTCCCGTGTGTGATAGGGTGTGGTCCCCATTGGCTTTTTTGTTCATAAGCCCATGCTGGATGTGTGTACCAAGTTTCATTTGCCTACAACAAACTAAAATTTTCACTTCCCATTGACTTTTTCCACATATTTGGAACGTTGCTATGGCAACACATTTATAGATAGGGGGTGGTTGTCATTGGCTTTTATGCTCGTCATGACATAAGAGATGTGTGTACCAAATTTCATGTTTCTATGACAAACTAAATTCTTGGGTCCCATTATAAGTTTGTAGGGGGCGCTGGAGAGCCATTTCTAAAGATAACCCTTTTATTTACATATCTTTGTGTTCAGGTCATGAATGTGCACAAACGCCTTTGGTTCCAACTCGATCCGAGAAGGCGTTTGAGAGTTAAGAGACGTTTTATTTTCACAAAAATGGCCACCTCGTTACAGGCTTGCTACACCCATACCCAATAAGATATCAACAACAAAGTCACAACTTTGATTGGCACATGTGTCTAGATGATACTCACCAAATTTGGGGCCATTTAGATTAAAACACAATGATTTGCATCTTTCTGCGCAAGGGGTGCGATTTTAGTGGCAGCGTTTCACCCCACATGGCGGACTTCCTGTTAAGTTTAGGGTGTGACTGTCATTGACTTTTCTGTTTGCCCTGAGGTGTCCTATGGATGTACCAAGTTTCATTTTTCTACGTTGGAAAAAAGTTACTTTCACTTTCCATAGGCCCAATGTATTTTGATTTTGTAGGGGCCGCCACTGAGTCATTTTTCGTAATTTTTTTTCGGCGACTTCAAATACATAAATTTTTCGCCGAGCTTGAAGTCTGGGACCAATAAAAATGACCTTTCGTGCATGTTCACTGGGTCAAATTTAGGATCATAGGTCAACAAGAAAGATAAAAAAAAAAAAAAAAAAATCCGAGCAAAAACAATAGGCCCTCCCGGTCATCACCGGCTCGGGCCTAATAAACAAAAAGAGGAAATGTCTGCAGAAAGGTATTGTGCACTGTTTCTTCAGAATATGTGTGTCTTTTACCTTTTATCTGCTCAAAGACAGACTCATGAGTGAAGACCCTTATTCTAGTTTTCGAAGTTTCCATCTGACCTTCTACTTTGTTTAGTTGTGTTTAAAATGTTCATTATTTGATGAGAATTGTACAAATATTACGTCAACATTATTTATTAAAAGGTGAGACAGGGTCCCCCCCCGGCAGGGATTAGAAATACACCTCACATAAATGCTATTAAACTTAGTTCATCAGAAGATCTGGTCTAACAATATATATCAATGTATTCGGCAAAATTCAAAGTTCTACAATGAACTGGTCTCGTGTTTGTTGTAGAGACCAGAATCATGCAGGACTGTTCTCTCAAGGTTCATAACTCTATCACACACCTGGGCCAAGTCTCTGCTTAAGTTAAACCTTCTTGAATGCTTTGAAGAAATGAAACAGAAGATAGAATACTGGAGGACTCTACTTTTATCTTTGATTGGAAGAGTAAACGTCATTAAAATACCTCTCTTTTAAAACGTGAACAAAGTAAATCCACAACCT
The DNA here is from genome assembly GCA_024416835.2 of Perccottus glenii. Lineage (NCBI taxonomy): Eukaryota > Metazoa > Chordata > Actinopteri > Gobiiformes > Odontobutidae > Perccottus > Perccottus glenii. Next base: position 1,196,661 of record CM044548.2, on the reverse strand, counting down.
TTTTAAAAAAACAGTGAAGGTACACTTGTACGTCTTTTTTGGGATTGTCTTATTATTTAAAGGTTGTGGTCCAGTATTTTTCCTTTCTGTAGTCGAGGGGTTTTAGTGCCAGATCCTTGGAGCAGAGGTCGCGCTAGACTTTCTCACTCTCCGTCTTTTTAACAGAGTCTTAAAATTTCTGTCATAATCGATCATACTTTAAGAATACTTAAAATAGCTTTTTGTTTTACTCAGACTTTAAGAAATTAGGATAGAGTCTAGTATAGAGGACAGATTATTTCTTTTATTTATGAACAAAAATGGCACTTCATTTTTTTTTATCATAGGATTCTTTGTGCTTGAACAAGCCGTTATAAAACGCAGTATATTACACAATATAATCCCGACTACAAAAGGAAATAACAATAATGAACTTAACTCTGAGGTTTTGGAGGTTTTGAGGCGGTTTGAAATAGTAATGAGCGATAAACTGATTTCCTTCAGATACCAAGTAAAATGCAGGATCAATGCCAATACTTTGTATAAAAATCTAGTGTGTTTGGAAAACCCAAATCAAAGTAGTGTATTTTAAATTAAAGACAAATTAAGACTTCAGCTCACAGCGGCTGTTTTACTGCAAGCACTGTATATTTGAATGACACCAAGCTCATGATCTGATCTACAGGCAGCTTTAATCCTATTATTAGTTCTATTAAACTGATGTGAAGGGATCTCAGGAACACACACATTACTCCAAGCTTATGGATCTATGTATTTATTGTATAATTATTTATTTACTGATTTCAAAACTATATTTCATCATTCCAACAGCTCCACAGGTTCTCTCTCTGTACCTGGATAAAGCCTCAGCAGCACCAAAGGACTCAGCACCAAAGTACTCAGCAGCATCAAAGGACTCAGCACCAAAGGACTCAGCAGCATCAAAGGACTTAGCAGCATCAAAGGACTCAGCACCAATGGACTCAGCAGCATCAAAGGACTCAGCACCAAAGGACTCAGCAGCATCAAAGGACTCAGCAGCACCAAAGGACTCAGCAGCATCAAAGGACTCAGCAGCATCAAAGGACTCAGCACCAAAGTACTCAGCAGCATCAAAGGACTCAGCAGCATCAAAGGACTCAGCAGCATCAAAGGACTCAGCAGCATCAAAGGACTCAGCACCAAAGTACTCAGCAGCATCAAAGGACTCAGCACCAAAGGACTCAGCAGCATCAAAGGACTCAGCAGCACCAAAGGACTCAGCAGCATCAAAGGACTCAGCAGCATCAAAGGACTCAGCACCAAAGTACTCAGCAGCATCAAAGGACTCAGCAGCATCAAAGGACTCAGCAGCATCAAAGGACTCAGCAGCATCAAAGGACTCAGCACCAATGGACTCAGCACCAAAGGACTCAGCAGCATCAAAGGACTCAGCACCAAAGTACTCAGCAGCATCAAAGGACTCAGCAGCATCAAAGGACTCAGCACCAAAGGACTCAGCAGCATCAAAGGACTCAGCAGCATCAAAGGACTCAGCACCAAAGTACTCAACAGCACCAAAGGACTCAACAGCATCAAAGGACTCAGCACCAACGGACTCAGCAGCACCAAAGGACTCAGCACCAATGGACTCAGCACCAAAGGACTCAGCAGCATCAAAGGACTCAGCACCAAAGGACTCAGCAGCATCAAAGGAATCAGCAGCATCAAAGGACTCAGCACCAAAGGACTCAGCAGCACCAAAGGACTCAGCAGCACCAAAGGACTCAGCAGCACCAAAGGACTCAGCAGCATCAAAGGACTCAGCAGCATCAAAGGACTCAACAGCACCAAAGGACTCAGCAGCATCAAAGGACTCAGCAGCACCAAAGGACTCAGCAGCACCAAAGGACTCAGCAGCATCAAAGGACTCAACAGCACCAAAGGACTCAGCACCAAAGGACTCAGCAGCATCAAAGGACTCAACAGCACCAAAGGACTCAGCACCAAAGGACTCAGCAGCACCAAAGGACTCAGCACCAAAGGACTCAGCAGCATCAAAGGACTCAGCACCAAAGTACTCAGCAGCACCAAAGGACTCAGCACCAAAGGCCTCAGCAGCACCAAAGGACACAGCACCAAAGGCCTCAGCACCAAAGGACTCAGCAGCATCAAAGGACTCAACAGCACCAAAGGACTCAGCAGCATCAAAGGAGTCAGCAGCATCAAAGGACTCAACAGCACCAAAGGACTCAGCAGCATCAAAGGACTCAGCAGCATCAAAGGACTCAGCACCAAAGTACTCAGCAGCATCAAAGGAGTCAGCAGCACCAAAGGACTCAGCACCAAAGGACTCAGCACCAAAGGACTCAGCAGCATCAAAGGACTCAGCACCAAAGGACTCAGCAGCATCAAAGGACTCAGCACCAAAGGACTCAGCACCAAAGGACTCAGCAGCATCAAAGGACTCAGCAGCATCAAAGGACTCAGCACCAAAGGACTCAACAGCACCAAAGGACTCAGCAGCACCAAAGGACTCAGCAGCACCAAAGGACTCAGCATCATCAAAGGACTCAGCACCAAAGGACTCAACAGCACCAACGGACTCAGCAGCACCAAAGGACTCAGCAGCATCAAAGGACTCAGCACCAAAGGACTCAACAGCACCAAAGGACTCAGCAGCACCAAAGGACTCAGCAGCACCAAAGGACTCAGCAGCATCAAAGGACTCAGCACCAAAGGACTCAACAGCACCAAAGGACTCAGCAGCACCAAAGGACTCAGCAGCATCAAAGGACTCAGCACCAAAGGACTCAACAGCACCAAAGGACTCAGCAGCACCAAAGGACTCAGCAGCATCAAAGGACTCAGCGACTCAACAGCACCAAAGGACTCAGCAGCACCAAAGGACTCAGCAGCACCAAAGGACTCAGCAGCATCAAAGGACTCAGCACCAAAGGACTCAACAGCACCAAAGGACTCAGCAGCATCAAAGGACTCAGCACCAAAGGACTCAACAGCACCAACGGACTCAGCAGCACCAAAGGACTCAGCACCAATGGACTCAGCACCAAAGGACTCAGCAGCATCAAAGGACTCAGCACCAAAGGACTCAGCACCAAAGGACTCAGCAGCATCAAAGGAATCAGCAGCATCAAAGGACTCAGCACCAAAGGACTCAGCAGCATCAAAGGACTCAGCAGCATCAAAGGACTCAGCAGCATCAAAGGACTCAGCAGCATCAAAGGACTCAACAGCACCAAAGGACTCAGCACCAAAGGACTCAGCAGCATCAAAGGACTCAACAGCACCAAAGGACTCAGCACCAAAGGACTCAGCAGCACCAAAGGACTCAGCACCAAAGGACTCAGCAGCATCAAAGGACTCAGCACCAAAGTACTCAGCAGCACCAAAGGCCTCAGCACCAAAGGACTCAGCACCAAAGGACTCAGCAGCACCAAAGGACTCAGCACCAAAGGACTCAGCAGCATCAAAGGACTCAGCACCAAAGTACTCAGCAGCACCAAAGGACTCAGCACATAAGGCCTCAGCAGCACCAAAGGACTCAGCACCAAAGGCCTCAGCAGCACCAAAGGACTCAGCACCAAAGTACTCAGCAGCATCAAAGGACTCAGCACCAAAGGACTCAACAGCACCAAAGGACTCAGCAGCACCAAAGGACTCAGCAGCATCAAAGGACTCAGCAGCATCAAAGGACTCAGCACCAAAGGACTCAACAGCACCAAAGGACTCAGCAGCACCAAAGGACTCAGCAGCATCAAAGGACTCAGCAGCACCAAAGGACTCAGCAGCACCAAAGGACTCAGCAGCATCAAAGGACTCAGCAGCAAAGGACTCAACAGCACCAAAGGACTCAGCAGCATCAAAGGACTCAGCAGCACCAAAGGACTCAGCAGCATCAAAGGACTCAGCAGCACCAAAGGACTCAGCAGCACCAAAGGACTCAGCAGCATCAAAGGACTCAGCAGCAAAGGACTCAACAGCACCAAAGGACTCAGCAGCACCAAAGGACTCAGCAGCACCAAAGTACTCAGCAGCACCAAAGGACTCAGCACCAAAGTACTCAGCAGCATCAAAGGAGTCAGCAGCATCAAAGGACTCAACAGCACCAAAGGACTCAGCAGCATCAAAGGACTCAGCAGCATCAAAGGACTCAGCACCAAAGTACTCAGCAGCATCAAAGGACTCAGCACCAAAGGACTCAGCACCAAAGGACTCAGCAGCATCAAAGGACTCAGCAGCATCAAAGGACTCAGCACCAAAGGACTCAACAGCACCAAAGGACTCAGCAGCACCAAAGGACTCAGCAGCATCAAAGGACTCAACAGCACCAAAGGACTCAGCACCAAAGGACTCAGCAGCATCAAAGGACTCAACAGCACCAAAGGACTCAGCAGCACCAAAGGACTCAGCAGCATCAAAGGACTCAACAGCACCAAAGGACTCAGCACCAAAGGACTCAGCAGCATCAAAGGACTCAACAGCACCAAAGGACTCAGCACCAAAGGACTCAGCAGCACCAAAGGACTCAGCACCAAAGGACTCAGCAGCATCAAAGGACTCAGCACCAAAGTACTCAGCAGCACCAAAGGACTCAGCACCAAAGGCCTCAGCAGCACCAAAGGACACAGCACCAAAGGCCTCAGCACCAAAGGACTCAGCAGCATCAAAGGAGTCAGCAGCATCAAAGGACTCAACAGCACCAAAGGACTCAGCAGCATCAAAGGACTCAGCAGCATCAAAGGACTCAGCACCAAAGTACTCAGCAGCATCAAAGGAGTCAGCAGCACCAAAGGACTCAGCACCAAAGGACTCAGCACCAAAGGACTCAGCAGCATCAAAGGACTCAGCACCAAAGGACTCAGCAGCATCAAAGGACTCAGCACCAAAGGACTCAGCACCAAAGGACTCAGCAGCATCAAAGGACTCAGCAGCATCAAAGGACTCAGCAGCACCAAAGGACTCAGCATCATCAAAGGACTCAGCACCAAAGGACTCAACAGCACCAAAGGACTCAGCAGCACCAAAGGACTCAGCAGCATCAAAGGACTCAGCACCAAAGGACTCAGCACCAAAGGACTCAGCAGCATCAAAGGACTCAGCACCAAAGGACTCAGCAGCATCAAAGGACTCAGCACCAAAGGACTCAGCACCAAAGGACTCAACAGCACCAAAGGACTCAGCAGCACCAAAGGACTCAGCAGCACCAAAGGACTCAGCATCATCAAAGGACTCAGCACCAAAGGACTCAACAGCACCAAAGGACTCAGCAGCACCAAAGGACTCAGCAGCATCAAAGGACTCAGCACCAAAGGACTCAACAGCACCAAAGGACTCAGCAGCACCAAAGGACTCAGCAGCACCAAAGGACTCAGCAGCATCAAAGGACTCAGCACCAAAGGACTCAACAGCACCAAAGGACTCAGCAGCATCAAAGGACTCAGCAGCATCAAAGGACTCAGCACCAAAGGACTCAACAGCACCAAAGGACTCAGCAGCACCAAAGGACTCAGCAGCATCAAAGGACTCAGCAGCAAAGGACTCAACAGCACCAAAGGACTCAGCAGCACCAAAGGACTCAGCAGCACCAAAGGACTCAGCAGCATCAAAGGACTCAGCACCAAAGGACTCAGCAGCACCAAAGTACTCAGCAGCATCAAAGGACTCAGCAGCACCAAAGGACTCAGCAGCATCAAAGGACTCAACAGCACCAAAGGACTCAACAGCATCAAAGGACTCAGCACCAACGGACTCAGCAGCACCAAAGGACTCAGCACCAATGGACTCAGCACCAAAGGACTCAGCAGCATCAAAGGACTCAGCACCAAAGGACTCAGCACCAAAGGACTCAGCAGCATCAAAGGAATCAGCAGCATCAAAGGACTCAGCACCAAAGGACTCAGCAGCATCAAAGGACTCAGCAGCATCAAAGGACTCAACAGCACCAAAGGACTCAGCACCAAAGGACTCAGCACCAAAGGACTCAGCAGCATCAAAGGACTCAGCAGCATCAAAGGACTCAACAGCATCAAAGGACTCAGCACCAAAGGACTCAGCAGCACCAAAGGACTCAGCAGCATCAAAGGACTCAGCAGCATCAAAGGACTCAGCAGCATCAAAGGACTCAACAGCACCAAAGCACTCAGCACCAAAGGACTCAGCAGCATCAAAGGACTCAACAGCACCAAAGGACTCAGCACCAAAGGACTCAGCAGCACCAAAGGACTCAGCACCAAAGGACTCAGCAGCATCAAAGGACTCAGCACCAAAGGACTCAGCACCAAAGGACTCAGCAGCACCAAAGGACTCAGCACCAAAGGACTCAGCAGCATCAAAGGACTCAGCACCAAAGTACTCAGCAGCACCAAAGGACTCAGCACATAAGGCCTCAGCAGCACCAAAGGACTCAGCAGCACCAAAGGACTCAGCACCAAAGTACTCAGCAGCATCAAAGGAGTCAGCAGCATCAAAGGACTCAACAGCACCAAAGGACTCAGCACCAAAGTACTCAGCAGCATCAAAGGACTCAGCACCAAAGTACTCAGCAGCATCAAAGGACTCAGCACCAAAGGACTCAGCACCAAAGGACTCAGCAGCATCAAAGGACTCAGCAGCATCAAAGGACTCAGCACCAAAGGTCTCAACAGCACCAAAGGACTCAGCAGCACCAAAGGACTCAGCAGCATCAAAGGACTCAGCAGCATCAAAGGACTCAGCACCAAAGGACTCAACAGCACCAAAGGACTCAGCAGCACCAAAGGACTCAGCAGCATCAAAGGACTCAGCACCAAAGGACTCAACAGCACCAAAGGACTCAGCAGCACCAAAGGACTCAGCAGCATCAAAGGACTCAGCAGCAAAGGACTCAACAGCACCAAAGGACTCAGCAGCATCAAAGGACTCAGCAGCACCAAAGGACTCAGCAGCATCAAAGGACTCAGCAGCACCAAAGGACTCAGCAGCACCAAAGGACTCAGCAGCATCAAAGGACTCAGCAGCAAAGGACTCAACAGCACCAAAGGACTCAGCAGCACCAAAGGACTCAGCAGCACCAAAGTACTCAGCAGCACCAAAGGACTCAGCACCAAAGTACTCAGCAGCATCAAAGGAGTCAGCAGCATCAAAGGACTCAACAGCACCAAAGGACTCAGCAGCATCAAAGGACTCAGCAGCATCAAAGGGCTCAGCACCAAAGTACTCAGCAGCATCAAAGGACTCAGCACCAAAGGACTCAGCACCAAAGGACTCAGCAGCATCAAAGGACTCAGCAGCATCAAAGGACTCAGCACCAAAGGACTCAACAGCACCAAAGGACTCAGCAGCACCAAAGGACTCAGCAGCATCAAAGGACTCAGCACCAAAGGACTCAACAGCACCAAAGGACTCAGCAGCACCAAAGGACTCAGCAGCATCAAAGGACTCAGCAGCAAAGGACTCAACAGCACCAAAGGACTCAGCAGCATCAAAGGACTCAGCAGCACCAAAGGACTCAGCAGCATCAAAGGACTCAGCAGCACCAAAGGACTCAGCAGCACCAAAGGACTCAGCAGCATCAAAGGACTCAGCAGCAAAGGACTCAACAGCACCAAAGGACTCAGCAGCACCAAAGGACTCAGCAGCACCAAAGTACTCAGCAGCATCAAAGGACTCAGCAGCACCAAAGGACTCAGCAGCATCAAAGGACTCAGCAGCACCAAAGGACTCAGCAGCACCAAAGGACTCAGCAGCACCAAAGTACTCAGCAGCATCAAAGGACTCAGCAGCACCAAAGGACTCAGCACCAAAGGACTCAACAGCACCAAAGGACTCAGCAGCACCAAAGGACTCAGCAGCATCAAAGGACTCAGCACCAAAGGACTCAGCAGCACCAAAGGACTCAGCAGCATCAAAGGACTCAGCAGCACCAAAGGACTCAGCAGCATCAAAGGACTCAACAGCACCAAAGGACTCAACAGCATCAAAGGACTCAGCACCAAAGGACTCAGCACCAAAGGACTCAGCAGCATCAAAGGACTCAGCAGCATCAAAGGACTCAGCACCAAAGGACTCAACAGCACCAAAGGACTCAGCAGCACCAAAGGACTCAGCAGCATCAAAGGACTCAGCAGCACCAAAGGACTCAGCAGCACCAAAGTACTCAGCAGCATCAAAGGACTCAGCAGCACCAAAGGACTCAGCACCAAAGGACTCAACAGCACCAAAGGACTCAGCAGCACCAAAGGACTCAGCAGCATCAAAGGACTCAGCACCAAAGGACTCAGCAGCACCAAAGTACTCAGCAGCATCAAAGGACTCAGCAGCACCAAAGGACTCAGCACCAAAGGACTCAGCACCAAAGGACTCAGCAGCACCAAAGGACTCAGCAGCATCAAAGGACTCAGCACCAAAGGACTCAACAGCACCAAAGGACTCAGCAGCACCAAAGGACTCAGCAGCATCAAAGGACTCAGCACCAAAGGACTCAGCAGCATCAAAGGACTCAGCACCAAAGGACTCAGCAGCATCAAAGGACTCAGCACCAAAGGACTCAACAGCATCAAAGGACTCAGCACCAAAGGACTCAGCAGCATCAAAGGACTCAGCACCAAAGGACTCAGCAGCATCAAAGGACTCAGCACCAAAGGACTCAAAAGCACCAAAGGACTCAGCAGCACCAAAGGACTCAGCAGCATCAAAGGACTCAGCACCAAAGGACTCAGCAGCACCAAAGGACTCAGCAGCACCAAAGGACTCAGCACCAAAGGACTCAGCAGCACCAAAGGACTCAGCACCAAAGGACTCAGCACCAAAGGACTCAGCACCAAAGGACTCAGCAGCATCAAAGGACTCAGCACCAAAGGACTCAGCACCAAAGGACTCAGCAGCACCAAAGGACTCAGCACCAAAGGACTCAGCAGCACCAAAGGACTCAGCACCAAAGGACTCAGCTCCAAAGGACTCAGAGAGTGACGTCTGTCGCTCTAGCAGCACCCAACCCTCTCCTCCTATTTCAGATTGTCTCATTATATTGTGTGTTATAATTGATTCTCAGATAGTTCTCAGAGAACGAGCTTTGTCCTCCCACACACATTACATACGGCTGCTTCCTTTGTTTACATTCAGTTGTTGTCAACTGGACTGAGTGAGTGAGCAGCGTGCTGTGATGCTCACGTACGTATTTGACAGCTGATTAGGGTACGACAGGTGGAAGAAGAAGTAGATCGTACCAACTGGGTATCATTTAGAAGAGAGACAAATAGTATCAAAAAAGACAAGATAAAGTCCTTAGTCCTTTCACCACCAACTGGACAGACGTACGAATTACAATAAATCACCCTCAGAGTAATCTGTCAAAATGACTGATGGCATTCAGATTTTTACGGTACTGCAAAAGATATTTGCGGTAGGACGGCATGCATAGGTAAAAATATGTAACACAGAACATGTTAAAATGAATTCAGATACGTTTGTACATATCTACAGTTATCTGGGGTTGTATGTCTGATTGTTACTTTGACTTTAGCTACGTGTAGTAGTTTAACCCAGTGTGAATCAGTTGTGAGAAGATGTCCTTAACATGTGCATCATGTCCATCATGACCCTTTATGAAACCCTTGTGAAATATGCAAAAGCTGTGCTTACGCCTCGTTTAAAACTCTTAAAATCATCTCTTCAAATTAACATCATGGTGCCAGGACAACTGCCTCTCTCTGAATGTGAGCAAAACAAAAGAACTGATTGTAGACTTCAGGAAGACGCAGCAGCAGCCCTACACTCCTCTTATGATAAGCGGGACCCCTGTGGAGAGGGTGAGTAGCTTCAAGTACCTTGGTGTAAACATCTCTGAGGACCTGACTTGGACTACCCACACTCAATCACAGGTAAATAAAGCCAGGCAAAGACTGTACTATCTGCGACAGCTGAGGAAATTCAGGGTCTCACCAGCAATCCTGAAAACTTTCTATTCTGGAGCTATAGAAAGTATATTGACTCAATGTATCTCTGTGTGGTATGGGAACAGCTCCAGTCAAGACTGCAAAGCCCTGCAGAGAGTTGTGCGCTTAGCTGAGCGCATTTCAGGGTCTGCTCTCCTCTCTGCAGGACATCTACCACAAACGCTGCAGAAGCAGAGCTGCAAAAATCACCAAAGACTCCACCCACCCCAGTAATCATATTTTCACTCTGCTGCCATCTGGTAAGCGCTACCATAGCCTGATGGCAAAAACTGAGAGACTTAGGAGGAGTTTTTTCCCACAGGCCATCAGGCTCTTGAACTCAAAACCAGCCACCTCACACTGACACACTGACAGTGTCACTCTGTTTTGCTACAAACTGTTTTGCACATTTGCTTCCTGCACCTTCATGTGATTCTTAATATTTAAGACCACAGCTAAATGCATATATGCACACTGTACATCCCTGTACATTTTTTAATATTTTAAGTCTACAGTTTACATTCATGTACATTATTTTGCAATCTAGATGTATTCCCACATTACACACTTTTTATATTTTTTAGATTTTATTCTTATATTTTTTATTGTTTACTTTTATTTCATTCTTATATAGCTACATTTATGTATATTTTCATCTGTGTGTTTTCCTAAATAATTGCACTGTCCATGGAGCGGACCTGACTCACATTTCACTGCTGGTTATATATGCTGTATATAATTTTGTATGTGACGAATAAAAATCTTGAATCTTGAATCTTCAAATGACTTTACTGGAAAAGTCCAAATTTGATCATTTTGAATGAGTTAATTATGAGTGCAACAATACTCAGCAGACAAACACTTTGTGCGCCTGGTTCGACAGCGGGAATGAACCATTGATTATTTCTATTAGTATCTTATTATTATATTTTACAATTATTATATTTATTTGTGGTTTATCTAATTAGCAACAGTAGCCTTTGAGCCAGATAGGTAATGTAGGCCCATAAGCAATCAAGCAATCATAAGCTACTAACTAATTAGGAAGAGCTGGAAGGAGCAGAGATGAAGATGTTGAGCTTCTCTTTGGGAAAGACAAGGCATGAATCCATGAGAGGGACGGCTCAGGTCAGAGGTCAGAAGCCCGAGAGGTCAGACTGAGATAGTTTGGACCTGTTTAGAGAAGGGAGAGTCAATTCATCCCAAGGTTCCTCAGGTTTGGAGCACAGTGGCTGAGGTGTTAGTCGTCCTATATCCAGGAAGTTAGCGGTTCGATCCTCGCTCTCCCAGACCATTGTGTCCTTGGGCAAGACTGTCAGGGAAATATTTTAATTTTGTCTAATAAAAATGTCCAAGCAACCAACTTAGTATAATTGTCATCCTTTTTGCCTCCAGCCTCTGTGTCACTGGTGTACGAGTATTTTCAGTGGTGGTCACAGAACAACATCTCTGTCGGTCTTCCCCAGGGCAGCTGTGACTACAGAGGTAGTTTACCACCACCAGTGTGTGACTGTGGAGTGTGAATAATGTACCTAACTGCTTTAAGTCCCTTGCAGAATGTCCAATCATTATATCATTTTTATGTTTTTAACAGAAACATGGTTAAACAGCAAGACTGGAAATGCGGTCCTTATTGAATCCTTTGTGTTTCAGGACGAACGAACACTTTAGGATGGTGTTCTTTTTTTGAGGGAAACACTTGTCCTTCATGACAGAGTTCAGCAGTTTCTGTCTGAAGTAGACGCCTGTGCTGTTCAGCTGGACCAGATGAATAAGGGCAAAAATGGTGAATGGTGGGCAGTTTGGTGGGGGCAGTGGGTGGGGTACTTTCCATCCTCGGTTTAGCCTTGACTCCTGTGACGTTAGGGGCCTCTCTGGTTCTGACTCTGACTGGGGTTGGGATGGGAGTCACCAGTGGAGTCAACAGTCTTGTAACAACAGCCACAGAGTTTAGAGTTAATCATACACAAAAGAACAAAGCCAGTGCAGCTTTTGAAAAGTTTATAAAAGATGTAAATACTGTCCAGGACTGTCTGGATGAAATCACCCACGAGCCTCCACACGACCTTCAAGACAACCCTGTTGTGGGAGGTCTGAAGGTAGTTGGTAAAGCTGTTGGTGTAGCTAAGGGCATGGACACACTTGTTGAAAGTGTCTCTGCTTTCAAAGTGTCCAGAGTAGCGTCAGACCTTCCAGAAATGGGCCAGGCAGCAATCAAAGCCCCCTGGCCATGTCCAGAGCAGCTAGAGGTGGGTTCATTGCAGTTAATGCTCTGTTCCTTGGCATGGATATTTTCTTTATTGTCAAAGACAGCAAAGGTCTGTCCAAAGGAAGTGAAAGTAAAATCTCCAAATTTCTCAGAGCCAGAGCTGCTCAGGTCAACTCGTGGCATAAGATCTGTGATTCTCTGCAACGAGGTCTGGAGGATTCAAAACAAAATCAAACCATCCTCTGGAATCCTTTTCATCCAGATTCAGAGTGACTCAGTGACAGATGTCTAGATCCACCACGAGACTTTGTGGATCTCACTCAGTGCCTTTCCCTGTCATACACTAAAGATCACTGTTAAACTAATCTGATCTGGATTTGGGCCTGTCTCTTTTCATTTTGACAAATAATTTTTTTTAGATTTAAGTGGGTGCACGTGGCAGAGTGGTTAGCACTCCTGCCTCACAGCAAGAAGGTCGTGAGTTCAAACCCCGGCCGACTCAAACATTCTCGGCCGACTCCGGTCTTTCTGTGAGGAGTCTGCATGTCCTCCACGTGTTACTGTGGGTTCTCTCCGGCTCCTCCCACCGCCCAAACACATGCATGTTTAGGTCAATTGGCAAATCTTAAGTGTCCCAAATGAATGTGAAAGTGAATGGTTGTCTGTCACTCTTCTGTCTCTAAATGTTAGCCCTGCGACTAACTGGTCACTGTCCAGGGTTTACCCCGCCTCAGGCCCAAAGCTGCTGGGATAGGCTCCAGTCACCCGTGAGCCCTAACAGGACCAAGCGGTAGAAAATGAATTTAGCTTAAAAGTAGGTCTGGTTTAAATCTATTTCCAACATTAATAATGTTTCACCTGTATCCTGGTAAAATAGGGTTGGGGTAAATCTGTTCTCAGTCTATTAAAGCTTGTTCTAGAATCCTTCAGTCTTGTGTGGTTTCTGTAAAGTCTGTGTTTGTGAATTTATGGAGCCAGACTCAATCTTTATCACTTTATGCTCAGTCAGTTGTGTTTATGTCCACAACAGCTAAAGGTGTCCTAACAGTCAGCTGTATTAGGAAAATGAGTTTCTATGCAATAAACACAATAATAGAACCTGACTCTGCCAGATAGAACTGCTCACAGAACAATCCTTTTTACAGAACCATCTCTTAAGGTTCCCGTTGAAAGCGTTTGCAAAAGGGAGGCGCCTTCTGTCAGAAACTTGGTAGGTGATTGGATGAAGCACCGACTAGTATCTGCCTACCACAAGATTTGTTTTAGCAGATCATAGCAACGATTCATTTGACATAACCAGAAGAAACAACACACCACTGTAACAGTTTTGGCAAAGGGAATCTGTTAATAAAAGGAACGTTAACTAACACTGAATTAGTAAAACAAGGACATTGGGCAATCAATCGAGTGTTTATGTACAGTTGTGCTCATAAGTTTGCATACCCTGGCAGAATATGTAATTGTTTGGACATTTTTTTTGGTGGTTGGGTGATGCCATTTATTGTCAAACAACTGTGTTTACTCTTTTTTTTTTTTCATTGACAACGGCCTTTTTTTTTTTGGCATGATAACATGCACACAAGTTGACACTAACAGGTTTGAAAGGCTACTAAAGGTAACCATCATCACATTTGTTTCCTTGTGATCAGTGTGTGTATAAAAGGTCAGTAAGTTTCTGGGCTCTTGACCAACCCTTGCATCTCTCATCCAGTGCTGCACTGACATTTCTGTATTTCTCTGAGTCATGGGAAAAGCAAAAGAATTGTCAAAGGATCTGTGGTTAAAGTTGAACTGTATAAAACAAGAAAGGGATATAAAAAAATATCCAAGAAATTGAGAATTCCAATCAGAAATGTTTAAACTCTAATAAAGAAGTGGAAAAAGAGAAATTCTGTTGAAACCAAACAAAGGTCAGGTAGACCAACAACAAGTTCAGCCACAACTGAAAATGGTTCAGGATGCAAAGAAAAACCCACAAATAACTTCAGCTGAAATACAGGACTTTCTGAAAAAAATGATGTGGCAGTTTTTCATGATGCACAATAAGGAGGCACTTAAAGAAAAATGGGCTGCATAATCAAGAAATAAATTACTACGCAAATGCCACAAAGCATCTACCTACCACAAAAGACTTCAAGCTGTCATTGATGTTTAAGGTGTAATACACAGTATTAAGAACTGAGGTAGTTTCTGTTCTCATTATGATTTGAAAAGAGTAAACACAGTTGTTTGACAATAAATGGCTTCACCCAACCACTAACTAAGAGTGAAAGAAAAGTTTTTGTGTTATCATTCATGTTCTCTGAAAAATGACCAATCAGAAATTCTGCCAGGGTATGTAAAATTATAAGCATAACTGTATTTAGGATATGCCAAAGCTAGTAGGAATAACAAATAACAAACATCTTATCCTTCTAGAAACTCCTTTAGTGCCACATGTTTTAGCATTAGCAAAAGACGTTAGCATCAACGTCATAAACTTAAACAGATCTTCATTTGTGTCAGAGCAACAGTTTTTTTATGTCAGAAGTGAAAGTGAAAGAAGCCTTTTGCTGCTGAGTTCCAAACGATGAAACAATGGTTCTACGTCACAAAGACTGTTCTAGTTTAGTCAGTACGACCTGGAAGTGGTGCTTTTGGGCTGTTTTCTGTTTAGAAGTTCACTGTGGGTCAGTCTGGCAGCCGTCCCGTTGTGGGGGGTGTGTGTTCTGCTCACATAGATTTTTCTCTCCACACTGGCTCTTTACATTTGCTTCTCAACCTGCTTTCCTCAGTCTGCAGCCATTTGTTTGTGTGTTTATTTCAGCAGGACAGAGAAACGCAGAATCAAAAAGCAGGTTCAAAGTTCATAAACAGCTTCACATTTACAGATAATTGACAGTTTTACAGTAATTATCAGATTAAACCAGGAACATTCAGGTAAACTGCAGAGAAGGCTGTGGTACAGAAACTTTACAGATAATATGTCCAATCAATGAAACAATAAAATGTAGAAATTCAATAAATAACATTGATTAATTCTGGACGACATGTAATTTAGTGAAGAGGTGCTGATGTAGGCTGGAGCTTACAGGTCATTAAAAGTCTTTTAAAATCAATCCAAACACCAACATGGAGCCAGTGTAAAAAGGCTGAAGTGTGTGTTCACTTTCTTCAGACGATCTGTTGAGTTTAGAACAGAATGTCTTTTGAGATTATTTTGTTGTATTTAGAATAAAACAGCTCCAACACACTCGTCCTCTCATGTATTAGGAAAAATATATAAATAAATAATGTAAAAACCTTATTTGAAATGAATGAAAGTGTGTTCAATAGTGACGTGTTCAACAGACTTTCACAATAAAAGAGTGTTTAAAAAGCTGCTGCGCTCCTCCAGAGCAGTGTGTGTGAGAGAATACTGGCTGCTGTTTGCTTTAATGACACTAATATGTGTTGGATTCTAAAGAGGTCTGAGGTAAAGCACATGCACAAGTCCCTTTTCCTCACGTTCTTCAAGTGTTCTTTGAATAAATACAGACGAATGCAGAGGAAACACAAGAAGAACAGGGTTTAATAAAGAATAAATGAGATCCTTTCTTACACAAGGAACATGATTCTCTTTGGACCTGTTTCTAATCTCTGCTTATCTCTCAACCTTTGACACAATAAAAGAATAAAACAGAACTTTATTATTCTTTGAGCAACACAGTGTACTTTGACACAGAGCTGTGTCGACATCACAGCGTTCTGTCTCTCCTAAAACCACACACTGGAGCGTGTTACTGAGGAATAAAGACTGGGATTTGGTGAGTCTCACTGTTGAAGTTAAAATGGCTGAGAAGATTGCACTTGTTGAAGACTTCCTGACCTGCTCTATTTGTTTGGAGACGTTTAAAGAGCCTGTGTCTCTGAGCTGTCTCCACAACTTCTGCTCCAGCTGCCTCCAGAAATACTGGGACCAGAGCAAAACCAGGAACTGCCCTGTTTGTAGAAGGAAGTTGTCTAAAGATATAGTTGTAAACTTTGCTCTGAAAAAGCTGGCCGACTCTTTTGCTGGGAGACAGGAACCTGGTTCATCTGAAAAACTAAAGGTAGAGAGTGAAGAGGTGGTTCAGTGCAAACATGGAGAGGATCAGAGAGTGTTCTGTAAAGACGAGGCCCGAGTGCTGTGTCCCGTCTGTGAGTTCTCTCTGCACCAACAGCACACGGTGGTTCCTGTGGAGACAGCAGTGAGTGAGCTGAAGGAGCAGCTCCGATCAGACCTCCAGTCTCTCACAGAAAAGAGAGAAGGCTACAAAACACTGGAGAAAAGCTACGAGGAAATGCTCCAACACTCAAAGAAACAGGGCGTGTACTGCGAGCGACAGATCCGAGCCCTGTTCGAGCGGCTGCACCAGTTCCTCAGGGAGGAGCAGGAGTCTCGTTTGGCAGAGCTGAGAGAGGAGCGGCGCCAGGCCCACAGCCTGAACCCAGAGCTGGAGAGCATCCGGGAGCAGCTGTCCTCTCTGTCCCAGAGCATCCACGCTGTGGAGCAGCAGCTGCAGAGAGACAGCAGGGCTTTCTCACACACTACAGCCTCACTCAGAGCCAGGCCCAGGCCCAGGCCTCACAGCCCCACCCACAGCCGGGGTCAGGACTCCTGATAAACCAGGCCCGAGTCCTGGGAAACCTGGGCTTTAAAGTCTGGGAGAAGATGAGGAGCCTGGTCCAGTACAGCCCTGTCCTTCTCGACCCAAACACTGCAAACGGATGTTTCTCTCTGTCTGAGGATCTGAGCAGCTTTAGACAAGGAGACACTTATCAGCAGCTCCCTGACAATCCAGAGAGATTCACTAATTATGCCAATGTCCTGGGCTCTGAGGGCTTCAGCTCTGGGACACACCGCTGGGACGTGGAGGTGGGGGACCATCCTGACTGGAACATCGGTGTGGCCAAAGAGTCAGTCGACAGGAAGGGAGAGAGACCTGCTTCACCCGAATATGGACTCTGGTGTTTGTGTCAGGACAGTGGTGAATACAATAACAGTTGTGGTGAGACAGTCTCAGTGAAGAGACGTCCTGAGAAGATCCAGGTCGAACTGGACTACGACATGGGACAGGTGTCCTTCTACGACGCAGACGACATGACTCACCTGTTCACTCACAAAGACACTTTTACTGAGAAACTCTTCCCTTTTTTCAGTGTTGGACCTAAGGACAAAACCAAAGACATTAAGATCTGTCCCAGAGTCTCCTCAATGTGTCTCCTCAGTGTGTCTCCTCAGTGTGTCTCCTCAGTGAGTCTCCTCAGTGTGTCTCCTCAGTGTGTCTCCTCAGTGTGTCTCCTCAGTGAGTCTCCTCAGTGTGTCTCCTCAGTGTGTCTCCTCAGTGAGTCTCCTCAGTGTGTCTCCTCAGTGTGTCTCCTCAGTGAGTCTCCTCAGTGAGTCTCCTGACTGGATTATTTTGGATTAAACAGGTGTATTCTCAGATGTTTCCGCTGTATTCTAGTGTTAGACCAGATTCAGTTTTAATTCTGTCTTTGATTGTGATGAGTGGAATATAAAGATGTACAAACATTAATTTTAGTTCATTTCATAAAGTCTTATGTTGATGATATTCAAGGTGAAGCTCTAAAGTGCTGTGGGAAACACTGATGACTCATATTTAGCACATGCTACAAATGAACATGTTTATGAGCCGCTCTTTCGTAGAAATGTAACAAATGCAGTAGATTTCTCACAGCAGTGGCAAACGCTGATGGACAGATTTATAAACCTGCCGATAGTGTCACATTTAGACGAGAAAGTGTCATTTTTATTCATGTTTTTAACGTTTTTCTCAAAGTGCTTGATGTTGCTGATGTTCTCAGATGTTCTGTCTCTTGAGTTTATTTTTCTGGAGTTTGTGGAACGATGGCTCCAAGTTTCAGAAAACGTGCTTTTAATGTAAATCCTTTCAGTTCTTCTCACTGTGGCTTTGCTTTGGCGCCACCTGCTGTTTGTCTTTTTCAAATCCAACACGCTCTGATCTGTTCTATTCAATAAAACAAAGACATTTTCTCAGTTCAGAGACAGTTTGGAAGTTTGGGAGAATGTTGGCTCAAAGATGAATTAAAGTAAAGTCTTGTTTCTCTGGAGCTGTAAATGTCTCTTTTTATCACAAATGTAAAAGAACTAAGACTTCTGTTTTAATAAGAACTTGTGCTTTTTGTGTAAAAAATGACATTAGGACAAAGACAGACAGTTTTAAAGTGAGCTGCTTTTAATAAATAAAAGGGACGGGTTTCATTTCCTGAAAATAAAAGCTGTGTGACATTCATTTGACTTTTTACAAACGTAAAGGTTTGAGCTCAGCATTAAACCTAACGACCAAAAAGAAAGACCTCATTATATTTATCCTTCCTTTTTTTATTGATATGACACTTGGCCTTTAATGAGTGTTGATTTAACACTGATATAAACTCCTGGCACTAAGACCTTTGATAGAATTCCACTGATTTCTGTTTCAATAAAAAGCAGAAAAGGCCTAAAACAAATAAAGTTTTGACCAAAAACATTCACATTCTTTAAATAAAAAGTCAAAGCAGTGCAAAAAGTGAAGCGTCTAGAGTCAAGTGTGTTCAATAGTGACGTGTTCAACAGACTTTCACAATAAAAGAGTGTTTAAAAAGCTGCTGCGCTCCTCCAGAGCAGTGTGTGTGAGAGAATACTGGCTGCTGTTTGCTTTAATGACACTAATATGTGTTGGATTATAAAGAGGTCTGAGGTAAAGCACATGCACAAGTCCCTTTTCCTCACGTTCTTCAAGTGTTCTTTGAATAAATACAGACGAATGCAGAGGAAATACAAGAAGAACAGGGTTTATTAAAGAATAAATAAGATCCTTTCTTACACAAGGAACATGATTCTCTTTGGACCTGTTTCTAATCTCTGCTTATCTCTCAACCTTTGACACAATAAAAGAATAAAACAGAACTTTATTTGTCTCTGAGCAACAGTTTATTGTATTATTTGGATCAATTATTGATTGAGAATCTACAGAAGTGGAAACATATGATGTACAGGATTCTTCTCTTTCCTCGAGAAGGCTCAGAAACACAAAAGTATCATTCTGATATTTAACTGAGACTAATTTCCTCTGTCAGTGACATCCACAGAAATAGACTTAAATACATATTTTTATGAAGCATAGTTGCAAACAAAAAAAAAGTAAAACATTAATATTCATTAAGTTTCTGTAACAGATCTATTCAACATTTATTCTTTTTGCTGCTGAGAGCTCTAACTGAGCTATCTCTGTATAAAACAAGAGCCAGGGGCCAGTTCCACTGATGTTGAATGAATGTGACATTAGGCTCCAGAGAAAGGCAGAACAGTGAGGTGATAATAGACAGTCCTGACGAGAAGAGCCAGGAACAGTGAACCTTGTGGAGCAGGTGTTACTCGTTAACACAACTGCAGCCATTTACAGGAAGTCTTCAATGAAGCCCATATTGTTGAGAACTGAGCACAAATATCAGACACAATGGTGTTCTGATTTGGAAGAGGCATCTATAACATGGAGTAGCCTGAGTACGTTCTCTGAAGCTAACCTTGATTTGATGAACCCAGTTTGATCACAATGGACCAGGTGTGTCATGTGTTGCTCCAGTCTCAAAGTGAAGACCTTTGCAAAAACCTTAAGTTCAGTTTTTAGAAGACTAAGAGGGCGGTAGGAGGAGCATGACTTGATCTTTGTGATTGTAAAAAGGCTTGTGTGTGTGGACTCTGTTTAGTGCAGGTTCACAGAGATGCTGTTGACTTTCAGCTGCAGTCTGTACTTTTGACATTTAACACTTCATCTAAAGCCAACACATGATGGACTCTCACAGCTCAGTGGAGTGAGGCTGAGCACAAATAATGTCTGAGGCCTTTGAGCAGAAGGGAACAGGTTTAGTCTGAGACAACAGCTCCATCTGCTGGAGCAGGTCAGAGTCACATCCAGCTGTGACCGGTCGAACAGGAACAAGAACAGAACTTCAAAATAATTAATGTTGTCGGTTTATTCTCCATTGTCCCATTAGAATTCACCTCTGCCTTTTGTATCATCGGGACGGACTGGGGAGAAAAACTGCTGGGTTTGTTTTGCAAAACTTAGTAAAAATAATCATTTAAAATGCATATAATTACAAAAAGAAAATTTAAAAGGTAATGATTTTATTTTATTTGTTAAATCAACATTTGTTCAAAAAACTAAATTTAATAAATACAAATAAAATGACCAAATAATTCACAGCAACAATAATTTTACTAAAACAAAGCCACATAATTGTTTACTTTTTATAAAAATAAAGCATATCAACTTAAACCTGAAAAAAACTAAAGAGTGGAAGAAGAACTAAAGCTAATAACCTACATTGTTCACGAGTAACTGAGTTTTTTTCTGCCACTTTAAGACATTTTTACAATTTTGAAGTGTTAAATGTGTTAAATGTGTTAAATGTGAGCACAGAGCTGTATTTTGTGCGGCTCTCTGCAGTGCACTTTAGAGAAGACTGTGTTTCCTTGTGTTTGTGTCTTTGAAGCTGGGTGGTGTCTGGGCCAAGTTCCTGGAGTCTGAATTACTCCTAACACACCTGCTGCTCATCAGACTCACCTGCCACAGTCTTCTTCAGACCTCCACGGGTTGCCAGATTGTCCGTTTCCTGTGTTACACTACGTGGCCCAAATCCCCTAAAGTTTGTATTTTCATGTTTGTGGAAACTTGTCTTACTACATACCTTTTGTGTTTGTACAGAACTCTTTTTTTTTTTAAATAAACCTTTTGAACTGTCATTCAGTCTCAGTGTCAGCCTTCTTGGTCCTCCAGCTTTTCGTTCAAGCCCAGCCCAACTGTAACATGTTTGACTGTTGGTGTGCTCCAGTGTCTGTGGCTCTGGTCTGTGAATGTGTGAGAATACAGTATTGTTCAAAATAATAGCAGTACAATGTGACTAACCAGAATAATCCAGGTTTAATTTTTTATTGCTAAGTGATAAACAAGTTCCCAGTAGGTGCAGGAGATTCTCAGAAAACAAACAAAACCCAGCATTCATCATATACACACTCTTAAGGCTGTGTCATTGGGCAATTAGTTAAAAGGAGTGTGTTAAAAAAAATAGCAGTCTCTGCCGTTGACTGTACAAACTCAAAACTATTTTGTACAAACGTTTTTGTTTCTAGGATTTATCAAGCCTGTGAACACTAGACTAATATTTAGTTGTATGACAACAGTTTTTTAAAACTGCTTCTGTATGGCCCCTCTCAGCTGTTATTCCACTCCATGATTCTTTAACAACATTCCACAATTCGTTTACATTTCTTGGTTTTGCTTCAGAAACAGTTTCTCGATTGGATTAAGGTCCGAGGATTGGGCTGGCAACTCCATAACATTAATTTTGTTGGTTTGGAACCAAGTCTTTGCTCGTTTACTGTGTGTTTGGGGTCAGTGTCTTGAATTGTGTTGAAACAAACATTTCAAGGACATGTCCTCTTCAGCAAAAGACAACATGACTCTTCAAGTATTTTGACAAATGCAAACTGGTCCATGATCCCTGGTATGTGATAAATAGGCCTAACACCATAGTAGGAGAAACATGCCCATATCATGATGCTTGCTTCACTGTCTTCACTGTCTTCACTGTCTTCATTGTCTTCACTGTCTTCACTGTCTTCACTGTCTTCATTGTCTTCACTGTCTTCACTGTCTTCACTGTCTTCATTGTCTTCATTGTCTTCACTGTCTTCACTGTCTTCATTGTCTTCACTGTCTTCACTGTCTTCACTGTCTTCACTTACAGGTAACTCCAGACTGTCTTTGATCCTGGAGCTGATCCTGACCCTTTGTCATTCTGGTTATTCTTCGATCCATGTTGTCTTCTGTTTTCTTCCACGTCTCTCTGGTTTTTCTCTCCATTTTAAGGCATTGGAGGCATTTTATCCTCCTAGTGTACAACGTCCCAGTCCCGGGACGTAAACACGCTTCAAAAAACAGACCGCGTTGTACAATCCCCTCGTAATACAAACCCCGACAATATATATACCAAATTAAAGCTTAAAGTCTCATCTTTCCGGCGATATAAACCATTTCGACACGTTACAACCACAGCGCCGACACCAAAGCCTTTTTTTACAGACAAGCACAAAGATTGAGTTTGGACTTGTCCTACCTTAGATGGCTCTTTTGGACTAAAACAGCTACAAATCCCCATTAGCTTGGTTTCTTTCTGTCCGTAAAGGTCCAGGGAATAATATCCAGTAAAATAATTAGGTCCACAAGACATGTTATATCCTCCAAGGCTCAAAAACTGCAGAGAAGTATTTCATACGACATTTTTTGTCATTTCTATTGATAATAAAAGCCATAAGTCCTTTTGAGACCGCGAAAAAAGCTACTAAAATGCTAACAGGAAGTGTTAGCCTTCGATTGACACCTTTTTCAGCCAATTCTGACGAGTTTAGACCGGGCGGGACCTGGATATGCGCCAATGGCCGTACAGACTCTGCGGCCATTACGCATCACGTAAACGCTTCTAGCACGTTCGTTGTTCTCCGTATATGGTCAATATGACGATAGACGGATAGCCAATGATCTCCCGAGTCCAACGGTGTAAAACATGCCAGGGTTTCCTTCGGCCTGAAGCTTCTGTGCCTCTGCGTAAACACAAGTCTCCTCAATGAGACAGCTTGTGCGTCATATGACGTGCGCATGTTTATTGTGCTTTCACAGTCTTTTTTGCGTAAAAACTATGGCAGAACTTACAAAAATAATAAAATACTTGTTAGAGGATGTAGTGGAGGCATGTGCATTTCTTTTTATTGGCATTTTGGACCAGCAGCAGTCAGAAAGAAAGCGTTTAGAGGGGGGAGGGGGGGATGTGGTCTGATGTGAAGCTCAAGATTTCACTTCTTTTCTTTGTCCTTTCACAGAGGTGCAGTAAAATGCTCCACATGTGACATGCTCTTGTGCTTTCTGCCAACAAGAGACAATGTTGCACATATATTGTGTTGTGGGATGTGTCTCCAGTGTGTTTAGTTAGGACAGCTCAGGGTGTGTGTGAATGACAGTGAGCGCATGCGCGTATCGGAGGAGGGTGCGTTCTCCCTTCCCTAGGTGAGTTCCCGCGGAGCAGCGGAGGAGTGTGTGTGAGAGGAAGGCGGTGACCAGTGTGCAGCTAGAAATGTGTGATGTATTCATGTGCAGCCAGCAAAACAAATAAAGCAGCGGAAACGGCGACAAGTCGGCTCATTGTTCTTATATGCCACCATCACACTAAACAGCGTGAAGTTTAGGGAGTTAACCCCGGGAGGAGAACTTCCGGCCCTGGAGAAGACGGATCTCCCCTGTATCTCCCAACCACGGTTAGGAGACAGAACAGGAAAGGTTAACACTGGCGACCACGAAGGGACAGTTACGTTGTTAAGAGACTGGTAGGCAACAAAATAAAAGAACAATTTAGTAAAGCTGAGTAACAGTGATGCAACTGTAATAGCGGCGGTGCTAAGCTAACACAACATGGCGGCGCTCGTTATCCCTTTGATGTTTACGGACGGGAAACGAACTACTCAAACCCGTTCATGTCACTAACCAATGTTGAGGCCAATAGTCATGATACTATGAAAGCCTATGAACGTAAGACGGAGGGGGAACGCGAACATTATAACCCATTTCTTTGTGATGAACGTTACACTAACCCATTTGCTAATGGAGAAGATCTGTTCGCGCGGTTCGATGGCCCCGCCTGTTTTTCACCTACAAATCCCTTTAGTAGAGGCAGCAGTCAAAGCCACGGCTCCGCGGGAAAGCCGGACAGTCATATTTTCACATACTCCACTTCAGACATTCCAACAAAGGAGCAATATGAAGTCACAAATCCTTTTGCAAATATTCACATGGAAAGTTTTGTACATAGCACACCAGCTATATCCAAACCCAAAGCCTGTACGCTTCCCATGCCTTATTCTTTTACTGATCCAGACCTGACGGGAAAACATGGACATGCCCCATTGCACCAGCCCTGTCCCCCAACACGTAGGAACCAATTTGCACCCCGTCCGCCTCCTCTGTCGGACAGTGATGAGGACTATAACCCCAAAGAGAGAGTCCCCACTCTGCGTCCTGGCCAGTACGACGGCAGCACTCCATGGAGAGAGTTTCTGCACCGGTTTGAGAGCTGCGCAGAGGCAAATCACTGGTCAGTTAAAACAATGGCCATTCAGCTGAAATTCTGCTTCACGGGAGCTGCGGGTGCCATTGTTCACAGAAACCCTCGTTCATCTCGATGGGACTACCGCCGCCTGCTGGAGGAACTGGAAACTGCTTTTGGCCCTTCTTCAGATCATGCAGCGGCTGTAGCAGTAGAGCTGAGACAAAGAGTGTGCAAAGCCGGTGAGTCACTTCATGTGTTCAGAGATGACATTTACGGAAAAGTAGCTATAGCTTATGGTGATTGGTCAGAGGCTGAACAAGACGCTATAGCTGTTGAAGTTTTTACAAATGGACTGGGGTCCAAAAACTGTTAGAAAAACGTCCAGCCACACTAGCCAAAGCTTATGAGATAGCCCATCGCCATGACACCACCAAGAGAGCTGCTTCCTATGTCACCAGCATCATGCGGCCAGTAGCCGGCAACTTAACTGAACGCAGACCCCGGGCCGCTGTTGTCAGAGAACGAGATGGCGATGAGACTGTGGTTACCGCCACTTCTGTAGCTAGCCCAGCACCCAGTCACTTTGACCCACACCTACCGGCAAAAACATTAAAGCAGCACAAGAACTTTAAAACTGGGCGGCAGTAGCTCAGTGGGTAGAGCGGTTGTCTTTCAACCGGAAGGTAGGCGGTTCGATTCCCACTCTCCCCACAGTTCATACTGTCGTTGTGTCCTTGGGCAAGACACTTAACCCACCATGCCTCCAGTGACTGTAACACTGGTGATGTAATGTAAGTCGCTTTGGATAAAAGCGTCTGCTAAATGAATAAATGTAAATGTAAATGTAAAAAATGCGACATCCGCTGCTATAACTGTAGTGGTTGGGGTCACAAACAGAACCAATGCCCGTCTCCTCAAAGAAATACAAAGACTTTTCGTTCAAGCGCCGCCAAGGAAAGCCCGCTGACCACTGTATTCCACCTTAAAGGGCTGAATAGGGAAATGAGCATTCACTTGCGCCTATTTGAGCTGGAGGTGTGTGCAGTCCTGGACAGTGGAGCGCGGAGGAGCGTGCTACCCCTTCACCATTACAACACCATCCACCAAGACACTTCAGCCATCCATTGTAGAGACTCTGCTCGGAGTGGGACCAGGGGACGTACCAGTGCTTGGTGAGGTCAAGATACCGGTCAGTATAAACAACCGTCAAGTCGAAGTGGACTTCCTTGTGGCAGACATAGAGGGCAATGAAGTGCTGCTTGGCCATCCTTTCCTCACTCAAGCTGAGGCTCGTCTTGATTTCGGTAAGCACCGCATGATTCTGTTTGGAGAGGAAGTACCCTACTTTCACCCAGAGTTTGTTCCAAAGTCACACGCTGTCAGAGTAGCCAGAACTATTGTGGTTGAAGCGGGACAGGAGTACCTAGTCAAGGGCAACGTGTACTTTGGCAGAGAAGCTCGAAGAGACATGTTGTTCAGCCCCACCAAAGGGTTTGTGGAAAAGCACAAAATACTCGTTGCTAGAGCCCTAGTCAATGCGCAGCCCACTAACACTATTCCATTACGCTTTTTCAACCCTGGTGATCAGGCTGTGACTATTAAAGAAGGAGCCATTGCAGGCCTCTTACAAGGAGCCGAAGCTCTGTCTTCGCCCGGTGGCTCCACGGAGGCAGACTTTCCCGACGGGCCCCTTGCAGTTCCCGAGTACCTCCAGGAGCTATATGCTCAGAGTTCCACTGATTTTAATGATAATGAAAAAGTTGAATTATCTAACTTGTTGTGTACCTATGAGAGTGTCTTTTCCAGGGGACCTGGTGATCTGGGCCGGACCAGCCTCGTCCAGCATGACATCATAACCCGGCCAGGACCTCCAGTGAAACAGCCTCCTCGCCGCAATGGCTGGGGAGAAGCAGCGGAGTGCGGAGCAGCAGATTAGTGAGAGTCTCCAAAACGGCATCGCCTCACGCAGCCACAGCAGTTGGGCCTCACCGATTGTTATGGTGCGTAAAAAGGATGGGAACTATCGCCTTTGTATAGACTACAGAGCTCTCAACAACCACACCATCACGGACGCGTACCCGCTGCCCCGCATCCAAGACACGCTGGACACCCTCTCCAACGCCAAATGGTTCAGCACTCTGGATCTTACTTTGGGTTATTGGCAAGTGGAACTAACACCAAGAGCCCGCCGCGCAGCCGCCTTTTGCACCCGGAATGGATTATTTGAATGGAATGTTATGCCCTTCGGCTTATGTAACGCGCCGGCGACGTTCCAACGCCTTATGGACCGCGTTCTGGCCGGCATGCAGTGGGAGACCTGCCTCGTCTATCTGGACGACATCATTGTGCTGGCTAAGGATGTGCCTGAGATGCTGCAGCGACTGAGCCAAGTATTCCAGAGACTTAAACAGGCCAATCTTAAACTGAAACCGACCAAATGCTGCCTGTTCCGCCGTCAAGTTGCATATCTAGGTCATATTGTGTCTGAGCACGGTGTGGCCACCGACCCCAATAAAGTCAGCAAAGTGAAAGCTTGGCCCACTACTACCTCAGTCCAAGATGTCAGACGTTTCATTGGCCTCGCCTCCTACTACCGCAGGTTTGTGAAAGACTTTGCCTCCATTGCAGAACCGCTACATAACCTGACCAAGAAAAATGCACACTTCCAGTGGCACGTTGAACACCAAGCCGCTTTCGACATGCTCAAGCATCGCCTCACCACAGCCCCGGTCTTGGGCTATCCACTGGACCATGGTGAAATGATCCTGGACACCGATGCCAGCGACACAGGTATCGGCGCTGTCCTGTCGCAAATGCAGGGCGGCACAGAACGCGTGTTGGCATACGGTAGCCGTAAACTAGGAAAAGCTGAACAAAACTATTGTGCGACGAGGAGGGAACTACTAGCCATTGTCGATTTTACATCTCATTTTCGGCAGTACTTACTTGGGAGGTCCTTCCAGGTACGAACGGATCACAGCAGTCTGCGCTGGCTCACGCGAATGAAAGAACCGGAAGGTCAACTAGCCCGGTGGCTTGAGAAGCTAGCAGAGTACGAGTTTGAGATCATCCATCGCCCAGGTCGTTTACACATAAATGCTGACAGTCTCTCCCGCAGGCCCTGTCGTATGTCGTGTCCTTGTAACCTGCAGGACCCTTATTCGCCGGGAAGAACCACAAGTCACAAAGCGATTCAGTGTGATCTGGACACGGACACCGGCTCCCTGCCATTGAGTACGGTGGGGGTGAGCGCTGCCAGTGTTACTAATGTAGACACTCTAACACAAGCAGAAATTGGCTATGTGACAGACACAAACGAGACCAGACTGTTTCTTGGATGGACTATAGAGGAGTTGCGCCAGGCTCAAGCTGCTGATACAGACATTGCACCCATCAAAGCTTGGTTGGAGGTACTGCACTGGACATCATGGGCCCACTTAATGAGACGTAACGTAAAAACAGTTATATTCTCGTAATACAGGAGTATTTCACAAAATGGACCGAAGCGTTCGCAATCTCGGATGAAAGGGCGGAGACAGTGGCAAACATTGTTGCAACTGAATGGGTGTGTCGTTTTGGAATGCCCCATTCCTTGCACAGCGATCAAGTTGAATTTTGAATCAGCGGTATTCAAAGAAATGTGCCGTTTGTTCGGCATTGACAAAACCCACACTACACCATTCAGACCGCAGTCTGACGGCCAGGTTGAACGTTTCAACGCCACCCTTCAAAAGATTCTGGCGTCTACTGCAGAACGCTGTCACTGGGATTGGGACCTGATGATCCCATATGCAGTTATGGCCTACAGAGCAACCAAGCACAGTGCTACTGGTTTCACCCCTAACTTTCTGATATTCGGTCGTGAAATAAGTGAACCAGTGGACCTAGTGGCTGGTTTGCCCCCAGACTCTGACCATACATCTTCAGTCCCTGAGTATGTGCAACAAATGCGTGATCGGCTGGAATTAGCTCACAATATCACCAGAGAAGCCCTCGGTGAGTCAGTTCAGCGTGCAAAAAGACAATATGACAAAAAACGCTTGCCACACACAGTACAAAGTTGGCGATGCCGTGTGGTACCTCGTCAAGGGAACACGACATGTCAAAAACAAGGTCAAAAAGTTCCTTCCTTCCTACGAAGGACCTTACTTTGTTATGGGACAGTTAGACGATCTGGTCTATCGGATCCAAAAGGGCCCCAGAGCTAAGGTGAAAGTGGTCCACCATGATCAACTTAAAAGCTACCGCAGCCGTGAGCCCCTGGATAATACCTGGGTCCTGGACCAAGTCCAGAGATGGACACCTTCTGAGATCCTGCCACCCACTGTAGACGAGCACCCAGTAGACCAGGAGGATTTCAGCTTACACAGCCTCTACTCTCCTGGCCCTAGTAACTTCCGGCCGTCCACTCCACCTGCTCTTAATTCTCCTACAATGGGGTCTCTTCCATCCACTCCTTCCCATGTGATACTTGACCATGGTGGGGGTGCGGTGGGAGAACCCCGCTACCAGGCTCTGTGCCAACCTCGGCCTCAACGCCAGCGCCGCAGACCGGTCCGGTACGGAGACTGGGTCACTGAGTGAGACAATTATGACAAATTATACTGCACTAGAGACGTTGCAGTTACATTTTGGACTATAATTCAGTTGTTCTATACGTTTCTAAAAAAAAAAAAAAAAAAAAAATGTTTCTTTTCAGACTGGCATGTTATTGCACCCAATGTATGTTCTGATCATCACCACTGGTTACCGAAGGGTAGGGTTTAAAAGAACAGGGAGGTACTCTTATGTTTTATTAGGAACCTTTGGGCTCTATTATTATGTTAATTTCTGTGTCACAATTGAATGAGCTGTAGAACTGTTAGCACGGCGTAGACACTTGTTAAATTGGTATAACCTGCCTATTTGGATTTACGTATTATTTGGAACACAGCTATCTCTTCACCTTTTAGGCCAACAGATATTGAGAGTGTGTTTCATAAGTATATTTAAATGGAATGGAATTAGTGTTAATTGCCAGTCCATGGTGGGGGTAGTGTTGTGGGATGTGTCTCCAGTGTGTTTAGTTAGGACAGCTCAGGGTGTGTGTGAATGACAGTGAGTGCATGCGCGTATCGGAGGAGGGTGCGTTCTCCCTTCCCTAGGTGAGTTCCCGCGGAGCAGCGGAGGAGTGTGTGTGAGAGGAAGGCGGTGACCAGTGTGCAGCTAGAAATGTGTGATGTATTCATGTGCAGCCAGCAAAACAAATAAAGCAGCGGAAACGGCGATAAGTCGGCTCATTGTTCTTATATGCCACCATCACACTAAACAGCGTGAAGTTTAGGGAGTTAACCCCGGGAGGAGAACTTCTGGCCCTGGAGAAGACGGATCTCCCCTGTATCTCCCAACCACGGTTAGGAGACAGAACAGGAAAGGTTAACAATTGTAACATTGACCAACAGATTTATAACCTATGTATATAGTTTTCAGTATGTTTTTTATGTGTGGATATTATTCAAAAATATATATTTTGGCCCATAACACTCATTTTGACTATTTTTTATGTAAATATGTCAATTTGATTGTGTTATTATTATGGAATATTAATTTTCATAACTAATAGAGTGATTATGTTTGTAAATACAGATTCCTCTAGATGTAAGCTTTCAGTAGAGCCCTCATTGATGCCTGTGGGTTGAAGCATTCAGAACTTATTGCACTTTTTCATACGTTTTCCAAATGTCTCCAATTTGGATGAGTTTGGATAAACTATGGTTCCTCTAGAAAACGCATGGACCTACCAACATAAAAAAAATTGTATAAAATTAATTTTTACAGATATTCTTTTCAAGTTTGAAATGTGAGCAGTCATCAAGTTATTATTTTGGCCCATAGTGTGTTTTAGTCCTCAACTACCTCCTGAAGCCTTTTACACCTTTATTTTCACTAAATATTTCAAGATTCAAGATTCAAGATTTTTATTCGTCACATACAAAATTATATACAGCATATATAACCAGCAGTGAAATGTGAGTCAGGTCCGCTCCATGGACAGTGCAATTATTAAGGAAAACAACACAGATGAAAATATGCATGATATAGCTATTTAAGAATGAAATAAAAAGTAAACAATAAAAAATATAAGAATAGAATATAAAAAATGTGTATTGTGGGATTAAATCTAGATCGCAATATAATGTACATGAATGTAAACTGTAGACTTAAATATTAAAATATTATTATTAATAATAATATTATTATTATTAAAATATTAATAATATTTCAGGCGAGAACACAAAAAATAATTTTCTCTGTGTGTTCCAAAGTGTATAAAATTGTATCAGTAGAACTTAGAGAGATTCTGACTGTTGTGGGTGAAACTAGAGGTTGTTACCTTTACAAAGAGCCCGAACTGTTCAATAACAGCAATCATTTTAATTTGGAGAGGTCACATTACACAGCAATACAGCCAAATGACCCCTGAATACTAAAAGGTTAACTGTACAGTCTATACTTTTTTGCACTTCTTTATAGGTTTTGTCCTACTCCAATCAACTTTTTAATCAAAGTACGCTGTTCTTCTGAACAGTGTCTAAAACGACCAATTTTTCTCAGGTTTTCAAATGTTCAACAAGTGCTGCTGGCTTCATCCTTAAACAGGGGCCACCTGGCTCACACCTGTTTTTTCACAACATTGATGACCTCAGTGATTGAATGCCACACTTTTCTTTTGCATATGATGAATGCTGGGTCTTGTTTGTTTTCTGAGAATCTACTGCACCTACTGGGAACTTGTTTATCACTTAGCAATAAAAAATATACTAAAAACCTGCATTATTCTGGTTAGTCACATTGTACTGCTATTATTTTGAACAATACTGTAACTCATTATCTGTTACACAACCTGCCACCTACACTATTTATCACATCCATACTGTACACACACAAAGAATCTTCGGGGCTTTAGAACAAAAACTGATACAAACAGATCTGTTCAGAAACCTTTAACATTCCAGTCCCAGTCTCCTTTCATCAAAAGTCTTGAACAATAAAAGAATGCTCTGTGATGAACAGGAAGTCACTCTGAAGGTGCCCTGCTCAGAGTCACCCACACTTTATCTGCAGGAAACTCTGTGTCTAAGCCTCATTTGATCTTCGCAGCAGCAGAACCAAACGTGGTGATAAACTATAAAAAGAGGAAATGTCTGCAGAAAGGTAACGTGCACTGTTTCTTCTTTTGTCTTTTATCTGCTCAAAGACAGACTTATGAGCGAGACCGTTGTTTTCTTTGTTTAATGTGATGTTATTCGATAGTGTAGACTTTGTAAAGTGTTTCAATAAGAAGTGCTTCACTTTTTCTCTTGCTTCTCTTGAGAAAGCACTAACTGTTCATGTTTCAACAGAGAAACACTGAGGGAGTTCCTGGAACAGTACGTCTCCGACACCTTCTCCTACATACACACGGTGAAAAACTTCATCGACAGCAGCTCTCAGTGGAAACAGAACAGGGAAACCGAGTTAAAGACAATGATTAACATCAAAAAGACAGCGAGGGAACTCCACATTGGTTTGAGTCAGCTAATAAAGTCAGAAAACAAACGTAAAGACACTCTGAAGTTTATCAGGAACACACTGAGTTCAGAGAAGGCAGAGAGAGAGCAGGCCGCGCTGGAGGAGGAGCTGGCAGCTTCAGTGAATGAGACCCTGAGCGCTCTGAAGGAGCTCGAGCACTTCCTGGACGCGGTGGAGAGGCTGGCGGTCACTTCAGGTCAGGTGTTTAAAGAGAACAACCAGGTGTCAGTCGGAGCTGATCTGGAATCAGTTCAAAACTTCATCAGTGTTGCTAAAGTCGTCTGCCCAGTGCTCATCACCTTCAAACGAGACGCGGAGGTCTTCTTCAGTCCCAGACTGTACAACGTGGACGTGCTGCAGTATCAACTGGAACATTACGTCAGAACTGTCCAGAAAATCTGCAGTGCTTTTAAAAACAGGTAAAATACATAAATAACTGTGTACATTTTACAAATGTAAAGATGTGTGTTTATCTCTCAGCTCTCCGACGGAGCTCTGCTCAAAGGAACCTCTGATCGACCTAAAAGAAGATCTAACTGAAGAGGACATTGAAAAGATGCTCTGCCACATTAATGAGATCAACAACATCAGGTACAAAGTGCACCTGCAGCACACACCTCTCTGACACAGTGGTGTGGTGTTAATTGTAGTAAACTCTGTGGTGTTAAGTGTTCTAAACTCTGTGGTGTTAATTGTAGTAAACTCTGTGGTGTTAAGTGTTGTAAACTCTGTGGTGTTGAGTGTTGTAAACTCTGTGGTGTTAATTGTAGTAAACTCTGTGGTGTTAAGTGTAGTAAACTCTGTGGTGTTAAGTGTTGTAAACTCTGTGGTGTTAAGTGTAGTAAACTCTGTGGTGTTAAGTGTTGTAAACTCTGTGGTGTTGAGTGTTGTAAACTCTGTGGTGTTAAGTGTTGTAAACTCTGTGGTGTTGAGTGTTGTAAACTCTGTGGTGTTAAGTGTAGTAAACTCTGTGGTGTTAATTGTAGTAAACTCTGTGGTGTTAAGTGTAGTAAACTCTGTGGTGTTAAGTGTAGTAAACTCTGTGGTGTTAATTGTAGTAAACTCTGTGGTGTTAAGTGTTGTAAACCCTGTGGTGTTAAGTGTTGTAAACTCTGTGGTGTTAATTGTAGTAAACTCTGTGGTGTTAAGTGTTGTAAACTCTGTGGTCTTGAGTGTAGTAAAATCTGTGGTGTTAAGTGTTGTAAACTCTGTGGTGTTAATTGTAGTAAACTCTGTGGTGTTGAGTGTTGTAAACTCTGTGGTGTTAATTGCAGTAAACTCTGTGGTGTTGAGTGTTGTAAACTCTGTGGTGTTAATTGTAGTAAACTCTGTGGTGTTAAGTGTTGTAAACTCTGTGGTGTTGAGTGTTGTAAACTCTGTGGTGTTAATTGTAGTAAACTCTGTGGTGTTGAGTGTTGTAAACTCTGTGGTGTTAATTGTAGTAAACTCTGTGGTGTTAATTGTAGTAAACTCTGTGGTGTTGAGTGTTGTAAACTCTGTGGTGTTAAGTGTAGTAAACTCTGTGGTGTTGAGTGTTGTAAACTCTGTGGTGTTAAGTGTTGTAAACTCTGTGGTGTTGAGTGTTGTAAACTCTGTGGTGTTAAGTGTAGTAAACTCTGTGGTGTTGAGTGTTGTAAACTCTGTGGTGTTAAGTGTAGTAAACTCTGTGGTGTTGAGTGTTGTAAACTCTGTGGTGTTGAGTTCAAAATAAACTCATATTAATGTCATTAACTAGTGTTTTATTGAAATGTTTTCTGTGTCTCAGGTCGGACGAACACTTCAGGACAGTGTTCTTGTTCCAGGATGAATCCCAGAGCTTCTTGACAGAGTTCAGTGAGCGTAAAGCCCAGATGCTGCAGTGTTTGTCTGAAGTAGACGCCTGTGCCGTTCGGCTGGACCAGATGAACAAGGGCAAAAAGATCTCTAATGTGGTGGGCAGTTCAGTGGGAGTATTCAGTGGGGTAGTCTTGATTTTTGGCTTAGCACTGATCCATTTTCCCTCTGGATTGTCTCTGGGCCTGATGCTGACTGGAACGGTGTTGGGGGGCCTCAGTGGAGCCAACAGCATCATCACGACACTCACAGAGATAGTTGTCAACAGTACACAACAAAACAAAGCCAGTGAGACTTTTGAAAACTTTATGGAGAATGTAAGTGTTCTCCAGAAGTGTCTGGATGAACTCATCTACAGATACTTTTACAAATGTCACGACAAACCAATCCTGCAAACTCTTTTGTTCTGTGGAAAAGCTGTATCAGTGATGAAAAGCATTGACTTTATTTCTGATTTGGCCTCTGTAGTTCAAAGTCCACTGTCCAGTGGTGGGTTTATTGCCCTGAATACTCTGTTCATTGGTGTTGACGTCTTAGTCATCGTCAGCAACACTGAGAGTCTGTTCAAAGGTAATGAGACAGAGTTCTCAAAGTCTCTCAGAGCCAGAGCTGCTCTGTGTCGCTCAGAGATCAACTCGTGGCAAAACCTCTGTGATTCTCTGGAAAAGGCTCAGGTTAGTTCAGAGGAAAACAAAACAATCCTGAAGAAATCCTTTTATCAGTCGCATTGATTGTTCTTCTGTAAAACATACGACCTGTGTCTGTTTGTCTTTTCCCTCTGCTTCAGCGTCTCGACCAGGCAGACCCTTCACAGAACACTGTTGACTGATGTTGTGTGTAGATTTGATTTTCTGTGAGGAGTCTGCATGTTCTCTCTCATCACGAGTAACACTGTCCTTTCAGAGTTAACGACTATGAGACCAGAACAGCCTGGTCCATCAGGTTTGGTTTCAGGTTAAACTCCTCCTTCTAGAGATAAAGCTCAGCTCTCTTACAGTTGAACTCATAATTGATAAAGTCTCTTGGAATTAGAGACGAAACGGTTTCACCTTGAAAAAACATTGTCACAAAGAAAATGCATTTTTGTGTTTAAGATTATTTCTGTTCTTCTGGAAAACCTGTGATCATTTAATTGAATAAATAAATCTTGATTAAACTGATCTGACTTCTCTCTGTCCTGCTCTTTTCTGAGAGACACTGTTGTGTTGAGTGTAATAAAGCTCCGCCCACATCATCAGGACAAAAAGCTCATTAAAAGTTATTTTTTAAAGAAGTGGGCGTGGCTCTGCAGTGAATTCAGTGAGTCGCCAAAAAAGAAGACACTGTAACTCAGACATGCATTTCCCGATTATCATGAAACCTCTGAGCTTCCTTTTACAATATTAAATCTGTCCGATAGCACCCCCTGCTGGTGACCTTTTATTACTGTTCTTCTTCTAAAAGTGTGTATCATTCAGACAAGAGTGAAAACTGTTTCTACAATAACTCAAAAAACACTGCAGAAAACTCTGACAAAAAAGTAAATTTGATGTAAATGTTTGTCACAGATTTTTTAAACTAATCTGATTTTTTTGGTGAATTGGACAAAGACACACAAAACTGTTCAGAAAGTTTCACATTTCCATTCACAGTCTCCTCCCACCAAACTCTGTACAAAAGCCTCTGATGCGGTCGCTCTAACGTCTGAGAAACAGGAAGTGTCAGCTGTGGTTTGATTCTGGAGCAGCCTTCACAATTTAACGAGTCAGACTCTGTAAGTGCCCCGGCCTTATTCCAATAAAGGCATAATAAAGTTAAAATCCTGTTTAGTCCATTACATGTGAATACAGTGTTTTCTCAGAGCCTCCTCGACTCTTCTGAGCCTCGTGTGTTCGAGGGCCTCACAGGACAGCAACAATCCAAAAGCATTGGTCTAGGCCACAGTGGGTTTGTGTAAAACCTTTTTTCATCATTTCCACCAGAGATAAGCCGGATACTGTGTGAACAAAACACCTTCTTCTTTCACCTGAAAACACTTCCTGTAAGCCTCATTTTAGTAAGAAACAGTGATTTAAGAGTCTTTCATAACAAAGGGAACGACTTCAACAAAAAGCACTAAACCTTTTAACCAAAGAAATAACAAAAAACTCAACCCAACAAAAAACTAAAAATAGAAAGGGTCCAAAGTGCTCAGGAATCTTTAATTTGGTGTTGGGAACAAAAAAGCTTTAAAGGCAAAGTTGAGAAACCGAGGCACGAATAAAGTGGTCGTCCTTCAACCGGAAGGTAGTAGGTTCGATTCCCGCTCTCCCCACAGTTCATACTGTTGTTGTGTCCTTGGGCAAGACACTTAACCCACCTTGTCTCCAGTGGTGTTAACTGTAACACTGGTGAATGGAAGTCGCTTTGGATAAAAGCGTCTGATAAATGAATAAATGTAAACAAAGATCTTAAAAATGTTTCTTTTCACAAGAACATGAATAAAAAAAGGAAATATGGAAGATATTGCCAATTGAATTAATGACTACTTTGTTAACATTAGTCCTGAACTGACGGCACATTGTCGTGTTTAATGAGAGCTGTCATTAAATATGATAAAAATGAAAATGATATTTGGAAAACACCAGAATAAAACCTGTTTCCGGAGCTGTGTCGACGGCACTTAAACCTACTCAAAACCAAACCACCTTCAGAAAACTAAACCTGGACTTACCTGGATCTAAAGCTAACCCGACGACAGGCCTCAGGACCAACAGCACAAAACAGAAACGAACACAAATACTCTCAATTCAATCCATGTTTAACGAGGAGGGGCTCTAAACACTGGTCTGTTTGTATTTGTTTAATAAAAGAGAAGCAGGAGAGGGCCCTCTGTTGGACGGGAGTGGCTCTGAGACAGGCTTTAAAGAAAGAGAGACATGTAGATGTTTAAATAAAAACATTTATTCTGATATATTCTGTTAAACTGGTCTTTGAGCTGATCTGAGGTCAGCGCTTAGCTCCACAAACAGTCCCCGCTCCACAACGGGGTCAGGTAGGGTCAGGGGTCAGAGGCAAGGTCAGGGGTGTGGTACAGATCAGGGATCGGATTTTAGGTTCGGTCCAGGTCAGGAGTCAGTGGGAGGGTCTGGACCAGGGTCAAGGGTCAGAGGGAGGGTCTGGACCAGGGTCAAGGGTCAGAGGGAAGGTCTGGACAAGGGTCAGAGGGAGGGTCTGGACCAGGGTCAAGGGTCAGAGGAAGGGTCTGGACCAGGGTCAAGGGTCAGAGGGAGGGTCTGGATCAGGGTCAAGGGTCAGAGGGAGGGTCTGAAAGCACTCCTCAGTCCCTCAGTGTCTTCAGGTTAAAACTAAAGTGATTCTTCAGCCTCTGTTTGTCACATTGTTTGACACTTGTTTAATGTAAAAAAAAAAAAAAAAAAAAATAGAAAAAACAAAACACCTACTGCAATAAACTCAAAAAATAACCCAAAAGACCTAAAAACACACTTCTATTCTTAATGACTAATAAAAACAGTCTTGGTGGTTGATGAGATAAATAAAGCCTGCATTAACTATTTCTACTTAACATTTTAAATGAGCCCTGCTCCTCTTTTTCTGTTTAATTTAAATGTGCTGTGAATAGTTTCAAAGACAGATGGCACTGTTCTTGTGACTGTTCACTTTTCATGTTGCATTGTGGGAAACGGAGTGCAGTACAGAGCCACAGGAACGAGACTCTGGAGGAACTGGAGAAGGACTGGGGACTGGTTTCAGGTCTGGGTTCAGGGTCTGGGGCCTGGTTTTTTTGGGTTGAGTCCTGCTCCGTTTATGGACCGTCGAGTGGAACCAGAGGCTGAGGCCACAAACATCACAAGCTGAGGTAAAAACGATTCATCCTGAAGGAAACAGAGGGAAACAGGTTTAATTATGACTTTTACACGTGACACATAAAAGTTACACAGACTTGTGTTCATTACTTTAAACTAAACTAAATTTAAAGATGGTTTAGTTCAAATATAAATCTGGCTTGGAAAGGGCAAGATGTAAAGAGTCTCTAATGTAATCATCAGGTTTGAATGAAACAAACCTGAGCTTCTGTGAAAACATAATTATTCACACATTTTAAAAACCATTCTCTTTTTGACCTCTTAAGACTAAAGCTGGTACTAAAGCCACATATTCATTAATGTTTAAACTAATTAAATATAACACAAGTTCAGCAGACATGTTTTAACACAACGTCAGAGTCACGTGACGGATGGCAACAAAAAAACAGTTGTGTAGGGATTTCAGATTTAAGTTCAGGGATGATGTCCTCACAGCGACACCAGAACAGGTCTCACACTGAGACGCTGTCAGGTTCAGGAAACCATCGAACCATTATCCCTGACCCTGACCAAGCAGCAGCTAAATGTTTATACAGACTATCTCTGTCCAGCTCTTCACCTTTTAGCTGCTGCTCACATTAGAGTCCCTGAAGCAGATGGTCTTTCTGAGTTACCTGCTGAGTGAGTATCATGTGGCGTTCACTGCCTTGGAGCCGTCTGAGTTGGTGTTGGTCTGTTCCTTCACGACGGGAACTAAAAAAATAAAAAAACTTTAATCATACACTTATTTCTGTTTAGTTAAAGGTTTGCTGTGGTGCGTTCAGGGCCCTTACAGAAGTACGGGTGCTGCATGGCCTCGACTGCCGTCAGTCTCTGCTGATGGTCGTATCGCAGCAGTTTGTCCAAAAGATCCAGAGCCTCAGGACTCACCAGGTGCTGGTTCTCCGCCTGAATAAACTGCTCCCAGCGTTTACGGGACTGTCTGAATAAAACAACAGAAATATATAAACCAGGACTGTCTGAAGAAAACACAACAGAAACATATAAACCAGGACTGTCTGAAGAAAACAACAGAAATATATAAACCAGGACTGTCTGAAGAAAACAACAGAAATATATAAACCAGGACTGTCTGAAGAAAACAACAGAAATATATAAACCAGGACTGTCTGAAGAGAACACAACAGAAATATATAAACCAGGACTGTCTGAAGAAAACAACAGAAATATATAAACCAGGACTGTCTGAAGAAAACAACAGAAATATATAAACCAGGACTGTCTGAAGAGAACACAACAGAAATATATAAACCAGGACTGTCTGAAGAAAACAACAGAAATATATAAACCAGGACTGTCTGAAGAAAACAACAGAAATATATAAACCAGGACTGTCTGAAGAAAACAACAGAAATATATAAACCAGGACTGTCTGAAGAGAACACAACAGAAATATATAAACCAGGACTGTCTGAAGAAAACAACAGAAATATATAAACCAGGACTGTCTGAAGAAAACAACAGAAATATATAAACCAGGACTGTCTGAAGAAAACACAACAGAAACATATAAACCAGGACTGTCTGAGGAAAACACAACAGAAATATATAAACCAGGACTGTCTGAAGAAAACAACAGAAATATATAAACCAGGACTGTCTGAAGAAAACACAACAGAAATATATAAACCAGGACTGTCTGAAGAAAACAACAGAAATATATAAACCAGGACTGTCTGAATAAAACAACAGAAATATATAAACCAGGACTGTCTGAAGAAAACACAACAGAAATATATAAACCAGGACTGTCTGAGGATCTCTGGTCAAACAGTAAACACTTTATTGAAGGTTCCAGTTCAAATAAAGAAACAATTACACCTAAAACATTCTTAAAAATTAAAGTCATCAAGATTATTTAATTACTTTGTGAATTTGTGCTTGACAACAAAAAAACAAAAAAGTACAATAGCTATTTTAAGTTATGTTCAGAAATAGTTGGCCTAACACACCTGGATAACACCTGAGTTTCAGTAACACATAATGGTGTTCTGTTCCAGGTTTTTCTTCTCTACATTTTCTTTGGTTTAGTCACAGAAAGTCTTGAAAAGCATCATTACTGATTAAAAAGGGTTCAGTGGAACTGTAGGAACAGAATGTGAGTGAAAACCCTGCAGCAGTGACAGAGACACTCACTGTCCGAGCAGGTCTTTGAAGCGTGTGTCCAGCTCGATGTGGTACTTGTGCAGGTATCCGAACAGTTCATCTGTGCCCAGGACTTTAGCGATACGCACCAACTGCAAACACAAACCGGGAAATACACTCAGCTGTACTTTATACATTCTTTTACTGGTTAGACTGGTCCCTGTCTGGTCCCATACATCTACAAGCCCTCCAGACTCCTGTAGGAGGCGCTAAAGCACACAGCACTGTGATTCATCAACTTTTCTGTTTGTGTGGAGTAGGGGTGTCCATGGTTAACCGGTTAACCGATTAACCATTAAAAATTGCGTAACCGAGTGAAACATTTTGCTCGGTTAAGCGGCGTCAATGGCGTGCTTTGAATTTAGTTGCAATATATTTTTCCACCACTAGAGACCGCCAGAGCGCTCCCAGACATTTGTAATATCCACAAGAAGAAGTCATGACCAGTTTTCTAACATGAAGCCGGCAAAGAAAAGTACAGCGTGGGAGCACTTTAAAATTAAGAGTGACGGGGCA
The DNA here is from genome assembly GCA_024416835.2 of Perccottus glenii. Lineage (NCBI taxonomy): Eukaryota > Metazoa > Chordata > Actinopteri > Gobiiformes > Odontobutidae > Perccottus > Perccottus glenii. The sequence goes on along the minus strand of CM044548.2, from coordinate 1,156,546 downwards.
AAATGCAAGTATTGCAATGCAGTGCTTAGATATACTTCAAGTACATGTTGTTGGCATTTATTTGACTGTTTCTTTGCACAAAGTTTCTAAAAAAGTGTGCTATAAGAAGCAAATATAGCAGACATAGGCCTAATCATGCAGGCGCCTCGCGTGCCACTTGCATTGCTCGTGAACTGGAGCGCATCTCATCCTAATTTAACGAAACTCAGCGTAGGCCTCACAGACATTAAATATATCTTAAGAAAGCTTGAAATGTCTTTTAACAATTTAAAACGAGAAGAAATAGGCTACTCTCTGATTATGTAATCCATGATGTGCATTTCTCTCTATAGGCGCGTTCACTACGGAGATGGCGGTCGTCAACTTAATAAACTAAAAATAATAACCCCGACGCACACTATGGTTAACCGAGTATTGACCGCTAAGGGCCTTGGTTAACGGTTAATGAAAAACTTGAAAACGTGCAGCCCTAGTGTGGACAGACTGTGGAGTTGTTTTTATTTTGCACTGCTGAATAAAAACTGTATGTGGCGTGTTGTTTAGTGTAAAAGAAATAGAAACAGACAGACTCTAAAGCTCACAAACTGGAAATTAATCCTAAACCCAGACTTATATGTTTAACCAGTTTACTTTCACCATAGATCCCTTCGGCCAATCAGCTGAGAGCAGCTCGGAGTCACGCCACAATTCAACAGCTGCTCAGCTTTATTCTGGTTGTTTCCTTGATTTCTGAACAGTTTACAGTTCTACACTCTTCCTTTAGCCTCACACTCACAGATAAGACACTCTCTGTTCACGAGAACCACAGACAACACTGAGGAAACACAGGAGGCGGCGTTATTCTGGCTCTGTACCTGGTCGTAGTTGTCCTGTCCGTGGAAAAGGGCTCCTTCAGAAAGATCATACTGGCCAACATACAGCCCAGACTCCACATGTCCAGGCTGTAGTCATACATCTGTCCAGAGGAAATCACATTCAACATGATTATGACTGAACATGTCCAGTCTGTTTAGTGCAGCTGTATTAAAACATTGAACATTAAAGCATGTATGTGTGTAGTACAAGTGTACTAAAGCCGGTGGTGCAGATACCTGATAGTCCACTAGCAGCTCGGGGCCTTTAAAATACCTGGAGGCCACCCTGACGTTGTACTCCTGAGCAGGATGGTAGAACTCTGCCAGGCCCCAGTCGATGAGACGCAGCTGCAACAGGACACAGACCTCAGACAGTTGCAGGGGTTCTCAAACGTACCCTTACACAAGGTATCTGCAGGTTTCTGAGATTTAGATTTAAAACCTTTTTAATACCATCTAAAATTAAATTTAAGACCAATTTCTAGTGATGCTACGATTGATCGCCCACTGATCATGATCGGCCGATATTGACTAAAAATAGCTTGATCGGCAAACCCCAAAAGCGTGACGTAAATCATGCGACTTTTTCACACGTGCATGCACGACGCACGACACAGGTACACAACAGCAGAGCGGAGCTTATCAGTGGCAACATGAGCTCTCCCGTCTGGAAGTGTCCGATAAAGATGTAAAGTTAGCCGTTGGATGTCGTGATGAAATCCCTCGAGGTGGAAGCAAGCAACGTCATTTTAACACCACTAACATGATTAGGCATCTTAGAACACGCCATACACCTGAAAAGGCAGAGTATGAGAAACTAAACCAACCGTCTACAGTTTTCTTTTCTCAATACAGTTCATTTAGAGTTAGTTTGGTGCAAACTCTGCATGATTACAGATAAAAGATTCCCATTCTGTGATCGGTAATCGGCCCCATCTCTACCAATTTCACAGCAAAAGATTTGCGAACAGCAAACAAAACCACTAATTATGATTGTTAACACATTGTTTATTGACAAACTGAAATTGCAAAATAGTCTCTGCACGGACTTATCATTAGGTAGAAAACATTGGTTTGTTTCAGTTACGAATAAATCTCGTGGATTCTGGATTTTATTGTCACCTGATGATATACTTAAGAGTGAGCATTATATTGGCCTTACATTATTCACAATAACTTTATTTAATTGCAATTTTATTTTCACAGACCCCTAACCTATGGCTTGCAGACCCTCAGAGGTCCCCGGACCCCAAATTGAGATTCTCTGATCTACTGAATAAACAGGACCTTAGCCTGGCCTACTTTAGAACCAGGTGTGTAGGTTCTATTTAGAGGCTGAGCCAGGGGTCACACCTGCGTCTTTGAGTTAGTGTTATTTGTGTTTTAGATTTCAGAAAGACCCTGGCTTAATATGAACAATATATACATGCAACCTGTGTTGTCTCTTTAATTTGAGACGCTAAAGTGATAGAGATCATTTTGGTGATTTAGATCCCTCTTCATCACATTTTACCAAATCTCCACGAGCAGAAATAATATCAGCAGTAAATGAATAATAAGTCCTGAGCGTATGAGGGGGCTGTGAGTCGGTGGAGGTACCTTCCTGAGCTGGTGGTCGATCATGACGTTGTGCGGCTTCACGTCTCGATGCATGATGCCCATACTGTGGCAGTAATCCAGGGCCTGAGGAGCACACACAGGATAATTATGAATCAATGTATTTAAGGGTGCATTCACACTTGCTCTGTTTGGTTCACTTGGATAAATGAACACTTCAGTCCAACCAAACATTCACAGAGAATCCTTCAAAACAGAAGTCTGGTCTGGTTCGATTCAACCGTTTAGTTTTCCCAGGGTCAGAAAAAAATATATATATATTGTTCGACTAAATAAAATGAGAAGAGGTCAGATCTGACGCACTGAGAAGCTTAAATACTAAAGTAACATGCAACAGCACCATCTACACACACGCACGCACACACTTAATAATTCTTCACATCTGCCTTTATATGGACCTTTACAAAGCACTGAAACAGAAGAGTTCACAGTAAAAGCAGAGTTTTTAATAAAGAATAAGCACTAATACTAAACCAGAATGACGGTTAGTTCTCAGACGTCAGTGTTCTCCACTGCACTCTTTAGTGACTATTGTCTTAGGTAGTGGCATAAAGCCTATTTTATATTAGTTAACACAATGGATTACCATTTTTATCTTATATTGTGGCAGTGGTAAGGGTTTTAATTTGGGGCAAATATATGACGAGTATAAATTACATGAATCTGTAGCTCCAGCTGGGCTACAAATGTCTGTCAGATTTTAAAACCTTTTTTAAAACGTTTTTTAACATCAACAACCTGAAAAAGCACTTGTAAATTAAGAACGTGTGATAATGTGAGAAGAGGGCAGACGGTGTTGGAGCTCTGAGGTCTGCTGCTGAGGCTCATAACTCACCTTTAGCAGCTCATACATGTAGAAACGGATGTCGTAGTCCGTCAGCTTCTGGTACAGCTCCTGCAGAAACAGAGGTGTTAGAGGCCTTCACAGACGGACAGAAAAGAGAAATAAAAGGGTTATGGTGGATATTAATGATGCGTTTAGTGGCAGTGGGATGTACCTTAAAGTCTGTGTTATTGATGCACTCAAACACAAGAGCAGGAGTTCGAGACTGAAACAGACACAGCAGGGTTATAGTTCATCTGAGAATAAACCAGCAGCATTTAGTTTTAACGATAATAATTAGAGATTAGAGGGTTTTAAATAAACAGGGCTACATTAATGATTAAACATGGACTGAACTATCACTAATACAAGACTAAAACCAGAACTATACTAGGACTAGGTCAAAAAACAAACTCACTTAGTCTGGATTAAAACAGGTTGAAAAACAAGGGTGACATTTAGAACTAAATCCAGACTACGGGGGGGCTAAACTAGCCTGGTTCTACCAGACTCTCGTACATTTCATTTGTACAGAGAGTCTGGTAGAACCAGGACTAGCCTGGTTCTACCAGACTCTCGTACATTTCATTTGTACAGAGAGTCTGGCCTCGCTCCATTGACAAGCGTTTACTTCCTTGTATGCGGGAACTCTGTTGAAGTTTAAAACTATTGGATCTGCCCAGAGTCACTCAGGATCTGCCATAGCCAATCGCTAACGTCGATCTAACGCAAACTGACTCACTACATCAACGTCATCGTTCTCAGCCACTCCCTCTGTTCGCTGATTGGTCCTACAAAAAATTGATTTCTGGAAACCTAAGAATATACAGCAATCCCAGACGTAGTACTGAAGCGAAATGAAATTGAGCGGAAGTACGTAGGAGGGCGGAGCCAGGCTAGGGCTAAACCTGGACCAGACTAAAAGAAAACCCCAGCTACACCAGGTCCAAACAAAGACTAAAGCAGATTTACTAAATCACAGCAGTAAATGTTATTAATGTTTGCATTTGTTCATGATTATCTCGAGTTACAAAGCTCTGGTCTGATGTGAGTAATACTTTTAAACAATGCAGTCATTTTTCAGTCTTTCATTAGGAGCTACCTCCCCCTGCTGGACACACACGATACAGCACTGTCTCCATTGTCTTGGATATATACAGTATATTCAGTCACATGTATTTCCTAAACCCACCACTGGGTCTTTAACGGTGTCCACCAGTCGGATGATGTTAGTTCCTCCTCGAAGGTTTTCTAGGATTTTGATTTCTCGTTTGATTTTCTTCTTTTTCACCGGCTGAAAAAATAACACAGAACTTTACCATTCAGAGAGGTATACAGAGGTTAGAGCCAGCCTTATTTTACATTTACAGATTCTGACACAGACTCAAGGACTCGAAAGGAACAATGTCGAGACAAATGTGAAAATGCTGAATACTATAAACTTAAAGTAATAAAAGAAAAGTCACTGGGACATATATTATTTTAACAATATGTCTTAAACCAGTGCAACCCCTTTACGTCTCAGGTAGCACCTGCCAGTAGCACCTGTAAGAGACCAGGTGGGACTTCTGAATCTTTGAGATGATTTGAATGACAGAGTGTAAGCTCAGGTTCTTCAAAAGACAGGTCTGAGTCTCACCTTGAGTATTTTGACGACCACTTTGTCGTTGTTGGTGACATTGATGGCTTCAAACACCTCACTGTATTTCCCTCGACCCAGTTTCCGCACCAGCTGGTAGTTATCCTGGTTACTGCAGAAGAAAAAAACATACGACAGAAAACTGTAGTGTTTTAATTCAAAAAGTACTTAAACATACACAGCCTGCAATGTGTCCGATTCAAACATTAGTCCTGCTTTAGTCCAGCTTTAGACCTGCTGTAGTCCTGCTTTAGACCTGCTTTAGTCCTGCTTTAGTCCTGCTTTAGTCCTGCTTTAGACCTGCTTTAGTCCTGCTTTAGTCCTGCTTTACTCCTGCTTTACTCCTGCTTTAGACCTGCTCTAGTCCTGCTCTAGTCCTGCTCTAGTCCTGCTTTACTCCTGCTTTACTCCTGCTTTACTCCTGCTTTACTCCTGCTATAGTCCTGCTATAGTCCTGCTATAGTCCTTCTCCAGACCTGCTTTAGTCCTGCTTTAGTCCTGCTTTAGTCCTGCTTTAGTCCTTCTCCAGACCTGCTTTAGTCCTGCTTTAGTCCTGCTTTAGTCCTGCTTTAGTCCTGCTTTAGTCCTGCTATAGACCTGCTATAGACCTGCTTTACTCCTGCTTTACTCCTGCTTTACTCCTGCTTTACTCCTGCTTTACTCCTGCTTTACTCCTGCCGTAGTCCTACCGTAGTCCTGCCTTAGTCCTGCTTTAGACCTGCTTTAGACCTGCTCTAGTCCTGCTCTAGACCTGCTTTAGTCCTGCTCTAGTCCTGCTCTAGTCCTGCTCTAGTCCTGCTGTAGTCCTGCTGTAGTCCTGCCGTAGTCCTGCTTTACTCCTGCTTTACTCCTGCTTTACTCCTGCTTTACTCCTGCTCTAGACCTGCTTTACTCCTGCTTTAGTCCTGCTGTAGTCCTGCTGTAGTCCTGCCGTAGTCCTGCTTTACTCCTGCTTTACTCCTGCTTTACTCCTGCTTTACTCCTGCTTTACTCCTGCTATAGTCCTGGTTCAGTCCTGCTTTACTCCTGCTTTACTCCTGCTTTACTCCTGCTTTACTCCTGCTCTAGACCTGCTCTAGACCTGCTCTAGACCTGCTCTACTCCTGCTCTACTCCTGCTCTACTCCTGCTCTAGTCCTGCTCTACTCCTGCTCTACTCCTGCTCTACTCCTGCTTTACTCCTGCTTTACTCCTGCTTTACTCCTGCTTTAGTCCTGCTTTAGTCCTGCCTTAGTCCTGCCTTAGTCCTGCCTTAGTCCTGCTTTAGTCCTGCTTTAGTCCTGCTTTAGTCCTGCCTTAGTCCTGCTTTAGTCCTGCTTTAGTCCTGCTTTACTCCTGCTTTAGTCCTGCTTTAGTCCTGCTTTAGTCCTGCTTTACTCCTGCTTTACTCCTGCTTTACTCCTGCTTTACTCCTGCTTTACTCCTGCTTTACTCCTGCTTTACTCCTGCCGTAGTCCTGCCGTAGTCCTGCCGTAGTCCTGCCGTAGTCCTGCCGTAGTCCTGCCGTAGTCCTGCTTTAGTCCTGCTTTAGTCCTGCCGTAGTCCTGCTTTAGTCCTGCTTTAGACCTGCTTTAGTCCTGCTTTAGTCCTGCTGTAGTCCTGCTTTAGTCCTGCTTTAGTCCTGCTTTAGACCTGCTTTAGACCTGCTTTAGTCCTGCTGTAGTCCTGCTGTAGTCCTGCTGTAGTCCTGCTTTAGTCCTGCTTTAGTCCTGGTCCTATCCTACCTCCAGTTGGGCGTGTAGGCATCGTAGTCCCAGTATTCTCGGTTCTTGCTGCTGTTCACATCGACATAGACCCGGGCTTTGCTGGAGGCGGCTGTGGGTCCGGGCATTGCTGGGTCTAGAGCGAGCGGGCCCCGCTGCTCTCATCGGGTTCACAGCGGTCGGGTGCAGAGACAGACACGGGACAGGGCGGGGTGTGGAGCAGGCTGACTGACAGAGACCAGACCGAGAACTGAACCGAGAGATTGACAGGACCGAGACCAGAGCGAGTCCACAGCGGGACAGGGACAGAGCCGCCAGCTGAGGAGACCAGAAAAAACTGAGCTAAAGAAAAATATACATGTCAAATGTTAATAGTATACCATAGATTAAAAATATATATATTATATTTTAATGAGCATTATTAACAAAATGTACAAATTAAATAAAATGGTTTATTAAGGAAATATCAATTGAATTTTAAACGTTAAATAATAAATCTATTGTTTTTAATAATCTTAGAGTACATATAACAATTGCAAACGCACTTGTAATAATAAAGTCATAATCTTATATTTTATGTGGGTCCGAATTGTTCCGATTTAGTCTTGTTCAATAATCAATAATTATAACGATTGTAAACGCATTTCTAAAGTCAACATTAAGTCTACCTTAAAAACTCGATATACAATTATGTCTTTCTGATTCTGCAATAAATCTCAACAAAGTCTAAACCAAGACTAAACTAAGACTGCATAAAACCAGAAGTAATTAAGAAGTTAATCTAGAACTAAACCAGGTCTAATGTAGATTTAAACCAGGGCTTCAAACACAATGTTAACGTTTGTTTTGACAGCGTTAGCACTGAGCTAACATTTAACTGACAACGAAGCGTTATTTACTATTGCCGTTTAACAAGTCTTCTATTCTATTGTTGAGCACAATTTGAGGCTAAAGCGTTAGAAACAAACGTTAACAGTGAGACGACCGTGACTTGGAGGAAGGCATCGTAAACAGACAGTTTTATTACCGGTGATAAAGCGGAGACGTGAAGCCAGTGACGGAGGTGATGCTAAAAGGCTAGTGTTAGCATCCTAACGGCGGTGGCTAACCTCGCACAGCAGCTTCTTGGCGGTTGTCCGTTTTTAAAAACAGCGGTGAGGCTCCGTGGGAGAAGATTTATTTAATCCACAGACTCCGCGGGGTAATATCTGGTCTTGGGTGAGGTTATTTAATAGGTTATATATATTTTAATTATACGTTTTTTAAAGGGCGGGGGACATAAGGATCGGCCGAAGGGGGGGCTTCCCTTTGCGGCAAACTTTACCCGGAAGTGGAACAGCGCTGCGTCATGACGTAAAGTCTATTTGAGTCTGCTCCAAGGAAGTATCTGGAGGGCTCCCGAAAGGGCAGTTTTTTTTAATGAGTATGTGTAGAACAGTATATAATGTTTGGTGAAGGAGACAGAGTTAGTCCCAGTGTTGCCAACTTAGCGACTTTGTCGCTATATTTAGCGACTTTTCAGACCCCTCTAGCGACAAATTTTCAAAAAAGCGACTAGCGACAAATCTAGCGACTTTTTCTGGAGTTATTGGAGACTTTTGGAGACTTTCTGAAGTGAAAGCACACATCATTTTTACTCTAATCAATGAGCAGCGGTGCTGCGCCCCCATCCCAAAGCACTCATAGTCGGCCCAGTCCTCGCGCAGCAGCCCCTCCCAGCTGCAGTCAGAGCAGGAGTTGTTAACCCCTCCACGTCCAGACTGCAAAATGAATCGCGCATGTGTGGAAACTTGGCAAGCCGCCGCTGGTGGATCCCGCTCCGGCTTACATTCAGCACTCGAAAATGTAAAATGTTCTTTGTCGAAACAATGTATGGTTAAAAATGTTAATGCTTTTCAGTCACTTGTTGTAGGCTCGTAAGTGGACCATAAGGTTAAAAACTAAACTTAAAAAAAAAAAAAAAAAAAAAAAGAAAACAATCTTGTAAAAAAATAAAAAAGAAATTTAAACCAGGTTAAAAATGTTAATACTTTACTGTGACATGTTGTAGGCTCCTAAGTGAAAAAAAATAAAAATAAAATAATAAATAAATAATTTTTTAAAAGAAACTCCGCCGGAGTGTCTCTTTTAGGTCACATTATTGGGACAGTCGGCTATATCATAATAAAATACAGTAAAAGAGACCATGTGAGCACAAATTTGTCAAGAAAGCACGGAGAACGCATGAAAGTATGCAATTTAGTATGATGACGCGATGACGTAATGACGTCACGAATATGCTAATTTACGCATGACGTCATCTAGCGACATTTAGCGGCTTTTTGGCCAGGCTTTAGCTACTTTCCTTTGAAAAGAGTTGGCAACACTGGTTAGTCCAGTCTTAGACCAGGTCCAGACTCACGGAGGTCAGAGTTAGTCCAGTCTTAGACCAGGTCCAGACTTACAGAGGTCAGAGTTAGTCCAGTCTTAGACCAGGTCCAGATTCACGGAGGTCAGAGTTAGTCCAGACTTAGACCAGGTCCAGACTCACGGAGGTCAGTGTTTGAAGAAGGAGACAGAGTTAGTCCAGTCTTAGACCAGGTCCAGACTCACGGAGGTCAGAGTTAGTCCAGTCTTAGACCAGGTCCAGACTCACGGAGGTCAGAGTTAGTCCAGACTTAGACCAGGTCCAGACTCACGGAGGTCAGAGTTAGTCCAGTCTTAGACCAGGTCCAGACTCACGGAGGTCAGAGTTAGTCCAGTCTTAGACCAGGTCCAGACTCACAGAGGTCAGTGTTTGAAGGAGGATACAGAGAAAACACTTGTATTGAATCAGAGTTAAAGGTGTTTTATTGTAGTCTGTTTACAATATCAACAAGAGTCTATTCATATCCTTCAGTCGTTCCCTCTTTTTGTCCCTTTAATTTTCAAACTCTCAAAAACATCTTTATTTAAATTTAAATACATACTGCTGAGGTTTTCAGAGGAATATAGAAGTCCATTGTCAGTCACTTATAACTTCAAAGCCTATTGTTAAAAATAAAAAAACAATGCTAAAACATTATGAGGGTGCTTTAAAACGACTCTGGGACAAAGTGGAGCCAAAATGTAACAGAGCAAGAGAAAAAAAGTTTAATAAAACAAAGACTAGACAAATACATGTTAGTTGGTATTGAATAGGTTTTAGTTGGATTTTAACTGGTTTTACTTAGTTTTAATTTGTTTCTATTCAATATAAATTGTAGACGTTATTGAAGAGACACAAAAGTCCTGTCTCTAATATGTCACAAAAACGAGGAATTTATTCATAAACATTTTTATTTAATGTTTTTCTTTAGCTTCTTGTTTTCTCATCCAGCTGACTGCACGGTTTAGCTCCTGGTGTATATATATATATATATATATATATATATATATATATATATTTAAACTATTTTTCTCTTTATTGCTTAGTTATGTTTTATTAGGTTATTATAGGTTTATTACTTAGCTCACTCTAATGCTGTATCTATTATTGTTGTTGCTGGATTTGTACGTGTTTATTTTCTACCACTCACCGGCAAGAATGTGTGTGCTAACACCTTTAAGTGTACTAATCTAATGTTCATACAAACACTAAATTAATCTATACAAACTGAAGGTTAACTCTAAAATGAAGTAAAATAAAATGTATAATTTACCAAATAAAGTAGTCATCATTGATTAGACCTCATTTTCACTGCCTTAGATCTGGACTAGACCTTTAGACTGGATTTGGTCAGCTCCCTGAGATCTCTCAAACATAGACTTGGTCTTGACTAAGACACATTAAGTCCAGTTCTTCACTACAACTTTTCATTAAGTGGCCCATTTCATCACATTTTGACCATTTTTACTGGATTTGACGTGGACTTAAATTTATCTTAAGCAAATTCAAACCTATTATTGTTTCCTAAAATGTATATTTTTGAAAATCAAATTTTGTAGCTCTGAGTGCATTAGGTTTTACCCACTTTGTCCCAAATGAGCGCCGTATTGACACGGTAACTATCTAAGTGTAAAATTGTGAAGGGCTCTAAACCTGGTGAAAACTCCTTATTCATTTAAAAAAAAAAACAGAAGACTGAACAGAATCCACTTTACATGTTTGTCACAAGACTCTAACAGACTAGTCCGATAGTAACACAGCGGTGAACCTTCTATTGCACGACTCAAGTCTCAAGACTCAAATCCAACTCAATCGCCCTGAAGTGACATTTTACTCAAACTACGGAAACGTGGAATAATTACGGCAAAAATACATGTCATTATTACGTTTGGAAAAAAACATGTGTTTTGAAATTCCTAGAGTAGTCAGTTTTATTTTAGTTTTCATGTCAGGTAATTTCAGATATTTGAATTCCTTAAAGAATCATTGAATCAGTTTAGACCAATCAGGGCTCAGCATGGACTAAACCAGGACTAAACCAGGTCTAAATCAGTACTAAACTGGGAAAAAAAATCTGGTCCAGACCTTGGTCTAAACAGGAACTAGACAAGTATTAGACCTGTCAAAACCAAAAATTAACTAAACCAGGACTTAAGTTTAAAATCCGTAGCTAAACCAGGTTTAAGACCAGAACTAACCAAAGATTAGGATTTACACTAATTCCAAAACAGAACTAAATCTAGACAGATTCTGACTAAATTAGAACAAGACATTTCCAAACCAAAATAAAATAAGGACAGAAGTAGAGTTTAATGAACCTAAAACAATACTCGAGTGTAAACAAGGACTTAAAAAGGTCAAAACCAGAACTGAACCAGGTTGAAACCAGGTTTAAGGTCTAAATAAGAAATAAAAAACTGGCCTAAACTATATCTTACCTTAGACCTACACAAGGTTTAAAACAATAACACCAGGTCTATAATCTTAATCTGTACAAGGACTAACTAAGATTAAACCAGTTCAAAACCAAGATTAAACAAAACTAGCATTATGCTTCACTTAAACAGGACTAAACCAAGTCTTAATTCAATACAACGCAAATCACGTTGGTGCAAAAAAATGTGTTTTCCAATTGTCTTTTCTAACCATTAATCAATATGAAGTTGAATATCTCCAATAAATATATGACACACGTATTTTGACGTAAATGTTCCACGTATCCGTTGGTTTGTAAAAGGTCGTTAGCTTGCGGCGACAGAATTGCTGAATACAAAGATGCAACAACACGTTATTTTTAATAGGACACAGGCTATACATGTTTCACAAATCCACACGGTATTTAACTCTTCGTAGGATGTTCTTCTAAAATAACAAAACTATATTACAACAGTGAGAGTAAAGAGTGATAACTATTCATGCACAAACGGATGACGCTAACTAGGAATACTATATGAAAAAAGCCAGCCTACTTTGAAGCCATAAAAGGAGGAAGAAATATATATCGGACGTACAAACTTAAAAACAACAAAAACACAAGGTCCAAAGAAAAAAAAAAAAAAAGGCACATCAATTCCAGAGCAGTTTAGTTCTTTTTCCGGAAAGTTCTGGCCATTTCTTCGAACAAAAAATATTTACTCACATGCAACCACAGAAAGGAAGGAAAATATATTTTTGAAGGGTCCCATTTTCTCAGAGTCTTTGTCCGCTTCTGAATGGACGAAAAAACAAACAAATATATCCATAAAGGAAAAGATGACAGGAGCAGAGGCTGGCACGTTTTAGTTCAAGCGAAGGTTTTTAGGGCCGTGACGGTGAAACAGAAGTGGAGCTACGTTAGTTTGGGAACAGCTTTCAAGATAAAAAAATAAATAAAAAGTTTTGTGGTATAAGAGTTTTGGAGAAACAGTGGAAACTAAATTACATTTAGATCAGATAAGTGCTTTACTCAGTGTCCAAACCCACACATTTTCTCTTGTCATTTTTCAAGTTGTATGGAATGCCCAAACGTTTTCATGAAGAATTAAAAGATTAAAAAGGATTGGAGAAACCGTAAAGATGCTTGTAAATATTTGAGAAATCAGATTAGGTAAAGGTAGATTTAGTGTCCCTAATAGTGAGACAAAACCAGGGAAGCCTGTGTATTTGTGACTATGATAGTAAAGGATGTAGAATTTATTTATTGAATACAATCTATAAAATGTTTATTTTTACTTTTCAGATAGAATTTAGATATTTTCTTAATAATCCTAAACAAGACATTAAACTTATTTCCAATAAAGAATGACTATTTTGATTTCTTTCTTAAATGCATCAGGCATTTATTAGCCTTATTAAATAAAGTGAAGTGTTTCTTCATCAAACAAATCCTATGATACGGGAACAACGTTTTAGACACGTTTCTTCTGTTATGTCAAGTTTAAGACATATTATTGGTGAAATGTTCTAATGGTTACTTTGGGTGAAAATGCTTAGAAACGGTAGGAATGTAGTGTTATTAGTGTGTTGTCACTAAAACCAATACATACATATCTCAAATAAGAAACATAGTGAATAATTAGAACATAACCCACTTTTTCTAAATTAAAATTACCCTGATGAAGCGTATTCCCACTGACGTAGCCAGCTTCTGTTTACCGTAAAAACAGGACAATAAGAGCACTATATTTCTCTATTATAGTTAAAAGTCCTTGTTTAAACCCTAAATGTAAATGCATTTTTGTAGCCGTTTTGTGTTGTTTACGAGATGCACTGTTCTTCGGGGAAACTCTCTCCTTCCGCCGTGTGTTGGACCGTGTGTTCTTGTAGCGCTGCTAAATCCACAAACCTCTCTCCGCACCAGACGCATTTGAACTGCGTCTCCCTCGAGTGGACGCTCTGATGTTTCGCCAGATGCTCGCGTTGTTTGAAGCTTTTGTCGCAGCTGGCACATTTAAACGGCTTCTCCCCGGTGTGGACTCGACGATGACGCTGCAACTCGGACGAATACCTGAACCGTTTTTCACAATCGGGGCATTTTAGAGGCTTCTCTCGAGTCGGATCGCATCGGTGCTGGACGAACTCGGACGAAGACACAAAGCGTTTATCACAAAGGGAGCATTTCAGCGGTTTTTCAGTGCAGTGAGTGTTCTGGTGGCGCTGTAGAGTCGAGTTCTTCTTGTAGCCTTTGCCGCAGACGCGTCGCACTTGTAGGGTTTTCAACCGCGCCACATTTGTGCCTCAACAGCTCTCCCGACTGGCTAAAGGATTTCTGGCATGAAGAGCATTTGAACAAGCTCTCCATGCCGTGAACTTGTTGGTGGTAAAGCAAATGCGATGGTTGGAGGAAGCCTTTGTCGCAGAGGTTGCACTTAAACGGACGATCCGCCGGGTTTTTGTGAGTGCGGCGATGACGGACCAGAGCGTACTGCTGCTTGAAGCTCATCTGACATTCCTCGCATTGAAATGGTCGCTCTTCCGAATGCGTCCGCTCATGTTGCCTCAAATCTGACGGCCGTTTAAAACTCTTCCCGCACGAGCCACAGCTGAACGGCCGCTCTCCTTCAGGCTGGCATTGGTGGTGCAAGAGCTCAGACGACTCTTTAAAATGCATCTCGCACAAATTGCACTTGAACAGGTGCTCTCCGACATGTGGCGGACCAGATGCGAGCGGTGTTTGAAGCTCTTCTCACAGACGGCGCACTTGTATGGGCGCTCAGAGCTGTGCGTCCGCTGGTGGTGAGCCAAATGCGACGACTGGCTAAAACTCTTGTCGCACGTGTCACATTTGTACGGCTTCTCCCCGGTGTGGACTCTCTCGTGCCGCGTTAACTCAGACAGATGCGGAAAGCCTTGTGACAGACGGAGCATTTGTACGGTCGGTCTGGTGCAGAGGCTTCAAACGGAGGCGGCGAGGAGTCACTGATTGCCGCAAGCGCCTCCTGAAGACTCCCGCTCGATGGCTGTTGTGGATTTGCGGCTGAAGAAGTTGGCGTTACGTTCCCAGATCCAGGTCTGTAGGTCTTCGCAGATGGAACACTTCATTGGATTGTTCCCATTTCCGTGAGAGTTGTGATGCTGCGCTAGAGACGTCAACAAGGAGAAGCCCATTTTACAAGCGCCACAAACAAGCGGTTTCTGCTCGACCTGGACACACTGGTGCTCCAGGAGGTCTGTGGCTTGGCTGAAGATCTTCATACATTGCGTGCACTGGAAGGACCGGTCTTGGGTGACCATACACTGGTGCTCGTGAGGATTGGCGAGGTGTGAAATGTCATGACCGCAGACATTACACTTGGTGACTTGCATCTGCGTTTGCTGTGGTTGGACAGTGAGCTGCTGCTGCTGGAGGGTGGTAGTGTCCTGTTGAAGGACCACTCCGTGACGGTGCAGCCCAGAGTTCTCCGCTCCTGGGGAAGAGTGTGGACCACTGTCGGAGCGGCCTGCTGCCATGCCTCCGTCATTATCAATGTTTTATTGATCCAAAGCAAGAGAAAGGCTATACTCGAGCAGCTGCAGGAAATCACTGAGCAGTCTGGAAAAAAGAACAAAGATTTTACATTAGTTTTTATATCTGTAAAGCTAAAAAAAAAACATATTAAATGCATTTCAAATTTGTCAAAAAGTGGAAACAGAAAAATTACGTTTAAGTATGCACCCTTCCACAAGCAACGTCCCCAAAACAGATCTTTTCCCACAGCCGTTGTATTTCCCATTGGTTAAGTCAGAAATTACCATTAGCAGACGGAGCGAGGAAGCTATATCCTTTGTATATTTCTGCCTCAGTTGTATGCGTAATACTTTACCTAAAATACTCTCTATAGCTATAATGACCATGTGTATTTAACCTAATGTAGCTGCTTTAGCGACGTGGGCTAATTTGTCTGACTCAGTTTAACAGTCTTTGATGAAAAAGCACAGGTCCTAAAACCATCTGTATGACTCTGGCCCTTCCATGTGGGCTCAAGGAGAACATAATCCTCATCTTCCAGAGACGTGTAGCTTGTAGCCTTTAGTTGCTGCAGAATAAATGTTTGTATAAATACACATACCACACATACCATCTTGTTTATGCAGACGTTAGATTTACATTTGTATTTATCTTTTCAAAATAAGTCAATGTAAAAAAAAAAAATGATTATTTGACCCCTTTTCACAAAATGATCTTTTAAACTGAAAAACACTGTGAGGAGTCTTAACGGGCCGAGTGTCTTTTGAGAGAAAGAGAATTACAAAATGTATCTCTTGTCTATAAAATTTCCAAACAATTGTAAGATTCAGATTAACCACAGTATTTAAAATTTGATTTACTTCAGCCGAATAAATTTAGAAAAGGACCCAAACATAGAGTGAGCAAAGCTGAATACAGAAGAAAATTATCATCCTAAAATCTTGGGTAATGTCTTTTTTTTCTTTCATTTCAAAAACAACAGACAGTGCTTTGGGTCACTTCCTTCCTTTGATTTGTTCTTTATTCAACTTTGTTTCTTAACTCAATCGAACAGGGTTCACTTTGAAACATCATGAAATGTGATAACTGTGTTGTTTTCTGCAATATGAGCTGCGTTACAATTTAAGTGTCCCTTTTAGCAAAGTGTTCAAATATATATCTATCGATCGATAGAATCCTGAAACTAACTTCCATTGGTTTTGCTGATAACACTAGTTTTACATTTGGTCACACCACAATTTGAGACACTTACTTTGTCTGACGCATAGAATGCCACAAGATTATTTCAGTTTTGTTCTGTTATAGATATTGCATTATGCTCTACATTTTTACCTTTGGGGACAAAAACTGAGCAATAAATCTGACCATTTTAACAATAAAAATATACAGCTGTAAATCCATAACAGCCTTCAGCTTCATAAACACGACACACGCAGAGTAATTAGTGAAACAATGGACTTTTGTGCTTTTTGTTTGACACTAAATTCATAATTAATCTTTATTTAAAAGAAATAACTGGGAACATCAACAGCGAAAATATATCTGTAATAAAATTGTAATTTCAATGTCTGCTGAAGTAACAATGTGAAATATGAGGGAAAAACGCTTCTTTTGACAAATGACAGGATGGAGAGCATCAGACCAGCGGCTCTGACACTGTTTATTAAAGCCCTGCGAAAGATGAGAAGCTCCTGTGGCTAAAACAGGCCAAAAACCGGCCGCTATCTCAGTCAACATAAAAAAACAATCATAGCTGTTAATGTAATTAGAATGACGTAGGGAGGTAATGTGAATACGTGGATATGCAATAAAGCGGAGTTTCTGCACAAATATCTTCTAAAAAAAGAGGTCAGAGCAGACTAAAGGGGGTTGGTCTATTTCCTGACGACAAATTAAATAGCGGTTCGTTTTTCATGAATTTTATCAGATAAAAACAAAATATTTTTATCGCAGTTTTATTAGAGAGGTGTATGTCCTCATTATCCCTGTAGTTTAAATGTTGTGAAATTGTTAAAGCGTGTTTTAAAGCACAATTTGAATTTACCGTCAATAACTGACATTAGCTCAGTGATGCTAATGCTAACGAAGCTAACTAAACAAATGGAAGGCCGCGAAATCAAAGAAATGCATGAATAACGGTTCTCGACGCTATAAAACAAAGACAGTGATGCCACCACGAAGATTAAAAGTAGTCAATTATTTGTTTCCAGCGGTGGTTGATTTGAAACTGGCCGTTAACTGTGAAAGGCGAGGCCTGAGTGCGGGGTGTAGTGCAGCCGCCTGCGGAGGAGAGACGCCTCAAGCCCGCAGAGCTGAGACCCGAGCGCCGCTGAGCTGCATCGCCCCGGGAGTCACAAACTAAAAGACAGAGAGCCTTACCGGTGTTTTATCGGTGCTTTTCACGGCCGTGCGCAACCTGAGCTTTGTCACCTTCCGTTTTTTTCGGGCTCGCTGTGCCGGCGGTGCAGGGGATGCGGCTGGAGCCGGACGCCATCCTCCAGCGGACGGACGGACACCGGAAACCGCGACGGAGTACAGCGGAGGCAGCCGCTTTACGGGGCGGGGAGGATGTACCGGGAGCCCGCAGCAAGGACAGAACAGCATCCGAACCGAGCCGGACCCACGGGACCGAGGCTGCAGTCCGTACAGAGGGAAATAAAACAACACAAAGGCGAAGGAAGTCTGTTGAAATAATATGAGGACCAGTGCTTCTCATTTCTGCCACCAGGGGGAGCTGTGTGACCGGGACTGGAGACAGGGCAGATATGTACAGGGGCGCAACTACTTACGGAGTCAGAGCATAGATAGTATAATTATGGATGATATCCGCCCATTGGTCCCCTATTCACCAATATTGTCATTACGAATGGGCAATAAAATTGCCGTTACATCCGGGCTTTTCGGGTTTTACTCCATAGTAAAACAATAGTTTTTAGATAGCATAAACCAACGTAATTTTCAAAAATTCACCCCCCCCAGAGTTGTCACGTGCTTCCTTCAACTGTTGATTGTTGGGGATCCTTATGACATCCTACCCTGAAACAGAGCAGAGAACAAAATATTTGTTGCAACTCAATGAAGTGAGTTTTAGAGCCAACCACAGCACATAACAAATACTGAGGTCCAAAAAAGCCAGGAATATTGAACCAAGACAGAAAATGTGGTGCTCAAATGGTTATGGATAATAAGTGTGTTGGTAGCATACAGCCTAATGAGAAGAGATTTGTTGAGAGGCTAAACTCACTTAAGCCTTCTCCTAAAGGTTTGACATAAACAGTTCTAGACAGAGATGGGTTCAGCTTTGACTGAAGTTATCTCTGGGACTCACAGAGATATAATGGAAACAATAACAAGTGATCAACGGCAGAGGTGGGTAGAGTAAGTAAGAGCAGTGTTACTTCAAAATAATTTTACTCAAGTAGAAGTAAAAAGTCATCCAAAAAAGTACTTGGTTAAAAGACTCAAGTACTGAGTAACTGTTTGCTCATAATATCTGATTTATTTTTTAGAAATGATATAATCAGAAAAAACATTCTGGTATTTCTCAATATCAAATTAAAACCGAGTATAATAAATAACATCTATACAAAATAATAAAGATATTTACTTTGAGAATGTTGATGGAGAAGTACAGAGAGGGTCAGAAAGAGCTGCATTGTGTTTTGTAGGAGCAGGACATGTATGAGAGCAGTAGGACAGTGGTGAGGTGTTAGAGAGGAGCAGTAGGACAGTGGTGAGGTGTTAGAGAGGAGCAGTAGGACAGTGGTGAGGTGTTAGAGAGGAGCAGGACAGTGGTGAGGTGTTAGAGAGGAGCAGTAGGACAGTGGTGAGGTGTTAGAGAGGAGCAGGAGGACAGTGGTGAGGTGTTAGAGAGGAGCAGGAGGACAGTGGTGAGGTGTTAGAGAGGAGCAGTAGGACTGGTGTTAGAGAGGAGCAGTAGGACAGTGGTGAGGTGTTAGAGAGGAGCAGTAGGACAGTGGTGTTAGAGAGGAGCAGTAGGACAGTGGTGAGGTGTTAGAGAGGAGCAGTAGGACAGTGGTGAGGTGTTAGAGAGGAGCAGTAGGACAGTGGTGAGGTGTTAGAGAGGAGCAGTAGGACAGTGGTGAGGTGTTAGAGAGGAGCAGGAGGACAGTGGTGAGGTGTTAGAGAGGAGCAGTAGGACAGTGGTGTTAGAGAGGAGCAGTAGGACTGGTGTTAGAGAGGAGCAGTAGGACAGTGGTGAGGTGTTAGAGAGGAGCAGGACCAGT
Organism: Perccottus glenii; assembly: GCA_024416835.2. Lineage (NCBI taxonomy): Eukaryota > Metazoa > Chordata > Actinopteri > Gobiiformes > Odontobutidae > Perccottus > Perccottus glenii. The sequence goes on along the minus strand of CM044548.2, from coordinate 1,137,352 downwards.
AGGACAGTGGTGAGGTGTTAGACAGGAGCAGTAGGACAGTGGTGAGGTGTTAGAGAGGCATCAAGGATCAGCTCTGAGCCCCTTCTTGTTCTTGTGGTGATGGACAGACTGACAGATGAGGTCAGACAGGAATCTCCATGGACTCTGATGTTTGTGGATGACATTGTGTTCTGTGGTGAGAGCAGGGAGCAGGTGGAGGTATGCTCTGGAGAGAAGAGGGATGAAGGTTCAGAGGGACAGCTCATGTGAGATGTTTTGGAGACAAAGCTGTTGAGGCCAGGTTGAGATGGTTTGGACATGTTCAGAGGAAGGACAGTGAATATTGGTAAAAGGATGCTGAGGTTAGAGCTGCCAGGCAGGAGGTCAAGAGGAAGAGTGGAGGAGGTTTATAGATGTAGTGAAGGAGTGAGGACATAAAGTGGGTCTGAGAGAGGAGGATGCATAACTTTTTATCTGAAAAAGTTGCCACAATGTCAGAACAGCAGAAGCTTCTCCTGGAACTTATGGGAAGCATAAAAGAGCTTCAAAAGCAGAATGCTGAAACAAAAAGATTGCCCTACTGGAGAGTTGCCTGGATGGCCTCAAACAATACTCCTATTTCCTAGATTTATAGGAAAAATGTCAAATACCTTCTCCCACTCCACAAAGCCCATGTGGACTGGTTGGGCAAACTCCCATGAACCCTCCAGACCGCATTATTCCCCCTGAATCCTGGTCTGGTGGCATGAAGTCCTTCAGTTTATGTTTTGTGTCCACTTCATTGATTTCAGAAAATGTTTCATCTTCTCAGACCATCAGTCTTAATTTTATCTATGCAGATACTGTGATTCTTTTGGAGTATGCACAAAGCCTACTCAGAATAAAAGAATCATAAATAACAACACGGAGACAGTTTTGTTTGAAACAGTAGATATTTTCTCCACATTTATTGGAAACAACCTCATAAACCAAAGAGTAGAAAGAGCATGCTGTGCATGCAATGTTCTAACATGGAGCGTCAGTGCCGTACAAAACAGACTCATACCATTCAGAGTCAGCCTGGAGCCACTAGAACAGCAGTCACAGAAACTCACTCTCCCAGGATGAGACCTCTTTAGACCTGGTTTAGTCTTTCCACATTTTGAAGCTATGACGGAAAATATCCTGGTTTAGACTGTCTCATCCAGCCAAAGACTGTTTGTCCTGGTTTAGTCAAGAGTAAAGCTCAGATCCTGAAGCAGAGGCTCTTTCCTGGTTTAACTCTTTTAGTCCTTAATATTCTAGGCTCCTGTATTCTATGGCTGTATTTGGTGCATGTAGGTTGTACTGTGTCTCACTTTTGCACAAACATTAAGATAAACTCCAGTCTATGCTCTGGTTTAGACCTGCAACAAACAAATAATGGTTTAACTTAGTCCTGGTTTAGTCCTGGTTTAGACCTGGTTTAGACCTGTTTAGTCCTGGTTTAGACCTGGTTTAGTCCTGGTTTAGACCTGTTTAGTCCTGGTTTAGACCTGTTTAGACCTGGTTTAGACCTGGTTTAGTCCTGGTTTAAACCTAGTTTAGTCCTGGTTCAGTCCTGGTTTAAACCTAGTTTAGTCCTGGTTTAAACCTGGTCTAGACCCTGTTTTGTTCTTGTTTAAGTGAATTAGTCTAGACCCAGATATATTTGCTGTCGACTCATAAACGTCCCTCAGACCTCATGAAACTCCTGGAGAGTGTGTTTTTGTGAAAGACTTGTTAAAAGCGTGGTTCCGACTGAAGAAGAAGAAGAAGACGAGGCCAAACAAACATGCGCAAAAACCTCATTGGCCCCAAAATAAGTGTCTGTTTTCATCGAGTGAAAACCTGTCAGAGACAAACAGTGCATGCCATTTCAATTCAGACCGAGTCATCTCTGTTCACACGCCTCACACACAAAACCACACGCAGCAAGAAAAAAACTTTAACAGCCTGACCTCATCAAATGTCTTAATATTATAAAAGAAATGCATTTAATTCCCAGTTTGCATGTTTTATAGTGATTAGTTTAAATTTAATGGAAATATATAGAGAAACCAAATGCATCTTTCTATTTTTTATGAGACCAATGTGCTGACATTAAATAACTGTACTTAATGCATTATCAACAGTTTATAACTTTAACTTTTGTGTTTCATTAAAGTTAGAAAAATCGTATCGATAGAAATGTGGGATACAGCTGACAGCCAATCAGAGAAGAGCATTCAAATGGACTATTGTTATTATAAATGTTATTCTTTTATATTTGTACTTTGAAATATATAATACAAATGAAAACAATATAATTTGCAAAAACTTCCTAAATTTTGACAAAAAGTTTTAAGGTGATGCTTAAGACAGTTATTGAATAAATAATAAGTCAGAAATCAGAAAACAGCCTTCAAACAGACTATTATTACTTTCAAATTTACTTTGTATTTTGGAAAAGAAAAAGTAAGATACATAAAATAAAAACAGCTTTCAACCACACCTTCAAAACTTGAATTAATGCTCAAGACAACTTTTTCTTTTTCTTTTTTTAATCATCTGTGTCATACTGTCTGGAGCCTTTACCACTATTCCTTATATTCTCTTTTAAATATAAACAGTATTGTTCTATTTTAGATTAATTCATTAGAAAGTAAAGATTCAGTTTTTCAGATACTTACTCTTTTTGATATGAATAAGACATTTGCTGTGGTTTAATTCAAACTAACTCAGATCTGCATTGACTAATATTGTGAGGTCAAACTGTGAAAAGATTCCCGTCTGGTTTAGGAGCAGGCTCGGGTCGTAGTTTTATTCAGGTTTTAAAATGTCAGGAGTAAAATAATATTACGAGGCACTCAGCAGCATTCTCTCAAACAGAACGGACACAAACATTTGGAGAGTATAGAGTTTAACAGTCTCAGGCTGTACACCGGGCCGAGGAGCGAGGAAAACGTGAGAAAACAAACAAACAACAATTATTCTGAGCAAAAAAACAGCCGGAAAAACCAGTCTGGGTTTAAAGACAGTACGAATAATGGACCAACAGACCGACCTCACATGGAGCCGTGAAGCCACACCTTTGGGAACAGGAAGTGATGACCATATTTGGAGAAAGGTCAGGAAGTCTGAATTCAAATCTGTTATGTTTATACTGCAACAAAAAAAAACAATTCTCTGTAGCTAGTAATGCTAACAGCATTCAATATATATTAGCCAAACTTGAATTTTCTAATATATTTTAATAAATGACCACAAACAATGTTTTAATATGTTATTCCTTTAAACCAATAAAGCCATCCTTCCATTCCACATTTTATCTTTCTCGGAGTTAAAGGAGTATAAAAGTCTACTTTTTGCAAATATAACTTAACTTCTTGATAATAAGCTTCTTTGTTTGGCTCCTCGTCTGTTGCTCCATTATTTTTTATAATGTCTTGACTCAAAAAAGTCAAAGTGATTTAAAGTGAAGTGGTGCGTTTCAGTTCCTCCAGGATTTGACTTTTTCACAGATAAATATTGTACAGAAACTTTTACAGATTAGTTAAAAAGTATACTTTATGAGTTTAATGTTTACAGAGAAAGTCCATATTTGGGCAAAGTGGGTGGAGCTAAGCTACATTGCCTACCTAAAGAAAATGGAAAAGTGTTAAATGACTGAGCAAAATGTAGTTTGTGTAAAATCAAAATATGAACAAAATGCATGTTTTTTTTCTTTTTTTTAGTTTATTAAATTTAATTCTGATATATATTTATTATAGACTATTTTGAAAATATAGCTATATGCAAAAGTAAAAATATTTATAAGCACACTCAGAGTTTATTTAAGCAGCATTACATTGAGGTTATCGTTCTCACATTTAAAATAACAGGTTTCATTTTTCAATAGGATCTGCTTATTCAAAGTTGTGGGCTGTATTTCAAGAGTTTGAGTTAAAAGTGGAATCCTGGAGGAAGACTTACAGTGAAATAGAAAACGAGGAACATGTTGACAAAGAGTGATGTTAAAGGGATTCAGGTTTTTAAAACGGCCTCATGCAAATGGCCGCCATGAAACCGAACAGTGAATCAAACAAGAAGAAGAGGAAGAAAGAGGAAAGAGCCCTTTAAATGGATCTACTCTTGCAGCATAGTTCTGAATATAGCGCATAGTTAATAAAGACAAGAACGAACGGGCCCCGAAAACGGAAAAAAGGCAGAAAATACACTGTGCCATGCTCAGGTCGGCATGTTTTACATCAGCACCAGCTCCCGGCTTCAGAAATCCTCCGCCTCTCACCGGGATTGATCCTAAACAAAGGCAGGAGAGGATTTTAACTGCTGTTGCAGGAATTTGAGTTTGTAAAGTTTGGGGAAGATTTAAAGGTTCAGCAGGTGGAGCTAAACACTGCCTTTGTGTTGCTGTTATTGGAGCGTAGCCTCGTGTGAGCCGCTGTGGTCACCAGATGCTCTCGGGTCGTTAAGGTTGGCTAAAGATAAAGAACTATATTTTTATATGGTTGCTAAAAAGTTGTTTTTGTGTGTTGTGGCTGATATGAAGGTGTTAATATTTGTACTCTTTTAATTGGGTTGAATCCATATTTCAAGTGTTTGGGATATTTTTGGTTTTCTTTTTGGTGGTATTTTATTGAGTTTTATGACCATGTTATTTTGGTCATTTTTATTTTGGCTCTTTATTGTGTTCTTTCAATTATCCTTTGCATAATGCAATTTCTGACCATTACCAATTTACAAAAGGACCTATATTGACATTTAATGCCCACTGACTTTCACATTTTTGAATTCTTTTTGGCGACCCAAATAAAATCTCCTGTGACCCACTTTTGGGTCCGGACCCAGTCTTTGGGATTTGTTAGAAAACACTGTATGTATGTGAACACAGAGGGTTTTTTGTTGTGTAAAAAGTGTAAATTTGATTGATCTATTTTTGAGAATGTGAGAAGTATGAGCTCCGTTTGGTTAAAACTGCTCAAGTTGGTTTGTTCCAACTCGGGTTAATGTTTCTGTTTCACCCAGTCTTATTCCTCCTAAAGTGAAGCCACCTGAGCCCATCTGAGACCAACAACGGATGCCTTCCTAACGCTATACTCTCCATTTACCTGGAGCTGGAGTTTTGGCTCTCGTCGGGGAATCAAACCGTCGTCCCACAGAGCCCTATCTTTCCCCCTTTATTTCTGGTCCCAAAAACGTTCAAAATACTGACTTGCATTTTGCGAAGGTGAATCGACAAACAAGAACAACATTTGAATTTGCAGCTGAAGAATGAAAAGGTTGAGCTCTTGTTAAAATCCTGAAAGCCTGCCTTGGTTTCAGATGGACTTTCCCTTCACGCTGAGACCAGACCTAAACCCGGTCTCTGTGCAGAGCTGGTGCGACTGGACTCTTGGGTTTTCTGTAAAAGTGTACAAACAGGCCGTAACCGTCTCTGTTCTTTTTTTTTCGGAGGTTGGGACGTCATGCTCGTGTCCCGCAGCAGCCCGCTCCGTTTTGACTGCAACTAAACTTCACAAAAAACCCACAAACGGCACGAGTCCAAGACCGTTCTGTTCCCCGTCAGGTCCGGCAGAAAGTCCGTCCGTTTGAACCAGAAGAGAATAAACTGTGTTTTTTATCTGTAAAGTCTAAAGGCGTTACCTGTAGAAGCTTAAATAAAGAAGTGAATGAAAAGAATGGCTACTCCGATATTGAGTAAAATGACCATAACGACCAGGAACGAGCTGGAGCCCTGCGAAAAACAGAGAGACACAGGTCAGAATTTAATATTTGGGAGAAAAAGCTTGAAGTATTTGAAGTTGTGTCTCAAATGTGTGTTTAGTGTTGTTTTTACAATAGTTTTGGTTTGAAAATAATTAATAATAACCTTTCTTCTTGCCTTCTCTGAGCTGAATGTTGGGGAACTTTACTCTTTTTCTTTAAAGTGCATTGACCCTTAACCTGACCATCCATCCTGATTCTGTTCCGTACAAAGAATTAGTCACTGTTTGAGTTTGATTTCCAGGAGGAGGAGCAAATACACATAGAACCAATCAGAATTCAGTGGCAGGACCATTATTCACAGGGACCAATGAGATTTGAAAAACATACAACCAATCAGTCAAACAGAGCAGAGCTGAGTGAACTTGGTGAAAGTCATGGTCAGTGTTTCAGACTCTCTTCACGTTGCAAAGAAAGTGAAAGTCTACCAAGGCTTTAGCTGTAGAGCCATCGACATAACTATTCTTTGTCTTCACTTGTAGCTTATCAATCATAGACGTTCTTTTAAAGAAAACTTGACTCCATGCCTTACTTCTATCGAGTAAACCCCATTCTTTGATGCAACACTGTCCAGGTCTTGTACCTGTTTGTATTAACCCTCCAGTCTATCTTTGACCTTCACTCATCTCAGGACTAAGAACAGCTAGAGCAATTCCCAACTTGATTTACATAATATTTGGGTAAACTACACTAAGCTATCGCTCAAAAACCTGGTTACAGCTCTAAAAGGAAGGCTCAGTGTGATTTTAACAAACGTGCAGTTCCTGTATTTGCCTGTAACTCTCCAGACGAGACTCACTGAGTTAGTCTTGAGCGGGAGTTCTGAGTCCGGCTCCAGGTCGATGATGGGAGCAGACTTCAACGGCGTCGACAGAGTCAGGTCTCTGTTCATCGGCCACTCCTCCCCCTCAGTCATGTGACCTAACCCCACCCCCATGTCCTGGTCCGGCCCCGCCCCTATGTCCGGGTCCAGCCCCGTCCCCAGAGCGAGGCGGTCCAGTCGCTGAACCGAGTCCACGGAGCCCTCTCGGACTGGACGCAGCGCTCGGGACCTGAGCCGACTGTTGATGGGACACGAGGCGTGAGTGTCCTGCAGCCGCATGTCCACCGTGTAGTGGTCCTGGAACAAACATATAAACAGGGAATTAAAGAGGAGCCACACGAGGACCAGCAGTATCCAGGGTTTACAAATGAGAGAGTTCAGGTATATTGTGTAAAGTAGAATCTGGAAAAGTCCTTGGCCAAATGACCTCTACAGTAATTCATTATAAATTATTCAATATCTAGAGTAGTGAGCTGACGAGGCAGTGTGCAGAATCTTTTCAAAGCCTCCAAGAACCCAGGCTCGAGAACATGGTCCACTTGGACTCGTGAGAGCTGGAGACCTTTCTGATGTCTTACCTTCTGAACCAACAGCTGGATCTTGGAAGATTTCGGACAGAAACCCATTTTGTTCTGATCAAGGCTCTGTGATTTGTGTTGAGCTGCTGCATATTTGGACCAATGCTGTGTTAGACCTGACAGTTCTGGGCCGGTTTAAGGTTTTACTGTCACTAATGTAAACTTCATGCTGTTGCTCTGATTGGATAAAATTACAGACATCTAATCCAGGTTTTATTGGAACAACTTTCAGATGGTTCTGTGTAATACACTAGCTGAAAAAATCAAAAGTGGACAGTTTTTAAATGGATAACCTTTGTTCTTCTCTATTTTCACTTGAATCTATATTTGTCTTTTGGAAAAGCAGGAGAAAGGCTTGTGTGATGTTATCTTGTAAATGTAGCATAAATAAACAGTTCTATAATGAAAAGTAAGAACCCTTCTCACTGTGTAGTCGCTGGAGCGTTCGTCTGTGAGTCGTGAGTGGGCGGGGCTCCAGCGGTGGGCGTGGCTCGGCCTGTGGTTGTGCTGTTTGTGGTGGTTACCGTAACCAGTCACGTGCTCCTTTGATGCACTGTGATTGCTCAAGGCGTAGTCCTGGGGCTTGTGATTGGACGATGCATGCTCTGCCATCTTGTGATTGGACGTGGCGTAGTCTGGGGCTTTGTGATTGGACAGAACGTGCAGCTGGGGCTTGTAGCTGTGATTGGCCGACGAGTGATCCCATGTTTTGTGATTAGACGAGGAGTACTCCCTCGTCTTGTGATTGGATGAGGCATGCTTAGAGGGTTTCTGATTGGACAGCGAGTGCTCCCAGGTTTTGTAATGGGAGTTCATGTCTTGAGGTTTGTGATTGGACAACAGGCCTTTGTCTCGAGGCTTGTGATTGGCCACAACGACGACCGGTTCGTGTCCGTTGATCTGGCCTTCGGTTTCCTCCAGAAGAGACGGGGTTGTGGACCGGCTGCTGCCCGCCTGGTACCTGTCCTCGGCCCAGGTGTGGTTAGCCCCGCCCCTGGGCAGCTCCAGGCCCCGCGCCTCCACCAGCACCTGGATCTCGGCCTGATCGTCCAAGGCGGTCTGTCGATGGAAGCAGGGTTTCGGGCGCTGTTTTGGGGCGAGGCGGCGACAATGGGGCTGAGGTCGGGGGTCAGGGCCGAGGGGGTGGTGTCGGGGGTGCACAGGGGGCTCTCGCTGCCCGTGGATGCAGGCTCTGGTTTGTCTTTACCGTCCTGGAGTTTGGGACGCTCACATTCAAGACCTGGAACATAAGAGAAGGTGTTGTTAGATAAAAAAGACCTATTGTGTTTTCTTGTGACTTTGTGGTTGACTAAATAAATCAAAGCAGACTTAAATCTTGGACTTGCATTTTTTTAAATAACATGTTGAAATTGAGATGCAGAGGATATCAAATTTGTTGACACAAAATTTTAAGAAATTATGCATTTTTTTTTACAGATTTTCTTTTTTGTAAAAACAGGAAATATCAAAATTTTCTTTGATTAAATAAACAACACAACAACAGCTCTTAATTGATCTTTGTATTTTAATAGTAAAGAAAATAATAGCGCTTGCATGGTCCAAACATACTGCAAAAGAAATATCAAGTACTTTATCTTTGGAAAAGATTACATATACATATTAAATATACTGAAAGATAAATTATTATTGTCAATATTTTATGAAATATGGAAACTAGTTTTGGTTTTTTTAGACAAACGAGCACAAAATGAACAACAGAGAACTGGAGCGTAGACATTCAAATATAATCAAAAGATAATTATTATTATTATTGCGAATAGAAATGGTTTAGTGTAAATGAAGTGCTTCTGCAGTTTCTAGTTTTTTTAGGTATGTGCTTGTACTTTTATATATGTATGTATGCCTGATTTATAGATGTATAGGTATTAATTAAAATGGGTGTGTGTATATGCATATATGTAAATATATACAAATTTGTTTAAATGGGAATTATTTACATATCATTATTTATGTTATTTATGTTTTGTTTGTATAGTGCCTTAAATGCAGATAAGCCTGATGCTAAAATATAAAATGCATTTTGAGTTGAAAGATAAAATTTGTGCGACTGGCAAGTTTGGATTGGTTTTGGATAGGGTTAGGGTTATCGCTTATCTCCTTTGCAAAGTGAAAAAAAGTCCAGAATCCCTTCCCTTCATAACAATTCCACTCAGTAGTAATCCTTTCAGAACAAGCATAACTGTTTCTTTCAAATAGTGCAGGCTTTATGTGATTGGTTGTATGTCTTTCCAGTTTTGCCCAGAAAGAGTTGATTCTGTGTCCATTTAAACGACCACCTGGAAATCCAACAGCGACCCGGGGCAAACCCTGCTTATTCAGTGACCAGATAAACTCAGACTGACCGTTCTCGTAGATGTGGAAGGATGGCGACAGCTCTTTGGCGGTGATTCGGGCCAAACGACTCTCCTCCAGAGCTTTCTGAGCCACAGCTTCAGCTGCTTCTGCCTTGCTTCGGGCGTGACTCATTCTGGAAACACAGAACACAACGGGACTAAAACAGGGCTGAGGGTGTGCCTTGTCTGGAGCCAGAAGTGATGATCATATTCAGTCAAAACTCATGATGCCTGTAGTGTCAAAACTGACCTCTCAGTCTTTGGCACTATTGTATGTAAGAAGTTATGAACGCATCACCAGATCCAATGCCATTAGAGTCTTTATTGTTTACAACCAACCCGAGTAGGCTCCCCAGCAACTACTGATGTTTGAACAGTAGACATAAGCTTTTATACAGTTCTGATATGACAGCACAGTAATAACTCTTCTGATATCATCCTGTAAGGCCCGGTAGATCCCCTCATTAACTCCCTGATGTCATTCTGTACGGCCTTGGAGGCTACTCCTCCTCTGTCTCCTCCGATGACAGACACCTGCGTCTTTATCTGGTCCTTCCTGTGTGTGTGTCTGACATTAGGTTTTGTCTTTTATATTAATATGTTTAAATGAATAACTAACTGGGTCTACATAGTTTAAAACACATAACATATAAAATATTACACCACATATCTGTTTATCAAAGTTAGATTAAAGTGATGGTAGGCCAGACCAGTGAATAAAATTTCCAGAAGACAAACGTGATTGGATGTTTTAGCTTATGTAACACTAACTGAGCTTATGTTGGGTATGTAGAATTTGTAGCTTTCTATCTTGAAGCCCCACCCCCTGCTCTCCTCTGATTGGCCGGTCCCTCACCTGGACAGAGCAATCTCAGCCTTCTGTTTGGCGATGTCGGATGCTTTCTCCGCTGCTTCCACAGATCGATCCACCTTCTCCCGGATCTTGCTGGCTCTGAGCGGGATCAGGTTTTTGCGTTGCCGCTCACCAGGGCGTTCTGTTTGTACTTGCCCTCCTCTTTGGTGCCGCCGGGAACGTGGTGCAGCCGTAGCCGTGCCGCTTGTTCCCGACCCACTCCCCGGCATAGTGCAGTCCGTCCGAGCGCCGACCGATCCCAAACCCAGTTCTCTGGTCCGTCCTCCATTCGCCTGCGTACATCTCTGTCACTGTGGCGTCAACCGGAGCCCTGGAGATTCACAAAGAAATTACCTGAAAACTATAAAAGGCCCAACACGGCACTAGAGTAGAGCTAACTGACTAAACAGAAGCTGAAAGTATAATCCAAATCAGATTTTTTCGTATGGAACTTGTAGTTTACAAAGAAGCACAATAGTAATGTGCGTCTTGAAATGGGCACGACTTGATTAAAATGTAAAAAGGAGAAAACAAAAGAAAGCAGTTTGTAAACATTTTATGGAATGTAAAAGTGGACTTGCGGACAGTGCAAAGATATCAGGATGTCGGGAGCCTTGCCTTCGACTGCTGCCCGATCCATTATGCACTGGCTCCTTGGGGGGCACGGAAGGGCAGCCCCACTCCGCTTGTTCGGACTGAGCCTGGCCGCACCGCGAGGGAAGAGGCCCTCTTTGTGAGCCCCAAGCCTGGGCCTGGCTCCAGGACGGGGCCCCAGCTGCCCCGCCCTGGATTTAATTTACTTCATACGGTGCTTCTGAAGCCTAAAACTTAATTTGAGGAAAAAAGACTATTTTGCAAGCCTCGTCTAAAACCTCCTCAGCCAATCATAAACGTTATCATAACGCAATTGCAATCTATAATTATTTAGCCATTGTTAGACTTTGTTAGACCCTGTAGACTTCACCTGCTGGCAGTGGGCGGAGTCAGACTTGTGTGGGTGGGCAGAGTTAAAGCTCACCTGCTGGCTGTGGGCGGAGTCAGACTTGTGTGGGTGGGCAGAGTTAAAGCTCACCTGCTGGCTGTGGGCGGAGTCAGACTTGTGTGGGTGGGCAGAGTTAAAGCTCACCTGCTGGCTGTGGGCGGAGTCAGACTTGTGTGGGTGGGCAGAGTTAAAGCTCACCTTCTGGCAGTGGGCGGAGTCAGACTTGTGTGGGTGGGCAGAGTTAAAGCTCACCTGCTGGCAGTGGGCGGAGTCAGACTTGTGTGGGTGGGCAGAGTTAAAGCTCACCTGCTGGCTGTGGGCGGAGTCAGACTTGTGTGGGTGGGCAGAGTTAAAGCTCACCTGCTGGCAGTGGGCGGAGTCAGACTTGTGTGGGTGGGCAGAGTTAAAGCTCACCTGCTGGCTGTGGGCGGAGTCAGACTTGTGTGGGTGGGCAGAGTTAAAGCTCACCTGCTGGCTGTGGTTGGACGCCAGGTCGGAGCTGACGGTGCTCATGCCGGTCTCGCTGCAGAAAGAGCTCTGTTTGCTGAGCTGACTGGCCAGAGAGCTCTTGGACTCAGAGCGCCGCAGCTTGAGTCCGCTCAGGATCGACTGACGGAGCCGGCCTTACGTTTGCGCCGCGCGTCGCCGGGCGCCGCCAGAGCGAACCCCCCTCGGCCGACGGGACTGAGGCCTGGCGCTGCCCCTGAGGAGGAGTCCGGCGGCAGGACGGGACCCTCTTCCGGCGACAGGGGCCCAGGACCACTGTGGTCCGATCGCAGGGAGTTTATGGAGGTCCTCAGAGGGAACAGGATCAGAGCCGCCATGCCGTACGGGACGCTCTGACGGACGCCGTAACCATGACGCATCCCTCCGAGCCACTGGCCCTGGTACGTCCCTGAAACAAGAGAGACCTGGTTAGACCCGACGGAGACCGGCAAAAACCCACATGGTACTGAAACGGAACAGAGACCAAAAAAGTAATGACAGGGATGGGTTCAGCTTTGACCGGAGGTCATCTCTGGGACTCACAAGGATATAATGTAAACAACAACTTTTCAAAATCATCTGGTTGGCCAGAAATGACTCTACCGTAGGAGGATAGACTAAGCCAGGCAATTATATTTACATAGCACATTCAAAGTGCTATGTAAAAGTTTACATAAATAAAAGAGGTTGGTAGAGTAGCCTAAAACTGTTCTGAAGCAAGCGCAGTGTTACTTCTTCACATATCTACTCAAGGAAAGGTAAAAAGTATGGTGCAGTAAAACTACTCTTATAAGTAACTTTTTTTTAAGTTACATAGGTAAATGTAAGATGGCTCCAAGTTTCAGAAAACGTGCTTTTAATGTAAATCCTTTCAGTTCTTCTGACTGTGGCTTTGCTTTGGCGCCACCTGCTGTTTGTCTTTTTCAAATCCAACACGCTCTGATCGGTTCTATTCAATAAAACAAAGACATTTTCTCAGTTCAGAGACAGTTTGGAAGTTTGGGAGAATGTTGGCTCAAAGATGAATTAAAGTAAAGTCTTGTTTCTCTGGAGCTGTAAATGTCTCTTTTTATCACAAATGTAAAAGAACTAAGACTTCTGTTTTAATAAGAACTTGTGCTTTTTGTGTAAAAAATGACATTAGGACAAAGACAGACAGTTTTAAAGTGTGCTGCTTTTAATAAATAAAAGGGACGGGTTTCATTTCCTGAAAATAAAAGCTTTGTGACATTCATTTGACTTTTTACAAACGTAAAGGTTTGAGCTCAGCATTAAACCTAACGACCAAAAGAAAGACCTCATTATATTTATCCTTCCTTTTTTTATTGATATGACACTTGGCTTTTAATGAGTGTTGATTTAACACTGATATAAACTCCTGGCACTAAGACTTTTGATAGAATTCCACTGATTTCTGTTTCAATAAAGGCAGAAAAGGCCTAAAACAAATAAAGTTTAGCCCAAAAACATTCACATTCTTCAAATAAAAAGTCAAAGCAGTGCAAAAAGTGAAGCGTCTAGAGTCAAGTGTGTTCAATAGTGACGTGTTCAACAGACTTTCACAATAAAAGAGTGTTTAAAAAGCTGCTGCGCTCCTCCAGAGCAGTGTGTGTGAGAGAATACTGGCTGCTGTTTGCTTTAATGACACTAATATGTGTTGGATTCTAAAGAGGTCTGAGGTAAAGCACATGCACAAGTCCCTTTTCCTCACGTTCTTCAAGTGTTCTTTGAATAAATACAGACGAATGCAGAGGAAATACAAGAAGAACAGGGTTTAATAAAGAATAAATGAGATCCTTTCTTACACAAGGAACATGATTCTCTTTGGACCTGTTTCTAATCTCTGCTTATCTCTCACCTTTGACACAAAAAAGAATAAAACAGAACTTTATTTGTCTCTGAGCAACAGTTTATTGTATTATTTGGATCAATTATTGATTGAGAATCTACAGAAGTGGAAACATATGATGTACAGGATTCTTCTCTTTCCTCGAGAAGGCTCAGAAACACAAAAGTATAGTTCTGATATTTAACTGGTACTAATTTCCTCTGTCAGTGACATCCACAGAAATAGACTTAAATACATATTTTTATGAAGCATAGTGGCAAACAATAAAAAAGTAAAACATTAATATTCATTAAGTTTCTGTAACAGATCTATTCAACATTTATCCTTTTTGCTGCTGAGAGCTCTAACTGAGCTATCTCTGTATAAAACAAGAGCCAGGGGCCAGTTCCACTGATGTTGAATGAATGTGACATTAGGCTCCAGAGAAAGGCAGAACAGTGAGGTGATAATAGACAGTCCTGTGAGAAGAGCCAGGAACAGTGAACCTTGTGGAGCAGGTGTTACTCGTTAACACAACTGCAGCCATTTACAGGAAGTCTTCATTGAAGCCCATATTGTTGAGAACTGAGCACAAATATCAGACACAATGGTGTTCTGATTTGGAAGAGGCATCTATAACATGGAGTAGCCTGAGTACGTTCTCTGAAGCTAACCTTGATTTGATGAACCCTGTTTGATCACAATGGACCAGGTGTGTCATGTGTTGCTCCAGTCTCAAAGTGAAGACCTTTGCAAAAACCTTAAGTTCAGTATTTAGAAGACTAAGAGGGCGGTCGGAGGAGCATGACTTGATCTTTGTGATTGTAAAAGGCTTGTGTGTGTGGACTCTGTTTAGTGCAGGTTCACAGAGATGCTGTTGACTTTCAGCTGCAGTCTGTACTTTTGACATTTAACACTTCATCTAAAGCCAACACATGATGGACTCTCACAGCTCAGTGGAGTGAGGCTGAGCACAAATAATGTCTGAGGCCTTTGTGCAGAAGGGAACAGGTTTAGTCTGAGACAACAGCTCCATCTGCTGGAGCAGGTCAGAGTCACATCCAGCTGTGACCGGTCGAACAGGAACAAGAACAGGAACAGGAAGAACAGAACTGAAAGTATTCTGACACAGAGCTGTGTCGACATCACAGCGTTCTGTCTCTCCTAAAACCACACACTGGAGCGTGTTACTGAGGAATAAAGACTGGGATTTGGTGAGTCTCACTGTTGAAGTTAAAATGGCTGAGAAGATTGCACTTTTTGAAGACTTCCTGACCTGCTCTATTTGTTTGGAGATGTTTAAAGAGCCTGTGTCTCTGAGCTGTCACCACAACTTCTGCTCCAGCTGCCTCCAGAAATACTGGGACCAGAGCAAAACCAGGAACTGCCCTGTTTGTAAAAGGAAGTTGTCTAGAGATATAGTTGTAAACTTTACTTTGAAAAAGCTGGCCGACTCTTTTGCTGGGAGACAGGAACCTGGTTCTGGGAGAAAGGAACCTGGTTCATCTGAAAAACTAAAGGCAGAGAGTGAAGAGGTGGTTCAGTGCAAACATGGAGAGGATCAGAGAGTGTTCTGTAAAGACGAGGCCCGAGTGCTGTGTCCCGTCTGTGAGTCCTCTCTGCACCAACAGCACACGGTGGTTCCTGTGGAGACAGCAGTGAGTGAGCTGAAGGAGCAGCTCCGATCAGACCTCCAGTCTCTCACAGAAAAAAGAGAAGGCTACAAAAAACTGGAGAAAAGCTACGAGGAAATGCTCCAACACTCAAAGAAACAGGGCGTGTACTGCGAGCGACAGATCCGAGCCCTGTTCGAGCGGCTGCACCAGTTCCTCAGGGAGGAGCAGGAGTCTCGTTTGGCAGAGCTGAGAGAGGAGCAGCGGCGCCAGGCCCACAGCCTGAACCCAGAGCTGGAGAGCATCCGGGAGCAGCTGTCCTCTCTGTCCCAGAGCATCCACGCTGTGGAGCAGCAGCTGCAGAGAGACAGCAGGGCTTTTCTCACACACTACAGCCTCACTCAGAGCCAGGCCCAGGCCCAGGCCTCACAGCCCCACCCACAGCCGGGGTCAGGACTCCTGATAAACCAGGCCCGAGTCCTGGGAAACCTGGGCTTTAAAGTCTGGGAGAAGATGAGGAGCCTGGTCCAGTACAGCCCTGTCCTTCTCGACACAAACACTGCAAACAGATGGCTCTATCTGTCTGAGGATCTGAGCAGCTTTAGACGTGGAGACACTTATCAGCAGGTTCCTGACAATCCAGAGAGATTCACTAAATACCCAATTGTCCTGGGCTCTGAGGGCTTCAGCTCTGGGACACACCGCTGGGGCGTGGAGGTGGGGACCATCCTGACTGGAACATCGGTGTGGCCAAAGAGTCAGTCGACAGGAAGGGAGAGATATTTGTTTCACCCAAATATGGATTCTGGTGTTTGTTGCAGCGCAGTGGAAAATACACTAACGGTTGTGGTGAGACAGTCTCAGTGAAGAAACGTACTGAGAAGATCCAGGTCGAACTGGACTACGACATGGGACAGGTGTCCTTCTACGACGCTGACGACATGACTCACCTGTTCACTCACAAAGACACTTTTACTGAGAAACTCTTCCCTTATTTCAGTGTTGGATCATCTGCTGAGGCCAAAACCAAAGACATTAAGATTTGTCCCAGAGTCTCCTCAGTGTGTCTCCTCGGTGAGTCTCCTCGGTGTGTCTCCTCGGTGAGTCTCCTCGGTGTGTCTCCTCAGTGAGTCTCCTCAGTGAGTCTCCTCGGTGAGTCTCCTCGGTGAGTCTCCTCGGTGAGTCTCCTCGGTGAGTCTCCTCGGTGAGTCTCCTCGGTGTGTCTCCTCAGTGTGTCTCCTCAGTGAGTCTCCTCAGTGTGTCTCCTGACTGGATTATTTTGGATTAAACAGGTGTATTCTCAGATGTTTCCGCTGTATTCTAGTGTTAAACCAGATTCAGTTTTAATTCTGTCTTTGATTGTGATGAGTGGAATATAAAGATGTACAAACATTAATTTTAGTTCATTTCATAAAGTCTTATGTTGATGATATTCAAGGTGAAGCTCTAAAGTGCTGTGGGAAACACTGATGACTCATATTTAGCACATGCTACAAATGAACATGTTTATGAGCCGCTCTTTCGTAGAAATGTAACAAATGCAGTAGATTTCTCACAGCAGTGGCAAACGCTGATGGACAGATTTATAAACCTGCTGATAGTGTCACATTTAGACGAGAAAGTGTCATTTTTACTCATGTTTTTAACGTTTTACTCAAAGTGCTTGATGTTGCTGATGTTCTCAGATGTTCTGTCTCTTGAGTTTATTTTTCTGGAGTTTGTGGAAAGATGGCTCCAAGTTTTAGAAAACGTGCTTTTAATGTAAATCCTTTCAGTTCTTCTCATTGTGGCTTTGCTTTGGCGCCACCTGCTGTTTGTCTTTTTCAAATCCAACACGCTCTGATCGGTTCTATTCAATAAAACAAAGAGATTTTCTCAGTTCAGAGACAGTTTGGAAGTTTGGGAGAATGTTGGCTCAAAGATGAATTAAAGTAAAGTCTTGTTTCTCTGGAGCTGTAAATGTCTCTTTTTATCACAAATGTAAAAGAACTAAGACTTCTGTTTTAATAAGAACTTGTGCTTTTTGTGTAAAAAATGACATTAGGACAAAGACAGACAGTTTTAAAGTGTGCTGCTTTTAATAAATAAAAGGGACGGGTTTCATTTCCTGAAAATAAAAGCTGTGTGACATTCATTTGACTTTTTACAAACGTAAAGGTTTGAGCTCAGCATTAAACCTAACGACCAAAAAGAAAGACCTCATTATATTTATCCTTCCTTTTTTTATTGATATGACACTTGGCCTTTAATGAGTGTTGATTTAACACTGATATAAACTCCTGGCACTAAGTCTTTTGATAGAATTCCACTGATTTCCGTTTCAATAAAAAGCAGAAAAGGCCTAAAACATATAAAGTTTTGACCAAAAACATTCACATTCTTCAAATAAAAAGTCAAAGCAGTGCAAAAGTGAAGCCTCTAGAGTCAAGTGTGTTCAATAGTGACGTGTTCAACAGACTTTCACAATAAAAGAGTGTTTAAAAAGCTGCTGCGCTCCTCCAGAGCAGTGTGTGTGAGAGAATACTGGCTGCTGTTTGCTTTAATGACACTAATATGTGTTGGATTCTAAAGAGGTCTGAGGTAAAGCACATGCACAAGTCCCTTTTCCTCACGTTCTTCAAGTGTTCTTTGAATAAATACAGACGAATGCAGAGGAAATACAAGAAGAACAGGGTTAGAGTCCTTTAGAGAAGATCAGCTGAGTTTGTCCTGGTTTTAGTCGGGTTTTCACAAACGCACAGGTTCAGAAGCAGGCTGTAAAAGGTTAAGATAAAAAGCTAAAATTCTACATAGTCTAAGATTTGGAAAACATTTATTATACTTTTAGCCCAGGGCCAACACCTCTGAAAACCTGGAGGAACTGAGGCTGGATTGATTTACATTTTTGTTTGGGTCCTCTTTACGTTAACAAGTTTACCTTCTTGTCATCTTTAATTAAGTTAATTATCTTTAAAAAGACAAACATTAAAACACAAAAGAGGCACAAACAACAAAGAATTTACTGAACAGAACTTAAAATGGACTTTATTCAAATCAAATCAGAAACATACATGAAAAATATGAATGAATATCACAAATAAAAAAAAGGTAAAAAACTATAACAAAGGCAACAGAAATGACACTAATGCAATAAATTTAATGAAGTATTGGTTTTAACAGAAAATCAAAAGCAGAAATTAAATGTACATGCTTCGGTAAAAAACTGAAACAAACCGGAACAAGACAAAACATAATCTGTTTAAATAAAAAGTTAATTAAGTACACAATAATAAAAGGTTGTATTCATGCTGTTGTGGCTTTGGACCTGGTCTCCGTTCCTTTCTGGACTTAAAGTGCATTGTTTGGCAGGAGGTCATATTTTGGTGGAAGACACACGAACAGAACTTGTGTTGGACAAGTTCTGCTGCAAAGATCTTAATGTGCTTCAAGCTGTTTTGAAATTAACCTGTTCACATTTTACTTATTGTCTGATATATTAGCTCCAGTTTCGTTTGTATATTTACTTTAATCCTGATTAATGACCTCCGTCTGAATGTGTCTAGGCTCCATATTTCTGTTTAATTTACTCTAGCTTATTTCTGATACATGACCTCAGTCGGAGGAGGTCTCAGTGTCTTATTTGGGAACAGTTTATTTTGTGTCTGTAGTTATTTTCTGATACATTACCTCCGTCTGAATACGTCTCGGTCCCGTATCCGTCCTGCAGCCCGTTGCTCCACGTCCCCTCGTATCGGGCCCCGCTGGTGGTGCTTTCCAGTTGCCCGTAGCGTCCCTTGAAGCCCTGTGTCCACTCGCCCCTGTACTCCCAGCAGGCCTTGCTCTCCACGCCGACGCCGTGCCGTTTGCCCTGGGCCCACGTGCCCCTGTAGGACCCCCCTCCGGGCCAGCTGTAGACACCCAGCAGCTCGAAGCCGTGGCTCCAGGCCCCGGCGTACTCACCCTGGGTCTGCGGCCCTGTGCACACACCTCTGCCATGGGCCTTGCCCTGGTCCCACCCCCCGCAGTACCACCCCCCATCGTCAAAGTCAAACCTGCCGCCACTGGACATGCATAAACATGGGGCGGAGGTAAAGATTACTGTAAGAAGAGGAAGAATCAGTCGGGCGAATGGTTACAAGCTCAAACTCCTGTCATTGGAAACGTTCAGATGTGCCGCGAGAAAAGTCAGGTTTTCTTAGATCTTCATTTGAAAAAGTGAAGCGACCAAAAGAAAAGTCTCCCAAAAAAAAGAAGAAATGAAAAAAAAAAAATGATTGAGACAATATAGTTTCTTTAAACACTTGATCCCAACTCTTTTAAACTCTCTGTGGAACGTCACAAAAAGTTGTTGAAGTTGAAAAGTGACGGAAAAAAAACGGAATGAGGCAAAAAAAAAGTATAGGATTATAATATGCTAAAAGACAACTTTTTTAAATTCAGTTCAATTCAAAAAAATGGAAAACATCCAGGAAATGTCGGTTTAGAAAAGTTGGAGAAATGGGGGAAAAAAAAAGAAATGTTAAATGTTGCAGTGAGAAAAGTCAAAATATTATTATTTTTTTATCGGGACATAACTTCATCTGGTAAAAGTCTAGATATGGTCTTATAAATGTCCAAAAAAGTGAAAAATCAAACCAACGGATAACAAGAAAACTGTTTTGGAGTTAAACGTATTGATTTAAAACGCCACATTTTCTTGAAAATTTCAATTCTTAAAAAGGAAAAGCAGGAAATGTTTCTTTTTAGCAGATATAGGCTTTCCCTCAGAAAAGTCAGTGTATCAAAAATAATTTCAACTCTTCTACGTTTGTTTAAAATTGTCTGCTTCGAGCCACATAATCAACTTAAGTGTTTTTTTCCAAAAAGTAAATTTTTCCGGTCTTTATCAAATAGAAATTTTATTTCAGAAGGAGCCATTTTAAAAGAACAAGCTAAAATAATGCTTTAATATCATTTAGACATTATAAACTTGTTTTGTTTTCTGTTCAATTTACCAGACGTCGTACAAAAACCTTTTAAAGCTACTTTGGGTTTGAAAACATCATAAACTGCAAAAAAACGTATTAAATAAATTAAATAGATGTGTTTTAGGTCATAATACTATATGTTAAAGGCTCTAACTTGCTATTAGTTATTATAACAAATAAAATCACACTTTCTTGGACAAAAACTTGAGTAAACAGTTGCTAATTTTTAGTATAAACCGTAAATTTAGTCCAGATCAAAATGCCAGAATCAATAGAAATTGCTTTTACATTAGCACAGAGCTTAAACTTAACTTTATTAGCTTCTAATAAACTTAAAATCCCACTAAGGCTTCATTAGTAACGTGCAATAATATAATAAATAATGACAAAATAAAAAAGATTATTAATAATAAGTATAAGTTACAAGTGCTTTTTAAACTCCTTCTTCAGTAGATTTGTTGGAATGGCTAACAGTGGGAGGAAGCCAATGCTAACGCTACGTCATATAAGAACATCTCTAGTGTCAGAAAATAGAAATAAAGCGTTTTGTTCCCGAGTGGACTCTTCATTAGTCTTGTTTAGTTGTTTAAAGGTGTATTTGGTGAAGGTTTTGTCCTCGTTTTTGTTTCCTTTAGCGGTGTTTTTACTCCTTTGGGAGATAGGCCTTGATTAATTTTGCTGCGATGCTACAAGCTAACGTAGGCCTCAGTGTTAGCATTCAGTTGAGAAGAGATAAATGGGCGTTTTTATAACATTTATAACATTTAAAAGCAGAATGATATGGCGCTTTACTTTAAAAAGCCCCGGAATGAGAGAAAGATCCAGAAAAATCCAATTTCGTTTGTAATGGAAGGAAAAAGAGAGGCATCTGTAAAAGAAATAGTCCGTTTTTAGGCGTAAATCCACGGGAGTTAAAGATGGAGGAAAAGATGGAGGAAAGAAGTGGGGGTTAACGGAGGGAATGGGCCGTGTTTCCCCGGGTCCTCGGGGTTGTTTTTCGGCCTGGTTCTGCTCCGAGGATGGGCTCCGGATGAGGCTGAGGAGAGGAGCGGTCCGAGAGCAGCCTCCCTCCCGCTCGGTCTTAAAGGGACCGCCGCGGAGATGGAGACCGTCTGGAGGTTCTAATTCCGGGATAAACTGGGACTAAACCAGGACCAAACAGGGCTGAACTACTGGGGGTAAAACAGGACTAAAACAAGGCTGATAGCTGGACTAAACGGGGTCTAAAACAAGGACTAAGTTGGGTCGAAACAGCATTGAAAAAGGACTAAAACAAGAATAAACTGTGACTAAAATAAGATAAGGACTAAAAAGGGCTAAACAGAAGTAACCCCGGACTTAATCTAGATCGAAACTTGGACTAAATGGGGTCTAAAACCAAAACTAACTTGAGTCAAAATGGAGCTAAAGCAGGACTAAAACGGGGATAAACAACTGGAGCAGAAACAGGCGTAAACCAGGACTAAATGGGGTTTAAAACGAGGTCTTAAAAAGGATTTAATTTACAACCTGTCCACAACCTGGACAGAACTTGTTTTTTGTAAATCAAAGGCTAACTTAAATCAGAAACTAAGAATAAATCAAGACTAAACCAGGGCTTATCTTGGTCTGAAACCAGATAACTCAATATAAGGACTAAACAAAGTCCAAACCACTAACCTTTCTCTCTCCGAGTGTATAAAGAAACTTAAATGTGTCTTTTATTCCTCTCAAGCCTTGCATCAGTTGGTTTTATACTTTAAAGGGTTTATATAAAAGAGAATAACTCGAACTGAAAGAGTCAAATGAAGCAGAAAACAGTGTTACACAGGCCTCAGGCAAAAGTCCAGTCATTCACATCAGCCACCTCCAGAGGGCGCTGTGAGCAACACACTCACCTGTAGAAGACATTACAGGAAAGAAAATGGTATAAACTGGTTTTAGGTGGATCTAACCCAGTTTTAGTTGGACTTATTTGACCAGGTTTTAGATGGAGTCCAACAGATTTTAGATTTAGTTGCTTTTGAACACCTTTTAAAAACATTTATTTTTCACTTTTATTTGTCTAAAAACAAAAAGGCATGTTTCCAAAGTGGGACAGGTTTATTTGGCGACAGTGAGGCATTTACAGTCAGTAATAAACACAGACAAATGTGATAAACAGGTAAATCCAGGTGAGTTCAGGTGTGTTCAGGTGAGGATGTCGTGGGCCTGCTGCTCCACCAGCATCGCCATATTCTTCACGTCTCCACACCAGAAATCCAGACGCTCCTTCATCCCCTTTATCTGCAAACACAGGACCACAACACTGTAAAAAAGGCCTGACCCAACAACTGAACGGATGACAAACTCCAAGTGCATGATGGGAAATGGAGTCTCCAGTGCAAGTGGCAGCTGAGAGTTTAGATCAGAAATGAGTGGCGCTGACTTGAATTTAAAGTCTTTCTATTCAACTAAATTAAACTAATGTAAACCTGGACTTACGCTCAACAAAAATCTAAACTTGGATTTTACAAAAGACTAAAGCAGAAGATTAAAGCAGATAAACTAGAGCTGAGAGCAGGGAATAAAATAAGATTACACCCGGTCTAAACCAGGACTAAACCAGGTCTTGTATGAAGTGAAAATGAGCCAAACCTGTTGTAGGTCGAGGACTCGGGGCTGGACCCAGGTCATGTGGACTTTCTGATCCACTTCGTCGATGTTTCCTTTGATGAGTCCGACAGAGAGAGCCTTCATCACCAGCAGCTCCACCTGAACAACAGCATTACATTTGGCTCAATATATCTGTTATTTTTACATAAAGCTTTGTATAAATGTATGATAACCCTTGAGTAAATTGTTTAGTTATGTTTTAAACTTTGGAAGCTCGTGAAGGCAGTGCCATATGTTGTGGGCAGAGCATGGTCTCATCTCTGGGCCCAAACCCTTTCATTTAGACTTAAAACCAAAGGGGAACCCCCTGTCGCTGCCTCTGCCGTGGGAAGAGCGCCATCTCCCAACTCTTGTGCTCCAGGAGTAAAGGTCACATGACGGAGGAGGTACCAGGACTCACCTCGTTGACCGGGATCTTGGCGCTCTTTCCGATTTCTGTGAAGGTGAGCTGTCGGTGGTTCGCCGGACGAGTGAAGGTCATCTGGAAACATAACCACAGGTCAGAGGTCAGAAGGAATGTGAGAGGAATACTGTTAAAAAATAAAGGACTTTGAATGGTTTGGTTCCTAGTTCATTGTAAACACACCTCCATGATGCACAGCAGTTGGATTTTCTGCATCAGTTTAGCTTCATTAGTCGCAAGATCGGGCTGAAAAACATGGAACAGGTTTCAGATGGATTTGAACAGGTTTTAGTTGGATTAGAACAGGTTTTCCTCAGATTTAACCAGGCTTTAGGTGTTTTTTAACAGGTTGTGAGTCTCACCTGTTGCCCCCAGGCCGACTTGAAGCCCTGGAACTTCTCCACGTTGCCGGCGTTGAAGGCGTAGAGCGTGTCGATGAGCCACTGTTTGTCCGTGTTCCTCAGAGACTCCAGAACCGGGTGCATCAGCTATACATTAACAACAAAACCTTTAATAAAGCGACATTAACGCCACTGAGAATACAGTTACATTAAACCCACCAGTTCTCCGAAGTTGTAAACTCCTTCTCCTAAAAGTCCGGCCAGACCCAGAGTAAAGGCTCGCTCTTGTTTCTCTGAATCTGAAACAAACAGGGATATGCAATTAGTTTCTCTAATTTCAAGTCAAAAAGTAAATAAGTACATTTCAGCTACAGCCTTTTTCCCTGAGCCATGGGTACTTATTCTTTTCCTAAGATTGCATTTTATATCAAAGTAGTAAAATATGTAATGATGCATGTGTTTTATTTAGAGAAAAGAAACACTGTGGGCGGGGCTTTTGAAGCTGCAGCTCGGCCTGAAGCCTGTTCCGTGGAGCCGCCTCCGAAGGAAGATTCTGGGATTAGGAAACAGCATTTTGTATTCGAATAAAGTCCTCCTAAAGTTTTAACCCAAAGACAGCTCACATCATCAGGACATCTCATTAAAGCACTCTTTCCTGTCTCTGTCCTGCTCCTGTTTAAGTGAAGACAGAATAGTTTCATTCACAAAGTAAGAGCTGGTTGTTGTTCAGAGAAGTCTTTAAACAGATGTGTGTTTATCCGCGACCGTAAGGAGAGGTTATGTTATTGACATCATCAGCCTTTGGACAACTAATTATCTGAAGAGGTCACAGTGGAATAAAATATTGGGGCGGCAGCGGCTCAGTGGTAGAGCAGTCGTCCTTCAACCGGAAGGTAGGCGATTCCCGCTCTCCCCACAGTTCATACTGTGGTTGTGTCCTTGGGCAAGACACTTAACCCACCTTGTCTACAGTGGAGTAACACTGGTGAATGGAACCCGAATATAAGTCGCTTTGAATGAAAGCGTCAACTGTAAATGTAACACTGGTGAATGTAAGTTGCTTTGGATAAAAGCGTCTGCTAAATGACTAAATGTAAATATTGATATTAATATGAGACATAACTGATGCTATCTACAGTCGATAGATTGTAGTAATGGCACGTTGTTTTTAAAGCTCTCTCAGTGCCCAGTAATATCAGTGCTTTTATGGCTACACCTGACCTTCAGTTCTTGTGTCAGCGTTTAAGCCCTGAGGTCTCACCTGGCAGGTCCCGGACCTCCACACAGCCCAGGTACCTCAGAGCGTCTTTGTAGTAGTTGGCATGGTTCCCCATGATGCGGTGGTATTTACTGGAGAGGTCGTAGAAGCGGCCGTGGACCGAGGTCACTCCATGAAGGTTGTTTAGCGTCTCCTCCACCTCCTCAATGATCTTCTGCAGGAAAACAGAGCACACAGAAGGTTTAAGCAAATGCAGCCATTCATTTCTAAAAACAGACTTGAACAGGTTTTAGATGGACTTGAACTGGTTTAGTCAGAACTAAGTCAGAGTTAGTTCATTATAATGTGAATTTCCAAACTAAACCTGTAAATGTTATAATCTGTTACCTTTGTGGCTGGAAGATCATTAATCTCCATTTTGAGTCTCGATGGACGTCTTACACAGAATCAGGGCCTCGTCACTGCTTTTCACCTGAAAACCACGAACGGACACAAGTTTGGACCAAAACTACAGCGTCCTCCTCAGCCATATTACATCTGTGAACGCAGACTCACCTTCTCTTTGGTTTTCTCCAGAAACGTAATGGCATCTTTAGGATCTGAAACAAAGATCGCACATTCAAAATAAACTCCACAAAAAGGTTTCAGTTTAATTTTAGTCTTTTACTTAAAGATCTATTCATGAAAAACATTACAAAAACCATCTCAAATCTCTGAAAACAGTATTTTTCTCATTGTTTTAGACAAATGCCATTGAATTGTTGCATCTGTGCAAAAGACTAAAATCTTCTAATATCAAATACTGTCTTAATAATAAAGTAATAATAAAGTTCACAACCTGTTACCGTTTAATCCTCTGATCCTCAGCAGCAAAAGGCTGCATTGATTTGTATTTACATATCCGTTGATGCACACCCATCTACATCAACGGAGCTGCAGTGGAGCGTGTGTCCAGTTTCAAGTTTCTTGGCATCCACATCTCAGATGACCTCACCTGGTCCCTAAACACCTCCACCCTGGTCAAAAAGGCTCAGCAGCGCCTTTACTTCTTACGGAGCCTTAAAAAAGTTCACCTCAGTCCCAGGATCCTTGCTGAATTCTACCGATGTACCATTGAGAGCATACTCACAAACTGCATCTCAGTGTGGTACAGCAATTGCTCTGCATCTGACCGCAAGGCACTCCAGCGGGTGGTGAAAACTGCTCAACGGATCACCGGCACCCAGTTAACCTCCATCGAGAACATTTATCAGAAGCGCTGTCTGGGCAGGGCAAGAAACATCATCAAGGATGCCTCTCACCCTAACCACGGACTTTTCACCCTCCTTCCATTCGGCAGGCGTTACAGGAGCCTACGCCCTCGAACAAGTAGGCTCAGGAAGAGCTTCTTTCCTGAGGCTGTGACACTCCTGAACGCCACACCACCAATCTAACCTGCACCTGCTCTTTTACTGCACTGGTCACAGTACTTTACATACATGTATTGCACTACTCATATTTTGCACAGACTGCACATGGTTAAATCCATTACACTATAAACTGTCCAAGTGGTTACTGTACAAGCACAGTAGACTATTTCTACAAAAAATCATTGCACTACTGTTATTTTGCATACAACACATTGTTCAACAATACTTTTGCACACTCATTCAACTGTATTTATTATTTATATTTATATTCTGTATATACTCTGATCAATATTGTATATAGCAACTCCACTGTACATTCTGTATATCATAGCTTTACTTACTCTGCACTTTTATGTATATAAAACACTATATTCTTGCACTTCTGGTTAGATGCTAACTGCATTTCATTAGCTCTGTACTTGTACTCTGCATAATGACAATAAAGTTGAATCTAATCTAATCTAATCTAATCTAATAATCCCCGGCAGTGAAAGGACTATATTCAATAAAATTCAATATATGAGATCCTTTGACAGTAAAAAGTCAAAATATGTATAAAATAAATAAGGCTCTGGACTAACGTCCACTAAATCAACATTAAAGACTAAACCAGGTCTAAACCAGACTGTACAAGTTATTGAGATACAGATATTGTCTGTGCTACACATTGCAGTAGAAAAACACCTTGAGTGTTTACAGTGGATAAAACAGACTTTTGTATCGAAAATATCAGCTCAAAGTTCCCTTAGACTGTCAGAGTGTGTACTAATCATGTGTACTATTTTATGCATTGGTATATAATAAATATATTTTAAAGTATTAGTTTAGTGCTTTTTTTTTTACCTGTCATCTGT
Source organism: Perccottus glenii (assembly GCA_024416835.2). Taxonomy (NCBI): domain Eukaryota; kingdom Metazoa; phylum Chordata; class Actinopteri; order Gobiiformes; family Odontobutidae; genus Perccottus; species Perccottus glenii. The sequence goes on along the minus strand of CM044548.2, from coordinate 1,110,308 downwards.
CGAGCCACGAACAAAATGATCTCCATCAAAGACAGAGGGTTGATTCTGGAATAAAACAGACACAAATGCTTTATTTTAAAACAGAGACAGATGCAGAGACAGTGAGCTTCAGGAGAAAGACGAGACCGTACCTGTGTTCAAAGTCATTAATGAAGTTTTCATAGAGCTGCAAAAAAGAAATAAAGACAAGGGCTGTTTTAGATGTGGTTTTATTTATAGTTTCATAGAAATAGAAAAATGATATTGACCTGTATGAGTCCATCTCCATTTTGGAAACATGGATCTTTAACAAAGTCAGTCAGCTTCAGGGTGAGCTGGTGCCACAACCTGCGACACATACAGAAGAAAGAAACTCATTTATTATTATTAGTTTACATTCAAATTTTGACAATGACAGAAATGTCAAATTCCACAAATAAATATATAAAGGTTTACATTAAACCTTTGACTTTATTTACATTTTACTTGTGTACATTAATATTTACTGACATCACATTTAAAACGAACAATGCCTAAAAACAATAGAATTTTAATAAATTAATTGTCCTGCTACAATAACACATTTCACTCATCAATGGAACAAACTATAGTAAATGTCACATTGATCGAGACAAAACTATTATGGTATGTCTTTCGTTTTAATCAGTTTCAATTTTCATTGTGCGTCTTCAACTAAAATTACATTTTTCTAGCTTTATCTCTGAATTTGACAGTAAACGGCAGCTAACATAGCTTAGCATTAGCTCCGTGACTCAGCGCACAGTTAAAATGAATGAGCTCGCGTTAGCCTAGCCTAGCCGTCACTTGTCTTTATCCACTTGTACCTCTTGTTATAAAGCTCCTCCATGTTGTGCCACTCCGCCGCCATCTCCGGAGTGGAGCTGGTGCTCTGCTGCTGCTTGAGGTACCCGCTAACATCTTTCATTTCGGCGAAATAAAGTTTATTCCACCGTAAACAGAAAAGGTATGGTCCTGTTTTTTTACTTAGTCTAAAAGAGCCGGGTGCGCATGCGTTGACGTGTACCGCTACGCGCAAGGAACTTTGGGAGATAGCTGTCTAAAAACTAGCACCACCCGCTGGACAAAGTTTATTTAATTACTCTCTGCTAGATTAAAACTGGAACAATTTATTTTTCGACAAAGTAATATTGTGTTATTTTATTATATTATTCTATTTAATCCACCGAATTCGTGTCATGTAAATGAAATATAAAACGTCAAAGATTTACTGTTAAAGTGAACGACAGAGGCTAACAGCGTCATACGTCATCACGTCACAGGAAGGTCACTGGCATGTAAACAAACCACTGTAGACTGTGCATTAGTTTTTCAATCAATGTGAGAAAAGAGCTCGTATAAGAAAGAGAATGTGCTCAAACTAAACTTGAAATAAAATGAACGCTGTGCGAGTGAGTTTATGTCTCGATTTGTTTGATAAATTGGATACTGCATAAACCTGCTCAATGTCTTTGTTTAATCTATATGTTTATTTTCTTACAGGCTTTCACTGTGACAGAATGAAACATGGCCTATATCTGAATTAATTTTAACACGTTATTGTTGTATATTTGAATATAATGGCTATGGGTTTCTCTTCAGCGATGTTACCAACTTGCTTCAGACTCTGTTCATGTCCTGGTTATAGAGCAGCTTTAAAAGATGGTAAGAAAACAAACCTAAATATATGGCAAGAGACTGTTTATCCCTGCTTTGACTTAATAAGGTTCTTTTTTAGGACCAACGACACTGTTTGCTGCAGCTAGATCCAGGTGAGAAGTAATCCAATATATATACTATATAAATGACAAAATAATTAGATTAAGCTTGCAGTGGACATTTAGTCATTTAGCAGACGCTTTTATCCAAAGCGACTTACAAATGAGTAAAACAATGGAAGCAACTTTAACAATACAAGGAACAAAAAGCATAAGTGCACAAAAAACTAGTCAGTTTAAACCCAGCACAGTATATAAAGCTAAGAATAAGGGAATTCTTTTTTTTTTTTTTTTGAAGTAGAAAGGAATTGATAGAAAGTAAGTAGAACTCAGTGTTTGTCAGTCAGGTGTTGATGGAAGAGATGCGTTTTCAGGCGTTTTTTTAAAGATGGCTTCAGAATCTGCTGATCTTGTAGCAGCAGTAGATCATTCCACCAAATGTGGAACAGAGCCAGAGAAGGTACGTGAGAGTGATTTTTACCTTTTGTGGAGTGGAGTAACTTAACAACAGTTAACAAGTTGACTGAGCAACCCACCTCAGGCTGGAACCATGGCTTTCAAACAAAGTGTAAATTAAATGCCAATAAAAACTTTTTTTTGTTTGTTGGTGAAATAGATCATTTGGAGATTCTGGAGTTTATTTCTAAAGGTTTCTGTCTCCAGAGCGTCCAATTCCTGTCGGCGGTGCTTCTTCTCTGGATCAGGATCTGGAGACAATGAGCTGACCCTGGAGCAGCTGGCTCTGAACCTGAAACAGCACAAATACAAGAGAGTGACAGTGATGGCCGGAGCCGGCATCAGCACGCCCAGCGGCATCCCAGACTTCAGGTAACACCCACACTTCAGGTAACACCCCGGACTTCAGATAACACCTCGGACCTCAGGTAACACCAGGGCTTCAGGTAACACCCGGAATTCATGTAACACCTCGGACCTCAGGTAACACCTGGACTTCAGGTAACACCCCAGACTTCAGGTAACACCGGACTTCAGGTAACACCTCGGACTTCAGGTAACACTCGGACTTCAGGTAACACCTCAGACTTCAGGTAACACCGGACTTCAGGTAACACCTCAGACTTCAGGTAACACCCGGACTTCAGGTAACACCTCAGACTTCAGGTAACACCCGGACTTCAGGTAACACCCAGACTTCAGGTAACACCCGGACTTCAGGTAACACCTGGACTTCAGGTAACACCTGGACTTCAAGTAACACCCCAGACTTCAAGTAACACCCGGACTTCAGGTAACACCCCAGACTTCAGGTAACACCCGAACTTCAGGTAACACCCCAGACTTCAGGTAACACCCGGACTTCAGGTAACACCCCAGACTTCAGGTAACACCCGGACTTCAGGTAACACCCCAGACTTCAGGTAACACCCGGACTTCAGGTAACACCCGGACTTCAGGCAACACCCCGGACTTCAGGTAACACCCGGACTTCAGGCAACACCCCGGACTTCAGGTAACACCCCGGACTTCAGGTAACACCCGGACTTCAGGTAACACCTCGGACCTCAGGTAACACCTCGGACTTCAGGTAACACCCCAGACTTCAGGTAACACCTCGGACCTCAGGTAACACCTCGGACTTCAGGTAACACCCCAGACTTCAGGTAACACCTCGGACCTCAGGTAACACCCGGACTTAAGGTAACACCCCGGACTTCAGGTAACACCTCGGACTTCAGGTAACACCTCGGACCTCAGGTAACACCTCGGACTTCAGGTAACACCCCAGACTTCAGGCAACACCCCGGACTTCAGGTAACACCCGGACTTCAGGCAACACCCCGGACTTCAGGTAACACCCCGGACTTCAGGTAACACCCGGACTTCAGGTAACACCTCGGACCTCAGGTAACACCTCGGACTTCAGGTAACACCCGGACTTCAGGTAACACCTCAGACTTCAGGTAACACCTCGGACCTCAGGTAACACCTCAGACTTCAGGTAACACCCGGACTTCAGGTAACACCTCAGACTTCAGGTAACACCCGGACTTCAGGTAACACCTCAGACTTCAGGTAACACCCGGGACTTCAGGTAACACCCGGACTTCAGGTAACATCCAGACTTCAGGTAACACCCCAGACTTCAGGTAACACCCGGACTTCAGGTAACACCTCAGACTTCAGGTAACACCTCGGACCTCAGGTAACACCTCAGACTTCAGGTAACACCCGGGACTTCAGGTAACACCTCAGACTTCAGGTAACACCCGGACTTCAGGTAACACCTCTGACTTCAGGTAACACCCGGACTTCAGGTAACACCTCAGACTTCAGGTAACACCCGGGACTTCAGGTAACACCCCAGACTTCAGGTAACACCCGGGACTTCAGGTAAGACCACAGACTTCAGGTAACACCGGACCTCAGGTAACACCTCGGACTTCAGGTAACACCTCGGACCTCAGCTAACACCTCAGACTTCAGGTAACATCCAGACTTCAGGTAACACCCCAGACTTCAGGTAACACCCGGACTTCAGGTAACACCTCAGACTTCAGGTAACACCTCGGACCTTCAGGTAACACCTCAGACTTCAGGTAACACCGGGACTTCAGGTAACACCCCAGACTTCAGGTAACACCCGGACTTCAGGTAACACCCCAGACTTCAGGTAACACCCGGGACTTCAGGTAACACCCCGGACTTCAGGTAACACCCGGACTTCAGGTAACACCTGGACTTCAGGTAACACCTGGACTTCAGGTAACACCTCAGACTTCAGGTAACACCCGGACTTCAGGTAACACCCGGACATCAGGTAACACCCCAGACTTCAGGTAACACCCTGACTTCAGGTAACACCCGGACTTCAGGTAACACCCCAGACTTCAGGTAACACCCGGACTTCAGGTAACACCCCAGACTTCAGGTAACACCGGACTTCAGGTAACACCCCAGACTTCAGGTAACACCCGGACTTCAGGTAACACCTCAGACTTCAGGTAACACCGGACTTCAGGTAACACCTCAGACTTCAGGTAACACCTCAGACTTCAGGTAACACCTCGGACCTCAGGTAACACCTCAGACTTCAGGTAACACCCGGACTTCAGGTAACACCTCAGACTTCAGGTAACACCGGACTTCAGGTAACACCTCAGACTTCAGGTAACACCGGGACTTCAGGTAACACCTCAGACTTCAGGTAACACCCGGACTTCAGGTAACACCTCAGACTTCAGGTAACACCGGACTTCAGGTAACACCTCAGACTTCAGGTAACACCGGGACTTCAGGTAACACCCCAGACTTCAGGTAACACCCGGGACTTCAGGTAAGACCACAGACTTCAGGTAACACCTCGGACCTCAGGTAACACCCGGACTTCAGGTAACACCTCGGACCTCAGGTAACACCTGAGACTTCAGGTAACACCCGGACTTCAGGTAACACCCGGGACTTCAGGTAACACCCCAGACTTCAGGTAACACCCGGACTTCAGGTAACACCCCAGACTTCAGGTAACACCCGGGACTTCAGGTAACACCCCGGACTTCAGGTAACACCCAGACTTCAGGTAACACCTGGACTTCAGGTAACACCTCAGACTTCAGGTAACACCCGGACTTCAGGTAACACCCCAGACTTCAGGTAACACCCGGGACTTCAGGTAACACCCCAGACTTCAGGTAACACCCGGGACTTCAGGTAAGACCACAGACTTCAGGTAACACCTCGGACCTCAGGTAACACCTCGGACTTCAGGTAACACCTCGGACCTCAGCTAACACCTCAGACTTCAGGTAACATCCAGACTTCAGGTAACACCCCAGACTTCAGGTAACACCCGGACTTCAGGTAACACCTCAGACTTCAGGTAACACCTCGGACCTCAGGTAACACCTCAGACTTCAGGTAACACCCGGGACTTCAGGTAACACCCCAGACTTCAGGTAACACCCGGACTTCAGGTAACACCCCAGACTTCAGGTAACACCCGGGACTTCAGGTAACACCCGGACTTCAGGTAACACCGGACTTCAGGTAACACCTGGACTTCAGGTAACACCTGGACTTCAGGTAACACCTCAGACTTCAGGTAACACCCGGACTTCAGGTAACACCCGGACATCAGGTAACACCCCAGACTTCAGGTAACACCCTGACTTCAGGTAACACCCGGACTTCAGGTAACACCCCAGACTTCAGGTAACACCCGGACTTCAGGTAACACCCCAGACTTCAGGTAACACCCGGACTTCAGGTAACACCCCAGACTTCAGGTAACACCCGGACTTCAGGTAACACCTCAGACTTCAGGTAACACCCGGACTTCAGGTAACACCTCAGACTTCAGGTAACACCTCAGACTTCAGGTAACACCTCGGACCTCAGGTAACACCTCAGACTTCAGGTAACACCCGGACTTCAGGTAACACCTCAGACTTCAGGTAACACCCGGACTTCAGGTAACACCTCAGACTTCAGGTAACACCCGGGACTTCAGGTAACACCTCAGACTTCAGGTAACACCCGGACTTCAGGTAACACCTCAGACTTCAGGTAACACCCGGACTTCAGGTAACACCTCAGACTTCAGGTAACACCCGGGACTTCAGGTAACACCCCAGACTTCAGGTAACACCGGGACTTCAGGTAAGACCACAGACTTCAGGTAACACCTCGGACCTCAGGTAACACCCGGACTTCAGGTAACACCTCGGACCTCAGGTAACACCTGAGACTTCAGGTAACACCGGACTTCAGGTAACACCGGGACTTCAGGTAACACCCCAGACTTCAGGTAACACCCGGACTTCAGGTAACACCCCAGACTTCAGGTAACACCCGGGACTTCAGGTAACACCCCGGACTTCAGGTAACACCCAGACTTCAGGTAACACCTGGACTTCAGGTAACACCTCAGACTTCAGGTAACACCGGACTTCAGGTAACACCCCAGACTTCAGGTAACACCGGGACTTCAGGTAACACCCGGACTTCAGGTAACACCGGACTTCAGGTAACACCGGACTTCAGGTAACACCCCAGACTTCAGGTAACACCGGGACTTCAGGTAACACCCCAGACTTCAGGTAACACCGGACTTCAGGTAACACCCCAGACTTCAGGTAACACCGGGACTTCAGGTAACACCCGGACTTCAGGTAACACCGGACTTCAGGTAACACCCCAGACTTCAGGTAAACACCGGACTTCAGGTAACACCCGGACTTCAGGTAACACCCCAGACTTCAGGTAACACCCGGACTTCAGGTAACACCCCAGACTTCAGGTAACACCGGACTTCAGGTAACACCCCAGACTTCAGGTAACACCCGGACTTCAGGTAACACCGGACTTCAGGTAACACCCGGACTTCAGGTAACACCGGACTTCAGGTAACACCCCAGACTTCAGGTAACACCGGACTTCAGGTAACACCCCAGACTTCAGGTAACACCCGGACTTCAGGTAACACCCCAGACTTCAGGTAACACCCCGGACTTCAGGTAACACCCGGACTTCAGGTAACACCCCAGACTTCAGGTAACACCCCGGACTTCAGGTAACACCCCAGACTTCATGTAACACCCGGACTTCAGGTAACACCCCAGACTTCAGGTAACACCCGGACTTCAGGTAACACCCCAGACTTCAGGTAACACCCCGGACTTCAGGTAACACCCGGACTTCAGGTAACACCCCAGACTTCAGGTAACACCTCGGACCTCAGGTAACACCCGGACTTAAGGTAACACCCCGGACTTAAGGTAACACCTCGGACTTCAGGTAACACCCGGACTTCAGGTAACACCTCAGACTTCAGTTAACACCTCGGACCTCAGGTAACACCTCAGACTTCAGGTAACACCCGGACTTCAGGTAACACCTCAGACTTCAGGTAACACCCGGACTTCAGGTAACACCTCAGACTTCAGGTAACACCCGGGACTTCAGGTAACACCTCGGACCTCAGGTAACACCCCGGACTTCAGGTAACACCTCAGACTTCAGGTAACACCCGGACTTCAGGTAACACCCCAGACTTCAGGTAACACCCGGGACTTCAGGTAACACCCCAGACTTCAGGTAACACCCGGGACTTCAGGTAACACCTCAGATTTCAGGTAACACCCGGGACTTCAGGTAACACCGGGACTTCAGGTAAGACCACAGACTTCAGGTAACACCTCGGACCTCAGGTAACACCCGGACTTTAGGTAACACCCGGACTTCAGGTAACACCCGGACTTCAGGTAACACCCCGGACTTCAGGTAACACCCCAGACTTCAGGTAACACCTCGGACCTCAGGTAACACCCCGGACTTCAAGTAACACCCCGGACTTCAAGTAACACCCCAGACTTCAGGTAACACCCGGGACTTCAGGTAACACCTCAGATTTCAGGTAACACCCGGGACTTCAGGTAACACCGGGACTTCAGGTAAGACCACAGACTTCAGGTAACACCTCGGACCTCAGGTAACACCCCGGACTTTAGGTAACACCCCGGACTTCAGGTAACACCCCGGACTTCAGGTAACACCCCGGACTTCAGGTAACACCCCAGACTTCAGGTAACACCTCGGACCTCAGGTAACACCCCGGACTTCAAGTAACACCCCGGACTTCAAGTAACACCCCAGACTTCAGATAACACCCGGGACTTCAGGTAACACCCGGGACTTCAAGTAACACCCCGGACTTCAGGTAACACCCCGGACCTCAGGTAACACCCCGGACTTCAAGTAACACCTCGGACTTCAGGTAACACCACAGACTTCAGGTAACACCCCGGACTTCAGGTAACACCCCGGACTTCAGGTAACACCCCGGACTTCAAGTAACACCCCGGACTTCAGGTAACACCTCGGACTTCAAGTAACACCCCGGACTTCAGGTAACACCCGGACTTCAGGTAACACCCGGACTTCAGGTAACACCCGGGACTTCAAGTAACACCCCGGACTTCAGGTAACACCCCGGACCTCAGGTAACACCCCGGACTTCAAGTAACACCTCGGACTTCAGGTAACACCACAGACTTCAGGTAACACCCCGGACTTCAGGTAACACCCCGGACTTCAGGTAACACCTCGGACTTCAAGTAACACCCCGGACTTCAGGTAACACCGGACTTCAAGTAACACCCGGACTTCAGGTAACACCGGACTTCAGGTAACACCCGGACTTCAGGTAACACCGTAACACCTCAGACTTCAGGTAACACCCGGGACTTCAGGTAACACCCCAGACTTCAGGTAACACCCGGGACTTCAGGTAACACCTCAGACTTCAGGTAACACCCTGGACTTCAGGTAACACCTCAGACTTCAGGTAACACCCCGGACTTCAGGTAACACCCCAGACTTCAGGTAACACCCCGGACTTCAGGTAACACCCCGGACTTCAGGTAACACCTCGGACTTCAGGTAACACCCCGGACTTCAGGTAACACCCCGGACTTCAGGTAACACCTCAGACTTCAGGTAACACCTCAGACTTCAGGTAACACCTGGACTTCAGGTAACAGCCCGGACTTCAGGTAACACCCCAGACTTCAGGTAACACCCGGACTTCAGGTAACACCCCAGACTTCAGGTAACACCCGGACTTCAGGTAACACCCGGACTTCAGGTAACACCCCGGACTTCAGGTAACACCCGGACTTCAGGTAACACCGGACTTCAGGTAACACCCCAGACTTCAGGTAACACCCCGGACTTCAGGTAACACCCCAGACTTCAGGTAACACCCGGACTTCAGGTAACACCCCAGACTTCAGGTAACACACCAGACCTCAGGTAACACCCCGGACTTCAGGTAACACCCCGGACTTCAGGTAACACCCGGACTTCAGGTAACACCCGGACTTCAGGTAACACCCGGACTTCAGGTAACACCCGGACTTCAGGTAACACCCCGGACCATAACCAACTGCAGCACATGGTTTAGTTTTGGCTCCGCCCTGTTTTAGTCCTGATTAAAACTTTTTTGCCCTTTTTCCTTTAGGCCTACTTTTGTCCAGCCATTTTTTATCTCTGTTTTATCTCAGGTTTTAAACCTTTTTTAATCACAAAATCACAAAAAACCCACAAAAAATAACAAAACAAATTGCTCTAACGGTTCCTACATTTAGTCATCGTCTACTTGGAGTTGAATTGTTGTCATTTTGGGGTTTGTCTTGCCTTTAGGTCTCCCGGCAGCGGCCTGTACTCGAACCTGCAGCAGTACGACCTGCCGTATGCCGAAGCCATCTTCGAGCTGGACTTCTTCCTCCACAATCCCAGACCCTTCTTCACTTTGGCCCAAGAGCTGTTCCCGGGAAAATACAGCCCAAACCAGACCCACCTGCTCTGTCGCCTCCTGCTGGACAAGAACCTGCTGCTGCGGGTTTATACACAGAACATCGACGGGCTCGAGAGACGTAAGACCTGTTCTAGTCCTGGTTTAGACCTGTTTTAGACCTGGTTTAGACCTGTTTTAGACCTGGTTTAGTCCTGGTTTAGTCCTGGTTTAGACCTGGTTTAGTCCTGGTTTAGTCCTGGTTTAGACCTGGTTTAGACCTGGTTTAGACCTGGTTTAGACCTGGTTTAGATCTGGTTTAGACCTGGTTTAGACCTGGTTTAGACCTGGTTTAGTCCTGGTTTAGACCTGGTTTAGACCTGGTTTAGACCTGGTTTAGTTCTGGTTTAGACCTGGTTTAGTCCTGGTTTAGTCCTGGTTTAGTCCTGGTTTAGACCTGGTTTAGACCTGGTTTAGACCTGGTTTAGACCTGGTTTAGACCTGGTTTAGTCCTGGTTTAGACCTGGTTTAGACCTGGTTTAGATCTGGTTTAGACCTGGTTTAGACCTGGTTTAGTCCTGGTTTAGTCCTGGTTTAGTCCTGGTTTAGACCTGGTTTAGACCTGGTTTAGACCTGTTCTAGTCCTGGTTTAGACCTGTTTTAGTCCTGGTTTAGACCTGGTTTAGACCTGGTTTAGACCTGGTTTAGACCTGGTTTAGACCTGTTTTAGTCCTGGTTTAGACCTGTTTTAGACCTGGTTTAGACCTGGTTTAGTCCTGGTTTAGACCTGGTTTAGACCTGGTTTAGTCCTGGTTTAGTCCTGGTTTAGACCTGGTTTAGACCTGGTTTAGTCCTGGTTTAGTCCTGGTTTAGACCTGTTCTAGTCCTGGTTTAGACCTGTTTTAGTCCTGGTTTAGACCTGGTTTAGTCCTGGTTTAGTCCTGGTTTAGACCTGGTTTAGACCTGGTTTAGACCTGGTTTAGACCTGTTCTAGTCCTGGTTTAGACCTGTTTTAGTCCTGGTTTAGACCTGGTTTAGTCCTGGTTTAGTCCTGGTTTAGACCTGGTTTAGTCCTGGTTTAGACCTGGTTTAGTCCTGGTTTAGACCTGGTTTAGACCTGGTTTAGACCTGGTTTAGACCTGGTTTAGTTCTGGTTTAGACCTGGTTTAGTCCTGGTTTAGTCCTGGTTTAGTCCTGGTTTAGACCTGGTTTAGACCTGGTTTAGACCTGGTTTAGACCTGGTTTAGTCCTGGTTTAGTCCTGGTTTAGACCTGGTTTAGACCTGGTTTAGACCTGGTTTAGTCCTGGTTTAGACCTGGTTTAGACCTGGTTTAGACCTGGTTTAGATCTGGTTTAGACCTGGTTTAGACCTGGTTTAGACCTGGTTTAGATCTGGTTTAGACCTGGTTTAGTCCTGGTTTAGACCTGGTTTAGACCTGGTTTAGACCTGGTTTAGTCCTGGTTTAGTCCTGGTTTAGACCTGGTTTAGACCTGGTTTAGACCTGGTTTAGTCCTGGTTTAGTCCTGGTTTAGTCCTGGTTTATTCCTGGTTTAGACCTGGTTTAGACCTGGTTTAGACCTGGTTTAGACCTGGTTTAGTCCTGGTTTAGACCTGGTTTAGACCTGGTTTAGATCTGGTTTAGTCCTGGTTTAGATCTGGTTTAGACCTGGTTTAGACCTGGTTTAGTCCTGGTTTAGTCCTGGTTTAGACCTGGTTTAGTCCTGGTTTAGACCTGGTTTAGTCCTGGTTTGGACCTGGTTTAGTCCTGGTTTAGACCTGGTTTAGTCCTGGTTTAGACCTGGTTTAGACCTGGTTTAGTCCTGGTTTAGTCCTGGTTTGGACCTGGTTTAGTCCTGGTTTAGTCCTGGTTTTAGACCTGGTTTAGACCTGGTTTAGTCCTGGTTTAGACCTGGTTTAGTCCTGGTTTAGACCTGGTTTAGTCCTGGTTTAGTCCTGGTTTAGTCCTGGTTTGGACCTGGTTTAGTCCTGGTTTAGACCTGGTTTAGACCTGGTTTAGTCCTGGTTTAGACCTGGTTTAGTCCTGGTTTAGTCCTGGTTTAGACCTGGTTTAGTCCTGGTTTAGACCTGGTTTAGACCTGGTTTAGTCCTGGTTTAGACCTGGTTTAGTCCTGGTTTAGACCTGGTTTAGACCTGGTTTAGACCTGGTTTAGTCCTGGTTTATTCCTGGTTTAGACCTGGTTTAGTCCTGGTTTAGACCTGGTTTAGACCTGGTTTAGACCTGGTTTAGTCCTGGTTTAGACCTGGTTTAGACCTGGTTTAGTCCTGGTTTAGTCCTGGTTTAGACCTGGTTTAGACCTGGTTTAGTCCTGGTTTAGTCCTGGTTTAGACCTGGTTTAGACCTGGTTTAGTCCTGGTTTAGACCTGGTTTAGACCTGGTTTAGTCCTGGTTTAGACCTGGTTTAGTCCTGGTTTAGACCTGGTTTAGACCTGGTTTAGTCCTGGTTTAGACCTGGTTTAGACCTGGTTTAGTCCTGGTTTATTCCTGGTTTAGACCTGGTTTAGACCTGGTTTAGTCCTGGTTTAGACCTGGTTTAGACCTGGTTTATTCCTGGTTTAGACCTGGTTTAGTCCTGGTTTATTCCTGGTTTAGACCTGGTTTAGACCTGGTTTAGTCCTGGTTTAGACCTGGTTTAGTCCTGGTTTAGACCTGGTTTAGTCCTGGTTTAGACCTGGTTTAGACCTGGTTTAGTCCTGGTTTAGACCTGGTTTAGACCTGGTTTAGTCCTGGTTTAGACCTGGTTTAGTCCTGGTTTAGACCTGGTTTAGACCTGGTTTAGTCCTGGTTTAGTCCTGGTTTAGACCTGGTTTAGTCCTGGTTTAGACCTGGTTTAGACCTGGTTTAGTCCTGGTTTAGACCTGGTTTAGACCTGGTTTAGTCCTGGTTTAGACCTGGTTTAGACCTGGTTTAGTCCTGGTTTAGACCTGGTTTAGACCTGGTTTAGTCCTGGTTTAGACCTGGTTTAGACCTGGTTTAGTCCTGGTTTAGTCCTGGTTTAGACCTGGTTTAGACCTGGTTTAGTCCTGGTTTAGACCTGGTTTAGTCCTGGTTTAGACCTGGTTTAGACCTGGTTTAGTCCTGGTTTAGACCTGGTTTAGACCTGGTTTAGTCCTGGTTTAGACCTGGTTTAGACCTGGTTTAGTCCTGGTTTATTCCTGGTTTAGACCTGGTTTAGACCTGGTTTAGTCCTGGTTTAGACCTGGTTTAGACCTGGTTTATTCCTGGTTTAGACCTGGTTTAGTCCTGGTTTAGTCCTGGTTTAGTCCTGGTTTAGTCCTGGTTTAGACCTGGTTTAGACCTGGTTTAGACCTGGTTTATTCCTGGTTTAGTCCTGGTTTAGTCCTGGTTTGGACCTGGTTTTAGGGTTATTTTTTGTTCCTGTAGTGGCGGGGATCCCTCCAGAGAAGTTGGTGGAGGCTCATGGGACGTTTGCGACGGCGACGTGTACCGTGTGTCGGAGAAAGTACGACGGAGAGGAAATACGGGTGAGTGAACTACACATCACTCGGAGCTACGTGAGTTTATTCACAAGACCTTTTGTTCTGAATAGAAGCAGGGACAGATTGATTCTTTGTCTTCAGCTCAAAGGGCTTTTGAGTTTCTTTTTTCTTGATTTAACAAAACCAAATGAAAGTTAGGCATTAGGATTCAGTGAACACAATATTTTAACACGCTCCAATAAAACATGAGAGAGAAAGAAAGCTTAAGTTGAGTTGTTGACATGTCATGAATGTCCCTGTGCTCAGCCCGCAGTGATGTCCGGATCAGTGCCAGAATGTCCCACCTGCAGAGGGGTCATCAAACCTGACATTGTGTTCTTTGGGAAGAACTGCCTCGTCATTTCCTCAAATACCTCACGGACTTCCCCTGACAGACCTGCTCCTCATCATGGGGCGTCTCTGGAGGTGAACCAAGACTAGACCAGGACATGAAATATTTGGACTTGAACAGGTTTTAGATGGTTTTGAACTGGTTTTAGTTGGACTTCAGTTCATTTCAGTTTATTTTGTTTCAGTCACACAGAATATTTATAGAGTACAGCAAAATAACAGAAGAAAAAATGCTTATTTGCCGAGAAACAATTACTGTTAAATAGAAGTTACCTTATTTATAAGTTAAATACAACAAATTCAATAAAGTACATTGTGACCGTTATGACTAGTGTGATTCAGTGAGTGAGATAACCCTTACACATTTATTGTGACATCATTTTTTTTATTAAACAATGAATTACATCATATCAAGTCCTTATCAATATTCTTCCAGTATGGGCCCCAAGCACAGGCAGACATCTTTGTTTAAAGCCCTTTTTGGCCTTCGGCACAATACACTTGCAATCATCACGTAAGCTATATTTGGTATTCTGAAGGACAAAATACTTTAGGACACTCTCAGGGAGTGTCTTTAATTTAGCTTTGAACATACATGGATTTATCTTAAACTAAGTCTTCATTCATTCATTTCATTTTATTGTCCACAATGTGGAAATTTGTCTTGTCTCATAAAAACAACAATCAAACCAACAACAACACAAACAACAAGAACAACAGGACTAACACACAGACATCTTCAGGCAAAATGCAGTACAGCACTAGCAATTACGTTACAATACATCAGCGGGACGTGTTGTTCAGCGTCCGAATTGCATTAGGAATAAAAGAATTTTTAAAAATATTACGATTTGTCCTAGGTACTCTGTAACGTCTAGCAGAAGGAAGGAGTTCAAATTCCCTATTGAGTGGATGAGTTGGATCGTTTGCTATTTTATAAGCTTTTTTCCTGAGAACTTCCTCGTACGTGGAACTTTGTTTCTGACTTGTCCCTATGATTTTTGAGGCGAGGTTTACAATTCTCTGCAGCTTACTTCTCCCTTTTACGTTTAAATTACCATACCACATCGTCATGTTAAAGGTTAGAATACTCTCTATCAGATTCTTATAGACTATTTCCATAATGTGCTTGCTCACTCTAAAGGAGCTGAGCTTGCGCAGTAAATGGAGACGTTGGTTACAGGTTTTAAAAATGTAGTCTGTATTTTCACCGAAATTTAGATTAGAATCAATATATGTACCGAGGTATTTGAACTTTTCTACTACCTCTACAATTATAAGGGGCTGCACAGGGTCCTTTCCATAAAAGACAAGTTCCTTTGTCTTTGTTACATTTATCTCTAGGAAACTTTCATCGCACCATTTCTGGAGAGATGACACATGTGCTCTATATACTTCCTCTCCAACTATGTCCCCCCTCTTTAGTAAAGCCACCAGGGCCATATCGTCTGCATACTTGAACAATCGAAAATTATCCAGATCTAATTGGAATTCGTTTGTATAAATGGAGAAGAGTAATGGGGATAGAATAGTCCCTTGCGGGGCGCCTGTATTAAGCACAAGGATGTCAGACCAAGTGTTATTAACCAGAACCTGTTGAGGGCGGTCAGAGAGGAAGTCCCTTACAAGGTGGAGAATACCACCATTTACTCCTGTATCGATAAGTCTCTGCAGCAGGGTGTGGATCTGCATGCTGTTAAAGGCAGATGTAAAATCGATAAACAGGGTCCTAGCAAGGTGGGAGGGGGGGTTGAAGGTGCTTTGCCAGTGTGTGAAACATACTGACAGTTGCGTCATCGGTTCCCCTCATCATTTTGTAAACAAACTGGAGATGATCTAAGCTGTTAGAAACTGATGCTGTAATATGTTTGCTTATAACTTTCTCAAAACATTTTCCTGAGATGGAAGTAAGGCCAATGGGCCTGAAATCTTCTAGTTCAGTGGCCATCTGGCCCGGGCTGAGTTGGGCTTAATACTGGACAGGCTGGCTATAATATCATGTTCATTCAGTGTAATAGGGACATATCCCGAAATGGACCTACACACACTTTCACGTTCAGCACTAAAATCATTTTTGTCAAAGCGACTGAAAAATACATTTAGATCATTTGCAAAAGATGGAGAGGAGTGTGACGGGGTATGGTTTTGCTTAGTTTCCCGACCCATCATCACATTTAAACCTTCCCATGCTTTCTTGGCATTTCCTGAGAAGTAATGACATTCAACTTTATCCTTTTATTCTATTTTTGCTTTACTCAGTTTCGATCTTAGTTCGCTTCTTTTTTTCTTGAGTAATTCAATATTACATTTTTAAAAGCATGTTTTTTCTCCTGAATACATTCCTTAAGATCACTAGACATCCATAAATTGTTATTAGGAAATATTCTAACAATTTTAGTTCTAGTGATTTTACTTTCATTAAACAACAAATAGGATGTAAAAGTGTCAATTAGTTCATGAGGTGTGTCACATGAGTTAAGAAATAACCAGTCAGTAGTCTCCAGCTCACATTTCATCTCCTCCATACAGTCCTCAGTCCAGATCTTAATTTCCTTAATCACAGTCTTTTCCCGTCTCAACTTAGCTCTGTAACGTGGAAGTAGGTGGACGACATTATGGTCAGATTTCCCCAAGGCAGGCCTGCAGATGGATTTATAGGCATCTAGTATGTTGCCATAGCACTTATCTAAGGTGCGTGTCAGGCGGGTGGGACAGTCTACATATTGATGTTAAGTGGGTAGATGATCAGACAGGTCACAGGAGTTAAAGTCCCGAGTAACAGGACAGGTTGACTGACTGCGGGACAGAGGCGGTGTTGTAGCTCTCTGCTGTCCTGGCTGCAGCTCCCACAAAATCCGGCCCAGGTACATAGGCCAGTATGATAGTGATCTGTCCAAACTCCCTCGGGAGATAAAAGGGGCGAAATGAGACAACCAGGATTTCGTAGTCATGTGTGCACACACGTTCCCGGACGGTGTACTGGGTAGCCCAGCGTGTGTCCATATAGACACACAAACCACCACCAATAGATTTCCGAGGCAATTAATGTCTCTGTCAGCCCGTATAAGTGTATAACCCGGCAAGTTGGGGTCTGACGTCTCCTCTTTCAACCAGCTTTCCGTAAAACAGATGAGATTACTCTGTCGGAACTCATTATCATATTGTACTTTAGCGATCAGTTCATTCATCTTGTTGCTCAGAGAGAACATTAGAAGGTTATTACCGGTAGGGGATGTCTGCTGCGCTCCTCAGTCTTTCTCTCACTCCTCCTCTCGATCCTCTTTTCTTTCTTTTTAGTCCCTTTTCGTTCCGATGTTTTTGAGTGCGAATCTTTGACCAGGAGCTCCAGACCAGAGTCCTCCAGTTTGAATGCGTGTCTGAGTGACAACAGCTGGTCCCACGTGTAGGTGAGGATTCCGGTGTTTCCATATAAACTCCATACTTCTGCGATTAAACCACTGAGAAGGCACACAGCCAGCCAAAATAACAAGCCAACGCTGAACTTCATTTTGCCACAAAGAATGCGGACTCAATCACTTAAAACAAAATCACAGGACACAAAATCACAGGACACAAGACAGACAGATGAGACACTGGGTCAGCAGCAGAGCCGCGCCCCCCAAGCAGTCTTTTTTTTTTTTTCTTTGAATTTTATTATTTCACAAATAATGGAGCTTTATAAATTAAACGTATTTTTAACAAAATAATATCATTTAGCACAGTCTTCAATGTTCCCCCCACAACTCCATACATCAATTCATGTAAAGTAGTCTCAGAGTGCAGTAAATTATGTACAACCAACCACCAAGTGTTAAATATCTTTATGTTCTTATAAGTATAAGCAGCTTCCATGTTCACCTCAAGTCAGTTACAAGCCCTAAGAATTTAGAACTCTTTGAACAACTCTTTCAATTTCAATTCCTTCCATTTTAAGTTTTAACTCATCAGTCACATTTTTATAACCAAATACCATAAATTTGACTTTAACAGGTTTTAGTTGGATTTGAACAGGTTTTTGTTGGATTTGAACAGGGTTTAGTTGGATTAGAACAGGTTTTAGTTGGATTAGAACAGGTTTTAGTTGGATTTGAACAGGGTTTAGTTGGATTTGAACAGGGTTTAGTTGGATTTGAACAGGTTTTTGTTGGATTTGAACAGGGTTTAGTTGGATTAGAACAGGTTTTAGTTGGATTAGAACAGGTTTTAGTTGGATTTGAACAGGGTTTAGTTGGATTTGAACAGGTTTTAGTTGGATTTGAACAGGTTTTAGTTGGATTTGAACAGGGTTTAGTTGGATTTGAACAGGTTTTAGTTGGATTTGAACAGGTTTTAGTTGGATTTGAACAGGGTTTAGTTGGATTTGAACAGGTTTTAGTTGGATTTGAACAGGTTTTAGTTGGATTTGAACAGGGTTTAGTTGGATTTGAACAGGTTTTAGTTGGATTTGAACAGGTTTTAGATGGATTTGAACAGGGTTTAGTTGGATTTGAACAGGTTTTTGTTGGATTTGAACAGGTTTTAGATGGATTTGAACAGGGTTTAGGTGGATTTGAACAGGTTTTTGTTGGATTTGAACAGGGTTTAGTTGGATTTGAACAGGGTTTAGTTGGATTTGAACAGGGTTTAGGTGGATTTGAACAGGTTTTAGTTGGATTTGAACAGGTTTTAGATGGATTTGAACAGGTTTAGGTGGATTTGAACAGGTTTTAGGTGGATTTGAACAGGTTTTAGTTGGATTTGAACAGGTTTAGGTGGATTTGAACAGGTTTTAGGTTGTTTAAATCCTGCCTGTAATACCCCCTGTGTCCTGCAGGTGGAGCCCTTTGCCAGTCTGGCCGGTGCAGTGCGGGGCTCAGTTCCTCGGCTCCTCATCAACAGGGACCTGGTCGGACCGTTTCTATGGAGACGGAGGTCACATGACGTGGCGCTGCTCGGAGACGTGGTCCAGGGAGTCCAGAGTCTGGTCCAGCTTTTGGACTGGACTCAGGAGATGGACGCTCTGATGGACAGACTGAAGGTGAGGGCCGACTAAAACCAGTTCAAGACTGAGTAGAACCTGTTCAAATCCAACTGAAACCTGTTCAAGACTGAATAGAACCTGTTCAAATCCAACTGAAACCTGTTCAAGACTGAATAGAACCTGTTCAAATCCAACTGAAACCTGTTCAAGTCCATCTCTTTTTTTGTGATTTCTGTCAGATTCCCAGACAGTCCGAGGAGTGAGACCAGACCAGGACTCACTGACACTCGACTTAAGCAGACTTGAAATGAGACACTGCTGTGTGAAGTTAAAGTCCTGCTGTGACAGGGCCGTGTTGTTGGAGCCTCAGATCTGTTTTAAACTCTTGTCGACAAACCTAACTCTGAATCAAAGTGTGGACATAATGTGAAGATCAACATATTTTTTTCTTAATATAATAATACTGTACGCTCAGATGATTTCTGACCACCAATGTCTGAAATATAATTCTAAATGGTCTATATGTATTTTGACATTTGACTTATTTGTCTTTGAACACATATTAAAGTGCTTTGAGTCAAAGTCTCTGAGTCCTTCTGAACAGACACAGGATACGTCTGTTTACAGTCCACTTGTCATGTGTATTTAAGTTAAGTATTGAATCAGATCTTCTGTTTTTTAGAAGCAGTCTTGGACCATGTTTGGTGGAGGTTAATCCTTGAGAGCGTTTCCTAAAGTACCCCAAAGACCGAGAGCAGCTGAGACCGTCATAAAGTCCTGCTTTAGTCCTGGTTTAGATCCACAGCTGCTCCAGGGCTTTGTGTGTCCCACATTAGTCCTTCACAGGTGTGTCTTTATCAGCCACTGTCTTCAACAAAAACAGTCACACTTGTATTTTAAAAGCTTCCATTTTTTTTCTTTTACAAAAGAAACTATTCATAAATCACCTGAAGAGAACAAACAGAGCAGACACAATAATGACTCAAGTGAAAGAATAAATTTAACATCACAAAAACAGAATTGAATATGAAACGTTTACCTGAGGATTGTCCCAAAATGATGGTTTAACATTTCCATGTCCTGTCGTCACTTCTTTGACACTTTTTATCTAACGTTTCCTGAAGTTTCCTGTTATCACGGTTTTCTAAAGTGTCATAGCAGTCTTCATCATGTGACTCTGAGGAAGAAGCAGGAAGTGAAGCCTCGACATCTCCAGGTTTTATACTTTATACGAGGACTGGCCTGATGATAGGACACTTTAGCAAAAGTTAACTAAAGAAACATCTTTGTTTAGACCATCCTTCGATTCTGACGAACAAAATAAAACAGATAAACATTCCTCGGTGAGTCTCAGCTGTTGTCCAAACTGATCTGAGAGACAACCTCCTCCCCCAACATCTCCCACAGACCTCCAGCCTCAACCCTCCGAGTCTTTAAAGCCTGCCTCTGAGCTCTGTGCATTTGTCAGATCTGATCCAGGACCAGGAGCTGAACCATGGCAGAGTGAGTACTGCTTTAAAAACACAAAGGAGCTGAGTTTGATCAGATTCAGAAGGATTTACAGCTGAAAGAGCTGCTCCATGTTCTTTACTGAAGAGTTTTTCAGAGTGTCTGTAGATGTGAGTCTGAAGGAGCTCTGGGCCAGGACACAGCTCAAATCAAACTCAATTATAAAATGACTTTAATTTGTCCTTATTTCAGGAAAAAGATGCCAGTATCTCGGAGGAATTACCTCAAGGTACCGTGACCTTTGGCCTTCCTTCTTTCTTTTCTTTCTTTTGCTTTTATCTGTTTTATTATCAATATAATCATCTTCTCTGAGATTGAAGCACACCTTTAAATTACATTAACAAGCTTTATATTTTAAATCCTGTTCACAAACAAACTTCTTTGATTCAAGTTTTCTCAGTTTTTTTAAACAGAATCATTTTTATTTCTATGAAAACACAAACACAGAAAGTTAATGTTCAGCTGGTTCCTGAGAAACTATCGAAGGGACTGAGCAGCGACAGAGCGGAGGAAGGGATTCAGTTTGATTAGATCTCCTGCAGAGAGAGACCTCCAGATTCCACATGTGTTCTTTCAACTGCAGAGGCCAGGTCAAAGAGCAGGGGCTCAGGGGCTTTGGGGGCTCAGGGGCTCAGGGGCAACACTGGCAGGTGACACAATGGTCTGTTGGAGTAAAGTAATCTGATCCATGAGATGAAGGTCGGACCAAAATCAAATCTGTCGAGCAGAATCAATAACTTACTATTATTAAACTAGTGAGACAAAACTAAAGACACATGGACCTGTAGGACTGTCTGTTCTAGAATAAAACCTGTCTGTGGATCTTAAATCGTATTCCCAGTAAACGTTGGAGGATATGTTTTTAGAGTCTGCTGCTGCAGATCGGTCAGTCGATGCTGAAAGAAGAGGCTGAACGAGTCGCAGAAGAAAAAGAGCGTTACATGGACGAGACCTGTCCTGCTCTGAGTCCGGCTCAAACTGTACAAGACCTTCAGGTACCAACAGGACTAAACCAGGACTAAACCAGGTCTAAACCAGGACTAAACCAGGACTAAACCAGGTCTAAACCAGGTCTAAACCAGGTCTAAACCAGGACTAAACCAGGACTAAACCAGGACTAAACCAGGTCTAAACCAGGACTAAACCAGGACTAAACCTGGTCTAAACCAGGTCTAAACCAGGTCTAAACCAGGACTAAACCAGGTCTAAACCAGGACTAAACCAGGACTAAACCAGGACTAAACCAGGACTAAACCAGGACTAAACCAGGACTAAACCTGGTCTAAACCAGGTCTAAACCAGGACTAAACCAGGTCTAAACCAGGTCTAAACCAGGACTAAACCAGGACTAAACCAGGTCTAAACCAGGTCTAAACCAGGACTAAACCTGGACTAAACCAGGACTAAACAAGGTCTAAACCAGGACTAAACCAGGTCTAAAACAGGACTAAACCAGGTCTAAACCAGGTCTAAACCAGGACTAAACCAGGACTAAACCTGGACTAAACCAGGACTAAACCAGGACTAAACCTGGACTAAACCAGGACTAAACAAGGTCTAAACCAGGTCTAAACCAGGACTAAACCAGGACTAAACCAGGTCTAAACCAGGACTAAACCAGGACTAAACCTGGACTAAACCAGGACTAAACAAGGTCTAAACCAGGTCTAAACCAGGACTAAACCAGGACTAAACCAGGACTAAACCAGGACTAAACCTGGACTAAACCAGGACTAAACAAGGTCTAAACCAGGTCTAAACCAGGACTAAACCAGGACTAAACCAGGTCTAAACCAGGACTAAACCTGGACTAAACCAGGACTAAACCTGGACTAAACCAGGTCTAAACCAGGACTAAACCAGGTCTAAACCAGGTCTAAACCAGGACTAAACCAGGACTAAACCAGGACTAAACCAGGTCTAAACCAGGACTAAACCTGGTCTAAACCAGAACTAAACTAGAACTAAGCCAGGACTAAACCAGGTCTAAACCAGGACTAAACCAGGTCTAAACCAGGTCTAAACCAGGACTAAACCAGGACTAAACCAGGACTAAACCAGGACTAAACCAGGTCTAAACCAGGACTAAACCTGGACTAAACCAGGTCTAAACCAGGACTAAACCAGGACTAAACCAGGACTAAACCTGGACTAAACCTGGACTAAACCAGGACTAAACCAGGACTAAACCAGGTCTAAACCAGGTCTAAACCAGGTCTAAACCAGGTCTAAACCAGGTCTAAACCAGGACTAAACCAGGACTAAACCAGGACTAAACCAGGACTAAACCAGGTCTAAACCAGGACTAAACCTGGTCTAAACCAGAACTAAACTAGAACTAAGCCAGGACTAAACCAGGACTAAACCTGGACTAAACCTGGACTAAACCAGGTCTAAACCAGGAATAAACCAGGACTAAACCAGGTCTAAACCAGGTCTAAACCAGGTCTAAACCAGGTCTAAACCAGGTCTAAACCAGGACTAAACCAGGACTAAACCAGGTCTAAACCAGGTCTAAACCAGGTCTAAACCAGGACTAAACCTGGACTAAACCAGGTCTAAACCAGGTCTAAACCAGGACTAAACCAGGACTAAACCAGGACTAAACCAGGACTAAACCAGGTCTAAACCAGGACTAAACCTGGTCTAAACCAGAACTAAACTAGAACTAAGCCAGGACTAAACCAGGTCTAAACCAGGACTAAACCAGGTCTAAACCAGGTCTAAACCAGGACTAAACCAGGACTAAACCAGGACTAAACCAGGACTAAACCAGGTCTAAACCAGGACTAAACCTGGTCTAAACCAGAACTAAACTAGAACTAAGCCAGGACTAAACCAGGACTAAACCTGGACTAAACCTGGACTAAACCAGGTCTAAACCAGGACTAAACCAGGACTAAACCAGGTCTAAACCAGGTCTAAACCAGGTCTAAACCAGGTCTAAACCAGGTCTAAACCAGGACTAAACCAGGACTAAACCAGGTCTAAACCAGGTCTAAACCAGGTCTAAACCAGGTCTAAACCAGGACTAAACCAGGACTAAACCAGGTCTAAACCAGGACTAAACCAGGTCTAAACCAGGACTAAACCAGGACTAAACCAGGACTAAACCAGCTCTAAACCAGGACTAAACCTGGTCTAAACCAGGACTAAACCAGGACTAAACCAGGTCTAAACCAGGACTAAACCTGGACTAAACCAGGACTAAACCAGGACTAAACCTGGACTAAACCAGGTCTAAACCAGGTCTAAAACCAGAACTAAACCAGGACTAAACCAGGTCTAAACCAGGACTAAACCTGGTCTAAACCAGGACTAAACCAGGACTAAACCAGGTCTAAACCAGAACTAAACCAGAACTAAACCAGGACTAAACCAGGACTAAACCAGGTCTAAACCAGGTCTAAACCAGGTCTAAACCAGGTCTAAATCAGGTCTAAACCAGAACTAAACCAGGACTAAACCAGGACTAAACCAGGACTAAACCTGGTCTAAACCAGAACTAAACCAGGACTAAACCAGGTCTAAACCAGAACTAAACCAGAACTAAACCAGGACTAAACCAGGACTAAACCAGGTCTAAACCAGGTCTAAACCAGGTCTAAATCAGGCCTAAACCAGGTCTAAACCAGGACTAAACCAGGACAAAACCAGGACTAAACCAGGACTAAACCAGGACTAAACCAGGACTAAACCAGGTCTAAACCAGGTCTAAACCAGGACTAAACCAGGACTAAACCAGGTCTAAACCAGGTCTAAACCAGGTCTAAACCAGGGCTAAACCAGGTCTAAACCAGGACTAAACCAGGACTAAACCAGGACTAAACCAGGTCTAAACCAGGTCTAAACCAGGTCTAAACCAGGTCTAAACCAGGACTAAACCAGGACTAAACCAGGTCTAAACCAGGACTAAACCAGGACTAAACCAGGTCTAAACCAGGTCTAAACCAGGTCTAAACCAGGTCTAAACCAGGTCTAAACCAGGTCTAAACTAGGTCTAAACTAGGACTAAACCTGGACTAAGCCTGGACTAAACCAGGACTAAACCTGGACTAAACCAGGTCTAAACCAGGTCTAAACCAGGTCTAAACCTGGACTAAACCTGGACTAAACCAGGACTAAACCAGGTCTAAACCTTGACTAAACCAGGACTAAACCTGGACTAAACCGGGTCTAAACCGGGTCTAAACCGGTCTAAACCGGGTCTAAACCGGTCTAAACCTGGACTAAACCTGGACTAAACCTGGACTAAACCAGGTCTAAACCAGGACTAAACCGGGTCTAAACCGGGTCTAAACCGGGTCTAAACCTGGACTAAACCGGGTCTAAACCGTGACTAAACCCGGCCTAAACCAGGACTAAACCAGGACTAAACCAGGACTAAATCTGGACTAAACCGGGTCTAAACCGGGACTAAACCAGGTCTAAACCAGGTCTAAACCAGGACTAAACCAGGTCTAAACCGGGACTAAACCAGGTCTAAACCGGGACTAAACCAGGTCTAAACCAGGTCTAAACCAGGTCTAAACCAGGACTAAACCAGGTCTAAACCGGGACTAAACCAGGTCTAAACCAGGTCTAAACCAGGACTAAACCAGGTCTAAACCAGGACTAAACCAGGACTAAACCAGGTCTAAACATGGACTAAACTCTTTGTAACTACAGCTTCCTTTGTGCTTTAATGTTTCCAAATATGGTCATCACTTCTGGTTCAGTATAAAAGCTGTTCTAGAATAAAACGTCGAAGACATCTTTGTTTTTTCAGGAACTGTGCAGAAAGCTCCACAAACAGATCGACCTGGTGGACGAGGAGCGCTACGACATCAAGGTCAGAGTCACAAAATCGGACAAAGAGGTAAAAACATGTTTTATTAATCATTTGCTCTATATATTTTTAATGATTCCTGGTTCTTGTCCTCAGCTCGACGACCTGAAGGTCAAGCTGCAGGACCTGAAGGGAAAGTTCAAGAAGCCGGTGCTGAGGAAAGTGAGGATGTCGGCCGACGCCATGTTGGCCGCTCTCCTGGGGTCCAAGCACAAAGTGTCCCTGGATCTGAGAGGGAACCTGCGGCAGGTCAAGAAGGAGGCCAAGGACGAGGTCAGACACTAGAGCTGTCCAGACCGGGACAGGACCAAGACCCGAGACCGGTACAGGACCAAGACCCTAGACCGGGACAGGACCAAGACCCTAGACCGGGACAGGACCAAGACCTGAGACCGGGACAGGACCAAGACCCTAGACCAGGACAGGACCAAGACCTGAGACCAGGACAGGACCAAGACCCTAGACCAGGACAGGACCAAGACCTGAGACCAGGACAGGACCAAGACCTGAGACCGGTACAGGACCAAGACCCGAGACCGGTACAGGACCAAGACCCTAGACCAGGACAGGACCAAGACCTGAGACCAGGACAGGACCAAGACCTGAGACCAGGACAGGACCAAGACCCGAGACCGGGACAGGACCAAGACTTGAGACCGGGATAGGACCAAGACCCTAGACCAGGACAGGACCAAGACCTGAGACCAGGACAGGACCAAGACCCTAGACCAGGACAGGACCAAGACCTGAGACCAGTACAGGACCAAGACCCGAGACCGTACAGGACCAAGACCTGAGACCGGGACAGGACCAAGACTTGAGACCGGGATAGGACCAAGACCTGAGACCAGGACAGGACCAAGACCCTAGACCAGGACAGGACCAAGACCAGGACAGGACCAAGACCTGAGACCAGTACAGGACCAAGACCCTAGACCAGGACAGGACCAAGACCTGAGACCAGTACAGGACCAAGACCCTAGACCAGTACAGGACCAAGACCTGAGACCAGTACAGGACCAAGACCCTAGACCAGGACAGGACCAAGACCTGAGACCAGTACAGGACCAAGACCTGAGACCAGGACAGGACCAAGACCTGAGACCAGTACAGGACCAAGACCTGAGACCAAGCCACGTGCCGAGATAAAGACATTTAATTAAGGAGTTTAAGTCAAGCCCAGAAACAACACAATGAAATAGATACAAGGGAACAATTAATAAATCTAAACAGTCCAGGTCCAGACTTAGACCAGGTCCAGACTCACGGAGGTCAGTGTTTGAAGGAGACAGAGTTAGTCCAGACTTAGACCAGGTCCAGACTCACGGAGGTCAGTGTTAATGAAGGAGACAGAGTTAGTCCAGACTTAGACCAGGTCCAGACTCACGGAGGTGTTTGAAGGAGACAGAGTTAGAACAAGATTTTTATTTCAATATAAAATGATTGAGGTTTTCATTTAAGAACAGACAAATGTACCGTTTGTGGTCTTGGTTGGTCTTGACGAGTCAAATGGGTTCAAGACTTTTAGAAAAGACCAGTCCCGAGTCCTACATGACGAGGTATTTAGACGTCAGTCCCTGTGGGTTGTGCTCAATAACAGTTTTATTCTCCAACATTACAAGACTGTTTGTCGGTTTTCAGGATAAACAGACCGGAGACTGGAGGAAGAACATCGAAGACAAGGCCGGGATGGACGGAAGAAAGAAGATGTTCGAGACAGAGGCTTAGAGCTGCTCCACTTTCATTTATTCTGAATCCTGTTAAAGTCCAGTACATTTCAGTTCATGTTCTGTTCCACAAATAAAACTTCTCCCCTTCAGACAAAACAAATCAGAACATGTTGCATTTACTGTCTGTCTCATTGTGTTTCAATAAAACCTGTTCATGTTATTGATCTTTATGAATGGAAACTCTGTAGAAGCAGCGAGAACATGGCTCGTTTCTACTTTTATTCTGGGATCATTCAGAGCTGATATTTCACATGGGTTCATTTCATGAAGTGAAAAAGGCTCAGACCTGGTCCTGGTTCAGACCTGGTTCAGACCTGGTCCTGGTTCAGACCTGGTCCTGGTTCAGACCTGGTCCTGGTTCAGACCTGGTTCAGACCTGGTCCTGGTTCAGACCTGGTTCAGACCTGGTCCTGGTTCAGACCTGGTCCTGGTTCAGACCTGGTTTAGACCTGGTCCTGGTCTGAGCTGTTGTGTTATTCTGTGAATATTAATAAAGGTCACCACATTATAATAGTTTCTGGACTAAACTTGTAATATGTGACTTTAAAACATCTATGATCTGTTGAACCTGAAGAAGGCAAAAGCTGATCCCAGTTCAGTTTAATTCAACTTTATTAATCCCTAAGAAGAAATTCTGTTGTTGGGTCTCCTCAGAGTATTTGATTCAGCCTTCTTCTGTCCTAGACTGATTATAGAGCCGTCAGGAAGAAGGAGTTCTTGTGACCTTTCGTCCTGCAGCCTGTCTCAGACGAGCACTGGCTGCTCTTTGATGTTCCAAAGCTGAAAGCAGGGGTCTCTTCCACTGATGAAGTCACAGTTAGTGTGTGGTACAGCTCGGGGTTGAATATAAACTGTAACCACAATGACATGTGACTCTCTTGTTATAAAACCACAGCAGCACCAAACCGGAACAGAAGCATGTGTCAGTGGAACTCCAGCCCAATCTGTACAAAACCATATTATTTTAATGTGTTGCATCAAAACAAAGTGCATTAATGATCATCGTTTAATCAAAGAAGATAGAAAAAACATTGACAGAAGAGACTTTTGTGTCTCTTTGATGACGTCTCTGTTTCTGCAGCAGACGTCTCTTTCTGGACACAGCTCAGAGGAAACACAAGCCTCTTCAGGTGAAACTCAAACCAACTGACACGTACTGACCCGTACCAACACGTATCGACCCGTACTCACCCGTACTGATCCGTACCGACAAGTATCGACCCGTACCGATCCGTACTGACACGTACTGACCCGTACTGACACGTACTGACCCGTACCGACACGTATCGACCCGTACTCACCCGTACTCACCCGTACTGATCCGTACCGACACGTATCGACCCGTACCGATCCGTACTGACACGTACTGACACGTACCGACCCGTACTGACACGTACTGACATGACTAGCTGTGGTTTTCTACAAAACACAAACAAATGTAAACATAGATAAGAACAGTTTTGACATTTACAACTGGATCTGCAGCAAGATCTCACAGTAACTTCAGAATTTTCATTGTGTCTGATCTCAATGGCACCAGAAGTCAGTCTTCATGCACCATCTTTAGTGCTGTCCCAAAGCTCTTAACGCTGCTCTGAGGAGTGAGGAGGGGAGCCGGAGGAGGATACTGAGAGGAGACATAAGGAGGATACACTGGAGCTTCCTACAGGAGTCCGACTCGGGCAGAGAAGAAGACATGACCCGTACCGACACGTACTGATCCGTACTGACACGTACTGACCTGTACCGACACGTATCGACCCGTACTCACCCGTACTGATCCGTACCGACACGTATCGACCCATACTGATCCGTACTGAACCGTACCGACACGTATCGACCCATACTGACACGTACTGACCCGTACTGACACGTACTGAACCGTACCGACACGTATCGACCCGTACTGATCCGTACTGATCCGTACTGATCCGTACTGATCCGTACCGACCCGTACTGATCCATATCGACACGTACTGACACGTACTGACCCGTACTGACACGTACTGACCCGTACCGACACGTATCGACCCGTACTCACCCGTACTCACCCGTACTGATCCGTAACGACACGTATCGACCCGTACTGATCCGTACTGACACGTACTGACACGTACCGACCCGTACTGACCCGTACTGACTTGACTAGCTGTGGTTTTCTACAAAACACAAACAAATGTTGTTATAAGAATTCTATATGTCCAAAAGAATTCTATATCCTTATATTACCCAGAGAGACACAGAGACAGATTATATTATAAAAAGCGAAAGGCCAGGTTTTATTCCTTGCAAGGAGAAGCAAAGTACACAGATATATCAAAGGTACATAGTGCGTTTTGCTTACAGAGGTAAGCAAAACATTACATTTTATATCACTGAAGTGGGGCTGTCAGTGGGAGCGTATCTTGCATACACCCTCCCTCAAGGCCCCAGCTCCAGGCTCCAGGCTCCAGGTGCAGAAGTCCTCCGGCAAGCCATGTCCTTAGTTATGTCTACACCATGCTTGGAATAACATGGAGGACACAACATGATTTGACATGACCTGTAGAGAACTATGAGCACCAACTAACTATAAACAATATACACAATTATAAGAATAAAATTCTTATAACATTCCCCTCTTTATGCTGATAACAATTAGCATAAACAACCTACTAGCTTGATTTTGAGTTTTAAACTATGACAGAAGCGAAAACCCAGCAGGGCGTTGACCTAGCCAGAAGAACATTTTGACCCATTGGTAAAATGACCTAAAGCTGGGAAAAACTCTTCTATCCACCCTTGCCCCAAAGGCGGTGACAAAACACAAACATCAAGCATCAAACGTATGTAATCACTTCAAATGATTAACTTACAACACATGTCAAAACAAACACAACAAATGATTATAATGGAATATGTTTCAAATCAAATGGGAACCCACAGAGTAATGCACTGATTCTTCAAAGTCAAATTCTTTAAAGTCCATAAATCATAAAAGTCCATAAATCATAAATCAAAACACAGTGTCACTCCAAAATAAAGTAGAAAAATTTGCCAGAGGTTAAGCTGGTCGACCCATTGGACTCAAGATCTCTGGCCTGTCCCTGCCTGTCCATTTCTGTCCCTGTAACGAAAAGAAAAACACATGGAGTGAGACATATGTACATTCATAATGATTAAAATCAATTCTCTTCAGCATAATCAATTCAATGAACCATACGGCCCTTAGGTCTGTAGTATGATCCGTCCTGGAGCTGTTGTCCCGTTGGTGTACATGCAAACAATAACGTCCCTCAGATATCAAAGTGTTCATCTGAGGTCAAAGCCTTGACCTTAGTCGTTTGGCAGGTGCATGTCCAGGAATGTTGACCCAGCAATGGCCACATTCATCAATCTCACCAACAAGCTCCGGTACATGTAAAGCAACACAAACAAAAGTTATTAGACATGGAAGTGCAACAACAAGTACATGTACTGTATCTCAATACAGATTCTAAAATCCCAGTCAGTTTTCCAAATATGTTTTAAAACCAGGTCAAAATTAATTTCTCTATTCCAAAATTAATTTCTCTATTCCAGAATACTCTAATTCCTCTGTTAGAGGTTGAAGTCCTTTCTTAAAGACTTTAGTTCTGCTGTAACTAGTCCTGTGTTACTTTGGAGGAAATCCTTTTGTAGATCCCCCCTCTTCAGCTAAAAGCATGCTCAGTGCTATTTTGTTCTGTCCAGTCCTTGGACCAGTTTCTTCTCATTTCCAGTTTTAATTAACAGTTACAGCATCTCTTGTGTAATTCATAAACCTTTGTTGTTTATAAATATACTTAATTTAATCCACTTTTTCATAAATTGTCCCAAATGGTAAAAATTCAAATCCTAATGCTAATTTAATTTTAGTCTTATATTCATTCAAGGACACCTTCAAGGACACGCCTCTGTCGTCGATGTAAATGGGGCTCTCAAATGAACCTGAGGAGCTGCTGTTTGGCTCCTAAAGTGTGAGTTTCCACTCACGATGTTCTCCGTCACATTGTATGTGAACACAAATAAAACGAGGATCCTTTAAGGACGCATGTTTCCGGTCAGCAGGCAACGCTGGTCTAATGGTCTTACTTTCACAAAACCTCCAGACTTCTGCTTTGCACTGCACCTGTCCCTGATCTCTACGTTTGTCAAGTTCAGAGTGATGTCACAGGAAGTCATGTGACTCCGTCACTAGCCCTGCTCACAAGTGTACTTCCCTTCACAGGTGTAAACCAAGATGATATAAGTTCAAAGAACTATGTTAATATTAGCTCTTACTGGTGGTGGCTATATTAATTGTCAAAACTCCTTTTCTGAACTGGTATACTTGTTGTAGTTGGCTTCCATCCAAATAAAGAACAAACAAACAAATCAGAACGTTCTCTGACATTATAGACCCATAGAAAGTGCCTCCTAGGTTTTCGTCAAACGAAACCATAAAAGCCCTTAAAATGATCAAACCATAAAATTGAAACAGCAGATAAACCCTGTTTCCACAGATATGGTCTGCTGGAAATCTACTTTAATCTGAAAAGGTTTAATCAGACTAAACAGTGCTTCTCCAGAAAAGTCCTGTCAACTTTCTTTATTTCATTATTTGATTTAAACTTTTATCTGTATTAAACACTGTTGTTTCAGCCTCATGCTAACCATTAGGTTAACCAAGCATCCCTTCAGCACTTTAACACAGTTTTGTTTAAACCTTCATTACTGTTCATTTAATAAAATGTAACATCTCAACCTCTTTTTCTCTTTTTCTTTAGGTTACAAAGACCTAAAGTTTGATCAAGACCAAAACCAAAACAAAAACTTAACGTCTGTTCAAAAGGACCTTGTGTTAGTCCCTGTACTCAAAAAATAAAATTTGAATCACTTCGAACAGTGATAAAAACCCAGCGAGCCATTGGCATAAGCTCTTAAACTTTAACAATTCACCTTGTTAGTTTAACAATTATCTTTTATTCACTTATTTTTCATTAACTTTAATTTTTCAAATAAAACCTTTAAGATCGTTTTAACAGTTTGAACTGTTTTAACATAGATATGTTTTTAATCACCAAAACCAGATTACCAATTTACATTACAGTTTAAATCTTTATTGCATAGATCACACTATACCTTAATTATAAAGTAGCAAAATAAATAATGATTATTATTTATTTTGAACTATCTTCATTTCAATTTTCCAATTACTTAAACTTTAAGTTTTTTCAAAAACCATATTCAATCTCATTAATTCAATCGTTTAGTTTACCAAATCATGTTTCATAGATTCAATAAAACTCAAATGTGGACTTTATTCATATCAACAGACCTGTCAGAAGGTCAAACAGTTTTCATAATTAAGTATCATAAACTTTATTTAACACATTAGTTCAGTGCAATCTGTTTCTGTCACTGACATTTCTAACTAAGTATTTTTCTCAACATTAAAAGTTTGTTTAATGTAAAGGCTCCCACAATGTCTGTGGAGCTAAAAAACAAAAACCCAAAACAAAACATTTCTCGCTCTTGGGAGCAAAAAGGAGGGTGCTGTGAAGCTCCTGGTACATTGACTTACATCGAATGTTATCTTGTTTAAACATTCCTCGTGAATCCAAACAGTGGTTGTTTTGAATCCACTTTCTCCATTTTCACACTTTGTTAGAACCAAACCAGAGAAATACATAAATGTTTATTTCCTTTACTTAGGTTCTGTTAACCGTGTTTTCTTTTAAATGTGAGCTTATGGCCCAACTATAAAGTTATATTATCTTTATAAACTTACTCTGCACAATTCAACTTTAAGACGCATATTTAAATTCTTCCCATTACAAAGTATTCATTTTCATTCTTTTATTGGCGTTATACCGTGTGTTTGACCACACTGATATTAAGGACCTCTATTAGTTCTCGTACTAATAGATACACACAATTGTTTAGCAAAACATCAATCACTAATTCTATTTTAGATCCAAGGGTTGGATCTTTAACTTCTTTAAACCTTTAATGTTCACATTTCTATGTCACATAAAATACAAAACCAACTCTGTTCTTTAACAGAATACTCATTATTTTCTCTCATAAACCAAAATCACATCCTTCCCTGTAGATGTGTCTCATGTGTCCCATGTTTGTGTCTATGTGTCTGTATTTACATGTGTTTATGTGTGTGCAGTTACATGTGTCTTTGTGTGTCTTTATGTGTTTATGTACCTGACCTGTTGAAGCGGTCAGTTCATGAGGTCATTCTCCTCGTCTCTCGTCTGGACCCAGTTTCGACCTCCTCCTCCTCTCAGTGCCCTCTCGTCTGTCACGCCCACCTCCACCTCGCTCTCGTCTCCAATGGCAATTGTGCATTTTTCCTCAGAGAAATACATTACATTCATATTAATTTCAAGTTTCATCCAATTTACAAACACACTTTACAAATACCTTTTTGGTCAATCTCAATAGATCAAAATTTACAATAAACAAACGTTTGTTTGAATTTGTTTATCTTACCGCTTCCGTGTTTGCTGTTGGTCGTCTGTCTGCAGCTTTTTTTTTTCCTTTTTTCTCAGCCGAAAAGGAGCATGTGGGAGGTGGGGTGCAGAGGAAGTTTGGAGAGAGCACTGTTTTCCGGAGAGAGGGAGGAGGCCGATACCTAGAGGCTCCATAAACATTTAAACAAAATACAAATGATTAGTGTTTTGAAGTACATGTGTGTACTTCTTTTAAAATCTCTTCTCTACTTCTCTGTTTTTCCTCAAACTAGAAAAATAGCTTATGGAAGCTACCTTTCTCTCTCATGTTGTTCAAACTTTCTCTAAACAAAAACATTACCGTTATTCTGATTCACATCATTAGACTCATTCTTCATCCAACAATGGCCCATTCATAACACATTTATTCTCTCAAACACACCTTTATCTTTAACTTTTTAGGTCAACAATTCTCAGTATAAGCCCCGTCACTTTCAGTGGGCTTTTTTCTCTCACTCACCGCGTCACCAGCAGTGAACATTTTTCAGCAAAAGTTCTCGTGGGCTTTTAAAAATCACCGCTTCACATGCAGTGAACACTATCGTGAGCCTCACGTCTTCCTACGTCACGTCCAACGCGACTGGACTCCAATCTCACCATTAACCATAGGTTTCGGCAGGGTCTCGATTAAAGAGTCAGCTCGAGCTTTCCTGTGCATATCCCACACTTCCCGTGTGAGTGTCGCACCATAAACCAACAATACTAGCTATGCAAGGCAGTTCGATTGTGGCGTATTACGATACGTGATTATTAATCTAAGACAAATTCTTGTGCTCTCTAGACAAGCTCTTTAGACCTTATACCTCTTATTGTAATTAGGTGCTCTATCTCGCATAGAGGTTCGCACTGGTCACGGCCAAATGAACTAAACGCACGAGTCCGTTTCAAGAAACACCTGAAGACTTACAAAGCATAAGGTATCTATCAAACTAAAATCCAGCAAGACAACAAGCTTTAACACAGATTAACATCAGAATATCCCGTTTACAATCTCACCATAAACCACGCAGGCAGGGTCTCGACTGAAACACATACTTTTTCCCAGCTTTCAATCTCACCATAAACCATATAGGCAGGGTCTCGACAAAGCGTTATCAGCGTTTAAGAATCTCCTATGCTGGCCAACTTCATGGAAACACATCAACTTATGGTGATGTAAATACATGCAGCCCGCTCAGCACATATGAATTTCCAAAACTAGCTACTTCCGGAAGCTTTGGTAATTACAAACTCACACACACACACACCAAAAATTGGTTAAAAATTAAATTAAACAGCTGTTTACCTGAATTTTTAGTCCAATAGTCCAGTTGTTCCGCAGCCAGACTGTCTGTTCTGTTCTCTCGTCTCTCTGCTCTTCTCTTTTTTCAGTCCAGATTTCGTCATCGTGCCTCACACACACAGAGGGGATATCTGGCCATTACTGCTAAATAGCACAGCTTGGGACTTACAAGAAATGCTTTGTTTTTGCATTTCTCCGTGCACGTCAGTTCACCTCTTTGTATGAGAAACAACGAATATTGAAATCCGGGTCACGGCACCAAATGGTATAAGAATTCTATATGTCCAAAAGAATTCTATATCCTTATATTATCCAGAGAGACACGGAGACAGATTATATTATAAAAAGCGAAAGGCCAGGTTTTATTCCTTGCAAGGAGAAGCAAACACATACAGATATATACAAAAGGTTCATAGTGCGTTTTGCTTACAGAGGTAAGCAAAACATTACATTTTATATCACTGAAGTGGGGGCTGTCAGTGGGAGGCGTATCTTGCATACACACTCCCCTCAAGGCCCCAGCTCCAGGCTCCAGGTGCAGAAGTCCTCCGGCAAGCCATGTCCTTAGTTATGTCTACACCATGCTTGGACTAACATGGAGGACATAACATGATTTGACATGACCTGTAGAGAACTATGAGCACCAACTAACTATAAACAATATACACAATTATAAGAATAAAATTCTTATAACAAATGTAAACATAGATAAGAACAGTTTTGACATTTACAACTGGATCTGCAGCAAGATCTCACAGTAACTTCAGAATTTTCATTGTGTCTGATCTCAATGGCACCAGAAGTCAGTCTTCATGCACCATCTTTAGTGCTGTCCCAAAGCTCTTAACGCTGCTCTGAGGAGTGAGGAGGGGAGCCGGAGGAGGATACTGAGAGGAGACATAAGGAGGATACACTGGAGCTTCCTACAGGAGTCCGACTCGGGGCAGAGAAGAAGACAAACGCACAAGCGGCTGATGTTTTGTTTATGAAGAACTTCAGCAGAGACTAAAGAAATTGCAGTGGTTCGTCTGTGAATGTTATAATGAGTCCTGATGTTTGTGAACCTTTTATTTGTATAAAAAAAGAGTAACAAATACTCTTGGCAAACACTTACGTCACGCTAAATAAAAATTTGGAAGTTAGTTTGCGATTTTGCTGCTGATGGTTTAGGTCTAGTTTAGACCTGGTTTGGACCTGGTTTAGACCTGGTTTAACTATAAAATTATTAAATATGTTTTGTTAAATCTTCAGGATAAGATATAACAGTGTTATTAATTTTCAAAGCATTGTTCCTTTTTTTGGTTTATTTTTTCAATACCTCTAATAAAGATCTAATAAAGGCTCCTTTAGACATTTCAATAAAAAAAATAAAGGGAAAATATAATATTATTCTTTACACTACTAATTATGAAAATGAGTTTCTTATTGTAAACTTAGTTTGGAATTGAGCACTACTGTGCATTTTCATGAATGGAACAAATAAATGAATGGATGAAAAATACATAATTTATCAATTTCATCCTTCTGTTGTTTAAACTTTATTTCTTTTTCCTCGAGTGGGTTGGATTTTTATAGAAAAGCCTTTAATTTCTTCATAATGACTTTTTCTTTAACTGTGTTTTATTTTTTTTATTTTTTTTTGTTGTTGCTTGATTTAAAATTTCAAATCTTTCGTTGTATTAAATAAAACTGACGCTGTGACGCAGACTGCACGTAAAGGAACGTGGTTACTGTGACAACGCCCCGCCCCTTTTCCTCTGACAGCTTCAGAATAAGATAAACGCAGGTTGTTCTCTGGGATTTCTTTAGTTTTTGACGAAGTGACAGAAGAAGAGCGGCTCAGACTTTGAGGTAAACAACACAAGAGTCTTTAACGTGTTTTAATCCGTCACTGAGCTTCATTTAGACTTTGTTCAAACTTTAGTGAGTTGTGTCGAAAATGGCGGAAAGTAACATGTGCGCGGGTTTTCAATTAAAATAAGATTCAGTTTGTGACAGAACAAGCTGTTAATGCACTCAGTCCTGGTTAGTCCAGGTTTAGACCAGGTTTAGTCCGGGTTTAGTTCGGGTTTAGACCGGGTTTAGTCCGGGTTTAGACCGGGTTTAGTCCGGGTTTAAAATAGGTTTAGACCAGGTTTAGTCCAGGTTTAAAATAGGTTTAGTCCAGGTTTAGACCGGGTTTAGACCGGGTTAAGACCAGGTTTAGACCGGGTTTAGACCGGGTTTAGTCCGGGTTTAGACCTGGTTTAGACCAGGTTTAGACCAGGTTTAGTCCAGGTTTAGTCCAGGTTTAGTCCAGGTTTAGACCAGGTTTAGTCCAGGTTTAGACCAGGTTTAGACCAGGTTTAGTCCAGGTTTAGTCCTGGTTTAGTCCAGGTTTAGACCAGGTTTAGTCCAGGTTTAGTCCAGGTTTAGACCAGGTTTAGTCCAGGTTTAGTCCAGGTTTAGACCAGGTTTAGTCCTGGTTTAGTCCGGGTTTATAACAGCTGTAGTTTATAATTCTATTGAAGCTCAGACGGAGAATATGTCAGTGTTTTATAGGTTTTG
Source organism: Perccottus glenii (assembly GCA_024416835.2). Taxonomy (NCBI): domain Eukaryota; kingdom Metazoa; phylum Chordata; class Actinopteri; order Gobiiformes; family Odontobutidae; genus Perccottus; species Perccottus glenii. Next base: position 1,073,130 of record CM044548.2, on the reverse strand, counting down.
TTTTTCAGGGTTTGCTGCAGGAAACTTTCCAGTGTTTCTTATTTTCATGAGTCTAGTCTCTACAATGTCTCAAATATTATCAGAGTAACACACAAACATAACCCCTGACCTTTGACCCTCACATCAAACCAAGCCTCTTGTTCCACGAGAACCTTTTCAGATCAGAGTCAGTCCATCAGGTCCACCTCAGCTCCAGGATGAGTTTGAAGGAGGAGCCTCCAGGGGGCAGCACTGATCCACAGTAAGTGTTGTTCTGTCACAGACTCATGCACATTCTCTTTATTTCTGTTCCTTTGGTGACTGTTGCTGTTCTCCAGGTCAGAGTCTGGACTCTCACATCTGTCCATGAAGAGTGACCGGTCTAAAGAGGAACCTCCAGACTTTAAAGAACCAGGACCAGACTCACAGTAAGACTCAGTCAGGTTTATAAGAGTGTGATAGTTGTTAAACAATGTGGCTTGAAGACTGCTTTTCTTTAGGAAAGGCTTGGTTTAAGAGGCTCTTGGAGAGATTCCAGTTTGTAAGGAGTTAACTGTACGAGTGAGCTGTAGTAATTATGCTATTATTATTTGGACTTCAGCAATAGGGCATTAAAAAAAAATCGCAATAGGTTTTTCCATTTTGGTTGATTTTCCTGTTCTAAAAACACAGGTATTAAACAATACAATATGAATATTAAATAAAATACACAAATGTCAGTTGTATTTTTGGAAAATGTGTTTAATACACAGAACATAACTCAAACCTTTAAGAACTGAAAAACAAAAAGCAAATGTCCACAAAAAAACAAAAGGTGGTATTAGGTGTACTATGTTTATGTCACTTCTTTTCTTAATGTTGTGTATCAGCTGCTGTAGTAGTGCAGTGGTTTTAGTGAGTTCTGGTCTGTTCTCTGTCCTTTAGTCTTTGCCAAAATGAACCTGTCAAAAAATCTATAAACAAAAAGCCCCAAAAGTATATATAAAAAAATCACTATAGCATCAAGATTTACTTTTTATTGCAATTTAACATAAAATTCAATGTTTGGCACAGCCCAACTAGACCCTATGTTTTTGCACATATCAGTTACTTTTCTCACTCCATCCGTGCCTTATTAATTGGCAGTTTGATCATTAAAGATAAGATAAGCTTTATTTGTCACATGCACAGTTATACATCATACAATGCACAGTGAAATGTATTTAGTACATGCAGCCAGTAGAAAAAACAACATGGCACACATATAAATATAAAAACGCAGTACTCAAAATCAAAATGTAAAATATAAGTCTATAAAATATAAATGAATATGGTTCTTAAACAGTACAATGAGTTAAGTCCAGTTTATGATTCAGAGTTAAGCACAAACTTAAAAATAGAAAATAAATACTTTTATTAAATTGATTTGAATAATTTTCTATTTATTTAAAATAAATAACTAATTAAAAATATTTTCTAAATAATGTGTTTGTGTCTTGAAAAATTACTAACAAATGACTAATTTACCAACCTATTTTTTCCAACAGCAGCTCTATGGAAATACAAAAGCACTGGTTTGCTTTTTAAAAAAAAAAAAAAAAAAATCCCTGTGTGGTTTCTTTTTGTCTTCATTTACTCCACTTTTTTCTCTTGTTGATAAAGAGCATGTGCAGACATGTAGCTGCAGGTTTTGTTTTGCTGAACTTTTGCACAATTAAAATGATCACACATAAAACATAAATCACACATATTGATCTGCAATATATATTTTAAAAATAAAACACTATCCGAAATTTGATATAAATGAAATGGATCTATATTGAGTAAACAGGTGTTTTTCCACTGATCACAACTGACAGTGTTTTGGTTAACTGCAGTAAAATAAGTTCACACGGCGCTCGTTCGTCCTGCTCTGTTCACTTCAGAGTCTGGACTCTCACATCTGTCCATAAAGAGTGACCGGTCTAAAGGTCTTCCTCCAGTCTTCAAAGAACCAGGACCAGACTCAGGTTTATAAGAGTGTGATAGTTGGTAAACAATGTGGCAAAGACTGCTTTTCTTTAGGAAAGGCTTGGTTTAAGAGGCTCTTGGAGAGATTCCAGTTTGTAAGGAGTTAACTGTATGAGTGAGTTGTAGTAATTATGCTATTATTATTTGGACTCTAGAGTTCGGCAATAGGGCATTAAAAAATCGCAATAGGTTTTTCCATATTGGTTGATTTTCCTGTTCTAAAAACACAGGTATTAAACAATACAATATGAATATTAAATAAAATACACAAATGTCAGGCGCTCGCTCGTCCTGTTCCTGCTCTGTTCACTTCTGCCGCTGAGTCACGTAACGACACGGCGACACAGAGAGCAGGAGGAGGAGCTGACACACACCTGTCCACTGCAGCACCAAAGGATCTGTGTGAAAAAAAGGGCTTGTGGCTTAACTGCGACTCCATTTCCATTGTTCATCTTAAAGCACCAATCAATTGATGCGGTACGTTTGTGGTGTCCTCCTCTAAACACATAAGCTCAGCTCGTCGTGTGCAACATTTGTCAAATGAAACTGAGTTATAACAATAGCAAACACAGTTTAATTTTCAGTTACAAAACACAGTATGTAGCCAGTAGCTTTGTTTCAAAATATATTCCCCAATACTTGTTCGGCATTGACGTTCGGAAATACAGTTTATATTATTCATTCATTCATTCATTCATTTTCTACCGCTTTGTCCCGTTAGGGGTCGCGGGTGACTGGAGCCTATCCCAGCAACTTTGGGCCTGAGGCGGGGTACACCCTGGACAGTGGCCAGTTAGTCGCAGGGCTGACAGTTTATATTATATATTTATATATATACGTACACTTTCTCATTAAAATGTATTTAAATAAACATTTTAATACTAAAATGCATCCCGCCATAAACTCACCAACCAAAAACTGATTGATTATAATATTCAGACAATGGATTTTGTGACAGTAAATTACGTTCATAGTGGGCCTTTTCCGATCTAATTCCTGCCCATTTCCATTGATACTATGAAGCGGGGAGAGCGGGAATCATAAGGATCAACCAAATACCCAAAGTCTAAATACTAAACTATCAAGTCTCTGGACAGTTACCTGTAATGACCTGAAGGCTTTATGAAACACAAAAAGACGGATTTATCTTGACATTAACAGAAAGTACACTTATAAATAACTGAATGTTATTGTTGTGTCTAAAACTACCCTGTCTAGTCTTTGAGACACCAAAAGTATTTATTAGATGGCAAAAGACTCTTTCCCCAGCTCCTACGAGGCTTTGTACTGCTCAGGGGTAGAGCGGCCGTCCTTCGACCGGCGGGTGGGCGGTTCGATCCCCGCTCGAAACATTCCAAAACATCATAACATCCCGCTCTCCCCACATACTGTCGTTGTGTCCTTGGGCAAGACACTTAACCTACTGTAGTAGGTGGAAAAGCACTATATAAAAATAAAAATTATTCTTATTATTACCTGCTTATGTGTGTATGTGTCTGCTTGTCTGTGTATCTTAACTAGGCCTTCGCTGCAGGTGAATGGGTTAATATGTACCTGATCTTTATTAGCTGCCTACGTGTAAGGGCTTGTGCTCTGACCTCATTGCTTTTTCATAAGTAATATAAAAGTTATAAAACCCATGTATGTAAATGCACACACAATACATGCTCTTTATATAAAAGTATAACTGGAGTTCACTCCCAATGATTAGCTTGTCTTTTATTTTACTCTTTTATGTTGGTTCCATTACAAATAAAACATAAAGCAGTGACTTAATCTGGTTTTCACAAAAATTGACTTAAACTTGCTGATTAAAATCTCACTAACGCAAAATAAAACTCAACTGTGCACAACTGGGGCGGCAGTAGCTCAGTGGGTAGAGCGGTCGTCTTTCAACCGGAAGGTAGGCGGTTCGATTCCCGCTCTCCCCACTGTTCATACTGTCGTTGTGTCCCTGGGCAAGACACTTAACCCACCTTGCCTCCAGTGACTGTAACACTGGTAATGTAATGTAAGTCGCTTTGGATAAAAGCGTCTGCTAAATGAATAAATGTAAATGTAAATGTATGCACAACTGGGCAAAACTTTCCAAAACAAAACATTTACATGCACACAGCAAATCTATAATTTTTTTTAAAAACAAAAAAGCACTGCTTTAAGCCCCACTTATTTTATTTACTTTTTTTTTTAAACACTTGCAGTGCATTGTGTTTAAGGAAAGGCCACGGAGGATCCACAGATGCATCCTGGGTATTTTGTCCAAACGGAGGTTTAGTTAGTTAGTAGGACCTTAGAGGATGCCTTAGGGTTTGTAACCCAATGGAACAAACCTTCAGCAGCTGGTCTCATCCAGAGGAGTCCTCCCCAAGGAAGAGTCCTGGAGACTGGAAAAGATCACTGACTCCTATTCTCTATGAACACATGTCATAGTAATGTCATATCCTTTATGATAAAGGAATAGAGGAATTGGCGCAAGACTTAAATGGTGGTTAAATTGTTTAAATGGTGTTGACCTGTTGGTTGTTCCACAGATCTGAGCCCAGCCCAGAGGGTCCCAGTGGTGAGCGGCCTCAGACTCAGCTGGACGACATATTCAAGGTCTGTACATGAACATCAGCTGCTACTTCTCCTTGGGTTGTGTTCTCTATGTCTTTGGTCCAAGCTCCTCTGGTCCATTTTGTTTACTTACCTCAGGTCGACAAAGGCTGACAAACTCTCTGTGGTGTCACTCTGGTTACAGCCTCGTTCAGTCAACCTTTACTTTCTCTGTCCTGCTCTGACCAATCGCAAAGAACAAGCATATATCCTCTTCTATCCTCTTCAAAGGCTAATGTGGTTAGCCACGGTTTAGACCTGGTTCAGACCAGGTTTAGACCTGGTTTAGTTCTGGTTTAAATCTGGTTTTGATGTGGTTATGTTCTCTCTGTTCCAGCGTCTGGAGGAGAACATTGTGACTTTTGTCAAAGACGAGCTGAAGAGGTTCCACAGGGTTCTGGGCTCAGATTTCCCAGAATCCTTAGAGAGTGAAGAGGATAAGGAGCAGAGCAGCAGAGAGGCGTTTCTGAAGATCACCCTGGACTTCCTGAGGAGGATGAAGCAGGAGCCGCTGGCTGAGCATCTGCAGAGCAGTAAGACCTCTCTCTAAAGGTTTTCCAGATCTAGGCCTGACCTCTGACCCCAACCCTGAGGAGGTCTGAGGCTGGTTCAGAGCCAGTTCTGCTAGGGCCCCGATGACCTGTTTTCTGGACAGGAAAACTGGTTTTAGGGACGTGGAACACAACATTGCTGGCGGAGAAGTAACCTAAGCTTGTGTGGGAGGTTGAGAGGTATCGACTGGAAATAGTTTGCCTCACCTCCATGCACAGCTTTGGCTGTAGAACCAAACTCCTTAAGAGAGGCTGGACTCTCTACCACTCTGGAGTAGCTTGCTGTGAGGCGGCGAGCTGGTGTGGGTTTGCTCATTATAATAGACATATCGGTGGCAGAATTTGTGATTGTTTGGCCATTTTATTAGAGAATATGAATGATAACACAAAATTTTGTCTTTCCCTCATAGTTAGTGTTTGGGTGAAGCCATTTTTTTTTATCAAAACTGTTTTACTCTTTTTAGATCATAATGACCTTGATAAAATATTTACATACGCTGGTAATTTTGGCAAGATAACATTCACACAAGTGACACAAACCACTTTGAATGACTACTAAAGGTAACCATCCTCACCTGTAATCTGTTTGCGTATGATCAGTGTGTGTGTATGAAAGATCAGTGAGTTTCTGGGCTTCTGACAGACCCTTGCATCTTTCTTCCAGTGCACTGATGTTTTTGTATTTTGAATCATTAGAAAAACAAGAATTGTCAAAAGATCTGCAGGAAAAGGTAATTGAACTGCATAAAATTCTTGCATAACATGGATTGCTGATTGCTGCTTTGGGGATGGGTAAGCTACAAAAGCACAAGACAGCAGCATATTATCAGAAAATACTGGGGTAAAATTTGCAGTCATCAGCCCGGAAGATGCGCATGGGACGTACTTGATCGTTCCAACATTACAACAATTAGAAGCACAAGGCAAAGTCGACCTGTCATTGGCTACAGCAGAATAAAGTGAAGGTTCTGTACTGGCCTCAGTCCCCTGACCTCAGTATAATTGAGCCACTCTGGGAAGATCTCAAATGTGCAGTTCATGTAAGACAGACAATAATTTACAGGAACTGGAGGCGTTTTGCCAAAAAGAATGGGCAGCTTAACATCTGAGAAAATTAAGTGCCTCATCCACAACTGGAGAAGAATTTTTAGTTCAGATTGATGAGAGAGACAATGGAGACGGCATACAATTTAGAACAAATGGTCAGGTTTTAATTCTTGCAGGAATGAAGCAAATCACACACAAATAGACAATGGTACAGGATGGTTTTTGCTTGCATTGCTAAGCAATACATGAGATTTTATATTATGCCATAAATAAAGTGGTAGAAGGCGTGTATTGTCCACGCCTTCCATAACAAGTTTCCCGGGGAAGAATGTAGTCTGTGGCTAGTTAAGTCTATGTTTGTTTTGATTAACATGAAGGACATGAGCAGGACTGATGTGATATAATAATCTGGTAATTAATAACTATAGGAAATATATCATTTTCCTAACAACAACAACAACTACTTAAACTACTTCAAGGTAACGTCTTTGATGTTAAAGGTGGAAACACACAGTATTAAGAACTGGGGTATGTAAACTTTTGATCAAGGTTATGGGTAGTTTCTGTTGTCATTATGATTTCTTCACCCAACCACTAACTATGAGTGAAAGAAAAGTTTTTGTGTTCTCCATATTCTCTGAAAAATCATAAATTCTGCCAGGGTATGTAAACTTATGAGCACAATTGTAGCTCCTTAGCTCAGCCGCCATGTGTTGGAGAGGGTTGCTTCCCTGCAACTTTGGGCTGGGGCGGGTCTCTTAGTGTCGTGTGTGTGCCCACGGGCCGAATGGCAGTGCAGAGTACCCTGGGAGGGGTGCTGGAAAGGGCTCTGACTGTGGACTGAGTCGTTATACTGGGAGACTGCAACGCAGACATGGGCAGCTACAGTGCCACCTGGACCTGGAGTAACCCTTCCCCCCCCCGATCTGAATCTGAGTGGTGTTCAGTTACTGGACTTCTGTCTTAGTCACAACTTGTCCATAATGAGCACCATGTACACACACGTATAAGGGTGTCCACCAGTGCACGTGGCACCAGGACACCCTAGGTTGGATGTCAATGAACTTTGTGGTCATTTCATCTGATATTCGGCCTTAAGTCTTAAACACTCGGGTGAAGAAAGGGGCGGAGCTTTCAACTGATCACCACCTGGTAGTAAGTTGGGTCCAATGGCGGGGAGTAAACAGGACAGACTTGGCGGGCCCAAACGTGCTGTGAGGGTCTGTTGGGAAAGGTCTCAAGTCAAAAGGTTGCTTGTCCCCTTCAGTTTGGTGGAGAGATCCTACCTTCAAGTATCTTGGAATCTTGTTCTCAAGTGAGGGAATGAGGGAACGGGAGGTTGAAAGAAAATGAATAGATGGATTTATGAGGCTCCTGGCTTTATCTGTTTTTTCATTCAGGAAAGGTATCATCGAGTTCAGACTAAACTGAAGAGTCATCTGCAGCAGAGGTTCAGCTGTGTGTTTGAGGGCATCTCTAAAGCAGGAAACCCCACCCTTCTGAACCAGATCTACACAGAGCTCTACATCACAGAGGAGGGGCTTCAGAGGTCAACCAGGAACATGAGGTCAGACTCATCGAGACCACCTCCAGGAAACCAGTCACCCCAGAAACCACCATCACATGTGAAGACATCTTTAAAGGCCCCGCCCACAGACTGGGACCAATCAGAACAGTGCTGACAAAGGGAGTGGCTGGCATCGGAAAACAGTGCTAACTCAGAAGTTCAGTCTGGACTGGGCTGAAGGCAGGACCAATCAGGACTCCAGCTGCTGTTCCCGTTCACTTTCAGAGAGCTCAATGTGCTCAGAGACAGACAGTTCAGCCTGGTGGGACTGCTACAGCACTTTTTCAGTGAATCTGCAGGACTCTGCTGCTTTGAACAGCTCCAGGTGCTCTTCATCTTTGACGGTCTGACGAGTGCAGACTTCCTCTGGACTTCACCAAAACCCAGGTCCTGACTGAGGCCACAGAGTCCAGCTCAGTGGATGTGCTGCTGGTAAACCTCATCAGGGGACCCTGTTTCCCTCCGCTCGCCTCTGGATAACCACACGACCCGCAGCGGCCAATCAGATCCTGGTTCCCAGCTGGTGTGTCGCCATGGTGACAGAGGTCCGAGGGTTTGCCGACCCACAGAAGGATCAGTACTTCAGGAAGAGGTTCAGAGACAGGCCGACACCATCATCTCCCACATCAGGACATCCGAAGCCTCCACATCATGTGCCACATCCCAGGTCTTCTGCTGGATCACTGCCACAGTCCTGCTCCAGAGAGAGAGGACAGAGCTGCCCCAAGACCCTGACTCAGATGTACATCCACTTCCTGGTGGTGCAGGCCAAAGTGAAGAACGTCAAGTATAAAGAAGGATCTGAGGCAGATCCACACTGGACTCCAAGAGACCAGGAAGATGGTGGAGTCTCTGGGAAAAGTGGCCTTTGAGCAGCTGCAGAAAGGAAACCTGATCTTTATGAGTCAGACCTGAGTGAGTGTGGCCTGGACACCACAGCAAAGGCCTCGGTGTACTCTGGAGTGTTCACACAGGTCTTTAGAGAGGAGTCTGGCCTGTACCAGGACACGGTCTACTGCTTCATCCATCTGAGTCCAGGAGTTTCTGGCTGCTCTTCACGTCCATCTCACCTTCTTCAACACTGGAGTCAATCTGCTCTCGACCAAACAAACCTCTGAGAGTCCTGAGTCTGAGGCAGACTTCTACAGGTCTGCTGTGGACCAGGCCTTACAGAGTCCAAATGGACACCTGGACCTGTTCCTGCGCTTCCTCCTGGGTCTGTCTCTGCCGACCAATCAGAGTCTTCTACAGGGTCTGCTGACTCAAACAGGAAGTAGCTCACAGACCAATCAGGAGACAGTACATCAAGGACAAGATCAATGAGGGTCTGTCCTCAGAGAGAAGCCTGAACCTGTTCCACTGTCTGAATGAACTGAACGACCGGACTCTGGTGGAACAGATCCAACAGAACCTGAGAGAAGGACGTCTGAAAGCAGACAAACTGTCTCCTGCTGATTGGTCGGCTCTGGCTTTTATCTTACTGTCCTCAGACTCAGACCTGGAGGAGTTTGATCTGAAGAAATACCATGCTTCAGAGACAGCTCTCCTGAAGCTGCTGCCGGTCGTCAAAGCCTCCAACAAAGCCCTGTGAGTTTAAAAAGGACTTTATTCAAAGTTTAAAGTGGAATTATATCATTAATATTCTCTTGTCTCTTTAGTCTGTCCTGTTGTAATCTCTCCCAAAGCAGCTGTGGTCCTCTGTCCTCAGTCCTCAGCTCCTCGAGTCTAAGACTCCTGGATCTCAGTAACAACGACCTCCAGGACTCAGGAGTGGAGCTGCTGTGTTCTGGACTGAAGAGTCCCCTCTGCAGACTGGAGACCCTCAGGTGAAGACACATTAACCTTGGAGTTACCTTGGAGAACCAGTTGTGTTCTGCAGTGGGACATGAGTTTTTTTAGAAGACACTTTAGAAAGCTTGCTCCGTTCCTTGTGATGGAGGGAACAGATGGTCAGGAACATAAAGGGAGGGGATGAGTTTGGAGGAAAACGGAGAGACAGCGATGGGGCTGTTTAAAAATGTGTCACTTTACGGTCGGGTCTTTCTTGACCACATCACTGCATCTCACTCTGCACCAGACTTTATTTTTCATAGTTTTAATGTGACGTCACATTATCTGTGACACGTTCTCCTGGAGCAAAACACATACAGTCAGGTCCATAAATATCGGGACAGCATTTGGCTGAATATAAGCTGAATATTGCCCAAAACACTTCAGAATTCATCCTGCTGCTTTTGTCAGCAGTCACATCATCAATAAATACAAGAGAACCAGTTCCATTGGCAGCCATACATGCCCAGGCCATGACACTACCACCACCATGCTTCACTGATGAGGTGGTAGGCTTTATGGTACGTTCACACCAAACGCGAATTGTGCGAATAAATGGCGCTTTTCGCGCGTAGTTGGACGCTTGAACATTTTGAGTTTACTCGCGTCATTTGCGTGTGAAATTCACTTAACAGACGCGAATTCGCGTCATGGGAGGGGCTTCTGCCAGGCGGGTTGTCTTCCGGTCTTGTTGAAGAATGGTTGTGATGGATTTTGTCGAAAGTAGCAGTGCTCTATTTACTTTAAAGGACTGAAAAACGGCGTGAACCCGTTCAGCGCTGTGTGGGGGTCCATCGGATGCTTCAGTGGCGGACCAAGCCTCGTGAGTTTCACAAACTTCTCCAAGAGCTGCGCCTCACTGGGAAGTACCGCTTTCAGCGGCCCCAGGTCGATGACCTGTTGTCCCGTGTCGGTGCGAGGATTTCCCGCAGGACAGCAACTACTGACGCTCTATTAAAGTCTGTCCATCTGTCTCCAGTCAATATTTGGTGTGACTATGAGTGATTAATATGTGGACAACTACAGTCTTCTGAACAGTTATCAGTACAGTCAATATAGTATTATGCCTATAAAACTGTAAATCGTATTTAGAATTGTATTTATAATATTGTGTTCTCTTTGTTTTTATTTCTTTAATAAATGGAGCCTGTCTCCAAAAGGAATCTCTGATCTGATCTCTATCATTGGCATCAAAAGTCAGCTCTGTCATGACAATATATACACACATTATATTATTAAATATTAATACAAGTTAACATTTGAACATTACACCAGTCACAAACAACATATATCCCCTGTGTGGCTTCACTTGTCCACACTCCTCCTGTCTCTGAATGTCCTGCTGCTGCTTCTGTCTCGCCCTGGTCCTCGAACCCCCTCTCCACAGTCTTGCCTGTCTCTCGTGGGAAGACTAGGGGTCGAGGAAAGACAGAACCGCAGAGTACTTCCACTTTTGTCCTAAACCTGCTGCTAACCCACTTCTCTTCTCCATCTTCTTTTACCTCTCCTTTAAATACATGTTCCTCAGGCTCTTTCTGCACACTTTCTCTGGATAAACATATAAACTCGTCAGTGGAAAACTAGTTGTAAAGTACGGCAAATTAGCTCAGGCTTTAGCTAGCTAGCTAGTTAACTCAATATATACAACTCTAATGAATTAAAAAGGCGTTTTTTTGCAACTTCAACTTACCAGAGTTTCCGACCCCCTCACTCACTTTCCTTTGAGCAAGAACTTTAAGATTCCTGGCTCTGTAAAATGACGAAGATGTATCGTAGCCCACAGGCTGCCGAGATAACTTCGTCCTTTGTTGTTTTGGATTATGCCTCTATGGTCCGCCTCCGTTCGTAGCACGTCACTACTAGAGCAAGCTCCTGATTGGTTAAGATTTTTCAACTTGCGCAAAACACTCAATTTGCGCCGCGGGATTCATGCGAATCGCGCTGCAGGATTTCCAAGCGCGTCTAATTGCGTCTTTGCATTGACTTAACACTCACGCTTAATGCTTCATTCGCATTTGGTGTGAACATTTACATTTAGATTTAGTCATTTAGCAGACGCTTTTATCCAAAGCGACTTACAATTGAGGAAAACAATGGAAGCAATTTTAACAACACAAGGTACAAAAAGCATAAGTGCACAAAAAACTAGTCAGTTTAAACCCAGACCAGTATACAAAGCTAAGGATAAGACCAGTCAGTCAGGTGTTTATGGAAGAGATGTGTTTTAAGGCGTTTTTTAAAGATGGCTACAGAATCTGCTGATCTTGTAGCAGCAGGTAGATCATTCCACCAATGTGGAACAGATCCAGAGAAGGTATGCAAGAGTGATTTTGTACCTTTTTGGGACGGTACCACCAGACATTGTTCATTTGCAGAGCGCATGGATCTGGTAGGAACGTAGGTCTGTATTAGTGAGTGAAGATATGAGGGTGCAGACCAGTGGTGGTCTTGTAGGCCAAGAGCATAGCTTTGAACTTGATGCGGGCGTCAACCGGGAGTCTGTGTAACCTAATAAATAGAGGAGGTAAGTGTGCTCTCTTTGGTTCATTAAAGACCACTCTTGCTGCTGCATTCTGGATCAGCTGCAGAGGTTTGGTTGTGCAGGCAGGGAGACCAGCCAGTAGAGCATTGCAATAATCCAGATTGGACAAGACAAGAGCCTGGACTAGAATTTGCATAGAGTGCTCTGATAGGAAAGGTCTAATTTTCCTAATGTTGTAGAGAATGAATCTACAGGACCGGGTGGTGCTGGCAACATGACTTGTGAAGTTTAGCTGATCATCATTTACCACTCCCAGATTTCTGGCAGTGCTGGACGGTGTAATGGTTGATGAGCCTAGTTTAATGGAGAGGTTATGGTAGGTCCCTGGGTTGGCCGGAATATTCTGTTTTTGCAAGGTTCATCTGTAGGTGATGATCCTTCATCCAAAGTGAGATGTCACTCAGACATGCCGAGACGCGAGCAGAGACCGTCGGATCGTCCGTTTGAAATGACAGGTGGAGTTGAGTGTCATCTGCAGCAGTGATGGGAAAAGCCATGCTTCTGGATGACAGAGCCAAGGGATGTCATGTATATGGCGGGGCGGCAGTAGCTCAGTGGGTAGAGCGGTCGTCTTTCAACCGGAAGGTAGGGGGTTCGATTCCCGCTCTCCCACAGTTCATACTGTCGTTGTGTCCTTGGGCAAGACACTTAACCCACCTTGCCTCCAGTGACTGTAACACTGGTAATGTAATGTAAGTCGCTTTGGATAAAAGCGTCTGCTAAATGAATAAATGTAAATGTAAATGTAAATATGGAAAAGAGTAGCGGTCCAAGCACTGAGCCCTGTGGCACCCCTGTATTGAGATGTTGGGACTCAGATACCTCGTTTCTCCAGGATACTCTGAATGACCTATCCGAGAGGTAAGACTTGAACCATTGCAACGTCATTCCAGAGATTCCCATCACCCTGAGAGAGGACAGGAGGATGTGATGATTAACAGTGTCAAAAGCAGCAGACAGATCCAGTAAGATGAGTACAGATGACTTGGATGTTGCCTTTGCCAGTCTCAGGGCTTCGATGACTGAGAGCAGTGCAGTTTCTGTGGAATGTCGGCTATTGAACCGAGACTGGTTCTGGTCCAGGAGGTTGTTCCGTGTGAGAAAGGATGAGAGCTGCGTAAACACAACTCGCTCCAGGGCTTTGGCAATGAAGGGAAGGAGGGAAACCGGTCTGTAGTTTTCTAGCAGTGTAGGGTTAAGAGTGGGTTTCTTCAGTAGTGGTGTGATGCGGGCCTCTTTGAAAGCTGTGGGGAAGGACCCAGTGGAGAGAGATGAGTTGATGATGTGGGTGAGAGCAGGCACGACAGATGGAGAGATGGCCTGAAGGAGATGTGTGGGGATGGGATCCAGCGGGCAAGTACTAATGACCTTGGAAACATTTGCTTCAGTTAGAGGATAAAAAGAAGGGAGCAAACACACATCAGGGGTCTGAATGAACTCGACAGGTGGTGGCGCAGAGAACTGACTGCTGATGGTGGTCTTTTCTTTACAAAGAAAGACACAAAATCATCAGCTGTTAAATCCGATGCAGGTGGGGGAGCAGAAAAGGTTTTAAAGAGAGTGCGTGAGTCAGGTGAGTTGATTAACCTAGAATGGTAGTAGACAGTTTTTGCAGAGGTGACATCAACGGAGAAAGTAGAGAGGAGAGACTGGGAGATACCGAGTTTAGTAGGATCTTTTGACTTGCGCCATTTTCTCTCAGCTGACCGGAGGCTGGCGCAATGCTCGCATAGAACGTCGGATAACCAGGGGGCAGACGAGGATGTACGGGCTGGTTTAGATGTAAGAGGGCACAAGTTGTCCAAGCAGGATGTAAGTGTGGAGCACAGAGTGTCGGTGGCGTTGTTTGTGTTTGAAAGAGAGAGCTCCTCAGAAGAGGGGAGTGCAGAAGAGACAGCAGAGGAAAAGCGGGAGGGACTGAGTGTCGGAAAGTGACCAGCGGTTATACAATTGTAGTGTCTGGAGAAGTTAGGTCAAGGTCGAGAGTTATGAAGAAATGATCAGAAGTGTGCAGTGGCGTGACCTGAGTGTGCCGAGTGGAGCAGTATCTTATGTAGATAAGATCTAGTTGATTACCAGACTTGTGGGTTGCCGATGTGAAAACCCGCATGAGGTCCAATGATGCAGTCAGGTTATTGAAGTTAGCAGCCTGTGGCTTTTCAAGGTGGATGTTGAAGTCTCCTAATACCACCAGAGGAGTACCATCCTCAGGGAAGGATGAAAGAAGCGCAACTCCTCCAAGAAATGTCCGAGCTGACCTGGGGGCCGATAGATAACTACGAAATGAATTTTAACAGGGTGGGTGATGGTAACAGCATGGAACTCGAAGGAGCTGTTGTCACATAAGGGTGCTAGCTGTTTGAACTTCCAGTCGGTAGGGATAAGTAGTCCGGTCCCTCCGCCCCTTCCAGTAATGCGAGGACTGTGGGAGAAAGTGTGATTATGGGAGAGGGCGGCGAGAGTTTTGTTTGATCCATGTTTCTGTAAGTGCTACAACTGAAAGACCAGAATGTTGAACAAAAGCTGTAATGAAATCAGCTTTGTTCACAGAAGACTGGCAGTTCCACAAGCCTATTGGGAAAGTAGAAGGGGCAGTTATTGACAGTAATACAACATGCAGATTATTATGGTTGCATCGTCTTTTGCGTGAAACAGATGATAATGTCCGTGTTGAAATGACAATAGGAATTTGAAAACACATTGAAGAGCCGAAGAGGAAATATGCAAGAAGAAATTAAAAATAGTAATAATAAATTATAAGTGCAAACAATTAGTACTAAAAAAAAAAAAAGTGCAATACTCAAGTGCCTTTTGGGTGTGTCCCTGCTCGGTGGAGTCGCGTGCAGGTAGAGTCGATGGTCTTTACTCTCTTCGGTCTTCACTCGATGAGGGCTGCCGCGGTGGTTACTCTCACTTAAATACCCGTCTATTCAAGTAATTGAATTCAGCAGGACACGCCTCCAGATGGCCACAAACAACTCAAACGAAACCAGCCCGCAAGCAGGTGAGAATAGACGCCGGGGCACCACGTGACAGGGTAAAGCACTGCGCGGTTTCTCAGCAATAACAAGGCAATAAATTCAAAAAGACAAGAATCACACACACAGTTCTGTAGGCTTCTGCTGCTAAGTTGCTTCTCCTAAACGCACCTTTAAATCATGAGCTGTTCCTTTCCTTCTCCAGAATCTTCTCTTCCCATCACTCTGGTACAAGTTGATCTTGGTCTCATCGGTCCATAAGAAGTTGTTCCAGAACTGTGAAGGCTTTTGTAGATGTTGTTTGGCAAACTCTAATCTGGCCTTCCTGTTTTTGAGGTTCACCAATGGTTTACATCTTGTGGTGAACCCTCTGTATTCACTCTGGTGAAGTCTTCTCTTGAGTGTTGACTTTGACTCACACACACACCTACCTCCTGGAGAGTGTTAGAGTGTTCTTGATCTGGCCATCTATTGTGAAGGCTGTTTCCTTCACAAGGGAAAGAATTCTTCGTTCATCCACCACAGTTGTTTTTACGTGGTTGTTACGTGCCGTCGGCTAGTCTAGGAAAACTCACAGCACAATAACAACCGGAAACACAAGGAAAAGGCTGGCGAGCTTGTGCCTTCTGGCCGCTTAGCATTTATTAACAAATACAAACAAAAACAACTCCATAATAAAGCAATCAAACACCGCGCCGCTGGTGTGTCACTGAACCCATGGCTCTCCTGGCTCTCCTGGGGTGCCCGTTGTGTAGTGGCGTTCTTCCTTTTATAGGCCGCTGATTACAGTCACCTGCCAGACACCTAAAGGCGGAGACAAAAACAAAAGGAAAACAAACAAATGGCACGAGGGCCATAACAGTGGTCTTTCAGGTCTTTTGGTGTTGCTGAGCTCACCGGTGCGTTCTTTCTTTTTAAGGATGTTCCAAACAGTTGATCTGGCCACATCTAAAGTTTTTGCTATCTCTAGACTTCCTCTCTGATGGGTTTGTTTTGTTTTTTCGGCCTAATGATTTGGATCTCATATTGAGAGTTTACAGAAACAGTTTCCAAATGGAAAAAAGCACACTTGAAATGAACATTCAAACCTTTTATGTGCTCCTTGTAAATGGGATAATGAGACACACACCTGGCCATGGAGCAGCCAATTGTCCCATTACTTTTGGTCCCTTTTAAAAAGTGGGAGGCACATATACAAATTGTTGTAATTCCTACACCGTTCACATGATTTGGATGTAAATACCCTCAAATTAAATCTAAAAGTCTGCAGTTACTTCACATCTTGTTCGTTTCATTTCAAATCCATTGTTGTGGTGTATAGAGCCAAAAAGATTAGAATTGTCGATGTCCCAATATGTATGGTCCTGACTGTATAAACTACTGAGCTCCACTGCCATCAGTGTAAAGAAAGGACTAATAATACTTTTGCTGAATTGTTTGTTCAGATAGAAGACCTAGGAGAGAGGAGGAAAGCTGATTTTTTTTCTCTTTCTTGCTTTTCAGCCATTTGTTGCCCCTGTCCCAACTATTTTAAGGCCTGTAGAAGGCATCTAATTTAAACTAAGCTGAATTTGTGTGTAAAATTTCTCAGTGTAAACATTTGTTATATATGTTTAATTGTGAATAAAATATTGGCTTAAAGTCTTTTAGTTTTAATTGAAATCAAAATTTGAAAAATATCTCAACATTTCCGGAATTCGGGTTTTTTAAATAGTATTATTTATCATTTATATTGCAGTCATACTCGGCTCCACTGAGGACTGATGCCACGAAGTCATGCTGTGCTCCAGAGCCGTACAGAGCATTTACTCTAGTCAGACCAGACTTTAGTGGGACTTTTATTATGATTAATCGGAGTGAAGATATGATTATTTAACTGTGCTCTCTCTTTAGTCTGTCCTGCTGTAACCTGTCCCAGAGCAGCTGTGGTCCTCTGTCCTCAGTCCTCAGCTCCGAGTCCTCGAGTCTAAGACTCCTGGATCTCAGTAACAACGACCTCCAGGACTCAGGAGTGGAGCTGCTGTGTTTTGGACTGAAGAGTCCCCTCTGCAGACTGGAGACCCTCAGGTGAGACAGGTCCCATGATGGACTCCTGTCTACATTGTGTCCCACATTAGTGGGTAATGTGTGTGTCTTTAGGCTGTCAGGATGTCTGGTCTCAGACAAAGGCGGGGCTTCTCTGGCCTCAGCTCTGGGCGCCGTCCACTCCCATCTGAGAGAGCTGGACCTGAGCTACAACTATCCAGGATCCTCAGCAGAGCTCCTGACCGCTCTACAGGACGACCCCCACTGCCCCCTGGACACTCTTAGGTGAGGACTGGACTCTTAGATGTTGGTCCTGGTTCAGTGGGGTCTAACACAGGTTGGCTCATGGTCTGGTCCTGGTCTGGTCTACAGTAAACTGGACTTGTCAGTGACAGAGCTGTAATGTGTTTCAGGCTGGAGCCGGCTGGAGTCCGATGGATGACCCCAGGTCTGAGGAAGTGTAAGTCTCGTTTTTATCTCATTTATTCAGGGGAAGTGATATCATTGGTCTTTTTTTTTTTTTTTATAAACAAGTGATCTCAAAAGGATGTTACACTGCTTTCGGATTAAAAAGTAAACTATTATAAGTACAATAATTAAATATCCTTATTTTTAACTTAAATGAACAGTAGATTTGTCCGGACAGTAAAACATGTCTGCTGCTGGCCCGAGGGACAAGTGCTTAAAAATGCTTCATGTGGAGCCTGAACAGAGAAATCAAGTGATTTTTGTGATGATTGTAGAGTTAGAAGTGTTGTCATCAGAGATAAACAGAGAGCAGCTTTAACTGGTGTTAGACACAGATCAAAACAGTGTTGTGTTTGTGTGTCTCAGATTTCTGTGAACTCACTCTGGATCCAAACACAGCAAAGAAAACAGTCAGTCTGTCTGATTACAACCGAACAGCAAAGTATGCTTCGGCTGTCTTTCCATTGGTTCAGAATCATCCGGACACATTTGACCACTGGCCTCAGGTCCTGTGTTCCTCTGGTCTGACTGGGCGCTGTTACTGGGAGGTGGACTGGAGCGGAAAAGAGGTTATTATAGCAGTGAGTTACAGAGGAATCAGTCGAAAAGGAAAGAGTTACGCATGTAGGTTTGGATTCAACAAACAGTCCTGGAGTCTGATGATCAACAGAGGAGGGTACTTTTATTTACACAACGAGAAACATCAACCATCAGAATCTAACTTCACCTTAGGTGAGGAAATCACATCCGTGCTCATCCCCCGCACCCCCCCCTCCGGGCGAGTGGCTGTGTGGCTCGACTCTGAGGCTGGGTCTCTGTCCTTTTATGAGGTCCGTTCTGACAAACTGTTCCACCTCTACACCTTCAACACCACATTCACCGAGCCTCTGTTTCCTGGGTTTGGGTTTGGGTTTGGGGTGAGGATAGTGGGTAGTTCACTGTCTCTGTTAAAAGTGAAGACAGTGGGGACATAGCAGCCCCTGCTTTACCCCATCCCTCTAATTTTATTTAGTTGGACAATATTGTTATGGTTCTTTTTTTCTGTTTTCAGGAAAACTAAGTGTTGCGTGATGTTTTTGGCGCCAATTTATGGCACTCTTTCTTTTTGGGCTTGTCTGCATGAGGTTTCTACTTTTATGAAGCCATACCAGAGTTCAGGTGGAAGTGGTCCCAGACCCCTGATTGATTTAAAGGGGTCTCAGGACATGTTTAGTAGCACTGAGGTTTGTATGAAGCAGTCACACTGATGTAAGCGAAACACACTAATTTAGCATTCACATCAGATACCAGTTGAACTGCACCAAACACAGCAAGTGTGAACATACCCTTAAAATATCTTTTTAATGAGTAGATTTAAGAATTGTCATCCATCTCCAGGTAAACCCTCTAATGCGACTGGTGTTGGACCTTAGCCTAGTGTTACATTTACATTTATTCATTTAGCTGACGCTTTTATCCAAAGCGACTTACATTGTTCTAATGTTATTACCAGTGTTACAGTCACTGGAGGCAAGGAGGGTTAAGTGTCTTGCCCAAGGACACAACGACAGTATGAACTGTGGGGAGAGCGGGAATCGAACCACCTACCTTCCGGTTGAAAGACGACCACTCTACCCACTGAGCTACTGCCGCCCATCTAAAATATATGAACAAAAAGAACACAGAGTGTTTTAGTCAAGACCAAGACATGTCAGAGACCAGTGTGTATCAAGACCAAAAAAAAGACCAAGACTGTCAGGGCGAGACCGAGTCAAGACCAAAACCAGTTTCTGATTCATTGGAATAGATCCCAGAGTACAGTTACAAAACCGAAACCATATCTAGTCTTAGACCAGGTCCAGACTCATGGAGGCCATCTTTGGTGAAGGAGTTGGAGAAATAAACCAGATGTGGTCCTGGTAACTTAAAAACAGTCAAAATCCTGAGTACAGCACTGTCCATAAGTACCATTTAAAAAATAAATAAGTTATTCTGTTTTTAGGTCTTCTGTTTGTCTTCCGTTGGCTAAATATGTAATAGATGTGGGACAGCCCCCCTTGCCGTCAAAAACTTAATGACAGTAACCACATGCCTGAGTACCTCTGTCCAGTACCGTTGTTCTGCGTCACATTGCAGAACAAGTGCAGCATCCACTCTGCAAACTACTTGGGATCTCTGCATTAAGCTCCTGTTTAACCTAAATTTTCTCCATCACTAAGCCTTCAAACTTCCAGTTGGCGTTTCTGCATCCTGTCTCACCGGTTCTAAAAGCCATTTAAGCTAAACCTTTTCAGAAAATAACTTTTCCAGAGGTTTGCCTCCACCCTAGCAGGAGGTAGATAGATAAAAAAAAAAGTGATAAATACTACTGCAAAAATAGGCAGGTGTAATAATAATATGAGCGTTGAGTGTGTACCTACAGTTACAGCCAGTGCGAGTGTGTACCTATGATCAATCAGTCCATACGTTTGGTGAAATAAGTATGTTTTGAGTTTGCTTTTGAAAACCTCAACAGAGTCAGCTCGCTGCACTTCCACCGTGAGCCCATTCCATAAAATAGGGCTCTATAAGAAAAGGCTCTCTAGCCACCAGCAGGGCAGGAAATTAACAATTTCCTGTGCCCTGGGCAACAAGACTCAAGGCCCCCCCCTGCCCCTGCCCCAAAGCAACAATATCAAAGTCGCTATCACCAAGAGCAATATAGCCTATACTTCTATACTAACAATTATTAATTTTATTTATTTAACCTTTATTTAACCAGATAAAAAACTCATATACATGACATTAACAAAACATGATATTTACAGTCAATGTGTACAAGTTTAAAAACAGTTACATTTTCCAAGCTCATTGAGTTCACGCTTCTTTAGAATAGATTTAAATTCTCCCAAAGTCACAAGTTCAGATAGATTTAGGTCCTTTTGCAGTTCATTCCATGCACAGGGGCAGTTACTGAAATGCTGCCTTAACTAACTCCGTTCTGACTCTGGGAACCACCATTAGTATGTTCTTGTGAGAACGCAGAGCAAACGTTGGTTTTTACACATGTATGTGCAGAGGTAAGATGGGAGGAGCCCAAGAATACATTTATAAATGAAAATCAGCAAATGAGACCACCTGCGAACATACAGGGACGGAAACTCAGCTGCAGCATACAATCTACAATGATGAACGCGATTTCCACAACCAGTCATAAAACGTAAAGCACAATCATAAACAGTGTCCAGCTTTTTTAAAAGACGATCAGATGCATTCATAAAAAGGAGATCTCCGTAATCCAATAAAGGTAAAAAAGTTGCAGAAATTAAACGTTTCCTTGTATAAACAGAGAAACATGATTTGTTTCTGAAATGAAAACTGAGCTTTAGCTTTAATTTACGTACAAGATGCTCAATATGTTGTTTAAAGGACAGATTTTCATAAATAACAAAGCCTAAATACTTATAAGAAGAGACTATTTGGATTTCTTTTCCTTCAGCTGTTTTTATTTTAGGGAGCTGAGAGGGTAGCTGTTTTCTATTTTAGAAAACCATAAGTTTAGATTTGTCTGCATTTAACAATAGCCTCAGCTGATCTAGATGAGACTGAACAGCATCAAACGCAGACTGTAAGAAATCAAAGGCTTGTTCAATTGAAGGAGAGGAACAATAGATAACTGTGTCATCAGCATAAAAGTGAAAAAAAGCATTTGACACATTTTTACAAAGATCATTCACATAAATAGAAAACAGCAATGGCCCCAGAACAGAACCCTGGGGTACTCCTTTAGTTACTGAAAGAAAGGAGGAAGACATGCCAATTGTGTACACACTGAGTTCTACCTGACAGATAGAAAACCAGCCAACAGCAGTGTCAGACAGATCAGTTTTATGAAGCCGATTTAACAAGGTCACATGATCAACAGTGTCAATAAACAACACTGTACAAAACTTTTTACAATCAAGAGCCTCAATGATCCAAGATGGCGGCGCGAGTACATCGCGAGGCTCGGGCTCTCCAGTTTCTGCAATTTTGCAGTATTACTCTTGCTTATCTCGGGTCTGTTTGTGCAGAACAGTTGTGCCTTTACATCGTACACCCGGAGTGAGCTTTTGGATATTGGTTTGCAAATTTCCGACGGTTTTATGGACAACCTTCGACTACATCCTGAAATCGCTAGGACGCCCGTGGCAGCTCATTCTTCCCGGCCGGGCGGAAGTGCTCGCAGGCGGCGTCGAGAACGTAAACAAAGCCGGGGCAGGACGGAGGACTTAGAGCTAGGCTAAAGCTAACACCTCACCGGCTCTCTTTACCCAGTATCTTCCTCGCCAATGTCCGTTCGCTAGTGAACAAAATGGATGAGATTCGACTCAACATGACACACAGCAAAAGACTTCTGAACTGTAACGTCCTTATCTTCACGGAGGCGTGGTTAAATAGCGAATACCAGACTCCGCTATTGAGCTCACGGACATCACATGCTCCGCGCGGACAGAACAACAGATGGATCCGGTAAGACAAGGGGAGGCGGATTGTGTATTTAGATTAACAAAGCTTGGTGCACAAACTCTGCTGTTGTTGGGAGCCATTGTTCAGCTAACCTAGAGTTTCTCATGGTTAAATGTAGACCGTTCTATCTGCCGCGGGAGTTCACCTCCACCATTATAACTGCAGCTTATATTCCCCCGGACGCTGATGCCAAGCTCGCTATGAATGAACTTTATGCAGCCATCAGTAAACAACAGACTATTCACCCGGAAGCGGCGTTTATCGTTGCGGGTGATTTTAAAAACTGTGCTACCCAAATTCCATCAGAATGTTTCCTGTCACACCAGAGGGAACAAAACCCTAGACCATGTCTACACAAACATGGCTGGAGCTTACGTGGCGACACCCCTCCCCCACCTGGGACAATCAAACCACATCTCTTTGTTCCTCACTCCCAAATATTCACCCCTCATCAACCGTGTGAAGCCATCAGTGAAGACCATCAAGGTGTGGCCTGCGGGGGTAGATTTCACACTCGCCACATACCCAAATCAGAAGCCATGGATGAACAAGGAAGTGCGACTCCTGTTGAAGACACGCAATACTGCCTTCAGATCAGGAGATGCACAAGCCTACAGCACATCCAGAGCAAACCTGAAGAAGGGGCATCAAAAGGCCAAGCACTGCTACAAGCTGAAGATAGAGGACACTTCTCCAACTCTGACCCTCGACGCATGTGGCAGGGCATCCAGGCCATCAGTGACTACAAACCCACCCACTCCACCCCTGCAGCCACCGTTGTCAACTTCCTGAATGAGCTAAATGACTTTTATGCTCGCTTTGAAAGAGACAACAGAGAAACTGCAACCAAGCTCAAACCCTCAGTTGACCACCCTCCAATCACACTCTCATCCACTGATGTCTGCAAGGCACTGAGCCGGATGAGCACACACAAGGCTGCTGGACCAGACAACATCCCTGGTCGTGTTCTCAGGGCATGTGCGGGCAGCTCGCTGGGGTTTTACAGACATTTTCAACCTGTCTCTTGCCCAAGCAGCTGTACCAACATGCTTCAAATGCACTTCCATTGTGCCAGTGCCAAAACACTCTAGTCCAAGGTGCCCCAACGACTACCGCCCTGTAGCACTCACACCCATCATCATGAAGTGCTTTGAGCGGCTGGTCCTGGAACACCTAAAAGACTCCATACCACCCACATTGGACCCGCATCAGTTTGCTTTCACAGCAATAGGAGCACAGAGGATGCAGTTGCTATGGCACTGCACTCTGTGCTCACCCACCTGGACAATAAGAACTCTTATGCACGTATGCTGTTTGTTGACTTCAGCTCAGCATTCAACACTATCATCCCGACCAAGTTAATAGCCAAACTTGAAGACTTGGGCATCAATTCACTCTGCAACTGGATTCTGGACATCCTGACCAACAGACCCCAGAATGTCCGATCTGGATCCACCTGCTCCACATCCATCACACTTAACACTGGTGTACCACAGGGCTGTGTGCTAAGCCCATTTCTCTACTCCCTCTTCACCTCCGACTGCAAGCCTGTGTTTGGATCTAATGCCATCGTCAAGTTTGCAGGCGACACTACAGTGATTGGTCTCATCAGCAACAACAATGAGACTGCCTACAGGGAAGAGATCCAGCACCTGTCCACATGGTGCAACGAAAATAACCTGCTCCTCAACACCACCAAAAGCGAAGGAGCTCATCGTGGACTTCAGGAAAGAGTCTAGAGGCACACACGACACCATCCACATCAATGGAATGGGCGTTGAGCGTGTCTCCAGCTTCAAGTTCCTGGGGACCCACATCTCGGCTGACATGACCTGGACAACCAACACCTCCAGCCTGGTCAAGAAGGCTCACCAGCGCCTCTTCTTCCTGAGGACACTGAGGAAGAACCAGCTCTCCTCGGCCATCCTGGTGAACTTCTACCGCTGCGCGATAGAAAGCATCCTGACGAACTGTGTCACAGTATGGTATGGGTGCTGCTCTGTCATGAGCGCAAGGCATTGCAGCGGGTGGTGAAAACTGCCCAACGCATCACAGGGACTCCACTTCCTGCCATCGAAAACATCCAGAGGAAAGCGCTGTCTGCGTCGAGCTCGCAGCATCCTTAAGGACTCCTCTCACCCAGCCCACAGACTGTTCTCCCTCCTCCCCTCCGGCAGGCGTTTCAGGAGCCTCCGGACTAGAACCAGCAGACTAAAGAACAGTTTCTTCCCCAGAGCTGTCTCTTTACTGAACTCTAGCCCTTGCTGACCCCACACCTCTCACAGACTCCTCTCTCACCCCCACCATGCCGCTCCCCTCACAGACTCTCCTCTCACCCCCACCATCCCACTACCCTCATAGACTCTTCTACCCCCCCCACCATCCCACTCCCCTCCCGGACTCTCCTCTCATCCCATCATCCCACCATCCCTTGCACTGCTGCACCTTTGCTACCAACCGTTCTACAGTACCAACTGTTTACATTTTACTGTTTGCACTACTTTAAATCTACTGCTTACCTTAAGCTAACATACAATTGTATACACCTACCTGTAAAATTCTGTTTATAGTTAGAGACATCTTTATATTACGTGTGTGTGTGTGTGTGTGTGTGTGTGTATGTGAGTGAGTGTGTGCATGTGTGAGTATGTGGGTATGTGTGAGTGTGTGTGTGTGTGTGTGTGTGTGTGTGTGTGTGTATGTGAGTGAGTGTATGTGAGTGAGTGTGTGCATGTGTGAGTATGTGTGTATGTGAGTGTGTGTATGTGTGAGTGTGTGCTTGTGTTTGAGTGTATGTATGTGAGTGAGTGTGTGTGTGTGTGTGTGTGTGTGTGTGTGTGTGTGTGTGTGTGTATGTGTGAGTGTGTGTAT
The DNA here is from genome assembly GCA_024416835.2 of Perccottus glenii. Taxonomy (NCBI): domain Eukaryota; kingdom Metazoa; phylum Chordata; class Actinopteri; order Gobiiformes; family Odontobutidae; genus Perccottus; species Perccottus glenii. The sequence goes on along the minus strand of CM044548.2, from coordinate 1,048,221 downwards.
GTGAGTGAGTGTGTGCATGTGTGAGTATGTGGGTATGTGTGTGTGTGTGTGTGTGTGTGGGTATGTGTGTGTGTGTGTATAGCTCTCCCGGTTTAATTCCCTGTGTGTATGTGTGTATGTTTGCGTGTGTGAGTGAGTGTGTGTATGTGTGTGTGTATGTGAGTGAGTGTGTGTATGTGTGTGTGCGGCGCGACGCATGTGTATTACATTACATGTAGAGTACATATTCACCTGTAAATGCTGTTTATAGAAAAGAGACACCTGTAATTATATTTATGGCACACACTCACCTTTTATAGTAATAACCATCTGTATATTTAGTATATTTATATTCATTGTACATATTACCTGTAAATCCTGTACATCTCCATATCCTGCACGTATGCAACCACTGTATATATCCTGCACTTTGCTGCTATTGCACTTCTGGTTAGACCTAAACTGCATTTCGTTGCCTTGTACCTGTACTTGTGTAATGACAATAAAGTTGAATCTAATCTAATCTAATCTAATCATTAACTACTTTAACTGCAGCAGTTATTGTACTGTGTAATTTTCGAAAACCAGATTGATTGATTGATAAAATTTCATGAACCTCAATACATTTTTTAAGCTCCTCAACAACAATTTTCTCAAAGACCTTTGCCAGGATACATAACTTTGATATCGGCCTGTAGTTATTAAGATCAGCCGAGTCCCCTCCTTTCAACAAGGGAAGAACAAAAGCAGTCTTCCAGACCATAGGGATGACATTGTAAGGCTAAAGTTAAAAAGATATGTCAAAGGTTCAGTTATAAAATCTTTTGACATTTTAAGAAAAACAGGATCAAGATTGTCTGGACCTGCAGATTTGCCTGTTTCCAGCTGCTTGAGGGCTCTGTAGACCTCTGCCTCAGTCACTGGTCTGAAAACAAACGAGCCAATTGAGGAAGGTAATAGAGGGGGCGATGAATGCCCTTTTTGTTCAATTAAAGTTTTTGTGATGGGATGCAATGTCTCATATAGAAAACCTGATGAAACGAAATGTTTGTTAAAACAATTTAGTATTTCAGATTTATCTGTGAGAATAAGTGAATTTTTTTATAATGCATGTTGGGAGTTCATTGGTCTGTATGTTTCAAGATGATTTAATAACTTTCCAAAATGTCTTTGGATCATTGAGATTATTTGTGGTTTTAGTAATATTCAGATTTACTCTTTTTAATAAAAGGGAAGTGCAGCAATTTCTGAGTTGTCTAAAACTCAGCCAGTCAACCTGAGACTTTGTTTTTCCATTTCAGCTCACAGAAAAACCAAGGATTGTTGCGACCCTTCACTCTAAATTTGCGAAAAGGTGCATGTTTGTTGATGATTTCAGACAAAGCATCATAAAAATATTTCCAAGCTAGTTCTACATCATTAATAAGAAAAATCTTTTTCCAGTCACAGCTCCACAAGTCATGATAAAAAGCTTGTTCACAAAAATGTTTAAAATCCCGTTTAAACACAATTTGAGGTCTTCTTTTAATAATTTTTGTTTGTCTAACAGTGGTGATAACACAATGGTCACTTAAACCATTGGCAAATATTCCAACAGCAGTATATTTATGTGGAACATTTGTAAAAATTAGATCGAGGATGGAAGATTTTATTGGCTGTTTAAGATTTGGCCGTGTTGGATTACTGATCAGCTGTGTGAGATTAAAAGAATCACAAATTACTTTAAAATGATCAGAAACAGACGTCAGCCAATCCAGATTAAAATCCCCGACAAGAAGAATCTCATTAAAGTTTAACATTGCTAGCTGTTCAGTCAATAAGGACAAAGCATCATTTGTTGCTGAGGGAGGTCTGTAACAGCCTGCAACTGTGATAGAATGGCCCTCGTAAAGTTCTAATTTCAAAGCAAGACATTCAAACTTTTTACTAACAGATAACGATGACAGAACGGTTACAAAAAATCTGTTCCTTACGTAAAGAGCGACACCACCGCCTTTTCTGGGACGGTCACAGCGAAAAACATTAACCCCTGATAGCAATGTCATTATCTGTGATTGATTTTGTCAGCCATGTTTCAGACAAAACAAGAATATCAGTGTTCAGTCTGTCAACTCAGATTTTTATCAAATCTAATTTAGGGAGAAGACTTCTGACATTTAGATGAGCAATTCCAAGGCCACACTTAGCTTTAAAATCATCAGGAGAGCTCAAACATGAAGGTTCTGGACCAGGGTTGGATTCTACATTCCCTGACAGTAAAAGCAGCAATAAAATAACACACTTATTCTTTACAGAATTGTGTACAGGCATAAAATTGATTTTCTTGTGCCTCGTCCAGAAGGAGGACCTACTTTAAAAAGTCAGCAACCAGTTGTATGGTTCATACAAGACACAAAAGTGCACAGTCAAAATATTTTCTGTGACCAGTAAAAGCCAGTTTGCAGGACTCCTATTAAAACTCAATGCATTAAAAAAGTTGTGATCCCAGTCAGTGACTTTCAGTGTTGGAAGTAACGGCGTTAGAGTATAACGGCGTTACTAACAGCGTTAATTTTTCAGTAACGGAGTAATCTAATTAACTACTTTTCCCACGCCGTTATTGTTACTGAGAATGTAAAGTGTTGCGTTACTACAATTTGGTTGAATAAAGCGCGAGGTGTCATTCTTCAGCTACACATCAGCTGCTGCTGGAGAGAGCTGGGAGGGGAGGGGAGGGGGAGGGGGGGCGGTGATGACACTGCTGCAAAAGCGATGATTGGCTGACGTGGTCTCACTGCGCGCTCTGACTTCCACTAAACACAAGACAGCGTCGGCGACAATGGAGCGGAGCCGGCCAAATTCAAAGGTAGCGTTCTCAAACTGGAAGTACCGGCACTACTTCTCATTCATTTAAATTAAAGTCAAGAATGTTTCTGTAACATGCTATGTCCAGGAAAAAAGACTTTATCCACGTCTGCCTCAAGTAACTCAAATCTTATGAAGCACCTCACATCAACCCCTCACATCTTCACTGAGTTCCAGTGAAGGAGACAGAGCCACTGTTAAAACAAGCAACGCTCGATTTTACGTGTCAGCAACAACCACTGGTTTAGTTGTTAGATGAGAGGAGTATTTTAGAATAGATTAATGTATTATTCATTTTCTTTGAGAATGGACAACATGTTAATCTACAGAGAGAGTTGGATTGTGTTCTGTTTATTGTGCAATAATTTACAGGTACAGACTTAAAGGCCAGGTCTCCCTTTGTTTCTTTTTACACAAGTTTACATTTGTGTGACTTAATTTTGCCATTGCATTTTATTTTCAATATTTATTTTTTATGTTTTTATTTCTATGTATATCATATGGCAGACTGCAATCTATTGAGTTTAAATAAATACCAAATGTTCTAAAATACTATATACAGTGTTTTTATTCTTCAATCAGTTAATTTAAACATCTTTGATATTTAAGCTGTTATCGAACGTAATACCCTTATAGAACATAAAAAATAACTTCAGTTACTTTGCTGAGTAACTGAGTTACTTTTACAAGTGATGTAGTGGAACAGTGGAAGTTAAAGCAATATCTGAAAGACCAAGAAAAATATCAGACAGAACGGCTCGCAGGATTGTGAGAAAAGTAAGTCAAAACCCACGTTTGACTGCACGATCCCTCCAGAAAGATCTGGCAGACTGTTATAAGAATTCTATATCCTTATATTATCCAGAGAGACACGGAGACAGATTATATTAAGCCTTGACCTTAGTCGTTTGGCAGGTGCATGTCCAGGAATGTTGACCCAGCAATGGCCACATTCATCAGTCTCACCAACAAGCTCCGGATACATGGAAAGCAACACAAACAAAAGTTATCAGACATGGAAGTGCAACAACAAGTACATGTACTGTATCTCAATACAGATTCTAAAATCCCAGTAAATTTTCCAAATATGTTGTAAAACCAGGTCAAAATTAATTTCTCTATTCCAGAATACTCTAATTCCTCTGCTAGAGTTTGAAGTCCTTTCTCAAAGACTTTAGTTCTGCTGTAACTAGACCTGTGTTACTTTGGAGGAAATCCTTTTGTAGATCCCCCCTTTTCAGCTAAAAGCATGCTCAGTGCTATTTTGTTCTGTCCAGTCCTTGGACCAGTTTTCTCTCATTTCCAGTTTGCTAGAAATGTTTTGGTTTGGGTTTTTGTTTTTTTAGCTCCACAGACGGGAGCCTTTACATTAAAGAGTAACTAAACCCTAAACCAACTTTTTTTAGTTAACGATCTGTAAGAATGGGGCCTTATTAGTAGGGATGGGTACCGAAACCCGGTATTAAACTGGCCCCGGGGCTAAATTATGAAAGACCGTAGTATCAATAAGATCTGACGCTATCGGTTCTGCTTTCGGTACTGGAGGGGAAAAAAATCCATGTACTATGTATTTTCGCTTAATAATATGTTATTGTGCACATTTTATCTCACCAAACATTTCTAATGTGGATCATATTAAGACGTTTGTCTGTGAGATCTGCGAGATCTCTCATGCGCGCCGCGGAGGCTGTCTGTCACAGCGCTCTGTCACACACACAACACAACGAGCGCGGCGCACGCACAACAGTGCGAAAACCTCCGCCTAAAACAAAGAGTGACGATGGCGGAGAGAGCATAATGTTCCAAAGTGTGGTTACACTTCTCTAGAGTTAATGCAGACAACGCTCGTTGTCACAAGAGCAACAAAATGTTTGCATGTAAGGACGGAAACACAAGCAATCTGTCTAAGCACCTTTCAAAAGTGCATTATGTGCAGACAGAGAAATGCTAAGTTTTCGACTGTCTAGCTAGCTCGTCTCTGGACGATGTAGAAATTCTGTTGATTTCTTTTGTTTTTAAAATTCCAAATAAAGAAAAATCAGTATGTAAAAGTAAACATTTATTTGGCTAACTTAAATGCACAGCACTTAAAGGCACAGCACAAACTCAAGTTATTTATATATATATATATATATATATATATATATATATATATATATATATTAATGTGTGTGTTTAATAGCTATTTGTTCAAACATGGCTGTTTCTTGCACCAATAATTGTTTTATTAATTAAAAAAAATAAAGAAATTCTGTTCTCAACTTGTTCTTAAAAAAAACACACACACACAACACAAAGTACCGATAAGAATACCGTTAAAGTACCGGACCGTTAAGCAGTATCGGTAAGAGTAGTAATACCGTTAAAACCTTAACGATACCCATCCCTACTTATTAGTGCTGTTCACTGATCTGAGTAAAAGTTTTGACATTTGAGTATAAAGTATATTAATTTTACATTTTATGGTGTAAAACCGTCTAAGTGCTGCCCTCCTCAGGTTGAACGGTAGTTACTGCAGTTGAATTTTTAGACTGAAGATTCTTTCCTGGTGTGACGTATACTGGCTCGTCTAACGGCTCTCTACCTACGCCCCTGGCACGACCCCACCACACCCTTGGCATTGGCTCACGCCCCTGGTATAAAAACATCTTCCCAAGTAGCGGGTGTTCAAAACATCAGGCTAGCTATATTAGCATGTAGCTACTTGTAGTGTTGCTGGTTGCAACAGCACTGCTGGACTGCATTGCTTTCCAGTTGAGTTGGAAATTAGACGTCAGTGTGCACTTGGCCTGGAACACCGTGAGTTCCTGCTGAGAGCTGGAGTTTACAGCGGGCATTTTAAGAGGGATTGCTTCTCCAACGCAATGGAGGTGGAAATGTGCTTCTCAAAACAGCTCCCGCTGAAAAGCAACACAGCGCCTAACGCTGCTCCTGCATGGATTCCACCACCACAGCGGCATCTTGAGGTGAGTGAACATATATTTTGAAACACAATTTATGTTTCTTCCCAGTAAAGCTAAAGTTAACTAATCAATTTTGTCATGTTGCTAGTTAGGTAAAGTATGCTAAGCGTTAGCTTCAGCTGCTCCTGATACCGGGCTAGCAGCGCTAATGAGGGCTGCTGCGTGTTGATACTGTGGCCCAGTACACACAGACATCTAGCTTTACTCTTTCACTCAATATTCCGTTAGTTATTTCTCATACACGGGCAGCACTCTGCTGGACTTGAAGCAGAGATGCAGCCCTTGGCACTAAAGACCTGTCACTAGCTCATGACTCTGGACTTGACTGAACATGAACATCTCATGACTCGTGTAACACCGTGAGTTTTGACTCAACACAAACTCAAAAACTTGTGCGTTTCGTGTCAACTTTGCTAATTAGATTGAACATGAAAGCGCGCACCATCGGTGTACGTTGTTTATCGCTGCTCCTCGGGGTAAACCGAGCAGAGCTGGAGCTGCAGAGGGGACAGTGTATCACAGGCTGCAGCTACCAGACCGACCCAGAGACAGTACACACGGATTAAAAGACTAGTGCTTTCACGGAGGATATACAGTAATAGTAATGAGAATATTTGTGTTATTAATATCCTTTATAAACATTTTAAAATGAATTAATATAATACTGTAATTGTAAACAATAACACAAATCTTTTGTTTTGCCTAAGATGACCAGAGAAACTGGGGGCCAGTCTGAACTAGTTGGTGTAGATCTACAGGTGAAGCAAAGGTGAGTTTGAATACTGTGAAGCTTTTGTATGTTTAATTTTTGTTTATTCTTTATTTCTCACGCACCATGTACAAAAACAATAATCTCACAAGAAAATATATGCTTTGTACCAGATTTAGAATTTCAGACTGTCTAGGATCTGATTCCATTGTTTGATGGTTTGAAATGAAAAGGCTGATTGTGCAAAGGCAGAGCATCTTTTAGGGATTGTGCAGTTTTTGTGAGTTGTGGACCCAGATGTTTAGGTCTCATCATATAATCAAGATAACAAATCATTTGTGAAACTCTTTTTTTGCAGCCGCCCAGGCCAGAACGCCTAATAGGAGTGTGTCATGTGACACAGACACTGATGGAGCTGCCAGAGTGTCCCAGGACTAGCTCTACTCCAATAATGAGGGAACGGTGTGAGGCGTCCACTGCTGAAGGTAATGCATTTATTCCCATTCTTTAGTTTGTTTTGTTTGTTTTACTATTATAGGTCAATTACTTGTTTTAAATAATCTAACAAGAATACATGAGGTGTGTGATAATCTATCATTTTATTGTAATTAAAATGGTCTAATTTAAGAAATAAAATCATGTTTATATGTTTATTTTATTTTCAGGACCTGGTAACTGTTCCTGCGTCACTTCACTGTTGAAGATACTTCATCCTTCAAGTTTGCTGCTGTCTATCATCTTGGATTCAGACTCTGAAAACTGCAGTTAGCTCTATAGTTTCTGAGACTTAGCTTTACTTTGCTGACTACATTTAAACTAATGTAAACACTAATACACTGTTGAACACACTCAAGATTCTTAAAGATTTTGGAGAAGCTCATGAAGTTATGATCAGCCTGTGTAAGTCTGGCTCTTGCTTTTCACCATCTTCGCTCCAATAAGTGCAACTGACAGTGACTTTCAAACACAAAGTAAAAAGCCTCTGTCCTGACTGTGCACCATTTACAAAGTTTGGACCTGCCTTGAAATGATGTATGAGAATTTACTATGACATTTATTTTTTATTTAAATTAACTGTGTATATATAAAATATTATATCAATATAAAATGCTTACTGTAAGAACAATCTCTAAAGAATATAAGAATTCTGTAAAGGCAGTTTGAGAAAAGGGTGTCATTTAGACATTCTTTTGTAAATGTTTATGTTGATTCATGTTCATTTTGAGTTGTATAGTTAGGCCCGAGCCGGTGATGACCGGGAGGGCCTATTGTTTTTGCTCGGATTATTTTTTTTTATATATTTTTAGGCCCGAGCCGGTGATGACCGGGAGGGCCTATTGTTTTTGCTCGGATTTTTTTTTTTTTTTTTTTATCTTTATTGTGACCAAATGATCCTAAATTTGACCCAGTGAACATGCACAAAAAGTCATTTTTATTGGTCCCAGACTTCAAGCTCGGCGAAAATGTTATGTTTTGAAGTCACGAAAAAAAAGCGAAAAATGACTCAGTGGCGACCCCTACAAAATCAAAATACATTGGGCCTATGGAAAGTGAAAGTAAGTTTTTTTCAACGCAGAAAAATGAAACTTGGTATATCCATAGGACACCTCAGGGCAAACAGAAAAGTCAATGACAGTCACACCCTAAACTTAACAGGAAGTCGTTTGTGCACATTCATGACCTGAACACAAAGATATGTAAATAAAAGGGTTATCTTTAGAAATGGCTCTCCAGCGCCCCCTACAAACTTATAATGGGACCCAAGAATTTAGTTTGTCATAAAGACGTGAAATTTGGTACACACATCTCCTATGTCATGAGGAGCATAAAAGCCAATGACAACCACCCCCTATCTATAAATGTGTTGCCATAGCAACGTCCCAAATATGTGGAAAAAGTCAATGGGAAGTGAAATTTTTAGTTTGTCGTAGGCAAATGAAACTTGGAACACACATCCAGTATGGGCTTATGAACAAAAAAGCCAATGGGGACCACACCCTATCACACACGGGAAGGCGGCCATTTTGAATTGAAGATGTGAACCGACTTAGAATACAACCTCTCTTTTAAAAAACAACAGAAAATAGCTGCTTCATTCCACAGACACCAAACTTGGGCAAAATGAGCTAAATACATGTGTGTAAAATAGAAAGGCGTTTTTCTTGTCGTTTTTGCTCGAGTTATATATTTTTATTATAATTTGGTATATATTTTTTTTATTATAATTTTTCTGAAAAATGATTTTCAATTTGACCCAGTAAACGTGCAACTAAAAGTCATTTTTATTGGTCCCAGACTTCAAGCCCGGCAAAAATTTATTTATTTGAAGTCCCCGAAAAAAAAATATGAAAAATGACTCAGTGGCGACCCCTAGAAAAGTCAAAATACATTGGGCCTATGGAAAGTGAAAGTATTTTTTTTCCAACGTAGAAAAATGAAACTTGGTACATCCATAGGACACCTCAGGGCAAACAGAAAAGTCTATGACAGCCACACCCTAAACTCAACAGGAAGTCCGCCATGTGGGGTGAAAGGCGCGGCCACTAAAATCGCACCCCTTGCGTAAAAAGATGCAAATCATTGTGTTTTAATCTAAATGGCCCCAAATTTGGTGAGTATCATCTAGACACGTGTGCCAACCAAATTTGTGACTTTGTTGTTGATATCTTATCGGGTATGGGTGTGGCAAGCCTGTAACTTGGTGGCCATTTTTGTGAAAATAAAACGTCTCTTAACTCTCAAACGCCTTCTCAGATCGAGTTGGACCCAAAAAGGCGTTTGTGCACATTCATGACCTGAACACAAAGATATGTAAATAAAAGGGTTATCGTTAGAAATGGCTCTCCAGCGCCCCCTACAAACTTATAATGGGACCCAAGAATTTAGTTTGTCATAGAGACATAAAATTTGGTACACACATCTCTTATGTCATGACGAGCATAAAAGCCAATGACAACCACCCCCTATCTATAAATGTGTTGCCATAGCAATGTCCCAAATATTTGGAAAAAGTCAATAGGAAGTGAAAATTTGTAGTAGGCAAATGAAATTTGGTACACACATCCAGCATGGGCTTATGAACAAAAAAGCCAAAGGGGACCACACCTTATCACACATGGGAAGGCGGCCATTTTAAATTGAAGATGTGAACCGACTTAGAATACAACCTCTCTTTTAAAAAACAACAGAAAATAGCTGCTTCATTCCACAGACACCAAACTTGGGCAAAATGAGCTAAACACATGTATGTAAAATAGACAGGCGTTTTTCTTGTCGTTTTGCTCGAGTTATATTTTTATTATAATTTGGTATATATTTTTTTTATTATAATTTTTCTGAAAAATGATTCTCAATTTGACCCAGTAAACGTGCAACTAAAAGTCATTTTAATTGGTCCCAGACTTCAAGCCCGGCAAAAATTTATGTATTTGAAGTCCCCGAAAAAAAAATATGAAAAATGACTCAGTGGCGACCCCTAGAAAAGTGAAAATACATTGGTTCTATGGAAAATGAAAGTAAATTTTTCCAATGTAGAAATACAAAACTTGGTACATCCATAGGACACCTCAGGGCAAACAGAAAAGTTTATTACAGCCATACCGTAAACTCAACAGAAAATCTACTATGTTGGGTTGAATACATGACCACCTAAATTGTACACTTTGTGCTAAAGGGTTTTCATCTAAACATCTCCAAATTTGCTTTAAAGCACGACATGCAATCAAGGAAATTAGCTGTTAAGCTATAATCTGGTACAAGCATCTCTGCTCCGGCTTAATGTAGACTGTACGCTGTCCTAAAGAAATAAACAAATCTAATAATAATAATGTGTCCCCGCGGTCTCAAGGGAGGCGAGGGCCTTTATCGCCGCTTGCGGCTTTAATTATTATTATTTTTTCAACAAGGTCAGGAATGCCTTACAGGTTGCATTCTTCTTCCTAAAGCCATAGTGTGATATAGTTAATATATTATAATTATCCAAGTATAATCTTTTAAGGACAATTCTCTCCACATGTTAGATAGGTGGGTAGTATATATATAGTTGATAATTTTGTTATTTGTAGTATATATTTTTTTTTAATCCCCCAATTTAAATGTTGGGATAATTTTTGTCAGTATTAGTTACTTCTCCATAAAGCAAAGAGAGTATATTATTATTCTAATAGAGTAATTGAGAGGGACTATTATTTTGTTCATAATGGCTCTTATGATTTTACTACTTATGCCAGCTCCACCTGCTGTATTTGAGCTTTTCATGCCCATAATTATTTTTGTAACTTCTGTTTTATCTTTTAGTGTAACTTAGAAGTAATTCAGATTATTTCCTTTAAGTTATTATAATAGGTGGCTCTCCCTGATGGTCACATTGTTTTAAGAAAGAGTTTCTCCAGTTCTATTAAAGAAATTATTAAAAATGTTTTGCTATGTCAACAAAGAGTATTATAGGAGAATGATCTATGAAATCTGTTAGAATTAAACCTGAGACAAAGCTGGCACGCGAGCAGCAGAGACAAAGCATGACACAATTTGAACAGGAAACCACCCTTTCTGCAGATGTAGGTCAAGTGTCACAAGCCGGAGTTAGACTAAAGAACTTAGTCCTCGTAATATTAGACAATGCTGGAGTTAACGGGCAGGTTTATCCAATGAATAGAGCAACAGGTATGGTAGTGGCAACAAAAAAATAGCAGAGTATACTATGACAGAAAAGGGGGCTCAGTGTTTGAGAATGGACAATGGAATTTACTTTAAGAACAAACATGTTACAAATTAGTTGGAATCGCTGGGAATACAAGCAGTTTGGTCCATACCACATATGTCTAATACTAATGGCATCGCAGAACGAGCAGTCAGAACGGTGAAATAAAACATCCTTCCAAACCTTGGAAAATGATTAGTTAAAATAATAAAACAACTTAGCTTACCTCATTAAAAGAGAGGAAATGAAGAGCCCACTAGCAGACCATGTCTTTCAGGTAGGAGACATTGTCCGGGTAAATTGAGGGTTTGAAGGACAAAGAAGGACAGTATCACATTCTAACGAGGGAAAGGATGTAGTCACCGATATAACAGGTGATCTCGTGACTTTAAGAGATAGGGCACGTTCATCTGAAACAAATTAAACCTTACCGAAAATGAAGAAATTGTCATATCCTTCGTGGATTAGCAAAACCCACTATTTCTGAGGACCATGAACTCTTGGAGGGGGAAACATTCTTGCAAAGGGCTGAAATAGGCGCAGCAAGGAGAGTAACTCAGGGAGACATGGGAAAACAGGGAAGTGGATAAAACCCCTTTGTGTGTGACTGGAGGCAAGGTGAAAATCTCTGGCGTGGGAGAGGGCAATATATTTGTGGTAGTGTCAAAACCTGGACACTCGGAGAATGAATATGTAAGATGGAAAAGGTATTTGTTGGGAAGATGCTGCCTATGTAGGCATCAGTGTTTCAACAAAGTATGGAAAAGAATGAGGCGCATTAAGCCTCAGAATCAGATACAGGTTCCTTTGACGTTAGGGCACATGGAGCTGGTTAGACAATATAAAATAACTATGTTCAAAATGCTGTGAGAAAGTGTCTTCTTGGTATAATGTGTGCTGAATTGACTACACTGGAGAGATGTCATATAACTGCTTTAAGGCAGGAATATATGGTATGAGAGCATGTAATTCTGGGCTGATGCCCACCATGTATCACATAGGACCTTAGTTTATAGGTCAGGTCAGTATTATGCCCTCTCTGAGGCATTGGATCTAATAGAAGAACAATGGGAAATACTGACAGAGATACAAGATAGAGAAAAATAATCACAGGAAAACTAGAAAAGATATTAGTGGAAAAGTGCCGACCTGGGCTCCTTCCTGGAGCGCAAGAGGTGGAAGAGTTTAAAAAGCCAGCCACTCTTCCAATCCTGTATGATTGAGTCACAACTGGAACACAGCCGGAATCAGCGGTAGTAATTAATTAAGCAGAACTGTGATGGCTGAAGTGAAATTTGGGATAGTAACAAATCCCTGGGAAAGAATATTCAGATTTTTTTTTGTATCCCACAATGGAAGGAACCAGCGGACAAAAAGGCAGGAACCCGAGGCTCCTAAATATTTAGAATGACACCGGTCATCACTAGGGCTTGTGAACAAGGTTAATGGTGGAGCCTCTATCGGACCAGAGGGGGAACTCAGGAACTCAGGCACAGATGTACATTAGTCCATGGCGAGTGCTCCGTCAGCTGTCTACTCTCCTTCAGAGCCGAGTAAGTCTGGAACTTGCAGGCGCGGGCGTTGCAGAGCCAGCCCCCCCAAGTAGAGGACGAGATGGAGGGACCAGGCGAGGTTGACCCCTGATGGCCCTCTTCTTCTCTATGTTGCTGAAGATCCAGACTACAACACTGCGCTGTCCACGGTCGCTGTTCACGGTCGCTGTTCACGAATACAGCAAGGACATTTACCCTTTGGACGAAGAGGGAGCGGAGCACCAAGCCACCATTTTGGGACCCCTGGATGGAGCCTGAGAAAGCTGCGTTGGTCCCTGATCCCACCACCGACCATGAAATTGCCTTTATCCCGCTATGCACTTTTTCTTGTCTACATCCCTTTCTTTTATTTTCCGGCAGAAGTATTTGGAAGGGCCTACATGTATATGTCATGGATAAATGGGCCAAAAGTCAAGGACACTTGGATAGTGACTCTGAAGACGATGACTCCGAGGGACTTTTGGACGACACCCTACCACCGCTGCCTGAATTGATGAGTGACCTTCGGATGCAGAACGACTCCTTGGAGGTCACCTTGGCCCTCAAACTTCCAGAGGGGGATGTAGTAAATGTGGAAAATTAGGTGGAAGTTCGAGAACCAAGGGAGACACAAAACGATAAGGATATTGTGCTAAAAGTGAAGACTTCGAATAATTAAGAATAAAAAGTAAAATGTGTAAGAGTAATGTTAAAGTTAAATATATTTCAATGATGTTTTGGAAGTATGGAAGAATAAACAGTGTTAAGAGTAAAAGAAAAAACAAGGATTTAAATCTAAATAGGCCTAGAATCAGGAAGCTAAAATATAGGTCAAATTTTGTGTCTGTGAGCAGAGCACAGGAAGTCATGACACACAGTGACACACACAGAGACAGGTACGATTAAAGTACACACAGAAGGTTCACAAAAGACAGGGCAAATGAAGTTCACAGAAGGGCATTGCCACTCACAGAGTTCACAGAGGACAGAGACACGCACAGAGTGTAAGGACGGCAAGAACACACAAAGTTCACAAAGTACGGGGACACAGAGTTCACAGAGTGCTGGGACAGATGGAGTTCAAAGAGGGCAAGGAGTCAGAGCGCATGTGTGTTGATGCCACGCCTACACTCTCTCTAATATAAAAAGGGTCTGGAATCTCCAGCAAACGGGTCTTGCTGATTCCCTTTGATTCAGGGGCAACCCTGTATTAAAGTATGGACAGCATAGACCCCACTCTTGCTTTTCCTTCTGGACTCTGGCTCTCTTTCTACTTCTCTCTATTTTCATTTCTCACTCTTTCTTTTACTTCAGGGGTTGAAAAAACAGTCCTCCCAAAGGATACTAATTTCCTGGCTGGGTTAAAAGACTGTCCCCGACAATTTCACATTTTACTTTCCTAATTTCTCACTCTCTCTGTTCTAAAACTCACTCTGACACCCATCCTAAACCATACATGTTGAGAGCATATAACTATGTTATATTGTAAGGTGTAAGATGTTTAATTGTGAGCAAGGAGTTTAATTTTAACAAGGAATTTAATTTTATTGTAAGCAAAGAATTTAATTTTCCATGTTAAGTTTCATACTGTAACCTTTGTTTAATCCTTTAATAAAAACCTAGTTTCAAACTAGGATAAAGACATATTCATTCTCCAGTTCGTTCTTTAAATTCCTACCAGCCTCTCCCATCGGCACAGAGGTCTGATTATCAGAATCAGACTCACTAACAGGCAGGCCGTCCGAATATCCACTGGACATCAGAATAACAGGGAGATTCGACCGCCGCACATAAGCCTAAGGTAAGTCCTCTACTAAAATCCTCTATAAAAAAGATGGGACTGTGTTGAGGGATAGCGCTCATTGGAGGAGTCACACACTTGGGGCCCAATTTTATAGACGGAGCTGTTTTAGGGGTAGACCAGGCTTCAATCAACCGACTAGCAATCGGGTCTGGAGTCCGCCTACAGTGATCCGTCAGCCGCAGAAGTCATTAATGTGTAGAAGCGAGTACTGTTTTAGAGTCTCATAAAAATAGGAAATAGCAGGGAGTAAGTCCTCACAGAAAAGACGACTCCTGAACATTGTAACTGACCGCTTGACCATTAGTGACCTTCGCAACAAGTTATTGAAAAAGGCCTCGTAAACAGAAACATAGACTGGACTGAACTTCCTCATGTCCTTCTTCCAAATTCATTTCCTGACTCTTTAGTTGTGCTGCTGTAAATGCACACCTGTGGCCTTTTACCTGTGGCACATTAATGTATGTGGCTTCATTAATGATCAAAGAGGATTGTCTCTGTGCATTAAGCTGCTCACATTAGATCTGTTCACTCTCTCCACATTTTAGTTCCATGTCTGATGGACCTGGGACTTTTACTTGAACTCAAATTCAATCCATCATTTGACAGCCACTGAAGGCTGTTGATCAGACAAAAGGGTTACGAGGAGGTAAGACACAAACATGTGACCCACACTGACACTTTTCTTCAGGAACAGCCTCGGGATTAGGACTTGTCTTCTAGAAGGTTTTGTCTCATTAAGCCCAGCTCGTTACGTTGTGATGTCACAGCTGTCCTCAGTAAACACTCGAGGCGTTGGGTAATAATTGGCTCTCAGACACTTTTGACTGAGACTGGACCAAAGCACGTGAGCGAGTTGAAGCGAACGTAGGAGCGCGCTCAGAGAAGAGCAGCCTCACCACAAACACAACCTGAGGCTGTTCCACAAGCTTCCTCCAAAAAACAAGAAAAAAAGAAAACTAAAGCGGTCGGTGACCATTCGAGGGCGCATCAATCCAGTGACCATGTCATCGCCGAAGCCACAGCCAATCACAGAACAGCACCTAGAGACACCTGAGAGGAATAGGTCCAGGTGAAAGTAGAGTGGCTTGTAGTGGTTAAAGTCACTCTTATTTCCAGAAGTCACTGAAAATGTGACGAGATGAAAAGGTGAGAGGATTTGTGCTGGAGGCCTGTCTGTGAGATCAGCTGATGTGAGTGTGAGAGGGAAAGTCCTCTCAACATGTCCCCAACACTTTGAAATCAGCTGTGGACAAACATTTGGCTTTTCAGTGGAAATAAGACACAAACCATATGTAAAGGTTGAAAAGACTGTGGTCCACTGAGACTAACAGCAGCTCTGAGCACAGACACAGAACAAGCACAGCTTTAACTGACCACGACTGAAATAGTCTCCTGTCGTTCTTCTCAACTCTGTCTCGTGTCATAAATGATGGCTCACATGAAACTCAAAGAGTTCTTGGGGCATTTGTAAAACAAACGTGAGGTGTGTGTCGTTGTCTCACTTTGTGACTTTGTTGGTCAAAGTGTCTTAAAGCAGCAGCAGTAAGTGTATCACTTTCATTCTTCTGCTCCGTGGAACTGAGCTGAAACACACAGCTGTGTTTCTCCTGGGCCTTGGTTTACTTAGGAAGTTCAAGGGAAGTTGGAGGAGGATTGACTTTATTGCAGCTCATCAGGTCTGACTGGGGTTAGTCTGGCTGTGGGAGTCCAGACTAGTCACACAGAGGTTTACCCTCGACTCCAGAGTTGGAGCTAACACTCGCTGGAACTGGATCAGCCATATGCATTTGTTTCAAATGTTGTCTCAATGAAACTTCCTTCTAATGTTCCCGAGGCTTTCTTTAAGGACAAAAAGCAGGTCTAAAACTAGGCTCTAAACCAAGACTAAAGCAGACCAAGACAGAATAAGTTCAGCAGGACTCATTAATCCTGTCACACTGTGTGCTTTTGGCCAATGAGGGCTTAATGAGTCGTGGCAAAGGTATGGCTCATGTGTTTAAATGTGCAGCGTAGTGTCACAGTTAGGGATGCACCGAATGTTCGGCCACCGAAATTATTCGGCCGAAAATAGCCCAAAGCACTTGTTCGGCCGAATAAGTAAAAGGCGAATAAATTTTGCGAATAATGACGTTTTTAATGACGCAATCAAATTACCCGCAGGAGTGAGAGGCGCTCGCTTTATGCAGCAAACATGTCAGCAGTGTGGAAGCACTTTAAGGTGTCGGAGAAATAGGCAAAAACGGCCGTTTGCAGACATTGTTCTGCTGAATTGTCAAGACAAAAACGAAAGTGAAACAGACCACGGAGTTAAAACAACTGAACGTGCGGTCTTAGAAGCTGTCAGCACACGATTTAGTCAGGCGGACTCAGAACCCCTGTACAGCATCGCTACTGTGCTTGATCCACGATATAAAGATCATTACTTGGATGTGGGGAGAAAGATGCGCACGAGAAATGATTCAGGCCGAGTTGGATTTGGGAAAGCCGCTAGGTAGCTAATGGAGACGGTCAGGTGCACAGCCAGGAGATGAAAACAGCGCAGAGAGTAAACGGCTCGTACTACAGATTAGCCTCGCACAGTCTCGCTGTCTGACTGGTAAGATTTTATTTATATTTTGGATTATGGTAACACTTCATAAGTAGTTTCTACTTTTAACATTAACTAACAATGAAAACCCCTTATTAACAGCATTTATTAATCTTAAAGTTAACATTTACTAATACAGTATTAAAATTAAGTATCACATTTGTAATTTTTGAATTTAAAAGTATCAAAAGTGGTAGGCCTATTTGTTAAAATTGTGAATGCACTCATACTAACATGAACTAAATATTTTTTTATTATCTTAAATTAAGGAAGATTAATAAATACCATGACAAATGTATTGCTCATTGTTAGTTAAATATTTTGAAATTGTATTTTTGTTATTTGATTTTTTTTATCTGAAAAGCAACACAAAATAGTAAAAAGCAAATTTTTACTATTTAATTATTGTAATGGTGAAAAAATTGTCAAAATAAATGGAAAAATGTGAAACACCGCATTCGGTATTCGGCCTTCGGCCAAGCATTTCATTATTATTCGGCTTCGGCTTCGGCCAAGAATTTCATTTCGGTGCATCCCTAGTCACAGTGAGACAGGATCAAAGACAACACTCTCTGACACTGTTGCCTGTTTTTGACAAAGGTGCTAGGCTTGTTTTATGGATGGAACTAAAAATTCATAAAATGCTTTGATTTCTTGTACAAGCCAAGTCCAGTTTGTGACGTATATCAGGGCTGGACATTAAGATGCACCTTTAAATGCATTAGTGTGAGATTTGAACTTTCAGAAGCAGCTCCTAATGTTTTGAACAGAACCAGAGAAAGTGAACTCACCCACTACGACCGGCAGCACCCTCATGGCCTTTGGCTCTTGGTTGTTGATTTTGGCCCGTTTCCTTAATTCCAGCATTACTTTTGGACTTTTTATGAACAAGTCCTAGTTCTGAAAGGAGTCCAATACTTAGTGACGGTAGAAATCTTCAATCAAACAGTAGCATCCTGTAAAGCTGACTGGAGCACACAATTGTGTCTAAACTGGAAAACAACATGGCTGACTCCTTTCAAACAGTGCATCAACAATAAAGTGCGAGCTCCACTAGAAAATAGTGGCTGAAATAAAGGCCACACACAAGTGCTCTGTTCCCTGAGTTCATCCGTCCAGTCGAGCCTCACAAACCTTGGGCTTCTGTTGGACAAACCTCTGGAGCTCATTCTAGACACTTGGTCAAAAAGTGACCTGTTGACCCCTTACTCTTGGGTCTCAGGTCAAAACCTCCTGATGGTCTTTAAAAGTCCTTCCAGACTCTGGGACGTCCTGCCCCTGTCGCTGCGACTGGTCCAACCTGTGGATTCTTTTCAAAAGCAGCTGAAGAGCAGCTTTTCTCTTTGATTTGGATCTATTCTAGTTGGAGCTGTGTTTTCTTGTTGCACTTTGTGAGTTCAATCTGTGAAAGGTGCTGTAGAAATCCACTTTACTGACTATTCTTCCACTGACTC
Organism: Perccottus glenii; assembly: GCA_024416835.2. Lineage (NCBI taxonomy): Eukaryota > Metazoa > Chordata > Actinopteri > Gobiiformes > Odontobutidae > Perccottus > Perccottus glenii. Next base: position 1,029,650 of record CM044548.2, on the reverse strand, counting down.
CTCTCAACATTCACAGAGAAAGACCTTCTGTAAAACGAATGAAGGAAACCTAAACCAGCTCTTTGATGAAAAATGGAATCTCACATTTGTCAGAAAATCAACAAGTCGTTGAATCAAATTGGAAGAAGCCACTTTTGTCACAATCAGAAGGACTTTGAGTTGAAAGTAAATGTGTTCATATTATTGGGTAAATAGCACATTCCTAAAGATCAACACTCAAATAGTAAAGGCCTTTTCAAATGAGCTTTAGGTTCTATTCCAAGAACAGCTGAGTTTTGGGTTCAAGACCTGAAGATTAAAGCACTACAGATTTGTTGTGCTGTGGCTAATACAGTAATGCTTTCTGTGAGGAGTCGTCCCGTGTTACCGTCAGCTCTCTCCAGGTCCAGCTTCTACCCATCGCCCAAACACATGCCTTTAGCTCTCAGCTTTTCTTTCTCCTAATCATCACTAACACACCAAGCTTCAAATGTCTATCCTCCCAATATTTGATTGTCATCGTCTGCAGGTCTGCCACAAAGTCCCTGCTCCATAAACTGGACTCATATCCCACGCTGCATCTGTTTAGTGACCGGGGCTCCATTTAGCTCACACCACTGTGACCTGTGTTCTCTGACCACCTGGCCCTCTCTTCACTAACTGGTTTGTGTTCATCCTAAAAAGTCTGTGTTCTAGCAGCTTTATTAACCTGCTCATCCCCAAAGCCCGCACTACTTTTGCTCCTTGGTCATTCCAGTTTGCTGCAGCAGACACTAAAGCTCAGCTCTTTCATCTCCCCTTCCTCCACCTTTATGTATAGGTCCCTGTGTTTGTTGTCTTTCATATTATTCTCTCCTCTTTTCAACTGTTTTTGTGTCACGGTGCTGCCTCTTGTCCAGCTCATTGTCATTGTAAATGAGAGTGAGCTGCTTAAATAAAGGTCAGTCCTAAATAAGAGTGTGTACTCATAAAGGCCCCTCTGGTGCACTAATGTGGAAATGATTGATCACTGAGCACCTGAAGCTTGTTGGAGCTCAAACACATGTTCTTTCCATGTTTGTGTCACGATCACAAGCTTGTGCTTTGTGCCTGCTTCGTCTGAACATGTTTGACCCAGAGAGGAGCTGCTTCTGTCAGAGCCACACAGAGCACTTTATTCAAAGAGAGAACGCTCAATAGTGTTGCTTTAGGAACAAGCTGCAACCTAAAAGAGGTTTCCTGAAACTTGGAGCCAGTGGCAGATCACACACAGACTTCAGAAGTATGTCCTGAAGAGACAGAACATCTCAGAAGACTTTGAGAAAAGCTTCAGTCAAAATGACACAAAGTGAAGTGAGGCACAGCTGAGACTCATACAGACCTGTTTTTAATAATGCTCTCCAAATATCAGGGCTTTCTAGTCGATCGATCATTGAATGAATCTTTTGGATTCAGACATAACCAAGGGATCAACAATCCACTAAATCAATAGTACGACCTCACAAATCTTCAATTGTCCCAATAGGAGTGGGAGGAAGTCAATCCATCTTTAATCCCAGCCCTTTTTACAACATTTCCTCAAAACAAATACATTCCACTTTCCATCAATATTGTTGTCATAAGTGTTCCCAATAAGTTCCTGTAAAAACCTCCAGGAAACAAATCACATTTCTTCATCAACACACCTCCAAAAAATCCTCTCTTTCTCTCTTTCTTTAGACCACATTGTTTTCTCTCATTTGCTTTAGTTTGAAAATGATAAAAAGCTCTTAAACTGGGCCTTGTTCTCTGTTCGGCACTCGTTTATTTCTGCCTTTAAACATTCTTTGAAGACAATGGAAATGTATGAGATGATGAAGTTGAAATATTTTAGAAGTTCTAAATAATGGTGGGTCTCTGGAGCCTTCTTCTCATTGCTCTTTTTTCAATAGAATATAGTCTTAGAATTAGTCGTGTAAATAAGGTCCTATTAGTGAACAGTAGAGTGTATACAGTCACTTTAGGATTCTTTGTTTTCTTGATCTTTTATAGGAGTCTTCCAGTTAAGTTTCTCATCTACAGTATTATAAGCCCTGAAAATGTCTTTTCCTTTACTCTTTCCATAACAACCTTTTATGTCTTTATTTTCTCTGATATTAACAAACAGCATTATTTCTCTTTGGTTTAAGTTTATTTGGATCAAACCATGTTTTTCACTTTGAACCCATTTCCATTCGATTTAGTTTCTTAATCTCTTTAAATCATCTCCTGCACAAAACAAGTTTGTATCATCAGCAAATCAAACAGCTTTAAAGATTTGTCCGACATGAACTCATTTAGAAACACAAGAAATAAGTTGGGGCCCAAGACTGGCCCCTGGGGGACTCCACACACAAAGTGGAGTCCCCCCCCCCCCCCCTTTGTTCTGAAACATATTGACTGTCGTGTAATAATATCAATAATGTGAACTTATATAAGCCCCGCCCCTACAATTCACAGTCATATCATCAAATGTGTGAGGCTTCATGACAATAAGATAAGAATAATATGAATGATAATAAATGTGTGCAGCCCTGTGGTTACTGAAGCCCCCCCTCAGCCCTGGACCGTCTGAAAACTCTGTCTTTAGACATTCTTTTGAACTGATGAATATTTGAACATTGCTTTAGGGCCCCTTCCAGACCATTCCACAATTTTAGTCACAAATAGAAAAACCAAAGCTTTTCCTGCTGCTTTGTACAATCTGAGTTTTGAAGTTGATCTTTGCTCTTAAATGACAGCCCAACATTCTTATTGCAGTGTTGAAGCAGATCCTTGAGTTGAAGTGCTGTTGACTGTAGGAGAATGGCTTGGTGCGACCTAGTCAACAAACTTGTTGAGAACATATAACTGTTCCCAACAAGTTTAATCGATAATGTGCACCAAGTTCAAAGCTTCTGCAGCCATCCAAGCCTCATCAGAATTTCACAAAATTGGGGGCGCAGTGGCTCAGTTGTAGAGCGGTCGTCCATCAACCGGAAGGTAGTCTGTTCGATTCCCACTCTCCCCACAGTTCATACTGTCGTTGTGTCCTTGGTGTTATAAGAATTCTATATCCTTATATTATCCAGAGAGACAGGAAGACAGATTATATTATAAAAAGCGAAAAGCCAGGTTTTATTCTTGCAAGAATGAAGCAAAGACACGTATCAAAGGTACAGAGTGAGTTTGCTTAAAGAAGTAAACAAAACATTTTATATCACTGCAGTGGGGGCTGTCAGAGGGAGGCGTATCTTCCATACACTCCCCTCAAGACCCCAGCTCCAGGTGCAGAAGTCCTCTGGCAAACCATGTCTCTAGTTATGTCTACTCCATGCTTGGACTAACATGGAGGACATGACATGATTTGACATGACCTGTAGAGAACTATGAGCACCCAGTAACTATAAACAATATAAACAATTATAATAATAAAATTATTAACACTTGGGCAAGACACTTAACCTACCTTGCCTCGTATGAATGTGTAAGAATGTTTATTGAATGTACTTGGTGATGGTCGGAGAGGCCGTAGGCGCGGAATGGCTGCCACGTGTCAGTCTGTCCCAGGGCAGCCACTGAGCCATTGCGCCCAAAGCAAAACTATGGAATCTGTTAGAACAGATATTTATCCAGAACAACCCAAATATCTGGGGCTCTATAACCAGAAGGTTGATGGTTTGATTCCTGCACTCCTTAGTTTACACTGTTGTTGTGTCCTTGGGCAAAACCCTCTTTGCCTCCAGTGCCACAGTCTGGTGCATGAATGTGTGACTGATGAGGTGTTTAGAGTAGACTGTGAGCCCCCCCTCCCCTCTGTCTGCCCCAGGTGTGAATGGAAGCATGAGAAGTGACAGAAAAGCACAATATAAATCCACACATTCACCTTTTATACTTTACACCAGAATATTTATTGGATTTATATGAAAGCATTTTTTTGATTTTAGTCTTTTACTGGACTTACAGCGTAATACAAAGTGTTGCTATTTACATCAACTTTGTGAAAGTTATTAGTGCTCTTTATAATTCTAGTTATTTTACTTGTAATTGAGTTTTATTTTGGCCATGTAACAGTACTTTTACTTGAGTAAGAATATTTAGTACTCTTTCCTCAATTGCCCCCTAGTAGCTAAAAGTAGTGTAGTAGTGTTGCTTTATTTTTTAAGAATAATTTCAACACAATAAACATTTGTTATGAATGGTGAGGACTGAAGATAATAATAGTGTCCATAAAAGATTTTAAATTATACATTATTAGGTTTTTATCTGAGCTTTTATTTTGCTCTAGAGCCACAGATGTAACAAAAATATAAGGAAGTAGGAGGATTAAATAAAACTGAGTTTGTGACGCAGGCTGCACGTGACGGAACGTCATTACTGTGACAACGCCTCGCCCTCAGCCCCGCCTCCTTTACCTGTAACAGCTTCAGGTAAAGGTAAACGCAGGTTCTTCTCCAGGATTTCTTTAGTTTTTGACAAAATGACAGAAGAAAAGGCTCAGACTGTGAGGTAAACAACACAAGTGTCTTTAATGTGTTTTAATCTGGTTTAGTCCTGGTTTAGTCCTGGTTTAGTCCAGGTTTTGTCCTTGTTTAGTCCTGGTTTAGACCTGGTTTAGTCCTGGTTTTGTCCTTGTTTAGTCCTGGTTTAGACCTGGTTTAGACCTGGTTTAGTCCTGGTTTAGACCTGGTTTAGTCCAGGTTTTGTCCTTGTTTAGTCCTGGTTTAGACCTGGTTTAGTCCTGGTTTTGTCCTTGTTTAGTCCTGGTTTAGACCTGGTTTTGTCCTTTAGTCCTGGTTTAGACCTGGTTTACATTTACATTTACATTTATTCATTTAGCTGACGCTTTTATCCAAAGCGACTTACATTGTTCTAATGTAATTACCAGTGTTACAGCCACTGGAGGCAAGGTGGGTTAAGTGTCTTGCCCAAGGACACAACGACAGTATGAACTGTGGGGAGAGTGGGAATCGAACCGCCTACCTTCCGGTTGAAAGACGACCGCTCTACCCACTGAGCTCCTTGTTTAGTCCTGGTTTAGACCTGGTTTAGTCCTGGTTTTGTCCTTGTTTAGTCCTGGTTTAGACCTGGTTTAGACCTGGTTTAGTCCTGGTTTTGTCCTTGTTTAGTCCTGGTTTAGACCTGGTTTAGTCCTGGTTTAGACCTGGTTTAGTCCTGGTTTAGACCTGGTTTAGTCCAGGTTTAGACCTGGTTTAGTCCTGGTTTAGACCTGGTTTAGTCCAGGTTTTGTCCTGGGTTAGTCCTGGTTTAGTCCTGGTTTAGACCTGGTTTAGACCTGGTTTAGACCTGGTTTGAGCTGGTTTAGTCCTGGTTTAGACCTGGTTTAGACCTGGTTTAGTCCTGGTTTATTAAGGGTTTAGACCTGGTTTAGTCCTGGTCTAGACCTGGTTTAGTCCTGGTCTAGACCTGGTTTAGTCCTGCTTTAGTCCTGGTTTAGACCTGGTTTATTAAGGGCTTAGTCCTTAATCGTCTCAAGAGAGTGGCTCAGAAAAACTGGATGAGCAACATTCTGTGTCTGTGTTTTAAACAACTCTAACGACTCCAGAACAACACTTTATCAGTGACTGTTGGACTTAAAAGTAAAGAGTCTTTTAAAGGGCATCTGCTGTGACATTGTTCTGTTACATTACTGACCACCAACAGTGTCATCATGTGGTGTTAGTCTATTCCCAGGTTCCAGGATGAGTTTGAAGGAGGAGCCTCCAGGGAGCAGCACTGATCCACAGTAAGTGTTGTTCTGTCACAGACTCATGCACATTCTCTTTATTTTTTACAAACTTCAGTCTGTTTCTTTGGTGACTGTTGCTGTTCTCCAGGTCAGAGTCTGGAATCTCACATCTGTCCATGAAGAGTGACCGGTCTAAAGGTCGTCCTCCAGACTTCAAAGAACCAGGACCAGACTCACAGTAAGACTCAGTCAGGTTGAGGTCTATCTTATTAAAGTCTTTAAATCTGCTTAAACTGGCTTTAGCTCTAATCCTAGATTAAATTAAACCTGTTTGAAACATATTCTTTCTTTGATTTGAGCTTTGAGCTGACGTAGCAGTAAATGTAGCATCTGTAAACATTGACTCTGGTCATTAAAGCTGACTAAAGGCCTAACTCATGTGAAGAACAGGAAGTGTCTGTGGCTTCAAGCTGAAAACTGTCAACTACTGCTCACTGCCAACAACAGATATTCTCCTAATGACAGTAAATGTTTTTGTTATTCTGGTGCTGTTCTCCAGGTCAGAGTCTGGATTCTCACATCTGTCCATAAAGAGTGACTGGTCTATAGGTCCTACTCCAGACTTCAAAGAACCAGGACCAGACTCAGAGTAAGACTCTTTAAAGTTCTCTTCTAGCTCTAGAACATACTTCGCAGCTTTGTACTCGGTCTCATTGCCTGATCTGAATGCAAGAGAGCGAGCACGCAACATGTGACGTACCTGACTGTTTATCCAGGGCTTCTGATTGGGAAACTTCCTGATTTATATGGTGGGCACAATGTTGTCAATAGAAGTGCTTTTGTACCCAGTCATATACTCAGCATAATCCTGAATGCTGACAGAAAAGTCCTCAGAGTTTAGAGTTTAACCTGTTTGGTGACAGGGTGTGTTTGTTTTAGTCTTTGTCTGTAAGCAAGGTACAGAAACACAGAGATGTGGTCTGAGTGTCCAAAGTGGGGGTGCAGCCCTGTATGCACCATGTATGTTGAGGTAAACATGATCCAGAGTGTTGTTACGTGGACATTCACAGGAGTGACATTCACGGGTGTGAATGTCCACATGCTGGTGGTATTTGGGGAATACAGTCCGTAAACTACACTGGTTGAAGTCGCCAGCTACAATGAGTCAGAATGAATCGTTTCTAATGCAAAATGACAGAAGAGGCTCAGACTGTGAGGTAAACAACACAATAGACTTTAAAGTGTTTTAATCTGGTTTAAACCCGGTTTTGTCATGATTTATACCTGGTTTAGTCCTGGTTTAGTCCTGGTTTAGTCCTGGTTTAGACCTGGTTTAGACCTGGTTTTGTCCTGGTTTAGTCCTGGTTTATTAAGGGTTTAGTCCTGGTTTATTAAGGGTTTAGTCCTGGTTTAGACCTGGTTTAGTCCTGGTTTAGTCCTGGTTTAGACCTGGTTTAGACCTGGTTTTGTCCTGGTTTAGTCCTGGTTTATTAAGGGTTTAGTCCTGGTTTAGACCTGGTTTAGTCCTGGTTTAGACCTGGTTTAGTCCTGGTTTAGTCCTGGTTTAGACCTGGTTTATTAAGGGCTTAGTCCTGGTTTAGACCTGGTTTAGTCCTGGTTTAGACCTGGTTTAGTCCTGGTCTAGACCTGGTTTAGACCTGGTTTATTAAGGGCTTAGTCCTGGTTTAGACCTGGTTTAGACCTGGTTTTGTCCTGGTTTAGTCCTGGTTTATTAAGGGCTTAGTCCTGGTTTAGACCTGGTTTAGTCCTGGTTTAGACCTGGTTTAGTCCTGGTTTAGACCTGGTTTATTAAGGGCTTAGTCCTGGTTTAGACCTGGTTTAGTCCTGGTTTAGACCTGGTTTAGTCCTGGTCTAGACCTGGTTTAGTCCTGGTTTAGTCCTGGTTTATTAAGGGTTTAGTCCTGGTTTAGACCTGGTTTAGTCCTGGTCTAGACCTGGTTTAGTCCTGGTTTAGTCCTGGTTTAGACCTGGTTTATTAAGGGCTTAGTCCTTAATCGTCTCAAGAGAGTGGCTCAGAAAAACTGGATGAGCAACATTCTGTGTCTGTGTTTTAAACAACTCTAACGACTCCAGAACAACACTTTATCAGTGACTGTTGGACTTAAAAGTAAAGAGTCTTTTAAAGGGCATCTGCTGTGACATTGTTCTGTTACATTACTGACCACCAACAGTGTCATCGTGTGGTGTTAGTCTATTCCCAGGTTCCAGGATGAGTTTGAAGGAGGAGCCTCCAGGGGGCAGCACTGATCCACAGTAAGTGTTGTTCTGTCACAGACTCATGCACATTCTCTTTATTTCTGTTTCTTTGGTGACTGTTGCTGTTCTCCAGGTCAGAGTCTGGAATCTCACATCTGTCCATGAAGAGTGACCGGTCTAAAGGTCGTCCTCCAGACTTCAAAGAACCAGGACCAGACTCACAGTAAGACTCAGTCAGGTTCAGGTCTATCTTATTAAAGTCTTTAAACCTTCTTAAACTGGCTTTAGCTCTAATCCTAAATTAAATTAAACCTGTTTGAAACATATTCTTTCTTTGATTTGAGCTTTGAGCTGACGTAGCAGTAAATGTAGCATCTGTAAACATTGACTCTGGTCATTAAAGCTGACTAAAGGCCTAACTCATGTGAAGAACAGGAAGTGTCTGTGGCTTCAAGCTGAAAACTGTCAACTGCTGCTCACTGCCAACAACAGATATTCTCCTAATGACAGTAAATGTTTTTGTTATTCTGGTGCTGTTCTCCAGGTCAGAGTCTGGATTCTCACATCTGTCCATAAAGAGTGACTGGTCTATAGGTCCTACTCCAGACTTCAAAGAACCAGGACCAGACTCAGAGTAAGACTCTTTAAAGTTCTCTTCTAGCTCTAGAACATACTTCGCAGCTTTGTACTCGGTCTCATTGCCTGATCTGAATGCAAGAGAGCGAGCACGCAACATGTGACGTACCTGACTGTTTATCCAGGGCTTCTGATTGGGAAACTTCCTGATTTATATGGTGGGCACAATGTTGTCAATAGAAGTGCTTTTGTACCCAGTCATATACTCAGCATAATCCTGAATGCTGACAGAAAAGTCCTCAGAGTTTAGAGTTTAACCTGTTTGGTGACAGGGTGTGTTTGTTTTAGTCTTTGTCTGTAAGCAAGGTACAGAAACACAGAGATGTGGTCTGAGTGTCCAAAGTGGGGTGCAGCCCTGTATGCACCATGTATGTTGAGGTAAACATGATCCAGAGTGTTGTTACGTGGACATTCACAGGAGTGACATTCACGGGTGTGAATGTCCACATGCTGGTGGTATTTGGGGAATACAGTCCGTAAACTACACTGGTTGAAGTCGCCAGCTACAATGAGTCAGAATGAATCGTTTCTAATGCAAAATGACAGAAGAGGCTCAGACTGTGAGGTAAACAACACAATAGACTTTAAAGTGTTTTAATCTGGTTTAAACCCGGTTTTGTCATGATTTATACCTGGTTTAGTCCTGGTTTAGTCCTGGTTTAGTCCTGGTTTAGACCTGGTTTAGACCTGGTTTAGTCCTGGTTTAGTCCTGGTTTAGACCTGGTTTAGTCCTGGTTTAGACCTGGTTTAGTCCTGCTTTAGACCTGGACTAAACCAGGACTAAGATCTTAAAGATCTTTCTGACAGGGGGCTCTGCCAAACGTTCCCAACAGACCCTCACAGTACGTTTGGGCCTGCCGAGTCTGTCCAGCTTTCTCCCCCGCCATCGGATCCAACTCACCACCAGGTGGTGATCAGTTGACAGCTCTGCCCCTCTCTTCACCCGAGTGTCCAAGACATACGGCCGGAGGTCAGATGAAACAACTACAAAGTCGATCATCGATCTCTGACCTTGGGTGTCCTGGTGCCACGTGCACTGATGGACACCCTTATGCTTGAACATGGTGTTCGTTATGGACAAACTGTTGCTAGCACAGAAGTCCAATAACAGACCACCACTCTGGTTCAGATCTGGGGGGTCGTTCCTCCCAATCACGCCCCTCCAGGTGTCACTGTCGCTGCCCACGTGAGCGTTGAAGTCCCCCAGTAGAACGATGGAGTCCCCGGTCGGAGCACTTTCCAGCACCCCTCCCAGAGACTCCAAGAAGGCCGGGTACTCTGCACTGCCATTTGGCCCTTAAACACAAACAACAGTGAGAGACCTATCCCCGACCCGAATGCTCAGGGAAGTGACCCTCTTGTTCACCGGGGTAAACTCCAACACATCCCCCCTGAGCTAGGGGGCTATGAGCAAGCCCACACATTAGCCCACAGCCTCTCACCGCAGGCAACTCCAGAGTAGTGGAGAGTCTAGCCTCTCTCGAGGATTTCGGTTCCAGAGCCCAAGCTGTGCGTTGAGGTCAGCCCGACTATCTCTAGTCGGTACCTCGCAACCTCCCGCCCAAGCTCAGGCTCCTTCACCGCCAGTGAGGTGACATTCCATGTCCCCAACGCCAGATTCCATAAAAGCCATATTTGTGCAGTATACGACTGATTGTTGTCCTGTGGACAGAGTCTCCCACCTCAGCTGTAGATCTCTGCAGTTCATCCAGAGTGATCATGGGCCTCTTGGCTGCATCTCTGATCAATGTCAATGTCAATGTCAATTTTATTTATATAGCACCTTTTCCACAACACATGGATGACCAATGTGCTTTACACAAAAACACACACCACAATTATACAGTAAAGAGAGATTGAAAATTAAAATTTAAAGAATTAAAAAGTACCAAAGCCATTTAAAAATAAACTTGAAGAGATAAAGACTAAAAACTAAAAATAGAATCATGGTAAAACACAGTTCTTCAACCAGAAAAAAAAGCTTTGTCAAACAGGTAGGTTTTTAATCTTGACTTAAAAGTAGACACAGAGGGAGCTAATCGGATGGAAGAGGGCAGCTCATTCCAAAGTCTTGGGGCAATAGATGAAAACGCACGATCGCCCCTGGACTTCAGCCTCGTCTTTGGTGTGAACAATAGTCTTTGGTTTGATGACCGGAGAGATCTTGTTTCACTGCGTTCAATTAAAAGTTCAGATATATACGAAGGGGCCATACCATGTAGTGACTTAAACACGATTAATACAATTTTAAAATCAACTCTATAGCGTACAGGCAGCCAGTGTAAAGAGTGTAAAATTGGAGTGATATGGTCCCGCTTACGAGACTTGGTCAGAAATCTTGCTGCTGCGTTCTGAACCAGCTGTAAACGAGAAAGAGCTGTTTGAGTAATCCCAGCGTACAGTTCAAGATTCAAGATTCAAGATCTTGAATCTTGAACTGTACGCTGGGATTACTCAAACAGCTCTTTCTCGTTTACAGCTGGTTACAGTAATCTAATCTGGAGGTAATGAAGGCATGTATAACTTTTTCAAGGTTTTTAAAAGATAGGAACGGTTTTACTTTAGCAAGGAGCCGCAGTTGGAAGAAGGAGGATTTAACCACAGTATTAATCTGTCTATCAAATTTCATTTGCTCATCAAATACAACACCCAAATTTTTTACATGTTTCTTAACATATGGTGATAACTCACCTAAATTTGGAATTGTAGAAGTCACAGAACCAGAGGGTTTAAAAACAATCAATTCTGTTTTGCTCTCATTGAAATTTAAAAAATTTAGAGACAACCATTTCTTTACATCCTTCAAACAAAGCAATAGTGCATTCAGTCCATTCAGTGCATTCCGTTTTAGAGGCAGATAAACTTGTGTATCGTCCACATAACAATGGAACGATAGCCCATACTTTCTAAAAATAGAGCCGAGAGGGAGCATATAGAGAGAGAAAAGAAAGGGAGCTAAAATTGATCCTTGAGGAACTTCACTGGTTATTGCAGCTTTACTTGAGGTATGATCTCCTAGCTTCACTGAAAAGGTCCTATTTGTCAGATAGGATGTAAACCACTGCAGGGCACTGCCAGTAATGCCGGCACAAAATTCCAGTCGATCAAGAAGTACAGCGTGATCGACAGTATCAAATGCAGCGGTGAGATCTAAAAGGAGTAAAACCGCATAGTTGCCTGAGTCACATGTTAACAGTATATCATTTGAAACTTTCAGCAGTGCAGTCTCAGTAGAGTGATGTTTTCTAAACCCAGATTGGAAAACCTCAAAAATCTAATTTTCAGCCATGAAAGATTGTATTTGATCAAGAACAGATTTCTCAATAATTTTTGAGATGAAAGACAGATTTGAGATGAGCCTAAAATTTGTCAGAATAGTAGGATCCATACCCTGTTTTTTTTTAAGCAGGGCGAACAGTTGCATGTTTAGCGACTCTGGAAAAGTACCTGTTTGTAAACAGCGATTTATCAAAGACAGAAGTTTTGAACAACCACATCTATAACTTGCTTAAGGAAGAGAGGGCATTACATCAGTTGGGGAACCAGATGCTTTCAGGTGATCCACAATTTCTATCAGCTGATTCTCTGTAACAGGAGTAAAACAACTAAAAACAGCAGTACATCTAGAGAGAGTTGAAGGGTCAGATGAAACTGGGTTTAGCCCCATTCTTAAGTCATGTGTCTTCTGTACAAAGAAACAAAGAAAGTCTTCACAGGACACTAATGACACTTCTACATCAAGACCAGTAGGGGGGTTGATAGTGGAATTTATAACATTAAACAGAGTTTTTGGTTTATGACAGTTCTTGTTTATAATGTCAGTAAAATAAATTGATCTTGCCGTTTTCACTGCTTTCTGATATTGAGTTAGTGAGTCTCTGAACATTTGCATTGAAACCTGAAGTCTGTCCTTCCTCCATTTTCGCTCAAATCTTCTGCAAGTACGCCTAAATTAAGCCAAGGCTCTGCTTTCGGTTTATGGAGATGAGTCTTTAAAGGTGCCACTTGATCTAAAGCATGAACACAGGTGGAGTTAAAACTGCAGTAGTTCTTCAGCACTTGAATCGGTGTTTAAAACATCACTTTGCAGCAAAACTTCACCAAAGGCTGAGCGAAAAGCTTCTCTGGTAGCTGGTGTGATAAGTCGAGACTGGCGAGCCGAGTACATCGGCGTAACAGTTTTGTTAAAAGATGGGAACGTAAACATAATAGTCTTATGGTCAGAGAAACCATTTTCACACACCTCTAGCTCATTCAGAGAGCAGCCGTAAGTTAGCACTAAATCCAGTGTATGGCCATGCTGATGAGTGGGTACATTGATCTGAAGCGTCAGATCAAATGCATTTAGCAGATTGATAAATTCCTTTGCTAAGGAATCAGCTGCACAACAGACATGAACATTAAAGTCCCCAACAATCATTAATTTGTCATATTTTGCAATAAAATCTCCCAAAAAGTCAGCAAAATCCTTCAGAAAATTCGAATTAGGTTTTGGGGGACGATAAATCAGTGCAAACAGAACAGAATATAGCTCCAGAGTAAACAACTGTAGCCCAAAGCTTTGGTATTCCTTTGAAACTACGGGACGGCAGGAAAATGTGTCTTTATAAATAGAGGCCAGACCACCACCTCGTCCCGTTATGCAGCGGTGAATTTAAAAACAGAGAGTTTGACGGAACCATTTCAGAAAAGGCGCTAATATCCCCCGGAGTAATCCATGTTTCAGTCAAAAAGAGAAAGTCTAGGTGGCGAGCAGAGAAAAAGTCATTTATAATGAAAGTCTTGTTTACTACCGACCTGGCGTTAATCAAAGCCATTCTAAGCAGCGCTGGAAGTTCAGGAGAGGCCGCAGGTTGTTCCGCCCGAGGCAGCAGCCGAAAATTCCCCGGACACACTCCTCCCCGCGCAGGGCGAGGCGCGCGTAGAACCGGGAGCGGCTCCAGCGAGATGGGAAACACGGGAACAATCCAGCCATGCATTAGCTCCAGGGAACGCCAACGCGGGTAGCACTCCCCGAAGTCCTTCATTAAGCTCCCCGGGGAAGAACGCGACTCCCGATGGAATCGTAGGTAGCATTTTAGCTTAATAGCTAGGCCACCCCGTCACCACGTCGTCTCTTTCGCCTTCTACCCGGCAGGGAGCAAGGCCAACGGCGTATACAGTCCGGAATTGACTTCAGAAAGGGAGGTGGAGCACCATGAAAACTGGTGAGTTGTTTATATGAAATTTCTTTCAACTTTAAAAGAGTACATCGGTCATATGTTAAAACTGGTGAAGCACACTGTGTTAAACACTTCGTAAATGAGCTTAAAACAAACAAACTCAGGACTATGCTGAGCGATAGACGGCATGCCAACCACAACGGCGCCATCTTCTTCATCTTCATTGTTCATGGGATTAATGATCAGTCTTCTCCTTGTATGAGCTGAAAGTTTAGAGGGACGGCCAGGTCTTGGTAGATTTGCAGTGGTCTGATACTCCTTCCATTTCAATATTATCGCTTGCACAGTGCTCCTTGGGATATTTAAAGCTTGGGAAATCTTTTGTATCCAAATCCGGCTTTAAACTTCTCCACAACAGTATCTCAGACCTGCCTGGTGTGTTCCTTGTTCTTCGTGATGCTCTCTGCGATTTAAACGGACCTCTGAGACTATCACAGTGCAGGAGACTTGATTCCACACAGGTGGATTCCATCTATCATCATTAGTCATTTAGGTCAACATTGGATCATTCAGAGATCCTCACTGAACCTCTGGAGAGAGTTTGCTGCACTGAAAGTAAAGGGGCTGAATAATTTTGCATGCCCAATTTTTCAGTTTTTTATTTGTTAAATAAGTTTGAAATATGCAATAAATTTTGTTCCACTTCATGATTGTGTCCCACTTGTTGATTCTTCACCAAAAAATACAGTTTCATATTTTTATGTTTGAAGCCTGAAATGTGGCAAAAGGTCGCAAAGACCCATGGCGCCCCCCGAGGCAGACGTGTTTGCCCGCTCCACGCTTAAATGTTTTACTTTTCTTTTTTTGTGTGCGTTTTTCGTTCTTTCTGCAGTGCACAAATGCCATGCACTGCTAACATACAACCGACAGGCATTATTGGACATCGCCAACTCACGAAACTTCGTTTTTAGTGGTTCTATTCCGCTGGAGCTCGCTGACCCCAGGAGAGTGCTTCGGAGACGGCGACGCAAGCGAGGCAAGAGGGGAGGGCTACATGCTAAGTTAAAAGCTCGCGCTAGCCGACCACCGCAGCCTCCTGTTAGCGAACGTGCGGTCCCTAGAAAACAAACTGGACGAGCTACGAACCAGGATTTTAACACAACGGGAAATCAGAGAGTGCTGCGCCTGATTTTCACAGAGACTTGGCTCTCAGATAGAGTTCCAGAGAACGCCATTCAGCTACAGACTCACTCGCTTCACCGAGGTGACCGAACGGCTGCTTCCGGTAAGTGTAAAGGTGGCGGTGTGTGTGTGTTTGTAAACAACTCATGGTGCGAAGATATACGGACTGTTGAAGAGCACTGTTCACCAGATGTGGAGTTATTACTGCTGAAGTGCCGTCCGTATTATCTACGAGGAATTTACTGCTGTGTTTTTGGCGCTGTTTACATCCCACCGTGCTAACTCCGCGCAGCACTCAGCAAACTCCATGACGTCATCAGCGCGTTAGAAACGGCTCATCCTGGCGCTGTTTTTATTGTTGCCGGTGACTTTAACCATTGTAGTTTGCGGACTGTACTCCCCAAATACCACCAGCATGTTGACATTCCCACCCGTGATAAAAACACTCTTGACCACGTCTACAGCAACAACGTGGTGCATACAGGGCTGCACCCGCCCCACTTCGACACTCGGACCACATTTCTTTGTGCCTGTACCCTGTTTACAGACAAAGACTGAAACAAGCACACCCTGTCACCAAACAGATCAAACTCTGGACCCGGAGGCGAGATCACCCTGCAGGACTGTTTGCGCTGACAGACTGGGATGTGTTTAAAGCTGCAGCCACTGTGGAGGACTCTTCCATCAGCGTACAGGATTATGCTGCGTATGTGTCTGGGTACATCAGCACTTGTGTTGATAACATCGTGCCCACCATACAAATCAGGAAGTTTCCCAACCAGAAGCCCTGGATAAACAGTCAGGTACGTCACATGCTGCGTGCTCGCTCTCTTGCATTTAGATCAGGCAATGAGAGCAGTACAAAGCTGCAGTATGGACTGAGAAAAGCCATCACAGCGGCCAAGAGGCAGTACAGAGAGAAGCTGGACAGCTTCTACTCTACTGCGATTCAGGCGGATCTGGCAAGGCCTGCAGCACATCACAGACTACAGGACCACCACCAACAACATCGCATCAACAGACAGCCTGCCGGATGACCTCAACAATTTCTACGCCCGCTTTGAGGCTCCCAGCAACACTGCAGAGAGGAGCTCACACACACCTGGTTCACCCAACCCCCTCCCTCCACCAACCATCTCAACAACACAGGTACACAGAGTGCTGAGGAAGATCAACCCCCAAAGCAGCAGGAACAGACAACATTCCTGGGCGGGCCCTCAGAGCATGTGCCAACGAGCTGGTTGATGTTTTCACCTCCATCTTCAACCTCTCCCTCAGCCAGCGCATTGTACCACCATGCTTCAAGACCACGACCATCGTCCCCTGCCCAAGAAGAACCCATCCACCTGCCTGAATGACTACAGGCCAGTGGCACTCACTCCAATCATTATGAAGTGTTTAGAGAGTGGTGCTGGCCCACATTCAGAGCAGCATACCGACACCATTGACCCCTGCAGTATGCCTACCGGCCCAACAGGTCCACCTCAGATGCTATCGCTACTGCCGTCACTACTCCCTCTCACACCTGGAGAACAAGGACTCATACCTACGGATACTTTTTATAGATTACAGCTCCGCCTTCAACACGGTCATCCCACACAAACTCACCCACAAACTGTCCACACTTGGTTTGCACCCCACCCTCTGTGACTGGCTCCTAGATTTCCTGACTGGCAGGCCTCAGTCTGTCAGGATTGGTAATAGGACTTCAGCCAGCACCATCACAAACATTGGTACTCCACAGGGCTGTGTACTCAGCCCCATCCTCTACACCCTGTACACCTACGACTGTGTCGCCTCTCAAGGACAACATCATCCTGAAGTTTGCTGACGACACCGCAGTGATAGGACGCATCGCTGGCGGTGACGAGGCAGCTTACAGGAGGGAGGTGGCCAGTCTGGTGTCATGGTGTGAAGACAACAACCTCACCCTCAACACGGACAAGACAAAGGAGATGATAGTGGACATGAGGAGGGAGAGGAGAACGCCTCAGCCACTGTTCATCCGGGAACTTGAAGTGGAGAGGGTGAGCAACTTCAAATACTTGGGTGTCCACATCAATGAGGACCTCACTTGGACACCTCACATCACGCAGCTGGTCAAGAAGGCTCAACAGCGGCTGTATTTTCTGAGGAGGCTGAGGAAGTTTGGCATGTCGCCCAAGATCCTCAGCAACTTCTACAGCTGCACCACTGAGAGTGTCCTGACCAGCTGCATCACTGTGTGGTACGGCAGCACTTCTGTCATGGACCGCAAACGCCTGCAGAGAGTGGTGAAGACTGCGCAGAAGATCACCAGGACTCCACTGCCCTCTCTGCAGAGCATCTACCATCAGAGTCCACAGAAAAGCTGCTTCCATCCTCAAAGACCCTCCCACCCCCAACATGGTCTGTTCACACTTCTACCCTCAGGACGGAGGTACAGAAGTGTGAAATGCAGGACTTCCAGAATGAAGAACTCATTCTTTCCCTCTGCCATAAGACTCCTAAACAGCAGATAGGAGTCTACATTCACAATCACAACATTACATGAACAATTGTTTACTTACTGCACTACCTCACTTTACTTTACACCGTCACTTTACTTTACACGTCACTTTACGTCACTTTACACCATCACAACTGCACTACCTCACTTTACTACTTTACTCCTTTTGCCCTCTTGTATTTTTTTTTTGTATATTTGTATTTTTTGTACTGCATTATTATTACTTGTATATTTGTCTTATTTTTTTTTATTTTTTTTACTTACTTGTGTGACATTTTACTGTGGACGGCAAAGTAAGAATTTCATTGTACAGGGAAACATGCTTTCTGTCTGTACACATGACAATAAACACTTGAATCTTGAATCAAAGTTCAAGGGCCAAATACTTTTGCAAGGCACTGTATAACGCAGCCACTTACTCTCGCCTGTAGATGTTCGTGGTGCTGTAGTGCTTGACATGATGTCCGTGGCTTCAAAAGACACAGGGTATATGACATTTTTACTTTTTTTTTTTACATTTTTAGTCATTTAGCAGACGCTTTTATCCAAAGCAACTTACATTCACCAGTGTTACATTTTACAGATGACGCTTTTCATTTAAAGCGACCTACATTAAGGTTCCATTCACCAGTGTCACAGCTTGAACACCACTGGAGGCAAGGTGGGTTAAGTGTCTTGCCCAAGGACACAACGGCAGTATGAACTGTGGGGAGAGCGGGATTTGAACCGCCTACCTTCCGGTTGAAGGACGACCGCTCTACCCACTAAACCACTGCTGCCCATATGAGGTTGCCAATGAGTCTGTGGAGATTTTTCCTTTCAGTCTCAGTCATCATTTTGAGACTTTTGTAGTGGGGGCAGAGGAAGAGGGCAATTTTGTGCGTGTCTGTGAGGATTCACTTTTTATGGAGCCGTGCAAGTGTGCGCGTACAGAGCAAAGCCATGTAGGGTCTCCAAAGACTGGTTGGCAGTGTGCGCCCAGATTGTAAAACCACAGCATCACTAAATGCAGTGTCGGGTAGTCCTCAGATGCTTTCTTGGCTCCAAGAAATCTATCACGGTTGTGAGCGTGTTTTGATATATGCCTTCCATGCGCTCTGACTGCCCCCTGCTTTTGAGTAGCTCGTTAATTTCACTGTATTGCTTGCTCACAGATTTGAGCATGTCAATTTTGCTATTCCAACGAGTCTCACACTCTTAGACTAAGCCATGTGGGAGAGCTGTGCTTGCACTGGCTTTTTTAAGATATTTGACAATGCCCTTGCACGCGTCAATCATCTCCGTTACCTCCTTAATGTCAGATCCACTGAATGTATGTTTCAGAATTGTGTTCAGAACATGGGCTCCAGTGATAATTTTTTAGGGCAGCTTTAATGTCAGAGCCCTGGTCACTCACGAGGACCACCTGACTAAATGAGATCCCGTAAGATCACAGCTGCTCATGAGTCTGTTCGTGGATGTTGATTGCTGTTTTGGGTGCAATCGAATTCCACTGTGCACATAACACGGCCTGCCAGCTTCCAATCCTCTGTGATATAATGGCACGTCAAGACAGTGTAGGACCTTCTATTAAAATCATCAGTCCACATACTATATCAGTCGTTATATGCACCGCTGACTTTAGAACCTCGGATAAGGCTTCTTTCTCGACCATGGCCTGTTTTTTAGCTCGATCACAGACTGTCTGCCTATGAGGAAGCCCTCCATTTGCGTCGACTGAGCCATAACGCACTCCAGTGTTGATGAAACCCTGTGCCACTTTCGTAAAACCTTCCCCCGAAATAATGTCAATGCTGTGCAAGTCTGTGCAACAAGAGTCCACGCAATGATCCACAAATTTACTTTTCACTTGAAGAGAAATTTTCGTGTGGTCAGGGCGCATAAAGGCATCTATAGTTTGTGGCCTGGGTTGGCCTGATGCTGCTCTATTCGGCTGTGGTGGCTTCCCGGGACCGCACTTGTGACGCGCCATGTTTGTCGTGGCAGTTTTGTGGCTATCAAATGTGTAAATGGCGTCACAAGAAGTACACATGACAAAGCCAGCACTTTGGTCATCATCTTTTAGTATTTCGGCAAATGTCTCCCACACTTTGCTCTTTCTATTTGTGTATTTGCGGAGATTCCACTCCCCAGTCTTAACCTTTTCTCTTGCCGCCTCCATCTCAACCTGCAGACTGAGCTTGTGCGTGAGCTTGTGTGTCTAGTACTACATAAATTACAAAGGTTTAATTGGAATTTTTATTTGAAACGACCCGACCAACTGCGACCCGAATATCATTAAAAATATTTTTGCATGACTCGTAACCGCGGGTGCCCGCAGGTCAGAACACAAGCACTTCTACATAAGCAGCTCATAAAGAACAGGTACATATTGACCCATTCACCTGCAGTTAAGGCCTAGTTAAGATACACAGACAAGTAGACTCATACACATAAGCAGGTGTACAGAGGGTTTTACTACTTCTAAGGACTTTTTCAAAAGAGGAGTAAATCAGGAAAAGTATCAGGTGCAGATATGGGACAAAGTTCATAAAGAGGAGCTCTGTAAGGACAGAACTGTAACAATAAATAATGTCAATGTCATGTACAAGAGTTTATGAGCTAAAGTCAAACCTTGTACTTTGTTCAAATAAGAGTTCGTCTGCTGTTAAAGGTGATCTAAACGTATACAATTTCACTTTAAACCACTGTCGCAGAGAACTCTTTTGCTCCAGAACACCACGAATTTCACGTGACTCAAAACTATGAATGCTTGTATTTATCATCTATGTTTGTTTATTTATTTAAAAGGGACAGTGCATATTGATGAACATAAAAATGTAAATATGCTAGAATTAGCACAGTGGCTACTTTCCATCTGTAGTCCCTGTCAGGTCAGGACAAGAAACAACATATAACACAATAAAACACACATTCAATACAAATTACAACATTAGACTTTTAAACAACACTTAAACAACACTTAACAACACTTAACAACACTTAACAACACTTAACAACACTAAACAACACTAAACAACACTTAACAACACTTAACAACACTTAAACAACACTTAACACTTAACAACACTTAACAACACTTAACAACACTAAACAACACTAAACAACACTAAACAACACTAAACAACACTAAACAACACTTAACAACACTTAACAACACTTAACAACACTTAACAACACTTAACAACACTTAACAACACTTAACAACACTTAACAACACTTAACAACACTTAAACAACACTTAAACAACACTTAACACTTAAACAACACTAAACAACACTTAAACAACACTTAACAACACTTAACAACACTTTAACAACACTTAACAACACTTTAACAACACTTAAACAACATTTCAGATTTAATGCTCACAGACCTGGTTCCTCTTGAGCCAATTTTTCAGAGTTTTTTTCACCTATTGTAGTAGACACTCAAAGCGCTTTGTACATTAGGCTATTTACAAGTTTTACAGCTGAAACACTTCAAGATTCAAGATTACTTTATTCGCCACATACCAAATTATATACAGCATATATAACCAGTTGAAATGTGAGAGGGTGGTGCAACAGGTTGCAGACCACACCGGTGCGCTGCCGGACAGCGCCCCAAGAAATGATGAAAATGAAATAAGGCATTGTGCAGACATAACAGACATCAAAAATATGCAGACATAACAGACAAGTAGTTACAACAACAGTAGCAGTTACAACATAAACAACAGTGGCAGTTCCAGCAGTTAGGATGGGGATGACAGCACACGTGGTCACATGAAGGAATTTTTTCAGTGGCTTACATGAGGGAGAGGGGAGGGTGCATGAGGGGGTAGCATTAGAGTACAGGGTCAGACTGATGTAAAAGTGGCAGACTGTTGGTCTGGGCTGGTGTTAGGATAGGAGTCCAAGGCTTCTGTGGGGCGATGAATTATTAATTGCAGTTTCTTTCGAGGAATTGACACAGAAGCCAAACTGAATAGGGTGCAGAGGACTATAACCCATTCTTAAATGGTTTGTCAATTGTTTAGCTACCCATTTTTCAATAATTTTTTTAATGATGGGTTGTATACTGATTGGTCAGTAATTTTTTTTGTCATTTTTATTCCCAGATTTAAAGACAGGTGTAATTGTGGCAACTTTCCATGAAGTGAAAACAATAGAATGCCTGATAGAAAGATTAATCATATGAGTAATTGGACATATCAAAATATCTTTGTGTACCTTTTTATGAAGTTTGTATCCAAACCATACACATTTATTAAAGGTCCTCTGTCCTCTGTCCTCAGCTCTGAGTCCTCGAGTCTGAGACTCCTGGATCTCAGTAACAACGACCTTCAGGACTCAGGAGTGGAGCTGCTGTGTTCTGGACTGAAGAGTCCCCTCTGCAGACTGGAGACCCTCAGGTGAGACCGGTCCCATGATGGACAACTGTCTACATTGCGTCCCACATTAGTGGGTAATGGTGTGTGTCTTTAGGCTGTCAGGATGTCTGGTCTCAGAGGAAGGCGGGGCTTCTCTGGTCTCAACTCTAAGCTCCGCCCCCTACCATCTGAGAAAGCTGGACCTGAGCTACAACCATCCAGGGCCCTCAGCAGAGCTTCTGACCGCTCTACAGGACGACCCCCCCTGCCCCCTGGACACTCTCAGGTGAGGACTGGACTCTCTCGGGTGTGGACTGGACTCTCTCGGGTGAGGACTGGACTCTCTCGGGTGAGGACTGGACACTCTCGGGTGAGGACTGGACTCTCTCGGGTGAGGACTGGACACTCTCGGGTGAGGACTGGACTCTCTCGGGTGAGGACTGGACTCTCTCGGGTGAGGACTGGACTCTCTCAGGTGAGGACTGGACACTCTCAGGTGAGGACTGGACTCTCTCAGGTGAGGACTGGACTCTCTCGGGTGAGGACTGGACACTCTCAGGTGAGGACTGGACTCTCTCGGGTGAGGACTGGACTCTCTCGGGTGAGGACTGGACTCTCTCGGGTGAGGACTGGACACTCTCGGGTGAGGACTGGACACTCTCAGGTGAGGACTGGACTCTCTTGGGTGAGGACTGGACTCTCTCGGGTGTCGGTATGGTATCTGGTCCAGGTCTTGGTCTGGTCCAGGTCTGGTCTGGTCTACAGTAAACTGGACTTGTCAGTGACAGAGCTGTAATGTGTTTCAGGCTGGAGCCGGCTGGAGTCCGATGGATGAGGAAGTGTGAGTCTCATTTTTATCTCATTTATTCAAATTCTGATCAACAGGAAGTGATGTCATGACACAGTCCTCTGTCTGTCCTTGAGGTTAACGAGTCCTCTTATCGATGCTCCTGTTCCGAGTCCCAGCTGTATATACAGACCCTGAACTCACAACTGCCCCTTTGTTCCTTCATCGGGCATCATAGAACGTGTCCAGAGATTTGAGGAAAGGAGGGAAATGAAGTCTTGCAAATTAACTTTCATATTCTCCAAAAACACTGTACTATGTATAAATATAAATTATAAATCCATTTGAGATGACGGCAGGGACAGGCAGGATGAAAGCATTAGTGCTCAGTTGGTAAATCAAGAGCTCCTACAGCTCAGCTCCTTCTTCACCACAACAGACCGGTGCATCGACTGCATCACTGCAGAAGCTTCACCAATCCATCTGTCAACCTCACATTCCCTCCTTCCATCACTCGTAAACTTTTTTTTTTTTTTTTACTTGAGCAATTTTTTATGTTCTTCACTGAAAATGTTCCACTGGACTGGGGGTTTGTTGCAGTCAGTTTGGTTCCCTGCCCCAACGATTTGCTGGATGTCCCCACCATTTTGTAATTTTGTTGTCCACCATTATTAGGACCGAGCCAGTGATGACCGGGTGGGCCTATTGTTTTTGCTCGGAATTTTTTTTTTTTTCTTTTTTTTTTTTCTTGTGACAAAATTATCCTAAATTTGACCCAGTGAACATGCACATGTGTGTAAAATAGACAGGCGTTTTTCTTGTCGTTTTTGCTTGAGTTATATTTTTTTTTATTATAATTTTTCTGCAAAATGATCCTCAATTTGACCCAGTAAACGTGCAACGAAAAGTCATTTTTATTGGTCCCAGACTTCAAGCTCGGCGAAAAATTTATGTATTTAAAGTCCCCGAAATAAAATTACAAAAAATGACTCAGTGGCGACCCCTAGAAAAGTCAAAATACATTGGGCCTATGGAAAAGGAAAGTAAATGTTTCCAATGTAGAAATACAAAACTTGGTACATCCATAGGACACCTCAGGGCAAACAGAAAAGTTTATTACAGCCATACCGTAAACTCAACAGGAAATCTACTATGTTGGGTGGAATGCGTGACCACCTAAATCTCACCCCTTGTGTCTAAAGGCTTTTCATCTAATCAGCTCCAAATTTGGTGAGTATCATCTAGACACGTGTGCAAAAAAAAGTTATCAATTTGTTTTTTGATACATTTGTGGCTGTGGTCCTAATGAGTCTGTGAAGAGGCCATTTCTTTGGGAAATAAATGCCATTTCCCAATTGCCAGGATCCTTCCTTTAGAGGAGGCCCCTCCAGAGCCACGGCTAGAGTCTTAGAAAACTCCTCAGAATCCTTTGGAACTTGTAACCTTGTACTTTTAGACAAGTTATATTTGCATTTTGCCTTTTTAAACAGGGGGGTGCAGCGATTCCTGAGTCATCTCAAATCTCCAGCCAGTACTTTGTTTTTCTGGCCTTAGCCCAAGCATAATCTATTATTTTCAAAGGTTCAGACAGCTCCCAGGAAAACCAGGGATTGTGGAGACCTTTAACTCTAAATTACAAGGTGGTGTAGCAGGCCCCAGCAGTAGCACAGGCCCGGTTATTTGACATTACCGTGAAGCTTTAAAGCACGAAATGCAATCCTCCGAGTGCATGTGTCCCCGCGGTCTCAAGGGAGGCGAGGGCCTTTATCGCCGCTTGCGGCTTAAATTATTATTATAATTATTATTATTATTATTATTACTATTGTTATAATAAAAGGCTATCAACCATTGACTATAGTTTTTTAAGATACATTGCCCAAAAACCACAGGCAACGCCAGAATCAGCATAAACATTAACGTGTGATTATTAAAAAGCAATTAAATTATATGAGCAAAAATGAAAGCTAAATAACTTAAATCATTGGCTGAATTATAGAGCACACAAGTCAGTTTCCCACGTTACTTATTTGGCTAATTAGCATAATTGATATCACATGCTCGTGGCATTTTTGTGACAAACCTTATGTCGATGTGTCTGTAGGTGAATAATTAATGGAGTTTAATTCCAGTTCATTTGTGAATAGCTACATTAGTGTTTAAAACTCTATAAAGTTAACAAATTCATTTTCAGGTTTTAGTATTTATAGTATGTTTCATGTACATATAAATATATTTGAATAACAAATATATTAAAATTAAAAAAACTATAACAGCAGAAACTAAAATCTTTAAAGCCCAAACTTTCAGAAACAAAGCAAAAACGTTCGAGAGTTTTGACCCTGAGCCAGAGCTTGAGTCTGTCCAGAGAGGTGTGTTTAGGGTTAAGTCTAAGGTCACATGGTGATTTCAGAAGTGCTGTCCCGGTGTTTGACTTTCTCTCTGTCTCTGTGGCCCGCTCCGTTACATGAGTGAAGAGAGAACACTTAAATGAACAGTAGATTTGTCCGGACAGTAAAACATGTCTGCTGCTGGCCCGAGGGACAAGTGCTTAAAAATGCTTCATGTGGAGCCTGAACAGAGAAATCAAGTGATTTTTGTGATGATTGTAGAGTTAGAAGTGTTGTCATCAGAGATAAACAGAGAGCAGCTTTAACTGGTGTTAGACACAGATCTTTACTTTGAACATTAGTCATGAGTGTTGTGTTTGTGTGTCTCAGATTTCTGTGAACTCACTCTGGATCCAAACACAGCTCACAGAAACCTCAGCCTGACTGAAGACAACCGGAAAGCGATGTATTTGAGCAAGGACCAGTCGTATCCTGATCATCAGGACAGATTTGACAGTTGTCTCCAGGTCCTCTGCTCCTCTGGTCTGACTGGACGCTGTTACTGGGAGGTGCACTGGACCGAGATGACAGGGGAGGTTAATATAGCAGTGAGTTACAGAGGAATCAGACGAAAAGGAGACGGAGAAGACTGTGGGTTTGGATTCAACGATCACTCCTGGAGTCTGAGGATCTATGGAGGACACTACTATTATTTACACAACAAGAAACAAACAGCATTAACACCTGTCCACAGTGTAAAACAACAAAAACTTAACCCCCCCTTCTCAATGTTCTCTGGTCGAGTGGCTGTGTGGCTCGACTCTGAGGCTGGGTCTCTGTCCTTTTATGAGGTCCGTTCTGACAAACTGTTCCACCTCTACACCTTCAACACCACATTCACCGAGCCTCTGTTTCCTGGGTTTGGGTTTGGGTTTAGGCCGAAGGGTTTCACTGTAGTGTCTCTGGTGAAAATGAAGACAGAGGGGACATAGCGCCCCCTGGTGGACAGTCTTATATTGTGTAATAATCCCTATATAAATGGTTGTGTGGCTGTTGGAGCAGTGAGAGGTCAACAGTAAAAACAGATTGACTCCTAGTGTCCTACAAACTAGTGCTTCTACACAATCTAAACTTGTGTTCCTACATGTTTCTGCTGCCGTCACATTAGATCCCTTTGCTCTGGCTTTAACTCAGCTGCTTTGTGTCTTTATTGTGTCGTGTTGTTCCTGCTGCTCTCACAAAGACACCTCCAAATGAGCTGAAGTTTACACAAAAGACCGGCTCTGATCACATGATGCTTCTCAAATAAAATGTGCTCAACAATAAAGAAACTTTGAAAAGACATGAGTTTGGACAGAGTGGTGTTTACAGTGTGTCCACAGGGTTTTGTCCTTTTCATCGTCTGCCATAACCTTCTCTCACCTTTAGTCACAGTGGGGCTTTATTTGGTGCAGGTTTCTCCAGCGTTTGTGCTCCAGGCTGCACCAGGTGACCCCCCCCCGAGGCCCTCCGTGACCCAGGCCGTACACAGCATCCAGGTCCCTGAGCTCCAGACCTCAGTCTTTGTGTCCATTGTGTTAATTAGGGACATTTTCTTTGGAGCTGTGCCTGAAAGAAGAGTAGAACTTACATGACTTTTGCATCTCGTGCTCGAGGAAATCCATTTAAAGAGTCTTTTTACACAAACACACTGGACTTTTTTAACACTTATTTATTTGATTTTTACAAAATCAAACATAAAAGCAGCAAAAGTCAAGTCCAGGCACAAGGACAGAAACTGAGTAAGACTTCCACAGGTTCAGAAAATACAATGTGTCTCTTTTTAAGAAGTTCATTTAGAAGGTTTCAGACTCTATAGAAAATATTAACTTTTAAAACAGCCCTGAGACGTTCCATAGGGAAAAGCTTAAATGTTTAAAATGTTGTAGTGAGTTATAGGAGCCACCAGAGGGCAGCACTGGACCGATACTGGGAACATGCTGAAGGCAAACAGGGCTCTGCACAGGATTTATAAAAGTCTGAAAAACAACATTTAAACAAATAAATAAATGATGAGGCATTATAAACCTAAAAAATAAAAAAAATTTAATTGTCCTAAATCTATGACACCTTGTCTGAAGAAAAAAGTATCTCTGATGGAAAAGCAAAGCAGACGACCACAGAAGAAGACCAGAGACTACTTTTCACCGAAACACACTGTCTGTGTCAAACCCATCTAAAACCTGTTCAAATCCATATAAAACCTACCTAAAACCAACTCAAAACTGGGTATCTTGGGTATATACTGTCAAGACAATATCGATTAAAAAAAATTAACTAATTAATTGCACATTTTCTGTAATAAATTGCAATTAATTGTGTTTTCCCCCAAGCTTGTTATCATCAATATTTAAATGTAGAATCACCTAATTAAATTAAACAACTAGGGCTGGGCAACAATTAAAATGTTTAATCGCGATTAATCGCACAATGTTCTGTGATTAATCGCGATTAATCGCATTATACACAAAATTTAATAAAGAATTCAAAATTAGTGTACTGCATACATTTTAAAAGAACTGCTATATGAACAAAAGTGCAATAACATTTGGTTTGCACTTTAAACAACACTTTAAACAAATAATGTGCTTTTACAGCAGTTAAAACATTTCTTGTAAATCTGAACTTAAACATTAATGTAATCAAATTAAATATTAAAACCAAAAATATTTGCCACTGACAGGGCATTAATATTTTGTTTAGTTTGTTATAGAAAAACAAGTTATGTCCAGAGCTTCAATCATAACATTATAACAATATAAACAATATAAATGTCTCTCTTGTGTTTTCATTACAGTCAGAGCATGTGAATGCAGTTCCCGCGCGTTTCACACACCCTCTCCCTTTCACTTGCCAAACTCTAGGGTGTATGGGTAATGTAGTCTCTGCTCTTGGTGGGACGAATTAGGAAGCGTGCATTGTGAAGGGCGCTCTGGAAAGCGGCAGAGCAGGCAAAGGATTAAAACCTCTATTAAAACAGATGTCGAAATGAGCGTACCAGTACGCTAAAAGCACGTTCTGGGCGCACGGAGAAGTGGCGGTACTGAGTACAGGTGTGTACCGGCCCACTTAAAGCACTGGATGAGGGCGGCTCATACGTGCAGTCATTCGTTGCGATCCTAAGAATGTTCTTCAGACCGACATCTTTCACTATACTAATCGGCCGACGTTAACGCGCCATAAAATAATTGTCGGCGTTAATTCATTAATGCGTTAACGCGATAAAAACGCGTTAACTTGCCCAGCCCTAATAAATATATATATATATAAAACTTTGTCTTTCACCTTCCACGTTTGGCCTCATCCTTCGACACACTCGGGTCCTCTCCCAGAGGCCTGGGAGCTTGAGGGTTATGCACAGTTTCTTTGCTGTTCCTGTTTTTCTGGTCCGTCTGTTGTTCCAGGGATCTGCTGTAGCCACTTGTTTGAGGGTCACTGCCCTGAGGGTTACGATGACCACGGGCACCACTGTCGCCTTCACCTTCCAAGCCTTTTCCAGCTCTTCTCTGAGCCCTTGGTATTACCAAAACTGCTTTCCTCTGCTGTTTGTCCATCACCACAATGTCTGGTTGATTTGCCATTACCATTCTGTCAGTCTGAATCTGGAAGTCCCACAGGATCTTGGCTCGGTCATTCTCTACCACCTTTGGAGGTGTTTCCCACTTTGACCTTGGGGTTTCCAGTCCATACTCCGTACAGATGTTCCTGTACACTATGCCAGCCACTTGGTTATGGCGCTCCATGTATGCTTTCCCTGCCAGCATCTTACACCCTGCAGTTAAGTGTTGGATTGTCTCAGGGGCCTGTTTGCACAGCCTACACCTTGGGTCTTGTCTGGTGTGGTAGATCTGGGCCTCTATTGCTCTGGTGCTCAAGGCCTGCTCCTGTGCAGCCATGATGAGTGCCTCTGTGCTGTCCTTCATTCCGGCCCGTTCTAGCCATTGGTAGGATTTCTTGATATCAGCCACTTCAGTTATGTTCCGGTGGTACATCCCATGTAGGGGTTTGTCCTCCCATGATGGTCCCTCCTCCAGCTCCTCTTCCTCTGATCCTCTGACTGAGCACTTAACTTGGGGATCTTGGATGTTTCATCCTGGATACACTCCTGGATACGCTCTTACACTCACTAGTCCACAGCTGCATTCCTTACGGCTAGAGTACAGTCTCAGAGTAAGAAGCTTTTGTGTTTTAACGTCTGTGATCTGTATCTCTTCCTTTGGCCACCTTATTATTCCCGCAGGGTATCTGATCACTGGCAGGGCGTAGCTGTTTATTGCCCGTGCCTTGTTCTTGCCATTGAGCTGACTTCTTAGGACTTGCCTTACTCGTTGGAGGTATTTGGCAGTTGCTGTTTTCCTTGTTACCTCTTCGAGGTTGCCATTTGCCTGTAGTTTTCCAAGGTACTTGTAACCATCCTTAATGTCTGCTATTGTTCCTTCTGGGAGTGAGACCCCTTCTGTGTGGACTACCTTCCCTCTCTTCGTCACCATTCGACTACACTTTTCAAGCCCGAATGACATCCCAATGTCAGAGCTGTAGATCCTGGTGGTGTGGATCAGTGAGTCGATGTCCCGCTCGCTCTTAGCGTATAGCTTGATGTCATCCATGTAGAGGAGGTGACTGATGGTGGCCCCATTCCTGAGTCGGTATCCATAGCCAGTCTTGTTAATTATTTGGCTGAGGGGGTTCAGGCCTATGCAGAACAGCAGTGGGGATAGAGCATCTTCATGGTAAATGCCACATTTGATGGATACTTGTGCAAGTGGCTTGCCATTGGCCTCAAAGGTGGTTTTCCACAGCCTCATCAAGTTTGCAATGAAGTCTCTTAGAGTTCTGTTGATGTTGTATTCAGTGATCAGTTGATGTTGTATTCAAGCATTCAGTGATCCATGTGTGTGGCATTGAGTCATATGCTTTCTTGTAATCAATCCAGGCAGTGCACAGGTTGGTGTGTCGGGTTCTGCAGTCTTGGGTGACTGTTCTGTCAACCAGGAGTTGGTGTTTAGCTCCTCTGGTTTCTTTGCCGATGCCCTTCTGTGCTTTGCTCATGTATTGATCCATGTGCCCACTTATCTTAGCCGCAATGATGCCTGACATCAGCTTCCATGTTGTGGAGAGACAGGTTATTGGCTGATAGTCTCTCAGAGCCACCAGCCACTGTGCATCGCTGTTGTGTGATGCCTTCCTCTTCCATATACTTTTCCAGTATTGTTCAGTTTCCAGCCTTGGTGGGTCTGCTCTGCTGTTATTACCCTGCCATTGAGCGTACACTTTTGCAGGTTGAGTTGTGAACAGCTGGTTTATTCTTCTGGCTTCATTATGAAATAATGTTTTTTTTCTCTAGCTAGTCGTTAGATCTATATCCAGTTTTGTTCGGCCTGAAGTCAGCTCCCGCTGACTAATTATATCATATTCAGAATATCGTCCGCAACCCATTTTGTTATGCCAGCTCCAGAATCTGACAGTTACCGGTGATACAGAATATTGTCTGCAACCTATTTCGTTACGCCAGTTCTATAGTCTGACAGCTACAGACGATTCAGCATGCTACAAATACTCTGATCAGAGGGAGAGAGACAAGAGGCAACAAACTGGTTCCTTGGTTCAGTCAGTTCTCTCTCTCAAAGCTTTATTTTTAGGATAACACAGTTTAAACACAGTGGCAGTGTTACAAACATGGTCTCATGTTAGCTATATGTCAGGAAGTTCTGTAGTTAATGGTGCAGCTACCAATCACAGAATACATTCAGATTGTTATTTTTAACCGTTGCACGCTATACCATAAAGAGAAAGGCACATATGTTTCTTATGCAACAGAGCAGCATGTCTTTTTATGGAACATAGCAATGTACAGTGTTCTAAATGGGTCTAAATACAACCCTTGTTTCATGGAGCCACAGTCAAGTCAAAAGCAAGAAGTGCATTTCAAAACATGTACGTCAGAAGACCTGTTTCAAGATTTAAACTTTTAAACTCAACTAAAAGATTATTATTCCATAATATGATTAAAAAAACATTTTTCTTATTGCACATTATCTCTCGTGTGCATCTTTAGGCGGCTGGCCAAGGCTTGGAGCCTTCGTTTGGCAGTTTCAGGTGCTTCAGGTATGGGCATCCGGTTGTACCTCTTGAGTACTTGTTTTCTCATTGCAACTCTCTTGACCTCTGTGAATTTGCTCACTTCTCTCCGTGCCTCCTTGATTTTTAGCTTTCAGCCCCGTACTGTTTCCCATGGCTCCCATGGTTGCTCTTAGTGAGCTTAGTGGCTGAGGTGTATATCAGCTCATTGGTTTCAGTGATGTTGTGGTAGGGATCGCACTCAATGCCGCATTCACATCTTCTACAGATGTGGTGTCAGGGTTGCCTTGCATTCATTCTCATCTTGTCTTTCAGGTCAGTTGCTACCTCGGTTAGCGTTATTGCACTTGTTGGGGCTTTCGTACCCAATCTCTGGTTGGGGAGCCACCATTGGCTCCCCTCTGACCTCTCGTCCTGGCTCCCCCTTGCCGTAGCACTTGTGTTGTATCTCGTCAATCTCAAGTTGTGATAGCAGCTGACGCTTGTGGATGTTGAAACACTGACCTACGAGTTGCTTAGATGTAAGCCTGGATTGTGGGTTTTAAAGTAACCATTCATCCTACATTCTCTGCATGTAACCCCTCTGACTAGGGTTACTGGAGTAGTAGCATTCCAACAGAGCCTTGTTAATGCATCTTGCCCATCTCCGTTTTGTTCTTGTTCCAGTAGCTCATTTGTCATCACGGTGCTCTGGTTCCCCAGCACCCCAGTGTCCACTCTGTGTTTGTGTAAAAATGGATGGGACCGGAGCCAACACCAAGGTAGATGACCAATGGGCTGGGGGTCCTCATTCTAGAGCAGAAGGAGGAGGATAGAAAAGAAAATGTGCAAAGTTCTACTGCAACAATAGGCAGGTGTAATAATAATATGAATGGTTGTACCTATAGCTACAGCCAGTGTGAGTGTGTACCTACAGCTACAGCCACTGTGAGTGTGTACCTACAGCTACAGCCAGTGTGAGTGTGTACCTAAAGCTACAGCCAGTGTGAGTGTGTACCTTAAGCTACAGCCAGTGTGAGTGTGTAACTACAGCTACAGCCAGTGTGAGTGTGTACCTACAGCTACAGCCAGTGTGTGTGTGTAACTACAGCTACAGCCAGTGTGAGTGTGTACCTACAGCTACAGCCAGTGTGAGTGTGTAACTACAGCTACAGCCAGTGTGAGTGTGTACCTACAGCTATAACCAGTGTAAACGTGTATCTACAGCTACAACCAACCAGTGTAAACGTGTATCTACAGCTACAACCAGTGTAAACGTGTACCTATGATCAATCAGTCTCCATACGTTTGGTGAAATAAGTATGTTTTGAGTTTGCTTTTGAAAACTTCAACAGAGTCAGCTCGCCGCACTTCCACCAGGAGCCCATTCCATAAAAATGGGGCTCTATAAGAAAAGGCTCTGTAGCCAGCAGGCTTCTTCTTTACTCGAGGAAGTTGAAGGAGGCCAGCGTCCTGAGAGCGAAGGGTACGAGCTGGAGTATACCGGGTGATGAGGTCAGATAGGTCAGAGGGCGCGTGTCCACAAAGGATTTTATTTGTTAACAGGAGAACTTTGAAATCTGCTCTGTTACAGACAATGTCAATGTAATGTCCTCATATCACTGCAGCAGGCGGCGCCATTGCGCTCTACGCTGGTAAACCCCACCGAAATATTTAATAGATGCAGAATCCACTTCCGCGTTGGTCACGTGAACGCTCCGTTTGTGGAAGTGGAGAGTCACAACAATAGCAGCTGATATTTCTCTAACTTTGAAACCTTTAAACAAGCCATTTATATTTTTATAAACTCTAAAAACCACAGCTCGTCTCTGATCTTTCCAGAATATTTCCAAAGAGCTCCGAAGTTTCCCGAAGGCTGAGGATGACGGCGGCGGTGTTCTTCGGCTGCACCTTCATCGCGTTCGGCCCCGCCATCGCGCTGTTCGTGTTCACCATCTCCCGAGAGCCGCTCCGGGTCATCTTCCTGATCGCAGGGTGGGTCCAGCTGAGAATCAAACTGTGTGAAGGACTTTACACGCCTTTATTAACTTAAATAAACGTGAATGTAGTCGTTTAGATGTAGAACAGAGCTAACGCGGCTACACCTCAGTTAGCTTTGAATATATTCTCTTTTAGAGACTTCAAACTGTCAAAGTCCTGGCTTTGACCTGGTTTTACTCAATGTTCTGTTCTTGTTTTAGACCTGGTTTAAATCTGGTTTTAGCCTCGTCACGTTTGTACCTTGCTTTGTTCACGGTTTTGTCCTGTTCATAGTTTTATTCAGGATTTAGACCTGGTCCTGTTCAAAGTTTAATCCTAGTTTAGTCCTGGTTTAAATCTGGTTTAACCCGAGATTTGTTCAGGTATATACATAGTTTTTGTGCGGTTTTAGGCGGAATTTACACTAGTTTTATTCACGTTTAGTCCTGTTTTTTCTTTTATTTAGTCTTGATTTTGACCTGCTTTTGTCCTGGTTTACTTTGGTCCAGGTTTCATTCTGGATTTATATTTGAAATATACAAATCTCTCTTAAATTGAACACATCCATAATTATTAGCATGTTTATTATAAACTATAACTTTAAAGTCCGTACAGAGTTTTTCCAAAAAGTTTATCAGGGAAACTGCGACAAACCGTTTTCTGAATGTTTTCAAATGTGTGTTAATGTTTAGAAAAAATGGAAAATGTTACCTGCAAATAGGCTACTGTAGGACTAAAGAAACATTCTGAAAGAATTATTAATCTCCTGTGTTTATCCGTGTCTGTTTTCTCTCTGTACAAACTAAATTCCATTCATCCACTGCTTACGAAGAGCTTATTATACTCTGTCCCTGGGTCTCAGGCCTAGATTCTTTTGGTCAATAAAGTTAATTTGTGTTATTGCTTTCTTTATTCCCTTCTTTTATGAATATACTCAATGTATTTCCTGTTTTATTTTAGCTTGTTTTATTCACTTTTTAAATATGTGATTGAACTAAAACCTGTTGAAATTGACCTGAAGCCTGTTTTGTCCTGTCCCAGAGCGTTCTTCTGGCTGGTGTCCCTGCTGCTGGCGTCTCTGGTCTGGTTCATCTCGGTGCAGATCAGTGATAAAAACAGCGCGGCGCAGCAGAAAGGCCTGCTGATCTTTGGAGTGGTGCTGTCGGTTCTGCTGCAGGAGACCTTCAGGTTCGCCTACTACAAACTGCTCAAGTAAGAACACGCCTCTTTCTTCCACATGAATGTCCTGTTGTTGGGGATAATATAATGTGGTTCCACAATATTTTGGAAATGACATTAAACATTGAAACCAAAAACCAGATTCTGTGGCCCCTGGTCCTGTCTCCTGTTCAGGGCCTTTCTGTGTCTCCCTTTACAGTTGAACAGGAGAAATACAATAATCCGACTGGAGCAGGGCCTAAAGAGACATGTTATTATTAATATAGAGTTAATACAGACATGTTTTAATCACTGTAACTCCAGAAAACAGCTTCTGCAGCAGGAGAGACAGAGAAATAGAACCATTTCCATCTTTTTGTTCTTCTTCTGTCTTCCATTCTCTGTCACTTCAAGTTTCATCTTTCTGAACTATCTCCAAACTCTGTTTGACAAACGAACCGGACGTTGGTTCAGTTTGGTTCTGGACCGAGACTAAAGAGCAGCTGTTTGGTCTGAACCAGGTCCTGGAGCTTTCACCTGAACCTTGGATCAGACCAAAGAGAAAGTCCTAAAGTCTGGACCAGTGCAGCTGTGAACCAACCTCGTTCACAGCGTCACTTTCTGATCACATTCCACAGCTGCTTGAAACTTTACCTGAGCAGCACTTAGTGACACTGGCTCTTGTTGTTCTGTCTGGAGCAGGTGTCATGTTCAGACCTACATCATGTCCTTCTGATCAGAACGACCCAGTTAGAGCTCAGGCCTTTTGTTTGGTGTCGGCTCGTGTTTCTGTGCCTCTCCTTCAGTCACACCTGCAGCAGACGAAGTGTGTGCAGCACTAATAAGGATCTGTCCTCAAACCTGATTTAATAAACAACTACAGAGGGTGTGTTCACTGCTTTAGTTCAAACTGAAACGGTACATTTAGTTTTGAAACTGACAGCGTTTACAGCTGCGGTTTTAAAATGCAAAACACAAAACGTGGCTTTTTTTTTAAGAAACACACTGACGTTTACTCTGATCATTTTATTTACTTGGACAACATTTTACACAGTTCTTCAGAACATCCAGAGAAGGCATTAAGTGTGTTTTCTTCTTTATTTGGGGAACTTAAAGAAACAACGCTCTTTGTGTCCCCACCTGTGTCTTCTCTGAGAATCTGTTGCCATATTATTTATTTCCGGGGTTTGATCGTGGCTCAACACACACTGCTCCACGTGACCTCTGACCTTGAGCAGACGGCGGTGTTCACATGTGGCTTCTTCTTCTTTTGAGGATACAGCTTTAACTCTCGTTTGTGGACGACACATGACTCATATCTTTGATGATATTGTGTTCTTTAGACGATTCCTGAAGTCTTCCACAGTTTTAACCTCAGGTTGTTTTTACAAACTGTTGAACCTCTTTCCATCTTTTCTTCACATTTTCTAAAATGCTCTCTTTGCTGTCATCAAATAAAAAAAGAGGCAATTATTTTTTATCAAATGGCAAAATATGTCAGTTTAGAACCTGATTTGATGATTTCAGAATTCAGTCTTTTTTTTTGGAAACGGTGTCGATGACTTCACTGTTGTGTGTGTTTTTTTTTAGAAAAGCCAATGAGGGTCTTCTGGCTCTGAGTCAAGAGGAGACCATGCCCATCTCCATCAGACAGCTGGCCTACGGTAACTCTTCTGTCTCACACACCTGTACACACCTGCACACACCTGACTTTATCATGTATTCATGTTCCTGTGCTTCTCTCAGTGTCAGGGCTGGGCTTCGGCTTCATGAGCGGGGCCTTCTCTGTCGTCAACATTCTGGCCGACTCTGTGGGACCTGGGACTGTGGGGATCCACGGAGACTCACAGCACTACTTCCTCTCCTCAGGTACCACTTCCTCTCCTCAGGTACTACTTCCTCTCCTCAGGTACTACTTCCTCTCCTCAGGTACCACTTCCTCTCCTCAGGTACCACTTCCTCTCCTCAGGTACTACTTCCTCTCCTCAGGTACTACTTCCTCTCCTCAGGTACTACTTCCTCTCCTCAGGTACCACTTCCTCTCCTCAGGTACCACTTCCTCTCCTCAGGTACTACTTCCTCTCCTGACCTTGACCCTGTCCTCTGGAACAACAGGAGATTTAGTCCTGAACACATTCATTTTCAGAAAGGACTAAACTTTAGTTTAAATTAGAGAACGGAGATGGAGAACAGACAGATGTATGAACTACTTAAATATCTGTGTGTCTGCAGTTCTTATTGAAACCTGTGTGTGTTTCCTCAGCGTTCATGACGATGGCCATCATCCTGCTACACATGTTCTGGGGCGTGGTCTTCTTCGGCGCCTGTGAGAAGCAGAGATGGTGGGCTGTGGCTGCGGTGGTGGTCAGTCACCTCATCGTGTCCTGTTTGGTGAGAACCACAATGCTGCTAAACCCCCCGGACCTGCCCCTGGTCCTGCCCCTGTCCTGCCCCGGTCCTGCTCCCGGTCCTGCCCGGTCCTGCCCGGTCCTGCCCCAGTCCTGCCCCGGTCCTGCCCCGGTCCTGCCTCTGGTCCTGCCCCGGACCTGCCCAGGTCCTGCCCTGCCCCGGTCCTGCCCCGGTCCTGCCTCTGGTCCTGCCCCCGGTCCTGCCCGGACCTGCCTCTGGTCCTGCCCCGGTCCTGCCCGGTCCTGCCCCGGTCCTGCCTCTGGTCCTGCCCCGGACCTGCCCCCGGACCTGCCCGGTCCTGCCCGGTCCTGCCTCTGGTCCTGCCCCGGTCCTGCCCCTGGTCCTGCCCCTGGTCCTGCCTCTGGTCCTGCCCGGTCCTGCCCCGGACCTGCCCCGGTCCTGCCTCTGGTCCTGCCTCGGTCCTGCCCGGACCTGCCCCGGTCCTGCCCCTGCCCCCGGTCCTGCCCCCGGTCCTGCCTCTGGTCCTGCCCCCGGTCCTGCCCCGGACCTGCCTCTGGTCCTGCCCCGGTCCTGCCCCGGTCCTGCCTCTGGTCCTGCCTCTGGTCCTGCCCTGGTCCTGCCCGGACCTGCCCCGGACCTGCCCCCGGTCCTGCCCCCGGTCCTGCCTCTGGTCCTGCCCCCGGTCCTGCCCCCGGTCCTGCCTCTGGTCCTGCCTCTGGTCCTGCCCCGGACCTGCCCCAGTCCTGTCCCGGACCTGCCCCTGGTCCTGCCTCTGGTCCTGCCCCGGACCTGCCCCTGGTCCTGCCCCTGGTCCTGCCTCTGGTCCTGCCCCTGGTCCTGCCCCTGGTCCTGCCCCTGGTCCTGCCCCGGTCCTGCTCCGTTTGCAGATTAATAACTGCTTTATAAACCTGTTCAAATCCATCTAAAACTTGTTAAAACTCCAAACCTTTTGATGCGTACTAAAGATACATTTACAGAAGTATAGGAGCAGTTTGTGAGAAAAGCCCCACACAATCAACAAAAGTATGTTTGGAAATCCTGATGCTCTCATGTTGTTCATGATTTAATGTGGATATTCAGTTATTCCTGGTATGTAGAGAATGATTTCTGATTGTGTCCTGTTTGTTCTCCAGACCTTCCAGAACCCGCAGTACGTGGCCAGCCTGGTGCCCA
The DNA here is from genome assembly GCA_024416835.2 of Perccottus glenii. Classification (NCBI taxonomy): domain Eukaryota; kingdom Metazoa; phylum Chordata; class Actinopteri; order Gobiiformes; family Odontobutidae; genus Perccottus; species Perccottus glenii. Next base: position 992,076 of record CM044548.2, on the reverse strand, counting down.
CCTACGTGATGCTGTTCCTGATGGGCGCCTGGGCCTTTTACTGCGCCGGGGGCTCTCTACGGAACCTCAAACTGTGCCTCACCTGCACCGACAAAGACTTCCTGCTGGCCAACCACCGAGCCCGATAAGACCGGGGCTGTTCACGAGCAAACGTACTCCAACACTGAACAAAACAACACATCTGACAAACTACAGCCGTGGAGCCACTGGGACTCTGTAATGAAAGGATATGAGAGAGATCACATGGTTCCACACGACACAGAGCTTTGTGATGCCCAGTCCAAACCCAGACACTAATCTACGAGACATCTGTGGAAAAGAAAAGAGGGCCTTAAATTGGGGAAAAAATCGTACTTTGTGCATTTATTTATTCGTGTAATGAGAAAGTCTGACAAATGCTTTTAGTTTATGCTCGGTCTGACTTTCTACACATTCAGCTGAAAAAATATCTCTGAACAGAAACGAGCTGGTGATGATAAACTGTTCCATCTTTTTGCTAAAAAAACTGGGAATAGGTTTTTATATTTCTGTGTTTTACTGTAAATGTCCCTCAGACACAACTTTGCTTTAGTTTTGATTATTTCTTCTTTGAACAAAAATGAATCTAAATGTAATTACTTCATGAGTATGTTGTAAATATGTCACGTGATTTCAGTTTGTTTCTGCTTAAAATAAAAGTTCAGTCTGAACTCATTTACAACCGACAAGTCCTGCTTTAGTCCTGCTTTAGTCCTGCTTTAGACCTGCTTTAGTCCTGGTTAAGTCCAGCTTTAGACCAGGTTTAGACCTGCTTTAGTCCTGGTTTAGACCTGGTTTAGTCCTGGTTTAGACCTGCTTTAGACCTGCTTTAGACCTGCTTTAATCCTGGTTTAGAATAGGTTTAGACCTGGTTTAGACCTGGTTTAGTCCTGCTTTAGTCCTGGTTTAGACCTGGTTTAGTCCTGGGTTAGTCCTGGTTTAGACCTGGTTTAGGCCTGGTTTAGTCCTGGTTTAGACCTGGTTTAGTCCTGGGTTAGACCTGGTTTAGTCCTGGTTTAGACCTGGGTTAGACCTGGTTTAGTCCTGGTTTAGACCAGGTTTAGACCTGGTTTAGTCCTGGTTTAGTCCTGGTTTAGTCCTGGTTTTTACCTGGTTTAGTCCTGGTTTAGACCTGGTTTAGACCTGGTTTAGTCCTGGTTTAGTCCTGGTTTAAACCTGGTTTAGACCTGGTTTAGTCCTGGTTTAGACCTGGTTTAGTCCTGGTTTAGTCCTGGTTTAGTCCTGGTTTAGACCTGGTTTAGTCCTGGTTTAGACCTGGTTTAGTCCTGGTTTAAACCTGGTTTAGTCCTGGTTTAGTCCTGATTTAGTCCTGGTTTAGACCTGGTTTAGTCCTGGTTTAGTCCTGGGTTAGACCTGGTTTAGTCCTGGTTTAGACCTGGGTTAGACCTGGTTTAGTCCTGGTTTAGACCAGGTTTAGACCTGGTTTAGTCCTGGGTTAGACCTGGTTTAGTCCTGGTTTAGACCTGGGTTAGACCTGGTTTAGTCCTGGTTTAGACCAGGTTTAGACCTGGTTTAGTCCTGGTTTAAACCTGGTTTACACCTGGTTTAGTCCGGGTTTAGACCTGGGTTAGACCTGGTTTAGTCCTGGTTTAGACCTGGGTTAGACCTGGTTTAGTCCTGGTTTAGTCCTGGGTTAGACCTGGTTTAGTCCTGGTTTAGACCTGGTTTAGTCCTGGTTTAGTCCTGGTTTAGTCCTGGTTTAGACCTGGTTTAGTCCTGGTTTTTACCTGGTTTAGACCTGGTTTAGTCCTGGTTTAAACCTGGTTTAGACCTGGTTTAGTCCTGGTTTAGACCTGGTTTAGTCCTGGTTTAGACCTGGTTTAGTCCTGGTTTAGTCCTGGTTTAGTCCTGGTTTAGACCTGGTTTAGTCCTGGTTTAGACCTGGTTTAGTCCTGGTTTAAACCTGGTTTAGACCTGGTTTAGTCCTGGTTTAGACCTGGTTTAGTCCTGGTTTAGTCCTGGGTTAGACCTGGTTTAGTCCTGGTTTAGACCTGGTTTAGACCTGGTTTAGTCCTGGTTTAAACCTGGTTTAGACCTGGTTTAGTCCTGGTTTAGACCTGGTTTAGTCCTGGTTTAGACCTGGTTTAGTCCTGGTTTAGTCCTGGTTTAGTCCTGGTTTAGACCTGGTTTAGTCCTGGTTTAGACCTGGTTTAGTCCTGGTTTAGACCTGGTTTAGACCTGGTTTAGTCCTGGTTTAGACCTGGTTTAGTCCTGGTTTAGTCCTGGGTTAGACCTGGTTTAGTCCTGGTTTAGACCTGGGTTAGACCTGGTTTAGTCCTGGTTTAGACCAGGTTTAGACCTGGTTTAGTCCTGGTTTAGACCTGGTTTAGTCCTGGTTTAGACCTGGTTTAGTCCTGGTTTAGTCCTGGTTTAGACCTGGTTTAGTCCTGGTTTAGTCCTGGTTTAGACCTGGTTTAGACCTGGTTTAGTCCTGGTTTAGACCTGGTTTAGACCTGGTTTAGACCTGGTTTAGTCCTGGTTTAGACCTGGTTTAGTCCTGGTTTAGACCTGGTTTAGACCTGGTTTAGTCCTGGTTTAGTCCTGGTTTAGACCTGGTTTTTACCTGGTTTAGTCCTGGTTTAGACCTGGTTTAGACCTGGTTTAGACCTGGTTTAGTCCTGGTTTAGACCTGGTTTAGTCCTGGTTTAGACCTGGTTTAGACCTGGTTTAGTCCTGGTTTAGTCCTGGTTTAAACCTGGTTTAGACCTGGTTTAGACCTGGTTTAGACCTGGTTTAGACCTGGTTTAGTCCTGGTTTAGACCTGCTTTAGTCCTGGTTTAGACCTGGTTTAGACCTGCTTTAGACCTGGTTTAGACCTGGTTTAGTCCTGGTTTAGTCCTGGTTTAAACCTGGTTTAGACCTGGTTTAGTCCTGGTTTAGACCTGGTTTAGTCCTGGTTTAGTCCTGGTTTAGACCTGGTTTAGTCCTGGTTTAGACCTGGTTTAGACCTGCTTTAGTCCTGCTTTAGACCAGGGTTAGTCCTGGTTTAGACCTGGTTTAGACCTGGTTTAGACCTGGTTTAGTCCTGGTTTAGACCTAGTTTAGACCTGGTTTAGTCCTGGTTTAGACCTGGTTTAGACCTGGTGTAGTCCTGGTTTAGTCCTGGTTTAGTCCTGGTTTAGACCTGGTTTAGTCCTGGTTTAGTCCTGGTTTAGACCAGGTTTAGTCCTGGTTTAGTCCTGGTTTAGACCTAGTTTAGACCTGGTGTAGTCCTGGTTTAGTCCTGGTTTAGACCTGGTGTAGTCCTGGTTTAGTCCTGGTTTAGTCCTGGTTTAGACCAGGTTTAGACCCGGTTTAGTCCTGGTTTAGACCTGGTTTAGACCTGGTTTAGTCCTGGTTTAGTCCTGGTTTAAACCTGGTTTAGTCCTGGTTTTGACCTGGTTTAGTCCTGGTTTAGTCCTGGTTTAGACCTGGTTTAGTCCTGGTTTAGTCCTGGTTTAGACCTGGTTTAGACCTGGTTTAGACCAGGTTTAGACCCGGTTTAGTCCTGGTTTAGACCTGGTTTAGACCTGGTTTAGTCCTGGTTTAGTCCTGGTTTAGTCCTGGTTTAGTCCTGGTTTAGACCAGGTTTAGACCCGGTTTAGTCCTGGTTTAGACCTGGTTTAGTCCAGGTTTAGTCCTGGTTTAAACCTGGTTTAGTCCTGGTTTAGACCTGGTTTAGTCCTGGTTTAGACCTGGTTTAGTCCTGGTTTTGACCTGGTTTAGTCCTGGTTTAGTCCTGGTTTAGACCTGGTTTAGTCCTGGTTTAGTCCTGGTTTTGACCTGGTTTAGACCTGGTTTAGTCCTTGTTTAGACCTGGTTTAGTCCTGGTTTAGTCCTGGCTTAGACCTGGTTTAGACCTGGTTTAGACCTGGTTTAGACCTGGTTTAGACCTGGTTTAGTTCTGGTTTAGTCCTGGTTTAGTCCTTGTTTAGACCTGGTTTAGTCCTGGTTTAGACCTGGTTTAGACCTGGTTTAGACCTGGTTTAGTCCTGGTTTAGACCTGGTTTAGACCTGGTTTAGTCCTGGTTTAGACCTTGTTTAGACCTGGTTTAGTCCTGGTTAAGTCCTTGTTTAGACCTGGTTTAGTCCTGGTTTAGTCCTGGTTTAGACCTGGTTTAGTCCTGGTTTAGTCCTGGTTTAGACCAGGTTTAGTCCTGGTTTAGTCCTGCTTTAGACCTGGTTTAGTCCTGGTTTAGTCCTGGTTTTGACCTGGTTTAGTCCTGGTTTAGACCTGGTTTAGACCAGATTTAGACCTGGTTTAGGCCTGGTTTAGTCCTGGTTTAGTCCTGGTTTAGTCCTGGTTTAGTCCTGGTTTAGACCAGGTTTAGTCCTGGTTTAGTCCTGGTTTAGACCTGGTTTAGTCCTGGTTTAGTCCTGGTTTAGACCTGGTTTAGTCCTGGTTTAGACCTGGTTTAGACCTGGTTTAGACCAGATTTAGACCTGGTTTAGACCTGGTTTAGTCCTGGTTTAGTCCTGGTTTAGACCAGGTTTAGACCAGGTTTAGTCCTGGTTTAGTCCTGGTTTAGACCTGGTTTAGACCTGGTTTAGTCCTGGTTTAGTCCTGGTTTAGACCTGGTTAAGACCTGGTTTAGTCCTGGTTTAGTCCTGGTTTAGACCTGGTTAAGACCTGGTTTAGTCCTGGTTTAGTCCTGGTTTAGACCTGGTTTAGTCCTGGTTTAGTCCTGGTTTAGTCCTGGTTTAGTCCTGGTTTAGACCTGGTTTAGACCTGGTTTAGTCCTGGTTTAGACCTGGTTTAGTCCTTGTTTAGACCTGGTTTAGTCCTGGTTTAGTCCTGGTTTAGTCCTGGTTTAGACCTGGTTTAGTCCTGGTTTAGACCTGGTTTAGTCCTTGTTTAGACCTGGTTTAGTCCTGGTTTAGTCCTGGTTTAGTCCTGGTTTAGACCTGGTTTAGTCCTGGTTAGTTTTCTTTTTGTATAATTCCAGGATTTGTTGCAGTTGCTTTTTTCTGTCACTGGAGGGCGCCCTGTTCAAACTCTGGCCGTTGATCAAATGTTGAAGCCTTTATCTTTTATATCTTTTATGTTCTATGGCCTCCACAAACAGCTGCAGGTCACGTGTTTCCTTTGTCCTGACACAAGTGTTAAGTAGATGATGGTTTGATTCCCAGAGAGGTTTGTGCCGGTCCGAAGCCCGGATAAATGGAGAGGGCTGTGTCAGGAAGGGCCTCTATCATGTGTTCTTTTTAAAAATGTTTATCACAAGAATAAGACGTAATATGTTTTTGTTTGAATCAACACATTTCTCTGTTTTGAGCTGCTTTGGCAGAATTAATAGTTTTTGTTTCACATTAAATAATCCAGCCTTTGTCTTAAACCGAACAACACTTGAAAAAAACGAATAAAAAGACAGAATATAAACTGATAAAAGTTTAAATCCAGGTTTTTGTTCTGTTTTTGTAAGACCCCTCCTCCTCCGGGTCCGTGCACGCGCGTTATGCTAATGAGCAGGTGAGTGAGGAGCGGGGCTCTCGGGGCTCGTGCAGCACTCGGACCGTGGCTCGTGAAGGAGCAGAAGCGCGTGGAGCAGCGGCGCGGGACCAAGTGATGACGCTTTGGAGAAAAACCTGTGCACAAAGGGAAAAGTGATGGAGCCGCGAGCGGGGATCACGAGGACGGCACTCGCGCGGGCTCTGCTCCTCGTGCTGGTTTATCAAGGTAATGGAGATTTCGTAAAAGAATGAAAAAACGGAGATAGAATCAGGAACATTCATTTTAAAGGGATGTGCTTTTACAGACCACTTTTATCTCAATATGAACTGTTTCTAAAAAGATCAAATTAAATATTAACATTAACAGGCTCCGAGCTGGAAATAATATTGGAATCATTTTGACCCAAAAAGACCATTTTCTGTTGCATTTATTTGCAGGAGTAAGGCTATTGTAATAAAATGTGATCTAATGTCAGAACAGAGGAGTACTCTCTAATCCCATAACCACACATTAGCCTTTAGCTTTATAGACAGTTATAGGATAAAGCTGGAAGCTTTAGGGTCTCCTCAGAAACAATCGAACACTGAGAGCTGTGTCTTTAATAAGTGTTAGAACTAGTTTACTGGATTATTGTTTGTAAAGAACAGGATTTAAAGAAAGTACTAATCCCTTGGAGGTAAAGAAAACATTAACATTTATAATTATGGAGATGGAAGTTGGAAAGATGGTAATATTCAGTGTGTGTGACCTAAACAGTGCTTTATTATAACATGAAGCAGGCAGTGGTGGGTGTCTCCGTGCAGCAGGTGTCTGTCTGAGTGAGCCCCAGAACAAGGTGCTTTTGTCGGGGGCAGGTGTCTGAGGACCACAGCTGCTGGGACAGGCCTCTGTCAGGTTTAGACAGAGGTTTCATAAGCCCCGCCCCCTGCTCTGTGTTGTTGAAGTGTATTTAAGAAACAAACTGCTCTCATGGTTCATTACAGCAACAACATCTGTAATAATCCATAATAACACATCATGAGATGAAGGAGACAGAGTTAGTCCAGACTTAGACCAGGTCCAGACTTAGACCAGGTCCAGACTCACAGAGGTCAGTGTTTGAAGGAGTCTTGGTTGGTCGTGTGTCGCCTGTTGCTGCGTTGAACTCATAATTAAAGCAGGACTCGTGGTACTTGCATTTAAATGTAGCTTTCTTTGTGTTTGTCTCTTGTTCTGTCGCTCATCATTGGGTCAGAGATAGTTTTAGCTCAGTTCAGTGTGAGTCGAGAGAGAGGATCAAACTCAAACACCCTGAATATCACAATCATCTATGAAATGGAATGAGCGGCAGTAGCTCAGTGGGTAGAGTGGTTGTCTTTGAACCGGAAGGTAGGTGGTTCGAATCCCGCTCTCCCCACAGTTCATACTGTCGTTGTGTCCTTGGGCAAGACACTTAACCCACCTTGCCTCCAGTGACTGTAACACTGGTAATTATATTAGAACAATGTAAGTCGCTTTGGATAAAAGTGTCAGCTAAAAATGAATAAATGTAAATAAAATAAAATACTGATAAATGTGTCCAGATGTGAATAAAGCAGAGCCAAGGTCATGTTTTATTTTGAAGAAACAGTCTTTTGTGGAAATAAACTAAATTAACTGGTGTCTTTTTTTTGTTGTTTTTCAGCCGGTTTGTCCTGGGGCTCAGAGAGAGTCAACCTCCAACAGAACCACAAGTGAGTATTTACCTGAACTCCACTTTTTATTATCCATTCATAAAAGTTATATCTGCAGTAGGTCCTAGTTCTGGTCAGTCCAGGCTTTAGGAGCCTGGGGTCTGGCCCTAGTTCTGGTCAGTCTGGATCTGGTTCTGGTTAGTCTGGTTCTGGTGGGTGTGGGCCTGGTTCTGGTCGGTCTGGATCTGGTTCTGGTTAGTCTGGTTCTGGTGGGTGTGGGCCTGGTTCTGGTCGGTCTGGATCTGGTTCTGGTTAGTCTGGTTCTGGTCAGTCTGGGCCTGGTTCTGGTGGGTCTGGCCTGGTTCTGGTCAGTCTGGGCCTGGTTCTGGTGGGTCTGGCCTGGTTCTTGTCAGTCTGGATCTGGTTCTGGTCGGTCTGGATCAGGTTCTGGTCAGTCTGGTTCTGGTCGGTCTGGATCTGGTTCTGGTCAGTCTGGATCAGGTTCTGGTGGGTCTGGGCCTGGTTCTGGTGGGTCTGGATCTGGTTCTGGTCAGTCTGGTTCTGGTGGGTCTGGCCTGGTTCTGGTCGGTCTGGATCTGGTTCAGTCTGGTTCTGGTGGGTCTGGCCTGGTTCTGGTCGGTCTGGATCTGGTTCTGGTCAGTCTGGTTCTGGTGGGTCTGGCCTGGTTCTGGTCAGTCTGGATCAGGTTCTGGTGGGTCAGGGCCTGGTTCTGGTCGGTCTGGATCAGGTTCTGGTGGGTCAGGGCCTGGTTCTGGTCGGTCTGGATCTGGTTCTGGTCAGTCTGGTTCTGGTCGGTCTGGATCTGGTTCTGGTCAGTCTGGATCAGGTTCTGGTGGGTCTGGGCCTGGTTCTGGTCGGTCTGGATCAGGTTCTGGTGGGTCTGGGCCTGGTTCTGGTCAGTCTGGATCTGGTTCTGGTCATTCTGGTTCTGGTGGGTCTGGATCTAGTTCTGGTCAGTCTGGTTCTGGTCGGTCTGGTTCTGGTCAGTCTGGATCAGGTTCTGGTCAGTCTGGCCTGGTTCTGGTGGGTCTGGATCAGGTTCTGGTGGGTCTTGGCCTGGTTCTGGTGGGTCTAGGTTGTAGGGGCTGGTTTTTTTGTGGCGTGTAAACAAACCTGTGCTTGTTCTCGTTGCAGTGGGAGTCTGGGGACAAAGGCAGAGAAATGGGACACCGCAGCCCTCGGAGACCAGGTAAGACCAGGACCAGGACTGGACCAGGACAGGACCAGGACAGGACTGGACTAGGACAGGACCAGAACCAGGACCAGGACCAGGACAGGTACCAGACCAGGACAGGACCAGGACATGAACAGAAACAGGACAGAACCAGGACCAGGACAGGACCAGGACCAGAACCAGGACCAGGACAGGTACCAGACCAGGACAGGACCAGGACCAGAACCAGGACCAGGATCAGACCAGGATCAGACCAGGACAGGACTAGGACAGGACCAGGACCAGGACCAGGACAGGACCAGAACAGGACCAGAACCAGGACCAGGACCAGGACCAGGACCAGGACAGGTACCAGACCAGGACAGGACCAGGACAGGACCAGGACAGGACCAGGACCAGGACCAGGACCAGGACCAGGACAGGACCAGACCAGGACAGGACCAGGACAGGACCAGGACCAGGACCAGGACAGGACCAGGACCAGGACAGGTACCAGACCAGGACAGGACCAGGACATGAACAGAACCAGGACAGGACCAGGACAGGACCAGGACCAGGACCAGGACCAGGACCAGGACCAGGACAGGACCAGACCAGGACAGGACCAGGACAGGACCAGGACCAGGACCAGGACCAGGACAGGACCAGGACCAGGACAGGACCAGGACCAGGACCAGGACCAGGACAGGACCAGGATCAGAGCAGGATCAGAGCAGGATCAGACCAGGACAGGACCAGGACCAGGACCAGGACAGGACCAGGACAGAACCAGGACCAGGACCAGGACAGGTACCAGACCAGGATCAGACCAGGACAGGACCAGGACATGAACAGAACCAGGACAGGACCAGGACAGGACCAGACCAGGACAGGACCAGGACCAGGACCAGGACCAGGACAGGTACCAGACCAGGACAGGACCAGGACATGAACAGAACCAGGACAGGACCAGGACAGGACCAGACCAGGACAGGACCAGGACAGGACCAGGACAGGATCAGGACCAGGACTGAGAGACAGAAGATGAACATTATGTTGAGGTTTATCCAAACGGAGCCCTGTTGAACTGATGCATAGATGCTCACAGCGCCCCCTACAGGAGCTGACCTCACACAGTTCTTCAACAGCTGCAGGAAACTAGACAAAGATCAGGCGATTTTAATGAATTCAACTTTTTTCAAGTCAATTTAAATTTAAAACCTCAGCTGACCAAAGTGTTCAGGCAGAGCTGATGTTATAAGAATAAAATAAAATTAAAGCCGCAAGCGGCGATAAAGGCCCTCGCCTCCATTGAGACCGCGGGGACACATGCACTCGGAGGATTTCATTTTGTGCTTTAAAGCGTAAACTTCGCGGTAAAAGGATTCTGAGGAGTTTTCTAAGACTCTAGCCGTGGCTCTGGAGGGGCCTCCTCTAAAGGAAGGATCCTGGCAATTGGGAAATGGCATTTATTTCCCAAAGGTTGCCTCTTCACAGACTCATTACGACCACAGCCACAAATGTATCAAAAAACAAATTGATAACTTTTTTTTGCACACGTGTCTAGAAGATACTCACCAAATTTGGAGCTGTTTAGATGAAAAGCCTTTAGACACAAGGGGTGCAATTTAGGTGGTCACGCATTCCACCCAACATAGTAGATTTCCTGTTGAGTTTACGGTATGGCTGTAATAAACTTTTCTGTTTGCCCTGAGGTGTCCTATGGATGTACCAAGTTTTGTATTTCTACATTGGAAAAATTTACTTTCATTTTCCATAGAACCAATGTATTTTGACTTTTCTAGGGTCGCCACTGAGTCATTTTTCATATTTTTTTGGGGCCTTCAAATACATAAATTTTTGCCGGGCTTGAAGTCTGGGACCAATAAAAATTACTTTTAGTTGCACGTTTACTGGGTCAAATTGAGGATCATTTTGCAGAAAAATTATAATAAAAAATATACCGAATTATAATAAAAAAATATAACTCGAGCAAAAAGTCTAGAAAACACTTGTCTCTTTTACATACATGTGTTTAGCTCATTTTGCCCAAGTTTGGTGTCTGTGGAATGAAGCAGCTATTTTCTGTGTTCTTTTAAAAAAGAGGTGTATTTTAAGTCGGTTCACATCTTCAATTTAAAATGGCTGCCTTCCCGTGTGTGATAGGGTGTGGTCCCCATTGGCTTTTTTGTTCATAAGCCCATGGTGGATGTGTGTACCAAGTTTCATTTGCCCACGACAAACTAAAATTTTCACTTCCCATTGACTTTTTCCAAATATTTTGGACGTTGCTATGGCAACACATTTATAGATAGGGGGTGGTTGTCATAGACTTTTCTGTTTGCCCCGAGGTGTCCTATTGATGTACTAAGTTTCATTTTTCTACGTTGGAAAAAAGTTACTTTCACTTTCCATAGGCCCAATGTATTTTGACTTTTCTAGGGGTCGCCACTGAGTCATTTTTCGTTTTTTTTTTTTCGGGGACTTAAAATACATAAATTTTTCGCCGGGCTTGAAGTCTGGGACCAATAAAAATGACTTTTAGTTGTTGGTTTACTGGGTCAAATTGAGAATCATTTTGCAGAAAAATTATAATAAAAATATATACGAATTATAATAAAAAAATATAACTCGAGCAAAAAAGTCTAGAAAAACACTTGTCTATTTTACATACATGTGTTTAGCTCATTTTGCCCAAGTTTGGTGTCTGTGGAATGAAGCAGCTATTTTTGTTGTTTTTAAAAAGAGGTATTCTAAGTCGGACCAAATTTTCAATTCAAAATGGCCGCCTTCCCGTGTGTGATAGGGTGTGGTCCCAAATTGGCTTTTTTGTTCATAAGCCCATGGTGGATATGTGTACCAAGTTTCATTTGCCTACAACAAACTAAAAATTTCACTTCCCATTGACTTTTTCACATTTTGGGGCGTTGCTATGGCAACACATTTATAGATAGGGGTGGTTGTCATTGGCTTTTATGCTCGTCATGACATAAGAGATGTGTGTACCATATTTCATGTCTCTATGACAAACTAAATTCTTGGGTCCCATTATAAGTTTATAGGGGGCGCTGGAGAGCCATTTCTAAAGATAACCCTTTTATTTACATATTTTTTTGTTCAGGTCATGAATGTGCACAAACGCCTTTTTGGTTCCAACTCGATCCGAGAAGGCGTTTGAGAGTTAAGGCGTTTTATTTTCACAAAAATGGCCACCTCGTTACAGGCTTGCCACACCCATACCCGATAAGATATCAACAACAAAGTCACAACTTTGGTTGGCACACGTGTCTAGATGATACTCACCAAATTTGGGGCCATTTAGATTAAAACACAATGATTTGCATCTTTCTGCGCAAAGTGCGATTTTAGTGGCGCGTTTCACCCCACATGGCGGACTTCCTGTTGAGTTTAGGGTGTGACTGTCATTGACTTTTCTGTTTGCCCTGAGGTGTCCTATGAATATACCAAGTTTCATTTTTCTGCGTTGAAAAAAACTTAGGATCATTTGGTCACAATAAAGATTAAAAAAAAAAATAATAATTCCGAGCAAAAACAACAGGCCCTCCCGGTCATCACCGGCTCGGGCCTAATTATTATTTTTTTTTTTGTAAATGTTTGTCTATATAAGCCATGTAAAAAAAACACAATAAAAAGCTAACAAACAAGATAAAATATAAATGCACAATAAAATAATAACGAATAAAATTATTTAATGATTTAAACAGATTGTAAAGAGGTTTCAAATGGTTCAACACTGAAGCTGGATCTTAGTCAAACAATAAAGAAGATAAATGTCAAATGGCCTTGACTTTTAGATTTAGTTTCCTTGTTCTCTGTTTTCCTGCTGCAGAGATATTGTCCACTTCAGATACAGATTCTCTTTTACACACGTCCACAGCAGAGGCTAGTGTGGAATCGACTCTACAGTTTAGCTTTAAAGCCAATAAAAAGAGTTGCTGAAAGTTTATGACTGATGTACAAATGTAAATAACCAGGGTTTAGCTCCAGTCTTCAAGTCAAGACCACAGTGACCAAGACCAGAGAGAATCAAGACTGAGATGAGGCCAAAAGTTATGAATTGATTTTCCTCAGTTTGGGCCTGAACAGAGAGATGAGTGTGACTTCCTGTTTGTGTGAGAGCCGTCCGACAGAGAATAGTGCTGTCCCTGTGTGAATATTCGGTTCACCTCTGTGTGAGTCTATCTGAGCCCTGATCGGAGTCCGAGGCGTGAGAGTCTTTCAGGTAAAGGTCGGTCACAGATGGAAGGCACAGGCCTCGATCTGTCGATGTATTAGATTAGTTTTAGCTGATTCCAGGTTTTATTTTTGGAATGTCTTTTGCTTAGAGCCAGTACAATAATTTATTTGATATATGCCATATTTGCACAGATTATTGATGGTTACAGTCCTGTTGCTGTATGTATATTGTATGTTGTACATATACAGTTCCTTGCGAAAGTATTCGCCCCCCTTGAACTTTGCAACCTTTTGCCACATTTCAGGCTTCAAACATAAAAATATGAAAAATATAAAGCAAAATCTACAATGGAATGGTTCACAAATAAACATATCCAGGTGTTAGAATGGCCAAGTCAAAGTCCAGACCGGAATCCAATCGAGAATCTGTGGAAAGAACTGAAAACTGCTGTTCACAAATGTCAGTCTCTCGATGTGTAAAACTGATAGAGACATACCCCAAGAGACTTACAGCTGTAATCGCAGCAAAAGGTGGCGCTACAAAGTATTAAGTTAAAGGGGCTGAATAATTTTACACGCCCAATTTTTCAGTTTTTTATTTGTTAAAAAAGTTTGAAATATCCAATAAATTTCGTTCCACTTCATGATTGTGTCCCACTTGTTGTTGATTCTTCACAAAAAATTACAGTTTCATATCTTTATGTTTGAAGCCTGAAATGTGGCAAAAGGTCGCAAAGTTCAAGGGGCCGAATACTTTCGCAAGGCACTGTATACGTCTGTACTTTTTGTTGTCGGTCGGTGTACTGTATGTTCTGTTGCTGCTGTGGCACTGTGCCTAGGAGAAACTTCAATTTGGTACAATAAAGTATATTTGATTTGATCTGCTGCAGCGATGCTTACTGTATGTATCGTAACCTGAACACGCAGACGGGAGATTGTACAGTAATATTGTGATATTATATAATACATATATAATATGATTGGCTAAAAGACTTTGATAGACTAGATTAGCTTTTCCAGAAACAGCGGTTCATTTCATTGAGTCTGATTAAACTGGGCCTACCGCTCCAAGTGGGTTAAAGGAAAAAAGCAGGAAGCAGTCGAAAGACACACAAGTCTGGAAATAAGAAACTTTATGAAAAGGTAACATTTGGATTATAATGATGACATTTTGAAGCTGCTTTACCTGAGGATCTGCAGTCGCCCCATGACTTGATCCACATTTGAAAAAGTCTTGAAGAGCCGTACATAATGTGGCCTTAGAAAAGTCTTAACTGTTTTCTTAAATATAACCTTTTTTGATCAATTGTGAACTGGACTCAAACTCATTTAAACTCTGGTCCAGACCACATTTTGTCAGTTGTGGTGGACGGCCCGGTGTGTCCCTGGTTCTTTAAGGAGCCTACTAACTGCTCTCTCCCAGGCGGCGTCCTCCAGCAACGGCTTTTGACCTTTATTTATAGATTATCCACTTAACTTATGGAAAAAAAACTGTGTTTTTGATAAATGCTTGGTGTGGTCTCTCTTTGTTATGGCTCTTGAGTTGTAATTTTGACACAGTCCACATCTTTCTTGTGATTTGGATGAAAACCTGTTTCTTTAAATGCTCCAATAACATGCCTTGTTTCTAGTTTCCTAATCCCATTGACTCCTTTAAACTCTGACTCCTTTAAACTCTGACTTCTTTACACTCTGACTCTTTTACTCTCTGACTCTTTTACACTCTGACTCTTTTACACTCTGACTCTTTTAAACTCTGACTCCTTTACACTCTGACTCCTTTACTCTCTGACTCTTTTACACTCTGACTCTTTTACATTCTGACTCCTTTACACTCTGACTCTTTTACTCTCTTACTCTTTTACACTCTGACTCTTTTACATTCTGACTCCTTTACACTCTGACTCCTTTACACTCTGACTCTGGGACACTCTGACTCTGGGACACTCTGACTCTGGGACACTCTGACTTTTTTACACTCTGACTTATTTACTCTCTGACTCCTTTACACTCTGACTCTTTTAAACTCTGACTCCTTTACACTCTGACTCTTTTACATTCTGACTCTTTTACACTCTGAATTTTTTACACTCTGACTTATTTACACTCTGACTCTTTTACACTCTGACTTTTTTACACTCTGACTCCTTTACACTCTGACTCTTTTACACTCTGACTCTTTTACACTCTGACTTTTTTACACTCTGACTCCTTTACACTCTGACTCTTTTAAACTCTGACTCCTTTAAACTCTGACTCCTTTAAACTCTGAGTCTGGGACACTCTGACTCCTTTACACTCTGACTCTTTTACACTCTGACTCTTTTACTCTCTGACTTATTTACTCTCTGACTCTTTTACACTCTGACTCTGTGACACTCTGACTCTTTTAAACTCTGACTCTTTTAAACTCTGACTCCTTTAAACTCTGACTCTTTTACTCTCTGACTCTTTTACACTCTGATTTTTTTACACTCTGACTTATTTACTCTCTGACTCCTTTACACTCTGACTCTTTTACTCTCTGACTCTTTTACCCTCTGACTCTGGGACACTCTGACTCTTTTACTCTCTGACTCCTTTACACTCTGACTCTGGGACACTCTGACTCCTTTAAACTCTGACTCTGGGACATTCTGACTCCTTTACTCTCTGTCTCTTTTACATTCTGACTCCTTTACACTCTGGCTCTGGGACACTCTGACTCTTTTAAACTCTGACTCTTTTACACTCTGATTTTTTTACACTCTGACTTATTTACTCTCTAACTCTTTTACATTCTGACTCCTTTACACTCTGACTCCTTTAAACTCTGACTCTGGGACACTCTGACTTTTTTACACTCTGACTCTTTTACTCTCTGACTCCTTTACACTCTGACTCTGGGACACTCTGACTCCTTTACACTCTGACTCTGGGACACTCTGACTCCTTTAAACTCTGACTCTGGGACACTCTAACTCCTTTACACTCTGACTCCTTTACACCGTGACTCTGGGACACTCTGCTCTCGATCCTGACTCTGACTGTCTGTTATTGTTGTAGCAGAGATAAAAATATAATCTGTGAGACAAAAGCTGCATGTCCCAGGTTCAGCTAATGTCTCCTCTGAGTTCGACGCTGTTCTAACATCACCACAACCTCCAAAAAGAAAAAGAAACGCATGTCCAACATCTCGAAGGATGGAAACAATGGACTCAGCTATTACTGCAGCACAAAGAGGAGAATATTCCTGCTCAGAAAACAAACATGATGCACAGAAGATGTGTTTATCAAGAGAAAAAGCAAATTAAACCCCTTCAGATCCAACCAAAACCTGCTCAAAACCTGCTCAAACTAAAACCCATTGAAATGCAGCTAAACTCTTCTTGAATATACAGTTTTGATTTGATCACAGTTGAGTTTTCTGTCTGAAGTGTGGCTGCAGAACCGTCGGGTCTGTCCCTCTGCTGGAACAGCGGTGCTGACAGTAAATATTGGGTGTTGAGTGGAGGCTTTCAGACTCACTCAGGTCTTTGAAGCACTGATACCTGAGCCCTGAGAGCCGGACTTTCATCTGTTAGCGCCTAATCTTCAGAGTGGAGCTAACGGGCCGGCGACCAGATTCACACCAGAACCAAAGTTTGGATCTTTTAGGTCATTCGTTCAAGGCTTCACACAGAAACAGCTAAAACCTGTTAAAACCCAACTAAAACCTGTTAAAAACCAACCAAAACCTGTTTAATTCCATCTAAAACCTTTTAAAATCCAAGTAAAACCTGTTCAAATCCAAGTAAAACCTGTTAAAAACCAACCAAAATGTGTTTAAATCCATCTAAAACCTGTTCAAATTCAACTAAAACCATTTTAAAACCAAGTAAAACCTGTTCAAATCCAAGTCAAACCTGTTAAAAACCAATCAAAATGTGTTTAAATCCATCTTAAACATGTTCAAATTGAACTAAAACCATTTAAAACCAAATAAAACCTGTTCAAATCCAACCAAAACCATTATAAAACCATATAAAACCTGCTAAAGTTACAGTGTTGTGTGTTTGTGTTTATCATTGTGCTGTGTGACTCGGGGATAATGTTAGTTCTCGTTGTCTTTAGGTGCCTCAGACGCCAGTGGCTCCTTCACAAACCAACTCATCTATAGCCAACGGGGCCGATACGGCTTCAATGTCAACGACCAACAGAACAACTACAGCCTACGATGTGGCAGCTTTCAACTCAGAGACGACTCTAACCTCCAGCCAATCACAGCCCAGCTCAACAATATCTACCCAATCTCCTTCCAGAACATTCCCAACACAAGCCACGAACACTTTTAGCCAAACGACAATAGAAAACCAACTGAGAGACGTCAAAACATCGTCTTCAGAGGCTTATACTCAACCGAAAAGGCTACAGAAGCAGTCAACGACGTTCAAAACAGCAAATAGTGGAAGTAAATCCCCAAGACAAACATTTACAACGTCTACAGAAACAGCACGGCAGGAGCCAATCAGAAGACAGGTCTATCCATCCCAGTGGCTCTATGATGCACACACGTCAATCTAAACCCACTATAAGTCAGTCTCTGAAGACTAATGAAAGCACAAAACCACCCGGACAAGCAATGGCAACCCAATTAACAGGGACTACAGCGGATTAGCCGTTCACGTCCTTTACGATGGCGGAAAACCATTCTACGAGCTCAGATACAAGTACAATGTCCAAGTCCTCAAGCCCGGCTCCAACTTCAATAATGACGGAAATCCAGTCGAAGCCAACTACAACTTCTTTAAACTTTCATAACCAATCAGAAAGAACTACAAAGTCCAAGTCTGTTCATTCTCCGGCGTCGGAAAACCTTTTACAAGCTCCACAACGTCATTTATTGGTACTCTGAGCTTTGACACATCAACAGTCCAATTGAAAACTAACCTAACGCTGACTACGAGCAAAACGCAGAGCTCGACTACAATGGGTTTGAGTCATTTTAAAGGCAGTATGTTAAAAGAGGAACAATATGAAGAGGGCAAAGTGTCGTCTGGAAATTCTGACAGTCAATCAAAGGAGAGTACAAGTCCAGAGGAGCAATTAAACGGAAGGACAACCCCATCAGTTCAATCGACAACTATGAAAATACCTTCTGACAATGTTAAAGGAATTATGAAGCCTTTAGGGAACCAATCAGAAGGAAGTACAAAGTTCCCAACTCAAACAAAAAACTTTACAAAGTCAGAAAATTCTTCTATGAGTGACAAAAAACAAGAAAATATGAGGGAAATTTTGGAAAATGTGACCAAACCCATGAGCCAATCAGGAGTCAGCACCAAAAATGGCTCTGAGCTGTTGCTAGGCGGAAAAACAACACCAGCAAGTCAGAAAATATTAAAAGAATTAGAGGCATATTCAAATTTGTCAAACCATTTTACAAACAAGACAGGAAATATCATCCAATCAAGAGTTAGAAATGAAAACTCAACCGACCAATCACGACACAGAACAGACAGCCAATCAGAAAACGGCACAATAGGTGTTTTATCAAAGATGATGAGTACAAAGACGTCGAAATTACATCATCATTCCATGAACCAATCAAAAGCGGACCTTCAGAGAGGCTTCACGAACCAATCAGGTGCCTTTGAGGAAGAGGAGGGCGGGGCTAACTCTTCAGTTCTGACCCGACAGTTTAAAGAATCTCTGAGGCTTGGCTCCAGAAGAAACCCACGTAAGTGCTTTAAGTGTAATACCACCAATGGCCACCAGGGGAAACGCTGTTCAGATCAGGTTTTGACCTGGTTTAGACCCTGTTTAGTCTTAGTTTAGTCCTGGTTTAGACCCGGTTTAGTCCTGGTTTAGTCCTTTTTTTTAAAATCTGGATAAGTCCTGTTTTTCTCTGGGTTTGATCAAAATAAATTAAGGTTTTTTTCCTGGTTTTGATGGTTTAATCTTGATTTCGTTGACTCTGTTAAGTCTTAAATGTAGCTCTGGGTTTTATCAGTTTACGTTCATGTGATCTCCTATGAACCACCTTCAGGAGCAGCGTCCATTTTATAATCATCCTATAAAAAGTTATGTTTAAATTTCTATTGAAAGTCAAACAAAGTTTGGGTCTGAACGTGCTGAGTTTGGTCTGTCCTCTGTAAACCTGTGGAGGCTTCACCTGAGCGACAGGTGTGTTACCTGTTGGAGGGGGAGGGGTCTTTCCCCTGTGGTTCATGCCTCACTGACCCCTGACCCCAGAGCCCAGTGTAGATCCAGAGCCGATAGAGCAGATAATCACTGAGCGAACACTAGTCTGGTTTGAGCGACAGCTGTGAGAGGGACCGAGGCTGAACCCGAGTCCTTCAGGAGATCTCTGCAGGTCAGAGACAGAACAGAGCTGCTCTCAAAACACACACACAACTAAATATCTCTAAAAATAACATACATCTGAGAATAACTTAAGGGCTCGCAAATGTACTGTTGAAGGAATATCTGTATCACAAATATGTTTAGTCCTAGTTTAGTCCTGGTTTAGTCCTGGTTTAGTCCTGGTTTAGACCTGGTTTAGTCCTGGTTTAGTTCTGGTTTAGACCTGGTTTAGTCCTCGTTTAGACCTGGTTTAGTCCTGGTTTAGACCTGGTTTAGACCTTGTTTAGACCTGGTTAGACCTGGTTTAGACCTGGTTTAGTCCTGGTTTAGTCCTGGTTTAGACCTGGTTTAGACCTTTAAGAGTTCAGACTGAAATCATGAAGTGAGGAATTTAAAAATGAATAAGACTAAGGAGAACAGCCCTGAGGCGAGAGGTGTGAGGAACAGCTGCCAGGTGCATTCTGGGAAACAGAGGGCACATTCAGCTTTCAAATCACTCACTCAGGTTAGATTTCCAACTCATTCCACAAATAACTTCTAATGGGCCGATGATTAAGAATATTATGACACATAACTGAAATATTTACGTTGTTGAATAATTCATCCAAATCAAATGAGGACTTTTACAGTGCTTAACCACAAAAAGGACAAATACTAAACAAATTACCATCAAAAGTTAACATAAGTAAATATATTTAAGTGTCACCTATGAATTTATTTAGGTCAGCGAAAAAAAAAGTCTGCTTTAAGTAAGAATTATTGAAGGGCACTTAAAAAAAAACATGACATAAATCACCCAAATTGTACTCAATGGGATTTAAAGAAAGACATTAGGTTGTTTCAAAACAGTTTAGGAAACACATAATGTAGTACAATTATTAAATACCTTTAGTACTTATGGAAACTGCCTTTATTTCAGTGAGAGACCCTTGTGTTCATAATGAAGTCCAACTAGTGTGAGTAAAACCACATAAAACCTGTTGAGATCCAACTCAAACCATTTGAAACATTTTCAAGACCAACAAAAGCACAATGAAGCCTGTAATAAAACTGAACTAAAACCCAAAACCTGTTCAAGTCAACTAAAGTCCAACTAGTTCCATTTAAACTCTATTAAATCAAACTAAAATCACTTTACGCCTGTTTTTAGACCATTTTCTTAAACAAAAATGTATAGCACTGGCTTTAGTCCTGGTTGAACCATAGTCTCAGTCCTAGTTTAGTCCTTGTTTCAGGACAAATGTTCCTGGTGTATGCTTCAGAAACACTCAGGAGCCAGTATTATCCTTTAACTTGATCTTTGGACGTTTGACTCATCCTCAAAGAAATGCCTCTGCTCTGTGTCAGAACTCTGACATTTATACGCACCTTTTTATTTAATGACACTGACTTTTTTAACCAGACTAGAGTTAACTGAGAGCCTGGGTTTCACAGAGTCCAGACTGTTGTCCACAGTTGGTCAGTAGAGACTGTGACGACTGCACTGTCACTGATATCAGTTTAGTCTGATTCAGTTTATAATAAGAGTCTTTATCAGCTCAGAGTCTGTCGTCAGTGAATAGTCATGAGCAAAAATGTCACAAGAAACTTCCCAAATGTAGTCATACATACACTTTTTCCATCAGTACTTTTCAGGCCTGTGATTTTTTGATAGTCTGTGATTATTTGTGATTGTCTGTGATTGTCTGTGATTGTCTGTGATTATTTGAGATTATTTGTGATAGTCTGTGATTATTTGTGATTGTCTGTGATTATTTGTGATTGTCTGTGATTGTCTGTGATTGTCTGTGATTGTCTGTGATTATTTGTGATTGTCTGTGATTATTTGAGATTATTTGTGATTGTCTTTGATTGTCTTTGATTGTCTGTGATTGTCTGTGATTGTCTTTGATTGTTTGTGATTGTCTTTGATTGTTTGTGATTGTCTGTGATTATTTGAGATTGTTTGTGATTGTCTGTGATTGTTTGTGATTGTCTGTGATTTTCTGTGATTATTTGTGATTGTCTGTGATTATTTGTGATTGTGATTGTCTGTGATTGTTTGTGATTGTTTGTGATTGTCTTTGATTGTCTTTGATTGTCTGTGATTGTCTTTGATTGTTTGTGATTGTCTTTGATTGTTTGTGATTGTCTTTGATTGTTTGTGATTGTCTTTGATTGTCTGTGATTGTCTTTGATTATCTGTCTGTGATTGTCTGTGATTGTTTGTGATTGTCTGTGATTGTCTTTGATTGTCTGTGATTGTCTTTGATTGTTTGTGATTGTCTTTGATTGTTTGTGATTGTCTTTGATTGTTTATGATTATCTTTGATTATTTGTGATTATCTTTGATTGTCTGTGATTGTCTGATTGATCTGATTTGTGATTATCTGTGATTGTTTGTGATTGTCTGTGATTGTTTGTGATTGTCTGTGATTGTCTTTGATTGTCTGTGATTGTTTGTGATTGTTTGTGATTGTCTTTGATTGTTTGTGATTGTCTTTGATTGTTTGTGATTGTCTTTGATTGTCTGTGATTGTTTGTGATTGTTGTGATTGTTTGTGATTGTCTGTGATTGTCTGTGATTGTTTGTGATTGTCTTTGATTGTTTGTGATTGTCTTTGATTGTTTGTGATTGTCTGTGATTGTCTTTGATTGTCTGTGATTGTTTGTGATTGTTTGTGATTGTCTTTGATTGTTTGTGATTGTCTTTGATTGTCTGTGATTGTCTGTGATTGTCTGTGATTGTTTGTGATTGTCTGTGATTGTCTGAAATTGTTTGTGATTGTCTGTGATTATTTGTGATTGTGATTGTCTGTGATTGTCTTTGATTGTTTGTGATTGTCTTTGATTGTTTGTGATTGTCTTTGATTGTTTTGTGATTGTTTGTGATTGTTTGTGATTGTCTGTGATTGTTTGTGATTGTCTTTGATTGTTTGTGATTGTCTTTGATTGTTTGTGATTGTCTTTGATTGTTTGTGATTGTCTTTGATTGTCTGTGATTGTCTGTGATTGTCTGTGATTGTCTTTGATTGTTTGTGATTGTCTTTGATTGTCTGTGATTGTCTTTGATTGTCTGTGATTGTCGGTGATTGTCTGTGATTGTCTGTGATTGTTTGTGATTGTTGGTGATTTTGGTGATGTTTTGTGATTGTCTGTGATTGTTTGTGATTGTCTGTGATTGTCTGTGATTGTTTGTGATTGTCTTTGATTGTCTGTGATTGTCAGTGATTGTTTGTGATTGTCTGTGATTGTTTGTGATTGTCTTTGATTGTCTGTGATTGTCTGTGATTGTTTGTGATTGTCTGTGATTGTCAGTGATTGTTTGTGATTGTCGGTGATTGTCTGTGATTGTCAGTGATTGTCAGTGATTGTGTGTGATTGTTTGTGATTGTCTGTGATTGTCTGTGATTGTCTGTGATTGTCTGTGATTTTCTGTGATTTTCTGTGATTATTTGTGATTGTCTGTGATTATTTGTGATTGTGATTGTCTGTGATTGTTTGTGATTGTCTTTGATTGTCTGTGATTGTCTGTGATTGTCTTTGATTGTTTGTGATTGTCTTTGATTGTTTGTGATTGTCTTTGATTGTTTGTGATTGTCTTTGATTGTCTGTGATTGTCTGTGATTGTTTGTGATTGTTTGTGATTGTCTGTGATTGTCTGTGATTGTTTGTGATTGTCTTTGAATGTTTGTGATTGTCTTTGATTGTCTGTGATTGTCTTTGATTGTCTGTGATTGTTTGTGATTGTTTGTGATTGTCTTTGATTGTCTGAAATTGTTTGTGATTGTCTGTGATTGTCTGTGATTGTCTGTGATTGTCTGTGATTGTCTGTGATTGTTTGTGATTGTCTTTGATTGTCTTTGATTGTCTGTGATTGTCTGTGATTGTCTGTGATTGTCTTTGATTGTCTGTGATTGTCTTTGATTGTCTGTGATTGTCGGTGATTGTTTGTTATTGTCTGTGATTGTTTGTGATTGTTGGTGATTTTCGGTGATTGTTTGTGATTGTCTGTGATTGTTTGTGATTGTCTTTGATTGTCTGTGATTGTCTTTGATTGTCTGTGATTGTCTTTGATTGTCTGTGATTGTCAGTGATTGTTTGTGATTGTCTTTGATTGTTTGTGATTGTTTGTGATTGTCGGTGATTGTTTGTGATTGTCTGTGATTGTTTGTGATTGTCTGTGATTGTCGGTGGTTGTTTGTGATTGTCTGTAATTGTCTGTGATTGTCTGTGATTGTCGGTGATTGTTTGTGATTGTCTGTGATTGTTGGTGATTTTGTGATTGTTTTTGATTGTCTGTGATTGTTTGTGATTGTCTTTGATTGTCGGTGATTGTCAGTGATTGTTTGTGATTGTCTGTGATTGTTTGTGATTGTCTGTGATTGTTGTGATTGTCTTTGATTATCAGGTGATTGTCTTTGATTGTCTGTGATTGTCTGTGATTGTCTGTGATTGTCTTTGATTGTCTGTGATTGTCTGTGATTGTCTTTGATTGTTTGTGATTGTCTTCGATTGTCTGTGATTGTCTGTGATTGTCTTTGATTGTCTGTGATTGTCTGTGATTGTCTGTGATTGTTTGTGATTGTCTGTGATTATTTGTGATTGTCTATGATTGTCTGTGATTATTTGTGATTGTCTGTGATTGTTTGTGATTGTCTGTGATTATTTGTGATTGTCTTTGATTGTCTTTGATTGTCTGTGATTGTCTTTGATTGTTTGTGATTGTCTGTGATTGTTTGTGATTGTCTTTGATTGTTTGTGATTGTCTTTGATTGTCTGTGATTGTCTTTGATTGTCTGTGATTGTCTGTGATTGTTTGTGATTGTTTGTGATTGTCTGTGATTGTCTTTGATTGTCTGTGATTGTCTTTGATTGTTTGTGATTGTCTTTGATTGTTTGTGATTGTCTTTGATTGTTTGTGATTGTCTTTGATTGTCTGTGATTGTCTTTGATTGTCTGTGATTGTTTGTGATTGTTTGTGATTGTTTGTGATTGTCTGTGATTGTCTTTGATTGTCTGTGATTGTTTGTGATTGTTTGTGATTGTCTTTGATTGTTTGTGATTGTCTTTGATTGTTTGTGATTGTCTTTGATTGTCTGTGATTGTTTGTGATTGTTTGTGATTGTTTGTGATTGTCTGTGATTGTCTGTGATTGTTTGTGATTGTCTTTGATTGTTTGTGATTGTCTTTGATTGTTTGTGATTGTCTGTGATTGTCTTTGATTGTCTGTGATTGTTTGTGATTGTTTGTGATTGTCTTTGATTGTTTGTGATTGTCTTTGATTGTCTGTGATTGTCTGTGATTGTCTGTGATTGTTTGTGATTGTCTGTGATTGTCTGAAATTGTTTGTGATTGTCTGTGATTGTCTGTGATTATTTGTGATTGTGATTGTCTGTGATTGTCTTTGATTGTTTGTGATTGTCTTTGATTGTTTGTGATTGTCTTTGATTGTTTGTGATTGTTTGTGATTGTTTGTGATTGTCTGTGATTGTTTGTGATTGTCTTTGATTGTTTGTGATTGTCTTTGATTGTTTGTGATTGTCTTTGATTGTTTGTGATTGTCTTTGATTGTCTGTGATTGTCTGTGATTGTCTGTGATTGTCTTTGATTGTTTGTGATTGTCTTTGATTGTCTGTGATTGTCTTTGATTGTCTGTGATTGTCGGTGATTGTCTGTGATTGTCTGTGATTGTTTGTGATTGTTGGTGATTTTCGGTGATTGTTTGTGATTGTCTGTGATTGTTTGTGATTGTCAGTGATTGTTTGTGATTGTCGGTGATTGTCTGTGATTGTCAGTGATTGTCAGTGATTGTTTGTGATTGTCGGTGATTGTCTTTGATTGTCTGTGATTGTCAGTGATTGTTTGTGATTGTCTGTGATTGTTTGTGATTGTCTTTGATTGTCTGTGATTGTCTGTGATTGTTTGTGATTGTCTGTGATTGTCAGTGATTGTTTGTGATTGTCGGTGATTGTCTGTGATTGTCAGTGATTGTCAGTGATTGTGTGTGATTGTTTGTGATTGTCTGTGATTGTCTGTGATTGTCTGTGATTTTCTGTGATTTTCTGTGATTATTTGTGATTGTCTGTGATTATTTGTGATTGTGATTGTCTGTGATTGTTTGTGATTGTCTTTGATTGTCTGTGATTGTCTGTGATTGTCTTTGATTGTTTGTGATTGTCTTTGATTGTTTGTGATTGTCTTTGATTGTTTGTGATTGTCTTTGATTGTCTGTGATTGTCTGTGATTGTTTGTGATTGTTTGTGATTGTCTGTGATTGTCTGTGATTGTTTTTGATTGTCTGTGATTGTTTGTGATTGTTTTGTGATTGTCTTTGATTGTCTGAAATTGTTTGTGATTGTCTGTGATTGTCTGTGATTGTCTGTGATTGTCTTTGATTGTCTGTGATTGTCTTTGATTGTCTGTGATTGTCGGTGATTGTTTATTTATTGTCTGTGATTGTTGTGATTGTTGGTGATTTTGGTGATTGTTTGTGATTGTCTGTGATTGTTTGTGATTGTCTTTGATTGTCTGTGATTGTCTTTGATTGTCTGTGATTGTCTTTGATTGTCTGTGATTGTCAGTGATTGTTTGTGATTGTCTTTGATTGTTTGTGATTGTTTGTGATTGTCGGTGATTGTTTGTGATTGTCTGTGATTGTTTGTGATTGTCTGTGATTGTCGGTGGTTGTTTGTGATTGTCTGTAATTGTCTGTGATTGTCTGTGATTGTCGGTGATTGTTTGTGA
Organism: Perccottus glenii; assembly: GCA_024416835.2. Taxonomy (NCBI): domain Eukaryota; kingdom Metazoa; phylum Chordata; class Actinopteri; order Gobiiformes; family Odontobutidae; genus Perccottus; species Perccottus glenii. The sequence continues at coordinate 966,533 of CM044548.2, read as the reverse complement.
TTGTCTGTGATTGTTGGTGATTTTCGGTGATTGTTTGTGATTGTCTGTGATTGTTTGTGATTGTCTTTGATTGTCGGTGATTGTCAGTGATTGTTTGTGATTGTCTTTGATTGTTTGTGATTGTTTGTGATTGTCGGTGATTGTTTGTGATTGTCTGTGATTGTTTGTGATTGTCTGTGATTGTCGGTGGTTGTTTGTGATTGTCTGTAATTGTCTGTGATTGTCTGTGATTGTCGGTGATTGTTTGTGATTGTCTGTGATTGTTGGTGATTTTCGTGATTGTTTGTGATTGTCTGTGATTGTTTGTGATTGTCTTTGATTGTCGGTGATTGTCAGTGATTGTTTGTGATTGTCTGTGATTGTTTGTGATTGTCTGTGATTGTTTGTGATTGTCTTTGATTGTCGGTGATTGTCTTTGATTGTCTGTGATTGTCTGTGATTGTCTGTGATTGTCTTTGATTGTCTGTGATTGTCTGTGATTGTCTTTGATTGTTTGTGATTGTCTTCGATTGTCTGTGATTGTCTGTGATTGTCTTTGATTGTCTGTGATTGTCTGTGATTGTCTGTGATTGTTTGTGATTGTCTGTGATTATTTGTGATTGTCTATGATTGTCTGTGATTATTTGTGATTGTCTGTGATTGTTTGTGATTGTTTGTGATTGTCTGTGATTGTTTGTGATTGTATGTGATTGTTTGTGATTGTCTGTGATTGTCTGTGATTGTTTGTGATTGTCTGTGATTGTCTGTGATTTTCTGTGATTGTCTGTGATTGTCTATGAATGTTTTTGATTGCTTGTGATTGTCTGTGATTGTCTGTGATTGTTTGTGATTGTCTGTGATTATTTGTGATTGTCTATGATTGTCTGTGATTATTTGTGATTGTCTGTGATTTTTTGTGATTGTCTGTGATTGTCTGTGAGTGTATGTGATTGTCTGTGATTGTCTGTGATTGTCTGTGATTGTCAGTGATTGTCTGTGATTGTCTGTGATTGTCTTTGATTGTCTGTGATTGTCTGTGATTGTTTGTGATTGTCTGTGATTTTTTGTGATTGTCTTTGATTGTCTTTGATTGTCTGTGATTGTCTGTGATTGTTTGTGATTGTCTGTGATTGTCAGTGATTGTCTGTGATTGTCTGTGATTGTCGGTGATTGTCGGTGATTGTCTGTGATTGTTTGTGATTGTCTTTGATTGTCTGTGATTGTCTGTGATTGTCTTTGATTGTCTGTGATTGTCGGTGATTGTCTTTGATTGTCTGTGATTGTTTGTGATTGTCTGTGATTGTCTTTGATTGTCTGTGATTGTCTGTGATTGTCTTTGATTGTCGGTGATTGTCGGTGATTGTCTGTGATTGTTTGTGATTGTCTTGTGATTGTCTGTGATTGTCTGTGATTGTCTTTGATTGTCTGTGATTGTCGGTGATTGTCTTTGATTGTCTGTGATTGTCTGTGATTGTCTGTGATTGTCTTTGATTGTCTGTGATTGTCTGTGATTGTCTGTGATTGTTTGTGATTGTTTGTGATTGTCTTTGATTGTCTGTGATTGTCTGTGATTGTCTTTGATTGTCTGTGATTGTCTGTGATTGTCTGTGATTTTTTGTGATTGTCTGTGATTGTCTGTGATTGTCTTTGATTGTTTGTGATTGTCTGTGATTATTTGTGATTGTCTATGATTGTCTGTGATTATTTGTGATTGTCTGTGATTTTTTGTGATTGTCTGTGATTGTCTGTGATTGTCTGTGATTGTCTTTGATTGTTTGTGATTGTCTTTGATTGTTTGTGATTGTCTTTGATTGTTTGTGATTGTCTTTGATTGTCTGTGATTGTCTTTGATTGTCTGTGATTGTCTGTGATTGTTTGTGATTGTTTGCGATTGTCTGTGATTGTCTGTGATTGTTTGTGATTGTTTGTGATTGTCTGTGATTGTCTGTGATTGTTTGTGATTGTCTTTGAATGTTTGTGATTGTCTTTGATTGTCTGTGATTGTCTTTGATTGTCTGTGATTGTTTGTGATTGTTTGTGATTGTCTTTGATTGTCTGAAATTGTTTGTGATTGTCTGTGATTGTCTGTGATTGTTTGTGATTGTCTGTGATTGTTTGTGATTGTCTTTGATTGTCTTGTGATTGTCTGTGATTGTCTGTGATTGTCTGTGATTGTCTTTGATGATTGTCTTTGATTGTCTGTGATTGTCGGTGATTGTTTGTTATTGTCTGTGATTGTTTGTGATTGTCTTTGATTGTCTGTGATTGTCTTTGATTGTCTGTGATTGTCGGTGATTGTTTGTTATTGTCTGTGATTGTTTGTGATTGTTGGTGATTTTCTGTGATTGTTTGTGATTGTTTGTGATTGTCTGTGATTGTCTGTGATTGTTTGTGATTGTCTGTGATTGTTTGTGATTGTCTGTGATTGTCTGTGATTGTCTTGTGATTGTCTGTGATTGTTTGTGATTGTTTGTGATTGTCTTGTGATTGTCTGATTGTTTGTGATTGTCTGTGATTGTCTGTGATTGTCTGTGATTGTCTGTGATTGTCTGTGATTGTCTTTGATTGTCTGTGATTGTCTTGTGATTGTCTGTGATTGTTTGTGATTGTCTGTGATTGTCTGTGATTGTCTGTGATTGTCTGTGATTGTCTGTGATTGTTTGTGATTGTCTTTGATTGTCTGTGATTGTCTTTGATTGTCTGTGATTGTCAGTGATTGTTTGTGATTGTCTTTGATTGTTTGTGATTGTCTGTGATTGTCTTTGATTGTTTGTGATTGTCTGTGATTGTCTGTGATTGTTTGTGATTGTCTGTGATTGTTTGATTGTCTGTGATTGTCTGGTGATTGTTTGTGATTGTCTGTAATTGTCTGTGATTGTCTGTGATTGTCTGTGATTGTCTGTGATTGTCTGTGATTGTCTGTGATTGTCTGTGATTGTTTGTGATTGTCTGTGATTGTTTGTGATTGTCTTTGATTGTCTGGTGATTGTCAGTGATTGTTTGTGATTGTCTGTGATTGTCTGTGATTGTCTGTGATTGTTTGTGATTGTCTGTGATTGTCTTTGATTGTCTTTGATTGTCTGTGATTGTCTGTGATTGTCTGTGATTGTCTGTGATTATTTGTGATTGTCTGTGATTTTTTGTGATTGTCTGTGATTGTCTGTGATTGTATGTGATTGTCTGTGATTGATTGTCTGTGATTGTCTGTGATTGTTTGTGATTGTCTGTGATTGTTTGTGATTGTCTTTGATTGTCTGTGATTATTTGTGATTGTCTGTGATTGTCTGTGAGTGTATGTGATTGTCTGTGATTGTCTGTGATTGTCTGTGATTGTCTATGATTGTCTGTGATTATTTGTGATTGTCTGTGATTTTTTGTGATTGTCTGTGATTGTCTGTGAGTGTATGTGATTGTCTGTGATTGTCTGTGATTGTCTGTGATTGTCTGTGATTGTTTGTGATTGTCTGTGATTGTTTGTGATTGTCTTTGATTGTCGGTGATTGTCTTTGATTGTCTGTGATTGTCTGTGATTGTCTGTGATTGTCTTTGATTGTCTGTGATTGTCTGTGATTGTCTTTGATTGTTTGTGATTGTCTGCGATTGTCTGTGATTGTCTTTGATTGTCTGTGATTGTCTGTGATTGTCTGTGATTGTTTGTGATTGTCTGTGATTATTTGTGATTGTCTATGGTTGTCTGTGATTATTTGTGATTGTCTGTGATTGTTTGTGATTGTTTGTGATTGTCTGTGATTGTTCGTGATTGTATGTGATTGTTTGTGATTGTCTGTGATTTTCTGTGATTGTCTGTGATTGTCTGTGATTGTCTGTGATTGTTTGTGATTGTCTGTGATTGTCTGTGATTGTTTGTGATTGTCTGTGATTATTTGTGATTGTCTATGATTGTCTGTGATTATTTGTGATTGTCTGTGATTTTTTGTGATTGTCTGTGATTGTCTGTGAGTGTATGTGATTGTCTGTGATTGTCTGTGATTGTCTGTGATTGTCTGTGATTGTTTGTGATTGTCTGTGATTGTCTTTGATTGTCTGTGATTGTCTGTGATTGTTTGTGATTGTCTGTGATTGTTTGTGATTGTCTTTGATTGTCTTTGATTGTCTGTGATTGTCTGTGATTGTCAGTGATTGTCTGTGATTGTCAGTGATTGTCTGTGATTGTCTTTGATTGTCTGTGATTGTCTGTGATTGTTTGTGATTGTTTGTGATTGTCTGTGATTGTTTGTGATTGTCTTTGATTGTCTGTGATTGTCTGTGATTGTTTGTGATTGTCTTTGATTGTTTGTGATTGTCTGTGATTGTCTTTGATTGTCTGTGATTGTCTGTGATTGTTTGTGATTGTCTGTGATTGTCTGTGATTGTCAGTGATTGTCAGTGATTGTCTGTGATTGTTTGTGATTGTCTGTGATTGTCTGTGATTGTTTGTGATTGTCTGTGATTGTCTTTGATTGTCTTTGATTGTCAGTGATTGTCTGTGATTGTCTGTGATTGTCGGTGATTGTCGGTGATTGTCGGTGATTGTCTGTGATTGTTTGTGATTGTCTGTGATTGTCTGTGATTGTCTGATTGTCTGTGATTGTCTGTGATTGTCTGTGATTGTCTTTGATTGTCTGTGATTGTCTGTGATTGTCTTTGATTGTCTGTGATTGTCTGTGATTGTCTGTGATTGTCTTTGATTGTTTGTGATTGTCTGTGATTGTCTGTGATTGTTTGTGATCGTCTGTGATTATTTGTGATTGTCTATGATTGTCTGTGATTATTTGTGATTGTCTGTGATTGTTTGTGATTGTCTGTGATTGTCTTTGATTGCTTGTGATTGTTTGTGATTGTTGTGATTGTTTTGTGATTGTCTGTGATTATCTGTGATTGTCTGTGATTGTCTGTGATTGTTTGTGATTGTCTGTGATTGTCTTTGATTGTCTGTGATTGTCTGTGATTGTCTGTGATTGTCTGTGATTGTCGGTGATTGTCTGTGATTGTCTGTGATTGTCTGTGATTGTTTGTGATTGTCTGTGATTGTCTGTGATTGTCTGTGATGGTCTGTGATTGTCTGTGATTGTCGGTGATTGTTTGTGATTGTCTGTGAATGTTTGTTATTGTCTGTGATTGTCGGTGGTTGTTTGTGATTGTCTGTGATTGTCTGTGATTGTCGGTGATTGTCTGTGATTGTTTGTGATTGTCTGTGATTGTCGGTGATTGTTTGTGATTGTCTGTGATTGTCTGTGATTGTCTGTGATTGTGATTGTTTGTGATTGTCTGTGATTGTTTGTGATTGTCTGTGATTGTCTGTAATTGTCTGTGATTGTCTGTGATTGTCGGTGATTGTTTGTGATTGTCTGTAATTGTCTGTGATTGTCTGTGATTGTCGGTGATTGTTTGTGATTGTCTGTGAATGTTTGTGATTGTCTGTGATTGTCTGTGATTGTTTGTGATTGTCTGTGATTGTCTGTGATTTTCTGTGATTGTCTGTGATTTTCTGTGATTGTCTGTGATTGTCTGTGATTGTCTTTGATTGCTCTGTGATTGTCTGTGATTGTCTGTGATTGTTTGTGATTGTCTGTGATTATTTGTGATTGTCTATGATTGTCTGTGATTATTTGTGATTGTCTGTGATTGTTTGTGATTGTCTGTGATTGTCTGTGATTGTCTGTGAGTGTATGTGATTGTTTGTGATTGTCTGTGATTGTCTGTGATTGTCTGTGATTGTTTGTGATTGTCTGTGATTGTCTATGAATGTCTTTGATTGCTTGTGATTGTCTGTGATTGTCTGTGATTGTCTTTGATTGTCTGAGATTGTCTGTGATTGTCGGTGATTGTTTGTGATTGTCTGTGATTGTTTGTGATTGTCTGTGATTGTCGGTGATTGTTTGTGATTGTCTGTGATTGTCTGTGATTGTCCTGTGATTGTCTTTGTGATTGTTTGTGATTGTCTTGTGATTGTTTGTGATTGTCTGTGATTGTCTGTGATTGTCGGTGATTGTTTGTGATTGTCTGTGATTGTTTGTGATTGTCTGTGATTGTCGGTGATTGTTTGTGATTGTCTGTGATTGTTTGTGATTGTCTGTGATTGTCTTTGATTGTCTTTGATTGTCTGTGATTGTCTGTGATTGTCTGTGATTGTCTGTGATTGTCTGTGATTGTCTTTGATTGTCTGTGATTGTCGGTGATTGTTTGTGATTGTCGGTGATTGTTTGTGATTGTCTTTGATTGTCTGAGATTGTCTGTGATTGTCGGTGATTGTTTGTGATTGTCTGTGATTGTTTGTGATTGTATATTCATGTACAGTATATGTATCAGACATATTGATTGTCTTTGACACAATTGTGATTATCTGATTGTCTGTGATTGCCCTGATTGGTCTGTGATTGTCGTGGGATTGTCCTGGTTTTGTGATCTGTTGTCAGGATTGTCTGTGATTGTCTGTGATTGTCTGTGATTATTTGTGATTGATCTGTGATTATTTGTGATTGTCTGTGATTGTCAGTGATTGTCTGTGATTGTCTGTGATTGTCTGTGATTGTCTATGATTGTCTGTGATTATTTGTGATTGTCTGTGATTGTCTGTGATTGTTTGGGATTGTTTGTGATTGTCTGTCTGTTGCCTGAAGGATTATAGGCTAAAACATTTTCAGCTCTAAATTTTTTTATTAGGGCTGAACAATTTTGCAAAATGATTATTTATGCAATTGTTTTTTCTAGTTAATGTATACTGTCTGTTTGCTTTTATCCTTGTATTCTGGTCTCTGCAGCTCGTCAAGCTGCTTTTATTCTTGTGTTGAAATATGTATGTTGTGTTATTTCTGCTCCACAGCCGCTCAGTGCTGTTCCTCTTTCTATTAAACGATATAAAGTAATAAAGTTGTATTGTCTCTGCAGCCGGCCGTGCCGTTTCCGTGTCTGAGCGGAGGCCAGTGCGTTCACTCAGAGTCATGTGACTGCAGTCTGTACCAGGCCACGGGTCACAGGTGTCAGACAGGTGAGTGCTTAAATAAACTCCACACTCAGAGATGCTGCACTGGAATAAATTCCACAGCCGCTCAGTGCTGTTCCTCTTTCTATTAAACGATATAAAGTAATAAAGTTGTATTGTCTCTGCAGTCTGAACGGAGGCCAGTGCGTCACTCAGAGTCATGTGACTGCAGTCTGTACCAGGCCACGGGTCACAGGTGTCAGACAGGTGAGTACTTAAATAAACTCCGCCCACTCAGAGATGCTCTTTGCACTGGCTTTGATTTAGAGACAATTCCCACTGTCTTTTTTCACCAATGGTTAGATAATGTATAATACCTGCATGAGTTTATCATATAATGACATCGTTGGGGCTCCTGGGTGTTTATAACCATGTGACCAATCAGAGTTCGAATCAAGTTTCCACCAGCTTTTCAGAACAGTAATTACATTTACATTTATTCATTTAGTTGACGCTCCATTCAAAGTGACTTACATTAGCTTCCGGTAAGACCAGTGTTACAGCTGGAACACCAGTTAGACCGGGTAAGACCGGGTCTTGACACAGACAGTTATGAACTGGGGGGAGAGCAGGAATACAGACCAGTACCTGGTAAGACCGGTTGAAGGACAACCACTCTACCTTGAGCCACTGCGCCTCTAAAGACCCTGTGTTTTGTGTCTGTGTTTAGACCAGGTACAGACCAGTTAGACCGGTAAGAGAGATGACCTGCAGAAGCTGGGCTCAGTTTAGACTTTGAGACAGCAGTTAGACCGGACTCTAGACTTTTATTTCCAGGACGCTGCACCTACACTTTACTGAGAGACTGTGAGGACCAGGTACACAGTTAGCCCGGTAAGACCGGGTTTAGACCAGGTACAGACCAGTTAGACCGGGTTTAGACCAGGTACAGACCAGTTAGACCGGTAAGACCGGTTTAGACCAGGTACAGACCAGTTAGACCGGGTAAGACCGGGTTTAGACCAGGTACAGACCAGTTAGACCGGTAAGACCTGGGTTTAGACCAGGTACAGACCAGTTAGACCGGGTAAGACCGGGTTTAGACCAGGTACAGACCAGTTAGACCGGGTAAGACTGGGTTTAGACCAGGTACAGACGATTAGACTGGGTTTAGACCAGGGACAGACCAGTTAGACCGGGTAAGACCGGGTTTAGACCAGGTACAGACCAGTTAGACCGGTAAGACCGGGTTTAGACCAGGTACAGACCAGTTAGCGGTAAGACCGGGTTTAGACCAGGTACAAACCAGTTAGACTGTGTTTAGACCAGGTACAATAATAATAATAATAATAATAATAATAATAATAATAATATTTAGAAAGCTGCCAGAGCAGCTCAGTTAATGGCCACACTAAAATCGGTGGAAACCTCTCCTCCTCTGGTCGTTGGACAAACCCTGTAAACTCATCTGTTTGAGCCCAGATTAGAGTCAATTACATTAAACTCCTGACGAGTCCTGGAAAGACCGGACCAACAGAGCAGAACCAGGTCTAAAAGCTGGAGATAAACTCTGTCCTGAAATAAACCCATGAGGCGTTCAAACACAAGTGCTCACAATTGTTCTTTCTCACTTTTATCTGTCACTTTCACAGAACGGTCTGTAGTTTCTAAAATAAAACTGAATAATTAGATAAAAAAATAAAGTCTATAATTGTATGTTGTAGTCTATATTTAATGAAAAACAAATAGAACAGGTTCAGAGCCAGGACCTGTCGCTAAAGGGCCTTTATGGAACCAGTTTGATTTCAGTGTAAGACCAGTTTGTTGAAGGAATATGAAGCTGATGTTTTCTGTCGGTGTCAGATCCACAACGACCGGACTGTGGCTCCTCCCCACGGCTGTCAGCGCCCGTCCAGTGTGTTCCTGAACCGACGGAGAGCTCCGACTGAACGCTTCACAACGTGACCTTCAGAGGGCAGCGGTGAGTCCCAGAACAAGACTCGTCCAGGTACAGACTGTCCTGGAATACTCGTCTGATTCAAATATAGTTCCGTGTCATTATTCCAGGTCGTCTGTCCTGGAATACTCGTCTGATTCAAATATAGTTCCGTGTAAAACACTATTCCAGGTCGTCTGTGCTGGAATACTCGCCTGAATTCAAATATAGTTCCGTGTCATATTCCAGGTCGTCTGTGCTGGAATACTCAGTCTGATTCAAGTACAGTTCCATGTGGTATTCCAGGTCGTCTGTCCTGGAATACTCGTCTGATTCAAGTACAGTTCCATCTGGCATTCCAGGTCGTCTGTCCTGGAATACTCGATCTGATTCAAGTACAGTTCCATGTGGTATTCCAGGTGCGTCTGTCCTGGAATAAACTGAAATAAACCCATGATTCAAACACAGTTCCATGTGGTATTCCACTTTTATCTGTCCTGGAATACTGCTGATTCAAGTACAGTTCCATGTGGTATTCCAGGTCGTCCGTCCTGGAATACTGTTAGATTCAAGTACAGTTCCATGTGGTATTCCAGGTCGTCCGTCCTGGAATACTCGTCTGATTCAAGTACAGTTCCATGTGGTATTCCAGGTCGTCCGTCCTGGAATACTCGTCTGATTCAAGTACAGTTCCATGTGGTATTCCAGGTCGTCCGTCCTGGAATACTCGTCTGATTCAAATATAGTTCCATGTGGTATTCCAGGTCGTCCGTCCTGGAATACTGTCTGATTCAAATATAGTTCCATGTGGTATTCCAGGTCGTCTGTCCTGGAATACTCGTCTGATTCAAGTACAGTTCCATGTGGTATTCCAGGTCGTCTGTCCTGGAATACTCGTCTGATTCAAGTACAGTTCCATGTGGTATTCCAGGTCGTCTGTCCTGGAATACTCGTCTGATTCAAATATAGTTCCATGTCGCATTCCAGGTCGTCTGTCCTGGAATACTCGTCTGATTCAAATATAGTTCCGTGTCGTATTCCAGGTCGTCTGTCCTGGAATACTGATTAATGTCATCAGAAGTAGCTCTGAGACTTTTAGGAGGAGGACAAAGACTGGAGTTTAGTCTTTTCTAATTCTGACAGTTGTATTTTTTGTCCTTGAGTCCTTACACAGATGTTATGATAAAACCACAGATGGGTTTAGTTTAATTAACAGAGTATTACAGAAGTTACATGAGTCCTTATTTGGTCATTATATGTTGTCTTTAGTCTCCAAGGCTAGTATACAGTCTGCTCTGATGCTAACAGCTGCTTTGTGTCCAACATGTCAGGACCACAGTGACCCAGTGTGTTGTTTGTCTCACCTGTGTCCTCAGTCTGGAGCTGCCTCATCACGTGCACGACCTGATGTTGGAGCGGATCGCAGACTACATTCTGGCCACGCAGCACGGCTTCACTTTGGCCTGGGACGGACTCCGAGGCTCCGTTTACATCAAACTGAGTCCGGACTTCGTGGGACGTACCTGTGGTCTTTGTGGGAACTTCAACGCAGACGTACAGGACGACCTACGCACCAGCTACGGTAGGATACACTTCAAGACTCCGAGAACAAAGAATGAGTTGAATTGTTGAAAGAATTGTTGGACTTTTTTTCTGGAAACATGTTTTTTTTTGGCTCTGACTTTGTGAATGAAACCAGCTCCACTGCATTAAACCGGAGCAGGACAGAGACATGAGAGTGAGTAGGATACTGACATTAACAGAGAGTCAGCTTTAATAAAACCACTGTCTCTGAGCTTAGGACATGCCACAACAAACACTTACTGTTTGTACGACACTTTTATACGACACTTTTGGCTCTTTTATAGGATGACTTTGTGAAAATGTGCTGCGTTAACATCGTTTCAGTTTTTTTATTGTTGTTTGGACAGACGTCCGAATGAGCCTCTGTCGGTCACAAATGCCCTGTAGACAGTTGAGTTCTGGCCCAGACCTGATGGATTGTGTTTCCTTCAGGAGTGTTCACGCAGGAAGTGGAGATGTTCGGGAACAGTTGGCAGGAGGCGGAGCCAAACGAGGCTCAGTGTCACATGGTTCCCTCAGGTTTCCCCTCGCCCTGCTCCGGAGTCCAGGACCAGGTTCTACAGGTACATAACCCCACGCTCTAACATCAGGCTGTAATCTTTTATAATGTCACGTACAAAGACCTGATTTATAACAGTAAAGATAATAACACTGACTTTATTAAATCTCTGGTCCTGTGTTTCCTGTTGCATATTATTTATTATTATTTATACTGTTGTAACATTTACTGAAAAAAGAAGGAAGTCCTAATTTTAAGGGAAAACTAAATTCATGAAAGTCTTTCCTCTATGTTTTATTTAAAATATGTGAATAGTTAAAAACAGCTCCTGTTGTGTTTTCTGTTACATTTCATAGAAAGTGTGACCACAGTATTACCTTGTGTTTTTCTGCTGGACTTTGTGTTGTTTCAGTTTCTGTGTTGCATTCACAGTGTTGTTTTGTTCTGTTGTATTATTCTGACAGAAAGTGCTGGAGGTGTGCTCTCTGCTGCTGGAGCCTCCGTTCCAGAGCTGTCACGAGTTCGTCAGTCCTCTGTCCTACATGGCGTCCTGCTCCAACGACCTCTGCCTGTAAGACTCCCACACAGCCATCAGTAAACCTCAGACACACTTTTAAAGACGATTACACAATCTGAGATCAACCTGTGCTTTGTTTTGAGAGTGAGGCTTTTGACCAAGACACTGCTCCCAATGTTTTAATCCAAAACAAGTATCATTTTCTGATCATTTCATGTCAGAACAGGTCACTTTGTAATCTTCAAAACTGTTGGAAATCATCCCAAATGATGGTCTGTAGTCCTGTTTACACTTATCCCTCATAAAGCCATTACAACACGCCTGATGCATCTCTTATTCTCAAAAAGCTCTACAGTAAAAATGTTCCATGTTGTTAGAGTTTTCCATGTGCTGTCAGAGGACTCGACATGAGATTAGCAGAAGTATAATGAGAAGACATGGGTTGAACACAGATGTCTGAGAGGGATGTGTTACTGTCGGTGTGTTTCAGGTCCGGTGCTGCTGAGGACATGCTGTGTGTGGTTCTGAGTGAATACTCTCGAGCCTGTGCCCACGCAGACCACCCTCTGCACGACTGGAGACAGGCCTTCCCTCTCTGTGGTACTAAACTTCTGTTTTTATCTTGTACTTTTACATGACTCTTAGAGCAGCACTGTGAGGTCTGTGGGAAAACGGAGCACAAGTGGAAAAAAGACAAACTTCAAGTGTGAGACAGACGTTTGAGCCTGTTCTAAAATTGTCCCTAAACTCAAATCTTCCTCCTGTCCCACAGTCAGTGTTGTCCCACAGCTCTTTAAGGAAGCCTGTGATGGTTGGCCCTGATGCTGTAAATATAATTAACAGCAGCCTTGCTTCAGGTATTGTCCCTGAGTTTTGCAAACAAGCTGTGGTTGAGCCTTGAATTAAGAAAGCCAGTCTTGACCGTTTAGTTTTCTCATATTACTGACCAATATCAAAACTTCCCTTCTTGTCTGAGACATCTGAAAATGTTAAAGTTGAATAAATATCCTGGTGAAAGGTGAGGCTGTAGTGTGCCCTACAACCCTTTTTACAGCATTTGTCAAACCAGGTACACTTTGTCTTTTAAAGAGTTTATTAAAAATAAATTCAAGCTATTTTATGAAACTGATCCAAAGTTTCACGATTGGGACAAAAACACTTAGTTCCTCTTGAATCCAAAACTTAAATATTGCTTGGGTTCTCCTCACGAGCTGTGAGTCCGGACCTAAAGCACCTGCGTCTGAACTGACTTTCCTCCAGAGGCTGGGCTTGTTTCCACTGTGGGTACGGGTCGGGTCAGTACGGGATGGTCCAGGAGAGCGCCGCAAAAGACGTTACTATTTGAAAAATAAAAACTATTTTAAAACAGACTCTGAACATTACTTTCATAAAGCTTCAGCAGGTTCCTGTCATTTATGGACTCTTTGAGGCACAGACTGTGTTTGATGCAGTGGACACCCATCCATCCATCTTCTATCTTATCTGTGGCCGGGGAGAACTCCAACACGTGGCGGCTGAGCTGTGCTGGGGAGCTTTTTGTCCCTAGCGCCAGATTCTGTTTCCGGAGATTGGGTCGAGGCCCCCGCCTTCAACTGCCGCCCAATCCACTTTGCACCAGCCCCTTACGGTTCCTCCTGCAGGTGGGGGGCCCACGTCACTCCTTTGGGCTGAGCCCGGCCGGGCCCTGTGGGTGAAAGACCCAGCCACCAGGCGCTCGCATACAAGACCCAAATACAAAGCCCCAAAATGACTCAATGGTGTGGAAGTGGAAGAGACTGTTCATATTTTTAAAAGCCTGCCGTTGTTAGTATTCTGTGTTTAGGGTTGGTTCATGTTCACGTCTTGTTGTCGTCGACAGAAAAGAGCTGTGAGTCCGGTCTGGAGTTCAGAGAGTGCATCAGCTGCTGTCCTCAAACCTGTTCTCAGGAAAAACCCTGCATCGACAGCAAACTGGCCTGTGTGGACGGCTGCTACTGCCCCGAAGGTAAACCTGGTTTAGACCTGGTTTAGTCCTGGTTTAGACCTGGTTTAGTCCTGGTTTAGACCTTGTTTAGACCTGGTTTAGACCTGGTTTAGACCTGGTTTAGTTCTGGTTTAGTCCTGGTTTAGACATGGTTTAGACCTGATTTAGACCTGGTTTAGACCTGGTTTAGTCCTGGTTTAGTCCTGGTTTAGTCCTGGTTTAGTCCTGGTTTAGACCTGGTTTAGTCCTGGTTTAGACCTGGTTTAGTCCTGGTTTAGTCCTGGTTTAGACCTGGTTTAGTCCTGGTTTAGACCTGATTTAGACCTGGTTTAGACCTGGTTTAGTCCTGGTTTAGACCTGGTTTAGACATGGTTTAGACCTGGTTTAGACCTGGTTTAGTCCTGGTTTAGACCTGGTTTAGACATGGTTTAGACCTGATTTAGACCTGGTTTAGACCTGGTTTAGTCCTGATTAAAGACCTGGTTTAGTCCTGGTTTAGTCCTGGTTTAGACCTGGTTTAGACCTGGTTTAGTTCTGGTTTAGTCCTGGTTTAGGCCTGGTTTAGTCCTGGTTTAGACCTGGTTTAGTCCTGGTTTAGACCTGGTTTAGTCCTGGTTTAGTCCTGGTTTAGACCTGGTTTAGTCCTGGTTTAGACCTGGTTTAGACCTGGTTTAGTCCTGGTTTAGACCTGGTTTAGACCTGGTTTAGTCCTGGTTTAGACCTGGTTTAGTCCTGGTTTAGACCTGGTTTAGTCCTGGTTTAGACCTGGTTTAGACCTGGTTTAGTCCTGGTTTAGACCTGGTTTAGACCTGGTTTAGACCTGGTTTAGACCTGGTTTAGTCCTGGTTTAGTCCTGGTTTAGACCTGGTTTAGTCCTGGTTTAGTCCTGGTTTAGACCTGGTTTAGACCTGGTTTAGACCTGGTTTAGACCTGATTTAGACCTGGTTTAGACCTGGTTTAGTCCTGGTTTAGACCTGGTTTAGACCTGGTTTAGTCCTGGTTTAGACCTGGTTTAGACTTGGTTTAGTCCTGGTTTAGACCTGGTTTAGTCCTGGTTTAGACCTGGTTTAGTCCTGGTGGTTTAGTCCTGGTTTAGACCTGGTTTAGACCTGGTTTAGTCCTGGTATTTACCCCAGTATTTTAGACCTGGTTTTAGTCCTGGTATTTACCCCAGTGGTTTAGACAGGTTTACCTGATTTAGACCTGGTTTAGACCTGGTTTAGTCCTGGTTTAGACCTGGTTTAGACCCCAGTTTAGCCTGGTTTAGCCCCAGTGTTTAGACCTGGTATTTAGTCCCCAGTGTTTGCCCTGGTGTTTAGTCCAGTATTTAGACCTGGTTTTACCCCAGGTTTAGCCCCAGTATTTACCCCAGTGTTTGCCCCTGGTTTACCCCAGTATTTACCCCAGTATTTACCCCAGTGGTTTGCCCCAGTATTTACCCCAGTATTTACCCCAGTATTACCCCAGTATTTACCCAGTATTTACCCCAGTGTTTGCCCCAGTATTTACCCCAGTGTTTGCCCCAGTTTTGACCCAGTATTTACCCCAGTATCCCCAGTTGGTTTACCCAGTATTTGCCCCAGTATTTGCCAGTGTTTACCCCAGTATTTGGCCCCAGTATTTACCCCAGTATTTACCCCAGTATTTGCCCCAGTTTTGACCCCAGTATTTACCCCAGTATTGGCCCCAGTATTTACCCAGTATTTACCCCAGTGTTTGCCCCAGTATTTACCCCAGTGTTTGCACGGTGTTTGCCCCAGTGTTGTCCCAGTATTTGCCCCAGTGTTTGCCCCAGTATTTCCCTAGTGTTTGCCCCAGTATTTGCCCCAATTTACCCCAGTATTTGCCCCAGTATTTACCCCAGTGTTTACCCCCAGTATTTGCCCCAGTATTTTCCCCAGTATTTACCCCAGTGTTTGCCCCAGTATTTGTCCCAGTATTTGCCCCAGTGTTTGCCCCAGTGTTTGCCCCAGTATTTGCCCCAGTATTTGCCCCAGTGTTTGCCCCAGTATTTGCCCCAGTATTTACCCCAGTGTTTGCCCCAGTGTTTACCCCAGTGTTTGCCCCAGTATTTACCCCAGTGTTTGCCCCAGTATTTGCCCCAGTATTTGCCCCAGTGTTTGGCCCCAGTATTTGCCCCAGTATTTACCCCAGTGTTTGCCCCAGTATTTACCCCAGTGTTTGCCCCAGTGTTTGCCCCAGTGTTTGCCCCAGTGTTTACCCCAGTGTTTGCCCCAGTATTTTCCCCAGTATTTACCCCAGTATTTCCCCAGTATTTACCCCAGTATTTTCCCCAGTATTTACCCCAGTGTTTGCCCCAGTGTTTCCCCAGTATTTGCCCCAGTATTTACCCCAGTGTTTGCCCAGTATTTGCCCCAGTATTTGCCCCAGTGTTTGCCCCAGTATTTACCCCAGTGTTTGCCCCAGTGTTTGCCCCAGTATTTACCCCAGTATTTGCCCCAGTATTTACCCCAGTGTTTGCCCCAGTATTTGCCCCAGTATTTACCCAGTATTTGCCCCAGTATTTACCCCCAGTGTTTGCCCCAGTGTTTGCCCCAGTATTTACCCCAGTGTTTGCCCCAGTGTTTGATTTGCCCCAGTATTTGCCCCAGTATTTACCCCAGTGTTTGCCCCAGTGTTTACCCCAGTGTTTGCCCCAGTATTTGCCCCAGTATTTACCCCAGTTTTGGCCCCAGTATTTACCCCAGTGTTTGGCCCCAGTATTTGCCCCAGTATTTACCCCAGTGTTTGCCCCAGTATTTACCCCAGTTTTGCCTCAGTATTTACCTAGTGTTTGGCCCAGTATTTGCCCCAGTATTTACCTAGTGTTTGGCCAGTATTTACCCCAGTGTTTGCCCCAGAGTTTGCCCCAGTATTTGCCCCAGTATTTACCCCAGTGTTTGCCCCAGTGTTTGCCCCAGTTTTTACCCCAGTGTTTGCCCCAGTGTTTACCCCAGTGTTTGCCCCAGTTTTGCCTAGTATTTACCCCAGTGTTTGCCCCAGTGTTTGCCCCAGTTTTTACCCCAGTGTTTGCCCCAGTATTTACCCCAGTATTTACCTAGTATTTGCCCCAGTGTTTACCCCAGTATTTGCCCCAGTGTTTACCCCCAGTATTTACCCCAGTGTTTTCCCCAGTATTTGCCCCAGTGTTTACCCCCAGTATTTGCCCCAGTATTTGCCCCAGTGTTTGCCCCAGTGTTTGCCCCAGTATTAACCCGGTTTTGGCCCAGTATTTACCCCAGTGTTTGCCCCAGTATTTGCCCCAGTGTTTGCCCCAGTGTTTGCCTAGTATTTACACTAGTATTTGCCCCAGTATTTACCCCAGTGTTTGCCCCAGTATTTTCCCCAGTATTTACCCCAGTGTTTTCCCCAGTATTTGCCCCAGTGTTTACCCCAGTATTTGCCCCAGTATTTGCCCCAGTGTTTGCCCCAGTGTTTGCCCCAGTATTAACCCCGGTTTTGGCCTCAGTATTTACCCCAGTGTTTGCCCCAGTATTTGCCCCAGTATTTTCCCCAGTATTTACCCCAGTGTTTACCCCAGTATTTGCCCCAGTGTTTACCCCAGTATTTGCCCCAGTATTTGCCCCAGTGTTTGCCCCAGTGTTTGCCCTAGTATTTACCCTAGTATTTGCCCCAGTATTTACCCCAGTGTTTGCCCCAGTATTTGCCCCAGTGTTTTCCCCAGTATTAACCCCAGTGTTTGCCCCAGTATTTGCCCCAGTATTTTCCCCAGTGTTTACCCCAGTATTTGCCCCAGTGTTTACCCCAGTGTTTGCCCCAGTATTTGCCCCAGTATTTACCCCGGTTTTGGCCTCAGTATTTACCCTAGTGTTTGGCCCAGTATTTGCCCCAGTATTTACCCCAGTGTTTGCCCCAGAGTTTGCCCCAGTATTTGCCCCAGTATTTACCCCAGTGTTTGCCCCAGTGTTTGCCCAGTTTTACCCCAGTGTTTGCCCCAGTATTTACCCCAGTGTTTGCCCCAGTATTTGCCCTAGTATTTACCCCAGTGTTTGCCCCAGTGTTTGCCCCAGTTTTTACCCCAGTGTTTGCCCCAGTATTTACCCTAGTATTTACCCTAGTATTTGCCCCAGTGTTTACCCCAGTATTTGCACCAGTGTTTACCCCAGTATTTACCCCAGTGTTTGCCCCAGTATTTACCCCAGTGTTTGCCCCAGTATTTGCCCCAGTATTTACCCCGGTTTTGGCCTCAGTATTTACCCCAGTGTTTGGCCCCAGTATTTGCCCCAGTATTTACCTAGTGTTTGCCCCAGTGTTTGCCCCAGTATTTGCCCCAGTATTTGCCCCAGTGTTTGCCCCAGTATTTGTCCCAGTATTTGCCCCAGTGTTTGCCCCAGTATTTGCCCCAGTGTTTGCCCCAGTGTTTATTCTAGTATTTACCCCAGTGTTTGCCCCAGTATTTGCCCCAGTGTTTGCCCCAGTATTTGTCCCAGTATTTGCCCCAGTGTTTGCCCCAGTATTTACCCTAGTGTTTGCCCCAGTGTTTGCCCCAGTATTTGCCCCAGTATTTACCCCCAGTGTTTGCCCCAGTATTTGCCCTAGTATTTACCCCAGTGTTTACCCCAGTATTTGCCCCAGTGTTTATTCTAGTGTTTGCCCCAGTATTTGCCCCAGTATTTGCCCCAGTGTTTGCCCCAGTGTTTGCCCCAGTATTTACCCCGGTTTTGGCCTCAGTATTTACCCCAGTGTTTGCCCCAGTATTTGTCCCAGTATTTGCCCCAGTATTTACCCTAGTATTTACCCTAGTATTTGCCCCAGTGTTTACCCCAGTATTTGCCCCAGTGTTTCCCAGTATTTGCCCCAGTGTTTGCCCCAGTATTTACCCCCAGTGTTTGCCCCAGTATTTGCCCCAGTATTTGCCCCAGTGTTTGCCCCAGTATTTGCCCCAGTATTTGTCCCCAGTGTTTGCCCCAGTATTTGTCCCAGTATTTGCCCCAGTGTTTGCCCCAGTATTTACCCCAGTGTTTGCCCCAGTGTTTATTCTAGTATTTACCCCAGTGTTTGCCCCAGTATTTACCCAGTGTTTGCCCCAGTGTTTGCCCCAGTATTTGCCCCAGTATTTGCCCCAGTGTTTGCCCCAGTATTTGTCCCAGTATTTGCCCCAGTGTTTGCCCCAGTATTGCCCCTAGTATTTGTCCCAGTATTTACCCCAGTGTTTGCCCCAGTGTTTACCCCAGTGTTTGCCCCAGTGTTTGCCCCAGTATTTGCCCCAGTATTTGCCCCAGTGTTTGCCCCAGTATTTGTCCCAGTATTTACCCCAGTGTTTGCCCCAGTGTTTACCCCAGTGTTTGCCCCAGTGTTTGCCCCAGTATTTGCCCCAGTATTTGCCCCAGTATTTACCCCAGTATTCTAGTGTTTGCCCCAGTGTTTACCCCAGTGTTTGCCCCAGTATTTGTCCCAGTATTTGCCCCAGTGTTTGCCCCAGTATTTACTCAGTGTTGGCCCTGTCTCTGGTCTTGGTCCCAGGCCTGGTGCTGGACTCTGGGGACTGTGTGCTGCCCTCAGACTGTCCTTGTGAACACCAGGGTCTGCTGTACCCTTCAGGACAGACGACTCTGGAGTGTTTGCCCCACTGTAACACCAGTGTTTGCCCCAGTATTTGCACTGGAAACCTTTGTCCCAGTATTTGCCCCAGTGACTTGTCACTAAAGGTTATATTTATCCTTGAATAGTTGCCCCAGTTATTGTTTCTTTAAACAGTGTTTGCCTCAGACTGAACCTGAGACGTGTTTTATAAAGGTTTAATCTTTGATCTGAGCTGTCTTCATTATTCCTCACACACCTGTAAATACCTGTGCTCTGTTGCCCCAGTACCTGTGTGGCGGTATTTGTCCTGGAACTGTACCAGTGTACACCTGTCCAGGTGATTTGTCCCTCTTGGCCTACCCCAGTGTTTTACCTGCCAACACCTGGGTGGTCTTTGCCCAGTGTTTGCGCTGGGTTGGACCAGAACCAGACAAACACAAAGTGTTTGCCCCAGTTAGTGTTTTTAGTCTGGTTTGCCCCAGTGTTTAGACCTGGTTTGCCCCAGGTTTAGACTCAGTATTTAGACCTGGTTTAGACCTGGTATTTAGACCTGGTTTGACATGGTTTTGACATGGTTTGCCCCATGGTTTGCCCCATGGTATTTACTCAGTGTTTAGACCTGGTTTAGTCCTGGTTTGAACTTGGTTTAGACCTGGTTTAGACCTGGTTTAGACCTGGTTTAGACCCGTTTTAGACCTGGTTTAGAACACCAGGGTTTAGACCTGGTTTAGACCTGGTTTAGACCTGGTTTAGACCCGGTTTGACCTGGTTTAGACCTGGTTTAGACACCACGGTTTATCCCGGTTTAGGCGTGGTTTAGAACAGGTTTAATCCGGTTTAGACCTGGTTGTAGACCTGGTTTAAACCTGGTTTATGAACCTGGTTATAGACACGGTTTAGATCTTTAGACCAGGTTTAGTACCGGTTCCATAAAGACCAGTGAGGACCAGACTAAACCTGTTCCATACCAGTGAGGACCGACCAGACTAAACCTGTTCTTTTAGTCTGGTTTAGACTCGGTTTAGACCTGGTTTAGTCCTGGTTTAGACTCGGTTTAGACCTGGTTTAGACCTGGTTTAGACCTGGTTTAGACATGGTTTAGACATGGTTTAGACTCGGTTTAGACCTGGTTTAGTCCTGGTTTAGACTCGGTTTAGACCTGGTTTAGACCTGGTTTAGACATGGTTTAGACATGGTTTAGACATGGTTTAGACTCGGTTTAGACCTGGTTTAGTCCTGGTATAGACTTGGTTTAGACCTGGTTTAGACCTGGTTTAGACCTGGTTTAGACCCGTTTTAGACCTGGTTTAGACCAGTGTGGACCAGACCTGGTTTAGACCTGGTTTAGACCTGGTTTAGACCAGTTTAGACCTAGACCAGGTTTAGACCTGGTTTCCATGGTTTAGACCAGTTTAGACCAGTTTAGACCCAGGTTTAGACCTGGTTAGACCGGTACCAGACCAGTGAGGACCAGACCAGACTAAACCTGTTCCATAAAGACCAGTGAGGACCAGACCGGACTAAACCTGTTCCATAAAGACCAGTGTGGACCAGACTAAACCTGTTCCATAAAGACCAGTGTGGACCAGACCAGACTAAACCTGTTCCATAAAGACCAGTGTGGACCAGACTAAACCTGTTCCATAAAGACCAGTGTGGACCAGACCAGACTAAACCTGTTCCATAAAGACCAGTGTGGACCAGACCAGACTCAACCTGTTCCATAAAGACCAGTGTGGACCAGACCAGACTAAACCTGTTCCATAAAGACCAGTGTGGACCAGACTAAACCTGTTCCATAAAGACCAGTGAGGACCAGACCAGACTCAACCTGTTCCATAAAGACCAGTGAGGACCAGACCAGACTAAACCTGTTCCATAAAGACCAGTGAGGACCAGACCAGACTAAACCTGTTCCATAAAGACCAGTGAGGACCAGACTAAACCTGTTCCATAAAGACCAGTGTGGACCAGACCAGACTAAACCTGTTCCATAAAGACCAGTGTGGACCAGACCAGACTAAACCTGTTCCATAAAGACCAGTGTGGACCAGACCAGACTAAACCTGTTCCATAAAGACCAGTGTGGACCAGACCAGACTAAACCTGTTCCATAAAGACCAGTAAGGACCAGACCAGACTAAACCTGTTCCATAAAGACCAGTGTGACCAGACCAGACTAAACCTGTTCCATAAAGACCAGTGTGGACCAGACCAGACTAAACCTGTTCCATAAAGACCAGTGTGGACCAGACTAAACCTGTTCCATAAAGACCAGTGAGGACCAGACCAGACTAAACCTGTTCCATAAAGACCAGTGTGGACCAGACCAGACTAAACCTGTTCCATAAAGACCAGTGTGGACCAGACTAAACCTGTTCCATAAAGACCAGTGAGGACCAGACCAGACTAAACCTGTTCCATAAAGACCAGTGTGGACCAGACCGGACTAAACCTGTTCCATAAAGACCAGTGTGGACCAGACTAAACCTGTTCCATAAAGACCAGTGTGGACCAGACTAAACCTGTTCCATAAAGACCAGTGTGGACCAGATCAGACTAAACCTGTTCCATAAAGACCAGTGTGGACCAGACCAGACTAAACCTGTTCCATAAAGACCAGTGAGGACCAGACCAGACTAAACCTGTTCCATAAAGACCAGTGTGGACCAGACCAGACTAAACCTGTTCCATAAAGACCAGTGTGGACCAGACCAGACTAAACCTGTTCCATAAAGACCAGTGTGGACCAGACTAAACCTGTTCCATAAAGACCAGTGTGGACCAGATCAGACTAAACCTGTTCCATAAAGACCAGTGAGGACCAGATCAGACTAAACCTGTTCCATAAAGACCAGTGTGGACCAGACCAGACTAAACCTGTTCCATAAAGACCAGTGTGGACCAGACCAGACTAAACCTGTTCCATAAAGACCAGTGTGGGCCAGACTAAACCTGTTCCATAAAGACCAGTGTGGACCAGACTAAACCTGTTCCATAAAGACCAGTGTGGACCAGACCAGACTAAACCTGTTCCATAAAGACCAGTGTGGACCAGATCAGACTAAACCTGTTCCATAAAGACCAGTGAGGACCAGATCAGACTAAACCTGTTCCATAAAGACCAGTGAGGACCAGACCAGACTAAACCTGTTCCATAAAGACCAGTAAGGACCAGACCAGACTAAACCTGTTCCATAAAGACCAGTGTGGACCAGACCGGACTAAACCTGTTCCATAAAGACCAGTAAGGACCAGACCAGACTAAACCTGTTAAATAAAGACCAGTGTGGACCAGACCAGACTAAACCTGTTAAATAAAGACCAGTGTGGACCAGACTAAACCTGTTCCATAAAGACCAGTGTGGACCAGACCAGACTAAACCTGTTCCATAAAGACCAGTGAGGACCAGACCAGACTAAACCTGTTCCATAAAGACCAGTGTGGACCAGACCAGACTAAACCTGTTCCATAAAGACCAGTGAGGACCAGACCAGACTAAACCTGTTGGATTTAAAGACCAGTGTGGACCAGACCAGACTAAACCTGTTCCATAAAGACCAGTGTGGACCAGACCAGACTAAACCTGTTCCATAAAGACCAGTGAGGACCAGACCAGACTAAACCTGTTCCATAAAGACCAGTGAGGACCAGACCAGACTAAACCTGTTCCACAGAAACAATAAAACTCTTTCCGTGTTTCCAGCTGAGTGCTCGGTCACCGGCGACATGTTCTTTCAGTCGTTCGACGGCAGAGTGTTCTCGTTCGCCGCGACCTGTCAGTACGTTCTGTCCAAGAGCCACGCCTCGGGGAAGTTCACCGTCACCGTCCAGAACGCCCCGTGTGGAGCCGTGAGTGTTCTTTTCACTTGACACAGCTCCAGATGAACCTGGCTCATCAGAGGAGTTTTTATTCTGGGATGTTGTTGCACTTAAACACATACAGTGGTCTTATCTCGGGACACATTTTTTTCCCTTTTGGGTCCGTCCCAGTGAGTTGGTGAGGACAGCTGTGGTGTGATCTGAGGACAGAGGACAGTCATGAATCAGGCCTTTCATAGACTCAGCTCCATCACCAAACCTCTCCAAAAACTGTCCAAAAACCCCCAACGGCACAAAGCACCGATAGAAAACTAGGCAGATGACACTTAATACCTGCCTCAAAGACTCATGGGAAAATACACTCACACAAACTGTCTTTTATCGGCTCATCTCCAGGAATAAAACCAGGAAAAGATTGATTTAAATGGATATGAACAGGTTTAATTTTGATATGAACAGGTTTAATTTTGATTCAAACTGGTTTTAGTTGGATTAGAACATGTTTTAGTTGGATTAGAACATGTTTTAGTTGGATTAGAACAGGGATTAGTTGGATTTCAACAGGTTTTTGTTGGATTTGAACAGGTTTTAGTGGGATTAGAAGAGGTTTTATTTGGATTTGAACAGGTTTAGTCCTCGTTAAACCCTGCCGGTGCCTCTTATGTCTAACACAGGGGCCTCTTTAAATGGGACAGTCTGAAGCTGATGGGAAAAGAGAAGAGACCAGGGAAAACCAGGTAAGACCAGTCTTTGTCTGGTCTTACCTGGTTTTTGTGGTTTGTCCTGAATTTGTGTCTGAATGAAGCGCAGAGATTATAGAGCGTTTACATCTCGATACGATCAACGGGACAAATTACTGTAAGACGAGACGCAGAGGGTTCGAGACAAAGCTGAACCGAGGCCAGGGCCCATTCAGGAAGCAGCTTTATGTCCTGGTCCCTCCGTCGACTCGTCCTGCTGCGGACAAAAGAGGAATAACAGTAAATACAGAGAAGGAGTTTGGACGAGGGGTTAATCGTATGTGACTTCTGAGTGTGGTTTCTGCAGGAATGGAGCAGAAGTAAGAAACACAGACACAGTTCAGTGTATAGTTCCAGTTTTTAAATGAACAGACCCCTCCCTGTTTAGGACGCTTCTTAGAGCCACTCAAGCCTTAATAATAATAATAATGGCTTGGATTTATATTGCGCTTTTTCTCCCGAGGGACCAAGGGACTCAAAGCGCTTACAGTCTGTCC
Organism: Perccottus glenii; assembly: GCA_024416835.2. Lineage (NCBI taxonomy): Eukaryota > Metazoa > Chordata > Actinopteri > Gobiiformes > Odontobutidae > Perccottus > Perccottus glenii. Next base: position 942,529 of record CM044548.2, on the reverse strand, counting down.
ATTATTCATTCATACACAGTCACACACTGGAGATGGTAAGCTACAACTGTAGCCACAGATGCCCTGGGGCAGACTGACAGAGACGTGGCAGCCATTTTGCGCCTACGGCCTCTCCGACCAACACCATCAACATTCATTCAACATTCTTACACATTCATACGAGGCAAGGTGGGTTAAGTGTCTTGCCCAAGGACACAACAACAGTTTTTTTAATTGTGGGGAGAGCGGGAATCGAACCCACTACCTTCCGGTTGAAAGCCAACTGCTCTACCACTGAGCCACTGCCGCCCCTTCTCCTCATCAAGGTCCTGTGATGAAACCCAGCTTGGTTTGGTCTCTGAATAAATCTCACTAAACTAATACTAATGGACTGACTCTTTGTTCCTCTCCGTCTCAGCTCCAGACGGACAGGACGTTTCTAACTCTGAATACACACTTACACCAAACGTTTTTATTGTCAGTTTATCAAATCCACCCTTCAGACAAACAGAGCAACAGATAAGTGCTCTTTTCTTTATTTTTAGTCGGATTTAGAACCAGGATTTAGTGAAAGCTTTGAAGTGAGTAAGAAAAGGGCTGAAAATTAAAAACTGTAGTATTAATGTTTCCCTGTCCGGTCCTTTCCTCTGATTGGTCTGGAGCCTACTGTAGATGTTTTAGATGGATTTAAACAGGTTTTATCTAGATTTGAAGAGGTTTTTGATATGTTTTGGTTGTAGTTTATTGGTTGTATTTGTTTTTGTGCTGAACCTGGACAAAGCCTGCTGCTTTATGTGGATTTAAACAGATCTGATCTTAGTCTTGGTCCTGGTCACACTGCTGGTCTGTCTGTGCAGAACCTGGACGGGGCCTGCCTGCAGTCGGTCAGTCTGGTAGTGGATGAAGACCCCAGGACGGAGCTGACCCTGAGCCACGTGGGAGAGGTCTTTCTGTCGGGACAGTACCGCATCTCTCTGCCTTATTCTGACGGTAAATACGTAATGGTCTCTCTCTGGTCTAACGCTGGTCTAACACTGGTCTAACTCTGGTCTAACCCTGGTCTAACTCTGGTCTAACTCTGGTCTAACCCTGGTCTAACTCTGGCCTAACTCTGGTCTAACTTTGGTCTAACCCTGGTTTAACTCTGGTCCATACCTGGTCTCACTCTGGTCTAACTTTGGTCTAACCCTGGTCTAATCCTGGTCTCTCTCTGGTCTAACTCTGGTCTAATCCTGGTCTCTCTCTGGTCTAACTCTGGTCTAATCCTGGTCTCTCTCTGGTCTAACTCTGGTCTAATCCTGGTCTCTCTCTGGTCTAACTCTGGTCTAATCCTGGTCTCTCTCTGGTCTTACTCTGGTCTAATCCTGGTCTCTCTCTGGTCTCTCTCTGGTCTAACTCTGGTCTAATCCTGGTCTCTTTCTGGTCTCTCTCTGGTCTAACTCTGGTCTAATCCTGGTCTCTCTCTGGTCTAACTCTGGTCTAATCCTGGTCTCTCTCTGGTCTCTCTCTGGTCTAACTCTGGTCTAATCCTGGTCTCTCTCTCTGGTCTAACTCTGGTCTAATCCTGGTCTCTCTCTGGTCTAACTCTGGTCTAATCCTGGTCTCTCTCTCTGGTCTAACTCTGGTCTAATCCTGGTCTCTCTCTGGTCTAACTCTGGTCTAACTCTGGTCTAATCCTGGTCTCTCTCTGGTCTAACTCTGGTCTAATCCTGGTCTCTCTCTGGTCTCTCTCTGGTCTAACTCTGGTCTAATCCTGGTCTCTCTCTGGTCTAACTCTGGTCTAATCCTGGTCTCTCTCTGGTCTCTCTCTGGTCTAACTCTGGTCTAATCCTGGTCTCTCTCTCTGGTCTAACTCTGGTCTAATCCTGGTCTCTCTGTGGTCTAACTCTGGTCTAACCCTGGTCTCTCTCTGGTCTAACACTGGTCTAACTCTGGTCTAACTCTTGTCTCTCTCTGGTCTAACCCTGGTCTCCCTCACCCCGGTCCAAACCCGGTCTTTCTCTGTCCCTCAGACGTGCTGCAGGTCCAGGAGCTGTCCTCCATGTTCCTCCAGGTCCGGACGGTCTTCGGTCTCAGACTGCAGTACTCCTGGTCCGAGTCCAGACTCTACCTGCAGCTGGACCCGCGCTGGGTCCAGGACACGGTCGGACTCTGTGGGACTTTCAACGGGAACAGCCAGGACGACTTCCTGTGAGTCTCTAAAGTCCGGCTTAAACCAGACCTGGTCCAGTTGGTTTATTCCAACGTTTGTGATTACATTCATTTAGAATTTATAGCTAATGATGCTAACAACAGGGAACAGAGGTGAAGCATTAGTAACCTACTCTATATCTGGTTTAGTCTGGGTAAGACCTGGTTTAGTCTGGGTAAGACCTGGTTTAGTCTGGGTAAGACCTGCTCTAGTCCTAATTTAGACCTGGTTTAGACCTGGTTTAGTCCTGGTTTAGTCCTGGTTTAGTCCTGGTTTAGTCCTGGTCTCTCAGAGCTCTCTGTAAATGCAGTGCTTCCTGTTGAACCCGTCTCTTTGAATCTGTCTCTGGTTTCACTGGGACTGAACGCTTGGAGGGCCCAGGGTAATGCAGTCTGTGATCAGGGCTTTAACAGGGGCCACAGCAGCTCAACAAGGGCCCGCCTGTTCCAGGACCGGCCCCTAATGGCCCCAGAAAGGACGGATGTGTCTGACAGCTGTAATGGATCTACAGGAGAGGCTCTGGGCTGAGAGAGGGCTTTAGAGATGTCTCAGAGTGTCTCTGACTTATAAAGTTTTGTGTAACTGTAGTTTTGATGTAACTGTAGTTCTTAGGAACGAGGCTCAAAGGACATGCTAGTGTGTGTTTTGACTTCTTCATTTATTACCGTGAGCTAATGCTAACCCACATAGGTTTATGTAGAATTAAAAGACACAAAGTCTTCGGTCATTGTTGGAGCATAAAACCTCAAATGGATCATTTTTAGAAACTTGATGAATTTTAGGACAATTTCATATTTGATGTCTCAGAACTTCAGATGAGACACTAAAAGGGCTGTCACTAAAAGGGATGTCCTAGGAGTGTCCTCCCGCAGGTGTGTCCCCCCGCAGGACTGTCCCCCCGCAGGACTGTCCTCCCGCAGGTGTGTCCTCCCGCAGGAGTGTCCCCCCGCAGGTGTGTCCTCCCGCAGGAGTGTCCCCCCGCAGGTGTGTCCTCCCGCAGGTGTGTCCTCCCGCAGGAGTGTCCCCCCGCAGGTGTGTCCTCCCGCAGGAGTGTCCTCCCGCAGGTGTGTCCTCCCGCAGGAGTGTCCTCCCGCAGGACTACATGAAGTCTAAATCAGGTCTAAACCAGGACCAACCAGGACTTTTTTCAAACTTGCAGCACTCTAGGCAGGCCAAACATTTCATCCAAACAAAAAGTCTCATTCTGATGCGTGTCACGAGGTTTGTTTGTTTGCACAGTTCTCCGTCGGGGATGATCGAGAGCACACCTCAGCTGTTTGGAAACGCCTGGAGAGTGTCGTCGGCGTGTGCCGTCAGCCTGAGCACTCCTCAGATCGACCCCTGTGACGTGCACCAACAGGCCGGTAATATCTGTCAGCTCAGTTTATCAAAACATTAATATTACTCTTCCATACATTCTCTCTTCGTGTCCTAGTGTCCTATTCGACAGAGAAGTGCTTGGTCCTGACCCAGGACTTGTTTTCGTCCTGTCACGAACACCTGAGCCCCGCCCCCTTCATGCTGCAGTGTCGCTCTGACACCTGTAAATGTGGGACGCCTTGTTTCTGCTCTGCTCTGGCCCATTACACTCGCCACTGTCGCCAACACGGGGTCCTCCTCAACTTCAGGGCACACTTCCCCGAGTGTGGTGAGTACACGACTCAGTCGGGACCGAGACCTGGACCGGGTCAGTCATGGACAGAGTCAGTCCTGGGCCGGGTGAGTCCTGGACAGAGTCAGTCCTGAGTGTTGTTTTCATTGGGACGGTGTGGGTTGGGTTGGTTCTGGTGCGTTTCTCATAATAAACAGTTAAATGTTTCCTGCAGCAGCTGTACCTCCAGCCTCTCGCTACTACAACAGGATTTACTCTGATTTATACTGTTTATAATAATATTATAATAATAATTATATAAGAATATTAACATGATTAACTAGGTGTGTGACAAGATCTCATACTCTTTGTATTATTTTTCTGTTTTTCCAGCGGTGACCTGTCCGTACTCGATGGTGTACGGACCGTGTGTCTCGTCTTGTTTGCGGCGCTGCTCGGCTCTGTCTCTGCCTCAGAGCTGTTCAGACGAATGTGAGGAGGGCTGTGTGTGTCCTGAGGGCACCTTCTACAACCACCGCACCCGCACCTGTGTGCACAGGTAACATATACACAACCACACACCTGTGTGCACAGGTAACATATACACAACTACACACCTGTGTGCACAGGTAACATATACACAACTACACACCTGTGTGCACAGGTAATTTACACAACCACACACCTGTGTGCACAGGTAACATATACACAACTACACACCTGTGTGCACAGGTAACATATACACAACTACACACCTGTGTGCACAGGTAATTTACACAACCACACACCTGTGTGCACAGGTAATTTACACAACCACACACCTGTGTGCACAGGTAACTTACACAACCACACACCTGTGTGCACAGGTAATTTACACAACCACACACCTGTGTGCACAGGTAATTTACACAACCACACACCTGTGTGCACAGGTAACTTACACAACCACACACCTGTGTGCACAGGTAACATATACACAACTACACACCTGTGTGCACAGGTAACATATACACAACAACACACCTGTGTGCACAGGTAACATATACACAACTACACACCTGTGTGCACAGGTAATTTACACAACCACACACCTGTGTGCACAGGTAATTTACACAACCACACACCTGTGTGCACAGGTAACTTACACAACCACACACCTGTGTGCACAGGTAATTTACACAACCACACACCTGTGTGCACAGGTAATTTACACAACCACACACCTGTGTGCACAGGTAACACACAACCACACACCTGTGTGCACAGGTAATTTACACAACCACACACCTGTGTGCACAGGTAACTTACACAACCACACACCTGTGTGCACAGGTAATTTACACAACCACACACCTGTGTGCACAAGTAACTTACACAACCACACACCTGTGTGCACAGGTAATTTACACAACCACACACCTGTGTGTACAGGTAACTTACACAACCACACACCTGTGTGTACAGGTAACTTACACAACCACACACCTGTGTGTACAGGTTACAGGTGCAGGTATGAAGTGTGGAGGATCATGACTCTAATTTAATCCGTTTGATGCAAACATTTGTCAAAGTTGCAAAGTTACACTGTAACCAGGGAGATACATCAATATTTAAGATACTACATTGATATATTTTTTGCAAGATATAGGATGAGCCTGTATTGTTTATGTAATAATAATAATGTGCCTCTGTAGAGCTGATCTGTCTCCTCATCTCCAACTAACTCTGTTCTCTCTGAGCAACAGCAGCAGCAGCTCTTCATCTGTAAACTACTTAATCATCTGAGACAGTTTCTTCTGTTTATGTCAACTCTCACTCTGTTTCCTGAAGTAGAAGAGGCTGGACAAGTGCACAGCTCTCTTTTGGCCAGAGACAAAGACTGTAGACCTTGCGCTGACAAAAGTGGCCGACTGTCCACTTACAGCGGCCTGTGGTGTTCTGACAGTTAGCAGTACCTTCTGTCTGTTAGCAGTAGCTTCTGTCTGTTAGCAGTAGCTCTGACTGTTAGCAGTAGCTTTTGACTGTTAGCAGTAGCTTCTGTCTGTTAGCAGTAGCTTTTGACTGTTAGCAGTAGCTTCTGTCTGTTAGCAGTAGCTTTTGACTGTTAGCAGTAGCTTCTGACTGTTAGCGGTAGCTTCTGTCTGTTAGCAGTAGCTTCTGACTGTTAGCAGTAGCTTCTGTCTGTTAGCAGTAGCTTCTGTCTGCTAGCGGTAGCTTCTGACTGTTAGCGGTAGCTTCTGTCTGTTAGCAGTAGCTTCTGACTGTTAGCAGTAGCTTCTGTCTGTTAGCAGTAGCTTCTGTCTGTTAGCAGTAGCTTCTGTCTGTTAGCAGTACCTTCTGTCTGTTAGCAGTAGCTTCTGTCTGTTAGCAGAAGCTTCTGTCTGCCCAGAGACCAAGCTCAAATCAATAATCATCATCAAAATCATGATAAAATAACTAAACAATCTTATTAGTTTAATACTGATTTAATCTAAATAAAATCTCTTGAAAATATAAGTGTTTGCTTTCTGGGAAAAATATGGGAAATAATTTTTAGTCCATATCATCCAGACCCATATCAACCTTCACTTAAATCTATTTTCTTAAGTTTCCAACAGAGTCTAAACCAGCTCTACCCCTCAGTGTCCCCCTGCTGGCCCTCAGAGGTACTACAGCAGGTTCAGGGATGAGCAGGTGTGTGCAGAGCCTCCTTTGGGCCGGCTCCAGCCCGCTCTTCTCTCACTTATGGTGCAGTCTTTAAATGGGCAGGTCAGGCTTTTAAAGTGAATTTTCTGCCCCGTGGAGCGTCCTAAATGTCCCGCTCCTCTCTCACGACCAGATCCAGTTACCGCCAGGAATTCTCCCTCAAACCAGCCTTTATTCAGCGCCAACGAAATCCGAGCAGCACCAGAAGAATGTGTGAGGAGCCGCAGCAGTTCAGCCTGAGCCCAACACCTCTGTAGATGTTATTCTCCCACATAAACAATAAAAAATATATATATACAGTATATATATTTTATATATTTTAAAACATTTGTAACAAGGAAAAAGAAAAACACATGAACTGAACAAATGCACAAAGAAACACAGCCCAGCACATTCCTAAGGAACCTAAAGAAAGTAACTGACCACATCTTGTCCACTGCTTAGTAGCTCCAGGTAATGTCCGCTCCCGGAGGTGGAGGTCAGGTACCAGGACCCAGGGCCGGATTGGGACTCATTTTCAGCCCTGGAGTTTCATGCCTTAGACCGGCCCACTTTAGTTCCCGACTGACTATATTAAAATAATAAAATGAAAACCTAAGAATATAAGTCTGCAATAGGCACATTGTTTTCTACAGTATTTTTGTCTTGTTTCCAGTCCAATGGGGTAAGAAAAATAATTGTTTTAGTTTTAGCTTTTAAGCAACAACAAAAAATCACTTAATTTTTAGTTGTTTTTTTTTTTCTCCAGATAACAAGACATCATTTCTCCTGCCATTTCACTTGTAAATGTATCTTGAATTAAGAATATTTAGATATTTGAACTGGAAACAAGTAAGAAAATGATTTTCATTGAGCAGGGCTCTTCATTACAATTATTTCTTCTGAATGACAATCCTACCTGCCCATTCTGGTGTGTTGGGCTCATGACTGGTGCTTGGGGACGTTTCTGGGCCTCGCTCTTCACTGTTGGCAGCAAATGGTACTAGAGGCGGCTGCTGCTGAAGAGCAACAAGAAAAACTTTGATACATGAACGGTGGTTTACATACGACGTTGTTTTGCACGGTCGCTGGCATCTTGCACTGCTCCTAACTACCTACGTTAGCTTACTTACCCGCCTCGTCGTCTTCGTTTGTTTTGTTGAGAAAATATGTGCTCAGCTTTGAACATTTGGCCGCGTCAGTTTCCAAAGCTTTTTTTATTTATTTATTCTGGCCTTTTCAGCGCCGCTTTGCGCTTTCTGTTATCCATTTTTATATGTGACTTTTTATTATTTTGAGCAACTTGCAAAGGGCCGTGTCAGGGCGGGGCCAGGGAGTCAAAACGTCATCATTGTCTTGCAGGCTGCACTCTGCGAGAAAATATTAAATAAAAGAGTGGAACTGCAGTAAAATAATAAATAAAAAGAGTGCGGCTGCGGTAAAGTAATAATAATAATAATAAATAAAAAATATATATTTCAACCCAGTCCCATGACAACAACGGCCCTCGCGGCCAAACAAACGTACCGGCCCACCGGGAATTTTCCCGGTGCGCCCGATTAGCCAATCCGGGCCTGCCAGGACCGGCTCCAGGACCAGTCTGTGCCAGTCGGCTGTGGTGGGGGGGTCTGTCGCTGATCCAGGACAGACAGATGTTTCTTTGTGCAGCGCAGATGAGAATGGAATAAAGTCTCCTGGAGCCTGAACTTTACTGACCCTGTCGCCCAAGAGCAGAGACACAAAGTCACTCCAGACACCTTCCTCCAGAATGTTTATCCAATATGAACACAGTTTCTCCTGTTTGTTCCCCTGTCTGTTTTCCAGGAGCGAGTGTCCGTGCAGTTTCCTGGGAGCAGACTACGAGCCCGGAGACGTGATCATGACCTCAGCAGGTGTTCAGTAAGACCTTCACTCTGCTTTAAAAAAACCCTTACAAACATGCACTTTATATCATAGACAGTTTCCTGTGGAAGTATCAACTGTATTTTTAGGAGCTATTGTCTGTCTCTTGTCTTTAATTAAGTTGAACTTTATCAGATATTTATTATTTCTCACAAACTGTATTAATCAAAGTCAAGTCGAGTCAAACTTTATTTGTTTTAAGTCAATCAAAGTGAAGCACAAGTTTAAGACATGCCAGAAGTGACCGGAGTGTTTTAGAATAGAATATCTATTGCACATTGTACAAAAAGATAAAAGTTCATTAACACATTCAGTTATTGCACAGATCCATGAAACTGCACATACAATGTTAAAATACTGCAGTTAAAAGAGTTTATAGCTGCACTTAAGGCTCTTGGGTAAAAAATGTTTTTATGTCCTGCCCTGAAGGCAGCAGGTCAAACAGAGAGCGTCCAGAAACGGGACAGGCCTTTTCTGTCCAGAACACCATCTCTCAAACCAAACACAGACACGTTAGAAGTCTTTCTTAAGACATCTGAGGAAGAACCAGTTCTACTTAAACATAACTAAGACCTGCTCACATCCATTTTAAACCCTTCAACTGTGAAAACTGTCCATTATTTTAATGCTCTGTGACATTTATTGATTTGTTTTGGGGCCTACTTGTGATTAATGCACTTGATTTGCAGTTTAAGTTTTGGAGTTTCCTAAGATTTAACCAATGCTTAACCTTTTTTAAATGTGTTTTACACGAGTTATATTTGATGTATAAAAGTGTGTTTCTCTGCAGGCTGTGTGTGGACGGGAAACTGGTCTCTCAGGCTCCTGCGAGCGGTGAGCTTCACACATTTATATTTCATTTATTCATATTTATTCACTGAGATATATTTATAACACACCTGTTCAGTTTTGAAGAAGAAGAGAAAATGGAAAAGGATTTTCGAGTCAAACCTGAACCTTGTCTCTTTCTCACAGACGGCCTGTGTCCTCGAGGTCAGGTCTACCTGGACTGCTCTGACGAAGGCGTGATGTCACAGAGGGGCGTGGCCTGTGAGCGCACCTGTGAGTCCTACCTGCTCAACCTCACCTGCTCCTCCCACGAGCCCTGCGTCCCAAGATGCATCTGTCCTTCAGGGTGAGTCCACGATAACGACAGGGATTCCATCGAAAACATACGTCATTTTAGTTTTTTAAGTCCACCTGAGTCCACCTGAATCCACCTGAGTCCACCCGAGTCTACCTGAGTCTACCTGAGTCCCCCTGAGTCCACCTGAGTCTACCTGAGTCCCCCTGAGTCTACCTGAGTCCACCTGAGTCTACCTGAGTCTACCTGAGTCCCCCTGAGTCTACCTGAGTCCCCCTGAGTCCACCTGAGTCTACCTGAGTCCCCCTGAGTCTACCTGAGTCCACCTGAGTCCACCTGAGTCTACCTGAGTCCCCCTGAGTCCCCCTGAGTCCCCCTGAGTCTACCTGAGTCTACCTGAGTCCCCATGAGTCTACCTGAGTCCCCCTGAGTCCACCTGAGTCTACCTGAGTCCCCCTGAGTCTACCTGAGTCCACCTGAGTCTACCTGAGTCTAACTCAGTCTACCTGAGTCTACCTCAGTCCCCCTGAGTCCCCCTGAGTCTACCTGAGTCCACCTGAGTCTACCTGAGTCTACCTGAGTCTACCTGAGTCCACCTGAGTCCACCTGAGTCTACCTGAGTCCCCCTGAGTCCCCCTGAGTCTACCTGAGTCCACCTGAGTCTACCTGAGTCCACCTGAGTCCACCTGAGTCCACCTGAGTCCACCCGAGTCCACCTGAGTCTACCCGAGTCCCCCTGAGTCCACCTGAGTCTACCTGAGTCCACCTGAGTCCACCTGAGTCTACCTGAGTCTACCTGAGTCCACCTGAGTCCACCTGAGTCCACCTGAGTCCACCTGAGTCTACCTGAGTCTACCTGAGACCACCTGAGTCTACCTGAGTCTACCTGAGTCTACCTGAGTCTACCTGAGTCCACCTGAGTCCACCTGAGTCCCCCTGAGTCTACCTGAGTCCACCTGAGTCCACCTGAGTCCACCTGAGTCTACCTGAGTCTACCTGAGACCACCTGAGTCTACCTGAGTCCACCTGAGTCCACCTGAGTCTACCTGAGTCTACCTGAGTCTACCTGAGACCACCTGAGTCTACCTGAGTCTACCTGAGTCTACCTGAGTCTACCTGAGTCCACCTGAGTCCCCCTGAGTCCACCTGAGTCCACCTGAGTCCACCTGAGTCCACCTGAGTCTACGTGAGTCCACCTGAGTCCACCTGAGTCCACCTGAGTCTACCTGAGTCCACCTGAGTCCACCTGAGTCCACCTGAGTCTACCTGAGTCCACCTGAGTCCACCTGAGTCCACCTGAGTCCCCCTGAGTCCCCTGAGTCCACCTGGGTCCACCTGGAGTCCACCTGAGTCTACCTGGAGTCCACCTGAGTCCACCTGGAGTCCACCTGAGTCTACCTGAGTCTACCTGAGTCCACCTGAGTCCACCTGAGTCCACCTGAGTCTACCTGAGTCTACCTGAGTCCACCTGAGTCCACCTGAGTCCACCTGAGTCCCCCTGAGTCCCCCTGAGTCTACCTGAGTCCCCCTGAGTCTACCTGAGTCCACCTGAGTCCACCTGAGTCCACCTGAGTCTACCTGAGTCCACCTGAGTCCACCTGAGTCTACCTGAGTCTACCTGAGTCTACCTGAGTCCACCTGAGTCCCCCTGAGTCTACCTGAGTCCCCCTGAGTCTACCTGAGTCCACCTGAGTCCACCTGAGTCCACCTGAGTCCAGCTCAAATGGGTCTAAAGCTGCACATTTATGATAAACAGTGGTCCTTTGTGAACAGACTCAATAGATTCTTCTGTCAGCGCTGGGTTCATTACGACCCATTAGAGCCTCAGCTCTGTTTATCACCGAACCTTCGTCTGCTCAGGTTATTTACTCTCAGCAGGTGGTCCTTATCTCCACAAACACTATCAGAACTGTATTATATCAGAATATTCATACAAACCAGTCGGATCTGTAGAAAAAATACAGTGTAAACACACAAGTGGCTTAAATCCAAATAAAACCTGTTCAAATCCATCTAAAACCTGTTCAAATCCAACTAAAACCTGTTCAAATCCAACTAAAACATGTTCAAATCCATCTAAAACCTGTTCAAATCCAACTAAAACCTGTTCAAATCCAACTAAAACATGTTCAAATCCATCTGAAACCTGTTCAAATCCAACTAAAACCTGTTCATATCTATCTAAAACCTGTTCAAATCTATCTAAAACCTGTTCAAATCTATCTAAAACCTGTTCAAATCCAACTAAAACCTGTTCAAATCCAACTAAAACCTGTTCAAATCCAACTAAAACCTGTTCAAATCCATCTAAACCCTATTCAAATTCATGTAAAACCTGTTCAAATCCAACTAAAACCTGTTCAGATCCAACTAAAACCTGTTCAAATCCATCTAAAACCTGTTCAAATCCATCTAAAACCTGCTCAGATCCTCCTGAAACCTGTGTTAAACTGTTTGATGCAGTAAGTGATCCAGGCTCTTGGCTCAGCGACAGACGGAGCTGTTAGCGGTGTTTTATCTTCGGCTGTAACTCTGTCGGACCCTGACACGGCGTTATCACAGAAACAGCGACAGACACAACAGGACTGAGATCTGGTTCTGTCTCTGTCTCATGTAATTACGGCTGTTTGAAGAAGAAAAAGACGATTAAAGTGGTGTTTAAGATTAACAAGATGGAACCTTGAATTGTTTTAAATTGTTTAATTTGAATTACTATGCTTGCATTTATTCCAGGACAGAAGCTTTTTCATGTCCAACAAACTCCATCTGAATCCAAATTAAACCATTTCAGATTTAAAACAAAAATAGAGTTCAAATCCGTCTAAAAGGTCTGCACTTTGTTTTTCCTGAAAACTGTTTTCATGGTGAAAAATGTTTTTATAAAAATGTTTGGTTTGTGTTTTGTGTGACTGAGCCTTAATCTGTGCTTGAATCATGTTTGTCTCAGTTTAATCTAGATTGTGTTCCTGGTCTTCTCTGCCACAGCCTCGGTTCTGTCCAGTTCCAGTCCAACAACACAGTTTCTGTTGAGACTGTTCTTTATCTTCTGTCTGTGCTTGTCATTGTGTTCTGAGTCTGACCTCTGTGTTTGACCTTTGTATTTGTGTCTGCAGACTCCTCAAACATGGAGACGAGTGTTTCGAGCCCCAGGCCTGTCCCTGTTTGTGGAAAGGAAAGGAGTACTTCCCCGGAGACAGAGTGTCCTCGCCCTGCCACCACTGGTAACCACACTGTCAATCATTCACTGTCTTGTGTTTTCTGTAAAAAACAACACAGACACTTCCTCCAAGTAAGATAAAACAAACACCCACCTGCATAAGGATCACACGAGTCTGACTAACTCTGTCTCCTTCAAACACTGACCTCCGTGAGTCTGGACCTGGTCTAAGTCTGGACCTGGTCTAAGTCTGGACTAACGCTGACCTCCATGAGTCTGGACCTGGTCTAAGTCTGGACTAACTCTGACCTCCGTGAGTCTGGACCTGGTCTAAGTCTGGACTAACGCTGACCTCTGTGAGTCTGGACCTGGTCTAAGTCTGGACTAACTCTGACCTCCGTGAGTCTGGACCTGGTCTAAGTCTGGACTAACGCTGACCTCTGTGAGTCTGGACCTGGTCTAAGTCTGGACTAACTCTGACCTCTGTGAGTCTGGACCTGGTCTAAGTCTGGACTAACGCTGACCTCCGTGAGTCTGGACCTGGTCTAAGTCTGGACTAACACTGACCTCCGTGAGTCTGGACCTGGTCTAAGTCTGGACTAACGCTGACCTCCGTGAGTCTGGACCTGGTCTAAGTCTGGACTAACTCTGACCTCCGTGAGTCTGGACCTGGTCTAAGTCTGGACTAACTCTGACCTCCGTGAGTCTGGACCTGGTCTAAGTCTGGACTAACTCTGACCTCTGTGAGTCTGGACCTGGTCTAAGTCTGGACCTGGTCTAAGTCTGGACCTGGTCTAAGTCTGGACTAACTCTGACCTCTGTGAGTGCTTTGAGCTGCTATCATTGGAGTAAATTCATTCTTTATTAGTTTAACTTGAAATAGTCTTGACTTTTTTTTTGACGAAGCTTGAAAACAGTGTGTCTTTGGTTTTGTCTCGTCCTCACTCGAGTCTGTCCTTCACACGGCCGTGGTTTTGTGAGGGATATCATTTCATATTCCCGCCTTATTGCTCGTTCTCAGAGTGTCTGTGAGCGACGGTCTCTGGAGGAAGGCCGTCTCGTTTGTCTGTGTTTTGGAGATGACAGGAAAATGAGCCTCTTTCTAAATGTCTGCTGGAAACTGAACAGAAACGGCTCAAATATTGGCCCCAGTTTGATCAGATTGGACGTGAACACTAAAATGGTCTGATAATGACAAACAAAGTGGTTGAAGTGGGTCTGAACAGTTTAATCTGATGGAGCGGTGAAAGTTCTCTTCATTCAGACGTGATGGGCCGATGGGAGGAAGATGTGTCTCAGCCCAAACAGAGGCAGGTATCTCAGGTGTTTCTTCTGTGGCCTCCTGTTCAATAATAATATTTTATAAACCAGATAGAGTCAGAGTCTGAAAACACAGCATTGTATTAAAGCTGTGGACATGCTACACTTGTGCTCATACGTTTACATACTCTGGCAGAAATTATGATTGTTTGGCCATTTTTTCAGAGAATATGAATGAAAAAACAAAAAAAAACTTCTTTTCACTTCTTTCACTCATAGTTAGTGGTTGGGTGAAAAAATGTATTGATCATAATGAAAACAGAAACTACCTAAATGACCCTGATGCCCTGGTGGTTTTGGCCTGAGAACATGCACAAGTTGTGGCTCAGTGGTAGAGCGGTCGTCCTTCAACCGGAAGGACCGGTGATTCAATTCCTGCTCTCCCCTGTTGTTGTGTCCTTGGGCAAGACACTTAACCCTTGCCTCCAGTGGTGTTCCAGCTGTAACACTGTAACACTGGTGAATGGAAGCTCAATGTCACTTTGGATAAAAGCGTCTGATAAATGTAAATGTAAAAAAATTTAACTTTTTGGCCACAACCATAAACGTTACATTTGGAGTCAACAAGGCCTACGATGAAAGGTACACAGTCCTACTGAAACATGGAGGTGGAGCTGATGTTTTGTGGATGTTTGAGCCACAAAGGCTCAGGAAAAGATGAATGCAGCATGTTTTCAGAAAATACTGGAGGAACATTTGCAGTCATCAGCTGCTCATGGGACGTACTTGGACTTTCCAACAATGATCCAAAACACAAGTCGACCTGTCATTGTCTACAGCAGCAGAAAGAGAAGGTTCTGGACTGGCCTCAGTCTCCTGACCTCAGTGTCATTGAGCCAGAGCCAAGCTCAAACGTGTAGTTCATACAAGAGAATCTGAGAAAATAAAGAGCCTCATCCACAACGACCACAAGACTTTAAGTGTCATTGATGTTAAAGGTGTAATACACAGTATTAAGAACTGATCAGGGTCATTTGGGAGTTTTTGTCATCATTGTTTTACAATAAATGTTTTCACCCAAACACTAACTATGAGTGAAAGAAAGGTTTTTGTGTCATCCTTCATATTCTGAGGCCTCTTTAAACTGTGCTCCTTTGGACACGCCCTAAAAATGAATAACCTGCGTTCGGTCTGGTCCCAGGTGTTCAGTGCTGGCCTCTTGTTGAACAGATCTTATTAAATCTCCCTTGTTCCTCTGTTTTTTTCTTTCAGTGTGTGTCAACACGGGACGTTCCAGTGCGTGTTCCGTCCGTGCGCGTCCATGTGCACGGCCTACGGAGACCGACACTACAGGACCTTCGACGGACTGCTCTACGATTATGTAGGAGCCTGTAAGATCTACCTGCTCAAGGTAAGGACCATGTTTAGACCTGGATTAGACCTGGGTTAGGGTGCAGGCTGGTTTAGTCTTGTTAGCATTAGTTCAGACCTGGTCTGGGTCTTGTTTAGTCTTAGTTAGATCTACCTCAGACACAGATTCTGATTGAGTCTGGTTAGACCTGGTTCAGAAACAGTTTCCTGTATTTAGTCATGGTTTAGACTTGGTTCTGTTCTGGTTTAATACTGTTGAGTTTAGTCCTGCTTTAGCTCCAGGGTTCAGTTCATGAACTGTGTCTGGTTCTGGTTCCTGGTTCTGGTCCTGACGGTCCACTCTGACCCACAGAGCAGCTCAGACGTCCCTGTCAGTGTTACGGCTGAGAACGTGGACTGTTTCAACAGTGGAGTCATCTGCAGGAAGTCTCTCCTCATCAGCATCGGTCGAACGGTCATCGCCTTCGACAACGACTCGGGGAAACCAGTAAGACCGGACTTTAGCACCAGAACTCTTCCATCGAAACAGAACCAGTCATAAATATTAAACTGAATGTTTGTCCGTCTGCGTGCAGAACCCGCTGAGCGTGGTGGACCGCAAACAGAGGGTCTTCCTGTTCTCGGCCGGGTTCTTCACCGTCGTGCATTTCCCTGAAGAGGACCTGACCGTGCTGTGGGACAAGAAGACCACCGTGCACGTTCAGGTCGGACCCCGCTGGCAGGTAAACAGATAAATGACAAGGAACCCACAAGACCTGGTTTAGACCTGGTTTAGTCCTGGTTTAGTCCTGGTTTAGTCCTGGTTTAGACCTGGTTTAGACCTGGTTTAGACCTGGTTTAGTCCTGGTTTAGTTCTGGTTTAGTCCTGGTTTAGACCTGGTTTAGTCCTGGTTTAGACCTGGTTTAGTCCTGGTTTAGTCCTGGTTTAGACCTGGTTTAGACCTGGTTTAATCCTGGTTTAGACCTGGTTTAGTCCGGGTTTAGTCCTGGTTTAGACCTGGTTTAGACCTGGTTTAGTCCTGGTTTAGTCCTGGTTTAGACCTGGTTTAATCCTGGTTTAGATCTGGTTTAGTCCTGGTTTAGACCTGGTTTAGACCTGGTTTAGTCCTGGTTTAGTCCTGGTTTAGTCCGGGTTTAGTCCTGGTTTAGTCCTGGTTTTATTCCTGGTTTAGACCTGGTTTAGTCCTGGTTTAGTCCTGGTTTAGACCTGGTTTAGATCTGGTTTAGTCCTGGTTTAGTCCGGGTTTAGTCCTGGTTTAGACCTGGTTTAGATCTGGTTTAGTCCTGGTTTAGACCTGGTTTAGTCCTGGTTTAGACCTGGTTTAGACCTGGTTTAGACCTGGTTTAGTCCTGGTTTAGTCCTGGTTTAGTCCGGGTTTAGTCCTGGTTTAGTCCTGGTTTTAGTCCTGGTTTAGACCTGGTTTAGACCTGGTTTAGTCCTGGTTTTAGTCCTGGTTTAGTCCTGGTTTAGTCCTGGTTTAGTCCGGGTTTAGTCCGGGTTTAGACCTGGTTTAGATCTGGTTTAGTCCTGGTTTAGACCTGGTTTAGTCCTGGTTTAGACCTGGTTTAGTCCTGGTTTAGTCCTGGTTTAGTCCTGGTTTAGTCCTGGTTTAGACCTGGTTTAGACCTGGTTTAGACCTGGTTTAATCCTGGTTTAGTCCTGGTTTAGTCCTGGTTTACTCCTGGTTTAGACCTGGTTTAGACCTGGTTTAGTCCTGGTTTACTCCTGGTTTACTCCTGGTTTAGACCTGGTTTAGACCTGGTTTAGTCCTGGTTTAGTCCTGGTTTAGTCCGGGTTTAGTCCTGGTTTAGTCCTGGTTTACTCCTGGTTTAGACCTGGTTTAGACCTGGTTTAGTCCTGGTTTACTCCTGGTTTACTCCTGGTTTAGACCTGGTTTAGACCTGGTTTAGACCTGGTTTAGACCTGGTTTAGACCTGGTTTAGTCCTGGTTTAGTTCTGGTTTAGTCCTGGTTTAGACCTGGTTTAGTCCTGGTTTAGACCTGGTTTAGTCCTGGTTTAGTCCTGGTTTAGACCTGGTTTAGACCTGGTTTAATCCTGGTTTAGACCTGGTTTAGTCCGGGTTTAGTCCTGGTTTAGACCTGGTTTAGACCTGGTTTAGTCCTGGTTTAGTCCTGGTTTAGACCTGGTTTAATCCTGGTTTAGATCTGGTTTAGTCCTGGTTTAGACCTGGTTTAGACCTGGTTTAGTCCTGGTTTAGTCCTGGTTTAGTCCGGGTTTAGTCCTGGTTTAGTCCTGGTTTTATTCCTGGTTTAGACCTGGTTTAGTCCTGGTTTAGTCCTGGTTTAGACCTGGTTTAGATCTGGTTTAGTCCTGGTTTAGTCCGGGTTTAGTCCTGGTTTAGACCTGGTTTAGATCTGGTTTAGTCCTGGTTTAGACCTGGTTTAGTCCTGGTTTAGACCTGGTTTAGACCTGGTTTAGACCTGGTTTAGTCCTGGTTTAGTCCTGGTTTAGTCCGGGTTTAGTCCTGGTTTAGTCCTGGTTTTAGTCCTGGTTTAGACCTGGTTTAGACCTGGTTTAGTCCTGGTTTTAGTCCTGGTTTAGTCCTGGTTTAGTCCTGGTTTAGTCCGGGTTTAGTCCGGGTTTAGACCTGGTTTAGATCTGGTTTAGTCCTGGTTTAGACCTGGTTTAGTCCTGGTTTAGACCTGGTTTAGTCCTGGTTTAGTCCTGGTTTAGTCCTGGTTTAGTCCTGGTTTAGACCTGGTTTAGACCTGGTTTAGACCTGGTTTAATCCTGGTTTAGTCCTGGTTTAGTCCTGGTTTACTCCTGGTTTAGACCTGGTTTAGACCTGGTTTAGTCCTGGTTTACTCCTGGTTTACTCCTGGTTTAGACCTGGTTTAGACCTGGTTTAGACCTGGTTTAGACCTGGTTTAGACCTGGTTTAGTCCTGGTTTACTCCTGGTTTACTCCTGGTTTAGACCTGGTTTAGACCTGGTTTAGACCTGGTTTAGTCCTGGTTTAGTCCTGGTTTAGTCCGGGTTTAGTCCTGGTTTAGTCCTGGTTTAGTCCGGGTTTAGTCCTGGTTTAGTCCTGGTTTAGTCCTGGTTTTATTCCTGGTTTAGACTTGGTTTAGACCTGGTTTAGACCTGGTTTAATCCTGGTTTAGACCTGGTTTAGACCTGGTTTAGTCCTGGTTTAGTCCGGGTTTAGTCCTGGTTTAGACCTGGTTTAGATCTGGTTTAGTCCTGGTTTAGACCTGGTTTAGTCCTGGTTTAGACCTGGTTTAGACCTGGTTTAGACCTGGTTTAGTCCTGGTTTAGTCCTGGTTTAGTCCGGGTTTAGTCCTGGTTTAGTCCTGGTTTTAGTCCTGGTTTAGACCTGGTTTAGACCTGGTTTAGTCCTGGTTTTAGTCCTGGTTTAGTCCTGGTTTAGTCCTGGTTTAGTCCGGGTTTAGTCCTGGTTTAGACCTGGTTTAGATCTGGTTTAGTCCTGGTTTAGACCTGGTTTAGTCCTGGTTTAGACCTGGTTTAGTCCTGGTTTAGTCCTGGTTTAGTCCTGGTTTAGTCCTGGTTTAGTCCTGGTTTAGACCTGGTTTAGACCTGGTTTAGACCTGGTTTAGTCCTGGTTTAGTCCTGGTTTAGTCCTGGTTTACTCCTGGTTTAGACCTGGTTTAGACCTGGTTTAGACCTGGTTTAGTCCTGGTTTAGTCCTGGTTTAGTCCGGGTTTAGTCTTGGTTTAGTCCTGGTTTAGTCCGGGTTTAGTCCTGGTTTAGTCCTGGTTTAGTCCTGGTTTTATTCCTGGTTTAGACTTGGTTTAGACCTGGTTTAGACCTGGTTTAATCCTGGTTTAGACCTGGTTTAGACCTGGTTTAGTCCTGGTTTAGACCTGGTTTACTCCTGGTTTAGACCTGGTTTAGACCTGGTTTAGACCTGGTTTAGACCTGGTTTAGACCTGGTTTAATCCTGGTTTAGACCTGGTTTAGACCTGGTTTAGTCCTGGTTTAGACCTGGTTTAGACCTGGTTTAGACCTGGTTTAGTCCTGGTTTAGTCCTGGTTTAGTCCTGGTTTAGTCCTGGTTTAGACCTGGTTTAGACCTGGTTTAGTCCTGGTTTTAGTCCTGGTTTAGACCTGGTTTAGTCCTGGTTTAGACCTGGTTTAGTCCTGGTTTAGTCCTGGTTTAGACCTGGTTTAGACCTGGTTTAATCCTGGTTTAGTCCTGGTTTAGACCTGGTTTAGTCCTGGTTTAGTCCTGGTTTAGTCCTGGTTTAGACCTGGTTTAGTCCTGGTTTAGTCCTGGTTTAGACCTGGTTTAGACCTGGTTTAGACCTGGTTTAGTCCTGGTTTAGACCTGGTTTAGACCTGGTTTAGACCTGGTTTAGACCTGGTTTAATCCTGGTTTAGACCTGGTTTAGTCCTGGTTTAGACCTGGTTTAGTCCTGGTTTAGACCTGGTTTAGACCTGGTTTAGACCTGGTTTAGACCTGGTTTAGTCCTGGTTTAGACCTGGTTTAGACCTGGTTTAGACCTGGTTTAGACCTGGTTTAATCCTGGTTTAGACCTGGTTTAGTCCTGGTTTAGACCTGGTTTAGACCTGGTTTAGACCTGGTTTAGACCTGGTTTAGACCTGTTTAGTCCTGGTTTAGACCTGGTTTAGACCTGGTTTAGACCTGGTTTAGACCTGTTTAGTCCTGGTTTAGACCTGGTTTAGACCTGGTTTAGACCTGGTTTAGACCTGTTTAGTCCTGGTTTAGACCTGGTTTAGACCTGGTTTAGACCTGGTTTAGACCTGTTTAGTCCTGGTTTAGACCTGGTTTAGACCTGGTTTAGACCTGGTTTAGACCTGGTTACACTTTGCTTAAAAAACATGGTTTGGTATACGTTTTTTATTAGTCTTTTGTTAATTCCTGTTGTAGCCTGTAGTTTCATTTATTTTTCAGATTTGCGCTGACCCCTCGGCTCTGTTTGCACATGCTCAGTTGGTTTTGAAACGCGAGGGTGTAGTCTCTGGGGGAGATGGGGGTCTCTGGGATTATTGTGGGGTGCTGGAGGAAGTGTCTGGGGAGGAGGCGGAGCTCTGACCCTGTGACCCGGTTGTGGACGGGTGTAATGCTGTGTGTGTTCTGTTCCTGATCCAGGGGAAGCTCAGGGGACTTTGTGGGAACTTTGATCTGAAAACAGTGAATGAGATGCGGACTCCGGAAAACATCGACTCCCAGACGTCTCAAGAGTTCGGGAACAGCTGGACGGCTACAGAGGTGAGCATCTGGACTTTACTCACCTCTTACCTTCAGACTTAGGCCTGCAGTCACCTCCAGCCCAGACAGAGTTTAAGAACAAGACTGTTGTGCTGTAAAAATACAGACACAATCCAGATCAGTGTCAGTTTAGGGAACGTAAGAAAAATAAATGGTTCCTGTCAGACTTTGTCCTCTTCATGAAACAGAAAACCCCAAACAACTTGATTAAAAGATGTTCCTCAGGCACTTGCATAAATAAGTTTATAACACTTTTGATGTAACAAAGCAACGCTCACCAACCATAATAAACACAGGGTTATTTCAGTTTCAAATGGATTAATCTAAAGCCTAAGTGACTGAGATTTAAATTAAAAATACTTCTTACTTATATTAATTTTCTTGTCTTGCTCTTTTCTGTTCTCTGCACTCACCCATAAACCCCTTTTATAACAGTATTTTGTTGTCTTCTCGACTGTCTGCTTGTCTTTTCTTGTTTTATTGTTCAGTTATTGTCACTGTTTCCATACTTTGAGTCTTTGTGCGTCGACAGTTGTGACTCGTGACTGACGTTTATCGAGTGTATTAAATGTCTGGTGTTGTGCTCAGTGTGTGAACAGCCCTGACGTCAGACACCCCTGCAGTGTGTTTCCTCTCCGAGAGCCCTTTGCAAGGAGACAGTGCTCTGTTCTGCTCAGTGAGGTGTTCCAGAGCTGCCACCCGGTGGTGAGTTCCGGAACAACACGTCACACTTTCTTCTCTTTAACTCCACCGTAACACGTGTTATTCCAGTTGATGTGCTTTAAATCAAACTGTGGCTTAGATAAATGAGTAAAAACACTTTAATCATGTGTGTATTTAGATATTTTAAATCTCATAATGTCAGCATTTTACTTGTTTTTTTGTATTTTGCATGTTATTTTCTGTTCTTTGCTGTTTATTGATTAAAAAATAAACACTCAAATAAATCCATTTGTTTATAATTAAAGGTGGATGTGACGTGGTTCTACATGAACTGTGTGGCCGACACCTGCGCCTGCAGCAGAGGGGGGGACTGTGAGTGTTTCTGCTCCAGCGTCGCAGCCTACGCCCAACGCTGCTGCCTCCAGGGGGTGTCCATCGACTGGAGGACCCCCGCGCTCTGCCGTAAGTCCCTGACCAACAAAAAATTATTCTATAGCCAGCCATTTATAAAACGAGTAAAATTTCTTCTATCTTGATATTTCTAACGGTGCCTGTGCTTTTTTCAGCCTATGACTGTGAATATTACAACAAAGGTATGAACTTATACAGCATTTATTTCACTGTTTACTGTCATGTTGACATGTTTAATCAGAGATGTTCTTCATCTCTGCCTCTGTTCAGTTCTGGGCAAAGGTCCGTACAGACTCATCCCCTTCAGAGACCGGACCTCGGTTCTGGGCTACAGGGTCTCGCCTGGTTCCTCTGGTTCCTCTGGTTCCTCTGGTTCCTCTGGTTCTGGTTCCTCTGGTTCCTCTGGTTCTGGCTCCTCTGGTTCCTCTGGTTCTGGCTCCTCTGGTTCCTCTGGTTCCTCTGGTTCTGGTTCCTCTGGTTCCTCTGGTTCCTCTGGGTCGGTGTTCCTGCTCAGAGCCAACAGCAGTGAGACCCAGGGCCTTCTGTCCCACTTCATGATGACCCCAGGCCTCAGCAGAACACGACCTCACGGTGAGTACGAACATAGAACACATGGAGCAGCAGCGCAGAGCGACGCTGGGCCGAGGCCGCTGACTCCGGTGTGTATTGGCCTTAATGTTGGTTTGTTCTGAGACGTTAGAGACCAGTGTTGAAAAAGGTTTTTCGGTCTTGTAGTGGTCAGCAATGTGACTCCACTAAGTATTAGTAATAGTCTGACCTGAGTAAGTGTCTGACCAGTGTGTACACGGACAGTAGGTTCAGCAGTGTTTGTGACAGAGCAGTTCAGTAAATGAAACTACAGCTACACCAGTCTGTGCAGGTCACATGACAGCAGCAGAACTACAACAGTGTAAAAGAACTCTAAATGCATTGTATAAGAATCTCTTTAACTTTTGTTAAACATTAAAGGAGCATTACAGACGAGTTTTTGTACTAGTGCCACCTCCTGGTGTTAGTGGTACTGCATCCTGTGTCGTGCGTGTTCAGCGTGCTCTTTCTTGTACGAACAAACACGACCGAAGAAGAATCTGCTGGTCTTGAGTGCACTGGAGTCCTGTCTCTTTCCTGTGTTCACAAGATTCATTTTCAACTTTGCCGCTAGTGTTGCTTAGTTTACGTTTGGCAGGAAGCCTGTACAGTCTCGTTTCATTGACATTGATTGTACAGGTTTACAGAGGCATCCACGGAGAATTCAGAGGCTCTTTCTGCATCAGGCTGTTGCTGATGCATGTATGGGTTAGAATTTTTTTATTTGAACCATTAAAACTTCTGTAAGGTATCTTTAAGTTAAGCTCAAAGACAAAAGATGATCTTGTGAAAACTATATTCAGTAAACTGTAGGTTTTCCTGCAGCATCCCAGTCCAGCTCTGGTTAAACTGTGAGTTAAACTGTGAGCTCTAGTGATGTGGGAACAGTTGTGTAGGTTTAACTTACACACGCTGCAGATGGAACAAGAGCCTGAAACTGAGCGCTCTCTCTGTGAGTTTGGGAAAGTCCGATGGCTGCGGAGATACGCCTCACGAAACACTGGCTCTGTGTGAAAAAGGAAAGGCACGCTCTAATGCAGCTGTTCATCAGAGCCACATAGAATACTGTTTATGACCAGGATCAAGAAAGTCATTTTGATCTGAGACAGTGGAAATACTCAGACATGATGTGGTAGTGACCAAAGATATTAACTACATTATGTTCTTAATGTTTTCTCCCAATGTGTAAGAAATGTTAATGTCTGAGTGGTTTACATTTGGTTACATTGGTATTTTGAAATAAACTATAAATGTTTCACATTTTCAAATCTGGCCTTCCTTAAAAAAGGTTTGAACATCTTTAGTTTTAAGTAAATATTCAATCCGTCATTTTATGAAAAAGCATTTGGAAAAAGAGTAATGGTCCATAGAACCATCTGGAGTCTTCTCAAAGGTCAGTCCAGAGTCTGAACCTGACCTTAGACCTGCTCTCAAGGTACTTTAGGTAAAACCTGGAAGTGATTGGATGAATCACCAGTCACCAGCTTGTTTTATCCAATCAGAGCAGAGCTGTGTGGTTAGCGTTAGTGACAGATCCCCAGTCGTCTGGTTCATGTTTAGAGCATTAATGCTGTGGACCCTCTGTGGTCGTAGTGAGGTAAACCCGGCCTGAGAGCGCTCCGGGGTTAGTTACTGAATCCTGAAGGAGGAACCTGATCTGTGTTTTTGATCTGAAACAGAGAGGCCTCTGTTTGTTTACTGTGAACTCACTGCAGTTAATGCTGACTTATATTTAGAAAGAACTGACTCAACCTCACTTTAAAACTCCACCGACTGCCTTCAGAGAGAAAATACAGACCAGTCATTAAACAAGCTTCACCGGAGTCCTGGAAAACCTGGAAAAGTCCTGAAACAAAAAGAAATGTAAAATGTGATTAAAATGTTTTGTTGTTTTGGTCAATTATGTTAATCTCAACAAAAACCTGTCCAAATCCAAATAAAACCTGTCCAAATCCATCTGAAACCTGTCCAAATCCAAATAAAACCTGTCCAAATCCATCTGAAACCTGTCCAAATCCAAACAAAACCTGTCCAAATCCATCTGAAACCTGTCCAAATCCAAATAAAACCTGTCCAAATCCATCTGAAACCTGTCCAAATCCAAATAAAACCTGTCCAGATCCAACTAAAACCTGTCCAAATCCCACTAAAACCAACACTAGTTCAAACCCAACCTTTATTCCTGCTTTAACCCTTCTCTCCTCTCTCTCTCAGACTCCTCTCGTGTCTCGTTCGAAGCGGCCAACCGACCCAACTACTTCCTGTTTGCGAGTCCGAGCGGCGAGGTGAAGCTGTCCAAGTGGCAGGAGAGCGATGCATTCTGGGAAGGGTCTACGTTCGTGCTCCACAGAGACACGTGGATCCCGGGCTTTGCGTCTCTGGAGTCTCAGTCCAAACCAGGGTTCTTCCTCCACGCCACGCGCCTCGTCCACCTGCTCAAGTACAGACACACGGACAGCTACCGCAAGGCCACACTCTTCAGGATCACAGGTCACAGCTGCAAACATCTGAGCGTTAAACTTTATCAAGTCAGGATTTAGCTCACCTTTGTAATTGACTGGTTTAGAAAAGTCCAGTAGGCTTTGGGTTTGGGTTGGGTTTGTTCATTTTATTTGAAAGCAGACTCTAAAGAAATGTGTTGTGTTTTGTTCAGGCCCCAGTGCAGACGCCTCGGTGGGTCCTCGATGTCAGTGGAGATACGACTCCTGCTCTGTTCCTTGTTTCAGAACCTGCAGCGACCCCAGAGCAGAGGCCTGTACCTCTATCCCACAGTGAGATACCTTTAAATAACAAACATACACTAAAGAGCCACAAAACCAACTAAATCCACCACAGAAGCAAAATTACCACCAATTTTGCCAAATTACCAAAAAAAACAACAACCCACACCACTTTTAAACCAGCTGTTAAATGAAAACCACAGAACTTTGATGTACAAGCACAAAACCAACAACACAAATAACACAAAATCCATCACCCCTTTGACGTTAGCATCCGAGATGTTGTATTTCTAACTAACAAATGAATCTTGTCTTATCTCTTCTGTTGCAGAGTGGAAGGCTGTCTTCCCGTCTGTCCTCCTCACATGGTGCTGGACGAGGTCACACACCGCTGCGTTCACCTCGAAGACTGTGAGTGCCTCTGTTTGATGAAATATTTTAGTGTCTGTGAAGGTTCTCGTTCATCCAGGTTATCTTGAAGAAAAGGTTTAAGCACAGACATCTACACTTAGTTTTCAAGGTGGTTTTCAAGGTTTTATTTCTTAACCCCCAAACAGTTTTAAACATGGAAAAGCCTTCTTTGAACAGAGGAGGACGCTTGTTGTCTCAGATTCTTGTTGCCCACTATTTACAACAGTGTTCTGAAACCTAAACCAAAGCAGTTTCACTCTAGAACAAAAATACTTGAATGGAGCAGTGTCACTAACGACTCTCCTGAGCCTTTAACGACTCTCACATCAGGAGTCATAATGACTATGAGACTAGAACAGTCTGGTCCAATCAGAGTTAGTTTCAGGTCAAACCCCTCCCTCTAGAGATAAAGCTCAGCTCTCTTACAGTTGATCTCAGAATTAAAAAAGTCTCTTGGAAATAACGTCTACACCTTAAAAACCAAGTCCAGGTGCTTTCGCTTTAACCTTTCTTTGAAATATTTTAGTGTAATTATTGAAATCAGGATTTCTGAGGCCAATACCGATCACAGGGTCAAAGTATTGTGTAAAAACTAAAATGTAAGCACTCTCAAAATAAAATCCAACAACTTAAATCTGGCTTCAAACTAAAAGGCTCTAACTGGAGCTATATGAACCAAAAAAGAATTTGAGATGTTTTAGCCGCTCCACTCCATCTTACTCAATGTAATATCTAAACGTTTGTCCTTTTTCATCAGGCATCAAACCCCCGGTGGGTGCTCAGCCTTCAGTTCTCACTTCTCCAGTTCCTGCTACATCTGCTTTGGCGCCCCCTACTGTGAAACCTGAGCTCAGCACCTCCAAAGTCACAGAGAGCACTGTGGGCTGGACGAGCAGGACCACTACAAGCACTCCCTTCACTGTCACTGCTCTGTTCTCGTTCACCACCGTCATGTCCACGACCACCATAAAGACCAGCAAATCTACAGAAACCACCACGAAAACCACTGAGATTAGCACCAAACCAAGTGAAACTGTTACAAAGCCAACCAAAACCACCTTAACGCCAAGTGAAGTCAGCAGAAAACCAATGACAGCCACAGAAACTTTAACAGCACGTGAAACCACGGGTAAACCAACAGAATTAAGCACAACTACTGTTAAAACAACAGCAGAAGGTGAAATTAGCACAAAACCAATCAAATCTACCACAAAAACATCTGAGACCACCACAAAACCAACTGAGACCTCCACACAACCATCTGAGACCACTACAAAACCAACCGAACCCACCACAAAACCAATCAAACCCACCACAAAACAAACCGAGACCTCCACAAAGCCAACCGAAACCACCACAAAACCAACTGAACCCACCACACAACCATCTGAGACCACCACAAAACCAATCGAACCCACCACAAAACAAACCGAGACCTCCACAAAGCCAACCGAAACCACCACAAAACCAACTGAACCCACCACACAACCATCTGAGACCACCACAAAACCAACTGAACCCACCACACAACCATCTGAGACCACCACAAAACCAACCGAACCCACCACACAACCATCTGAGACCACCACAAAACCAACCGAACCCACCACAAAACCAAGTGAACCCACCACACAACCATCTGAGACCACCACAAAACCAACCGAACCCACCACAAAACCAACCGAACCCACCACAAAACCAACCGAACCCACCACACAACCAACTGAGACCACCACAAAACCAACCGAACCCACCACACAACCATCTGAGACCACCACAAAACCATCTGAGACCACCACAAAACCAACCGAACCCACCACAAAACCATCTGAGACCACCACAAAACCAACCGAACCCACCACACAACCAACTGAGACCACCACAAAACCAACTGAGACCACCACAAAACCATCTGAGACCACCACAAAACCAACTGAGACCACCACAAAACCAACCAAATCCACCACAATACCCACTGAGTCCATAATGAAACCAACTGAGACCACCACAAAACCAACCGAACCCGCCACAAAACCAACTGAGACCACCACAAAAGCAGCTGAATCCACCGCAAAACCAGCTGAATCCACCACAAAACCAACTGAGACCACCCCAAAACCAACCGAAGCCATCACAAAACCAACTGAGACCACCACAAAACCGACTGAAACCACCACAAAACCAACTGAATCAACCACAAAACCGACTGAAACCACCACAAAACCAACTGAATCAACCACAAAACTGACTGAAACCACCACAGAAGCCTCTGAACCAAGCAAAACCACAACAAAGATTAGCACCAAACCAACAGAAACAACAACTAAAGCAGTTAAAATAAGCACAAAACCGGTCAAACTGACAACTGAAGCTACTGAAATTACTGTAAAACCAATCGAATCCACTGCTGAAGCCACTGAATCAACCAAAACAACAATAAAAGCTGACGATACAAGCACAAAACCAACCAAAACAACAATGAAAGTTAGCGATATTAGTATAAAACCAGTGGAAATTGCCACTTCAAAAACTAAATCTACAACAAAACCCATTACCAAAGCTCTTGAACCCACAAAATCCACGACAGAATACACTACAAAAGTGCTTGAGATAACAGAAACCTTGACAAAACCAGCTGAACCCACTTTAAGAACCACGACTCCGTTCCCTCTTCATCTGACGACACATACCAGCACAGAGTCCATCACCCCTTCGACGTTAGCATACGAAACATCTACTTTACCAACTACTTCAAAGGTTTCTCCACTAATTGTACCAACCACTGCTTATACTTCTACTCCTGTCGAATCTGAAACAAAGTTGACAAAAGTTACAACAAGTAAAACAACAAAGCATCAGTTTGTTTCCAAAGCTACATCTACTATTTCGGCAACAACTCCTTTCGAATATTTGACGCCAAAACCCACCTCAGAGTCTGCTCCAGACTGGAAAACAACCTCAGAAGTGTCAGTTGTGGAAGAAAAATCAACTATTCCTCACACAATAACTCGAGAAATCCCTCTGACTTCTTCGGTTTTAACCATTTCTACAACGGAAAAGACATCTTGGTCCGTTACTGTCCCGAAAACGGATCGAGTTATGACAAAATTCGATCTCCCTGAAGCAAAAACGACCACAGTGGTAGCAATAGAACAACCTGAAAAACTGGAAATAGAAACAAGTACAACGCCTTCATCTGTTCAAACGTCCAAGCCATGGCATCTAGAAACATCATTGATGCCAGTTTCTCCATCAACCACATCCACAACAGAAATAACTTCGACTCGAACTCCAACAACAACAGTAAAAGTTCCCAGTCTTCCGGTAACTGTAGAACTTGAGAAATCAACCGAAAAAACAACTCTAGTATCAGAAACGCCAATTCCACCAAAGATTTTGACGACAGTGAAGTTTCCTCCAGAAAAGACAGAGACGTTATTGACGACTGCTGCAGAGAAAACCCCTCCTGCTGTAGTTTCTTCCACAGTCAGACCCGTCACAGATCGACCGACAGTACTTCATCCAGTCACCGGTCGAGTCGAGGTGAGTGGATATTCATCGACCTAAATGGGTTACAAAAAATCATATATTCTTTATAATCAATGTGTTTAAGAAAGAACTTCAGCAAATAGAAATGTGCTGTAGCCAGTGTCGTTGAGTCACTGTTTTTTAGTCCAAGTCACAAAGAACTAGTCAAAAAAATATCAAGTCCTCTTAAAGAGTCCAGTCAGAGTCAAGTCTTCAAAGTTAGTCACAAATCCAAACAGGCATTCCTTTTTGCTCACACTTAAAGTAGGCATACTAATTATGACAAATAGTCGACAGAATGCTGGCTTATATTTTAGTTATTTATTATAAGCCACTCACTGAGAAGTTTAGTCTAACCAGCCTTTCAAGACAACTTAAAGACACTTAATATTTACACAAAACACAGGTAAAAAGAACAGGCATTATTTTAGGTTATAGGCAGTCTTGAAGAGGTGGGATTTTAGCAGTTTTTTCAAGGTTTGTGAGTTTGAGTTTCTGATGTGAGGGTGGGGGCGAAGGCGATTGGTTTTGACTGAGGGAGTGAGGAGATTGGAGTCAGATGACCGGAGGCGACGGGAGGGGCAGTGTTGCAGTAGAAGGGCAGTAAGGTGGGGTGGTTTGGTGGTGGTGAGCAGGATCTTGAAGTGTTGAATATGGAGCCAGTGGAGCTGTTGGAGGACAGATAGTGCTTGATGTCTGTGTTACTTTGTCGTTTTACTGCAGAACAGCCCACTGTGAGTGTCTGAGTCGAGTCACAAAAATGAGCCTGGTGACTCGTCCTACAGCAGACACCTATGTTTTATTGTGTTTTTTTATACAAACTCAGATTATGGTTTTATGTTGGAGTATGTTCAATAGTCATTTTTTTTCAGATTTGCTGATAAAACCGTAGATCTTTAACAATTGTGATAAATCTTTCAAAATTAAGTTCACTTTTTAATTTTCAGAATTCTGTGGCTAAATATTATTGCTTTGTTTTCCTTTCCCAGGTTTATCAAACTACCACCATTACTACAACTCCTCCATCTTTATCTCCGACTGAATCCACCTCCTCCACCTCACCTCCAAAACTCACCACTGTCCTGGAGAAAGTCACCACTCGCCTGGTCTCTTCCCCGAAACCCGCTCCTGCCTCTGAATATCCGACCGAACCTCCTCAAACCACGTCACGAACCACGGCCAGAGCTCCAGTAACAACCCGAGTCACGGCCACAGAAACGATTCGTCCAATCACAGAAAGAGTCACTGTACGAACCACGACTGAGGGAGAGGTTACGACAACAGTGAGGCCTGTAGGACCAATCTCTACTGCTACAGCACAAACTACAATAGAAACTAAATCAACAGAGCGTCCTTTAACAACTACAACAGAAACTACTCCTTCTACTACAACTACAACATCCACAGTTCTATTAGAAGAAGAGAAAACCACCAAAAAACATGAGTTATTACCGTCTACATCCAAATATCCCCCTCCTCAGATGTCCACAGAGAAATGGAGCAGCAGCTCTTTGACCACTCCTGCCTTGGAGCCGACGGTCTCCACTCAAATCACGACAAAAGCAGAAGTGGAGCTCGTTAGTCCAAAAGTGACCACACCAAAAGTGACTCTGACAACGGTTTCAGAGACGACGAGGAGCACAGAAAGAACAGTGACCGTGAGCCTCCAGACAACCAGGGCCTGTACGGTGAGTGCAGCTGGACCTGGACTGCAGAGATAAATCCTAGTCAGTTTTGTGATATCGCAGTGTGGCTTAAATGTAAATTAAAAATATTGTTCCTTAGACTTGCTGAGGCAGGTATAATCATAAATATTATAAAAGATATAATCATATCTTGAGTTATAGTTGCATCCCTTGTTTGTTTGTGTATATTATGCTTTTTTGCTTTGCCTAAAGATTACTCTGGTTGTTTCCCCTGCCAACCAAAAATATAGGTCAAATAATTATTATGTATTATTAGTATTATTATATAGTACATATGTCTTACAGTTTTTCACTTTGGCACAACTCAGCTAAAAGGCCATTTGTCAAAACTGAAAAAACTGTTTAAGCCCAATTCTAAAAACCCATTGTTTTCTCACAACTTGTTTGGATGTCCTCTCTGCTGTGGGACAGGTTTGTCTATCCTCACTTATATCTCCCTGTATGTCCCCTCACAGCCTCCGTACGCTGAGATCATCGACGAGTGCACCAAGTACATCTGCGTCAGCAACCAGCTCATCCTGTTCAACAAGTCCCAGAGCTGCCCTTTCACCTCTGAGCCTCCGAACTGTGGCCTGCTGGGGTTTGCTGTCCTGGTGAACGGAGACAAGTGCTGCCCTCAGTGGGACTGTCCCTGTGAGACCATATACTCTTCAGATACTGTACAAACACACATTTACAGAGAGCGCATGAAGGAAGGTGTTCTGACTTCCTGTTGCAGGTCGCTGCTCGTTGTTCCCCGACTTGAACGTCATCACCTTCGATGGAAACAGTGTGGCTCTGTTTAAAGCTGCCTCCTACATCGTCACTCAGCTGCTGAACGAAACGGTCAGTGTCTCGGTCCAAGAGTGTCCCGCCGACTCCGAGTCTCCGGTGAGTTCACGTAACAGGTTTTGGTTGGATTTGAACATGTTTTTTTATTATAAATTATTACTTGATGTGTTTTTTTCTGTGAAGCTGCTGTGGAACTTTACAAACCTGTGTCTTGTGGCTCTGAACATCTCTCACAAAACCAACCACATTGTCATCAACCGGCTCCAGCGAAGGGTAGGACCTGCTTTAACAAATAAATATATTATAAAATTATCGAACGATGCCTTTTTTCTTTTTCAGTTGTACGTAAACTCCAGATACGCCAAGCCTCGGTTTAAGAAGTACGGATTCGAGATCTACGACACGGGGAACATGTACCTGATCCGGAGCCCGTCTGGACTCAAGCTGCAGTGGTACCACTCCACGGGTCTGATGGTGATCGAGACCGAGACCCACAGCAACAAACTGCACACACTGGGCCTCTGCGGTGGGTCCACGGGATTTAGAGGGATTTAAAGAGGTTCTGCAGGGATCTGTACAGGTTTTAGAGGAATTTAAACAGGTTCTACAAAGATCTAACCAGGTTGTAGAGGGATGTAACTGGGTTTTAGATGTTAACACATGAAATGGATCAAATCTATTGTGACCTGTAGGTTCCAGAAGGTTTTAAACACGTTTTATTTGACGTTTGAAGAGTTATGTTGGCTTTGTATAAACACCCGGAACATTGTAAACCAGGTTTTTAAACATGGAAAAGTTTTGAAAAAGAGAAGAAATAGTAAAATATCTTAGAGAGTGTTTAGTTGTTCTTGAAGGTTGCCCTTTTTTAACACTTCTTTATTCCATATTTGTCGTACCAGGTAAATCCTCTGTAATATCCTGGAGAACTGTCATTAAGATGTACTTTGTCCACGTTTGGTCCAGGTTTCTGCGACGGAGACCCCTCTAACGACCTGACCCTGTCCAACGGGACAACTGTGTCCCAGAGCGAGGACCCGGCCGTGTTCATCGACAGCTGGCAGATTCCCAACACCACAGGCTTCGTCAGTTTCAGCCGCCGCCGAGAGATGAACTGCTCCACCAGCGACTGCTCCCACTGCCTCTCCATGCTCCAGGAGCCTGCCTTCACCGCCTGCCACCCATACGTGAGAAATACTGGGCTCTAGAGACGAGTCAGAGGGATTAGAACAGGTTTTAGTTGGATTTGTGATGCTTGTATGACCTTCTGTTCCAGGTTCCTCCGAATACGTTCTGTGAGCTGTGGGTCCGAGACGCAGAGTACGTCAACAACCAGTGTGTGGCGCTAGCAGCTTACGTTGCGTCCTGTCACAAGTTCAACATCTGCATCGAGTGGAGGAGGCCCAACCACTGCCGTACATCTCTGTTTTACTTTTGACTTTTATATTGGAAGAAGTTTTTTTTTTTCTAAGACAATACTATTTTTACAACTTTTATATTGATTTGAGCAGGTTTTAGATGGATTTGAACAGGTTTTAGATGGATTTGAGCAGGTTTTAGATGGATTTGAGCAGGTTTTAGAGGGATTTGAGCAGGTTTTAGAGGGATTTGAGCAGGTTTTAGATGGATTTGAGCAGGTTTTAGAGGGATTTGAGCAGGTTTTAGATGAATTTGTACAGGTTTTAGATGGATTTGAGCAGGTTTTAGTTGGATTTGAGCAGGTTTTAGATGGATTTGAGCAGGTTTTAGAGGG
This sequence comes from Perccottus glenii, assembly GCA_024416835.2. NCBI lineage: Eukaryota > Metazoa > Chordata > Actinopteri > Gobiiformes > Odontobutidae > Perccottus > Perccottus glenii. The sequence goes on along the minus strand of CM044548.2, from coordinate 909,568 downwards.
ATTTGAGCAGGTTTTAGATGAATTTGTACAGGTTTTAGTTGGATTTGAGCAGGTTTTAGATGAATTTGTACAGGTTTTAGATGGATTTGAGCAGGTTTTAGTTGGATTTGAGCAGGTTTTAGATGGATTTGAGCAGGTTTTAGAGGGATTTGAGCAGGTTTTAGATGAATTTGTACAGGTTTTAGATGGATTTGAGCAGGTTTTAGATGGATTTGAGCAGGTTTTAGAGGGATTTGAGCAGGTTTTAGATGGATTTGAGCAGGTTTTAGAGGGATTTGAGCAGGTTTTAGTTGGATTTGAGCAGGTTTTAGATGAATTTGTACAGGTTTTAGATAGATTTGAGCAGGTTTTAGATGGAATTGAGCAGGTTTTTTAGAGGGATTTGAGCAGGTTTTAGAGGGATTTGAGCAGGTTTTAGAGGGATTTGAGCAGGTTTTAGATGGAGTTGAACAGGTTTTAGATGGATTTGAGCAGGTTTTAGATGGATTTGAGCAGGTTTTAGATAGATTTGAGCAGGTTTTAGATGGAATTGAGCAGGTTTTAGAGGGATTTGAGCAGGTTTTAGAGGGATTTGAGCAGGTTTTAGATGGAGTTGAACAGGTTTTAGATGGATTTGAGCAGGTTTTAGATGAATTTGAACAGGTTTTAGATAGATTTGAGCAGGTTTTAGATGGATTTGAGCAGGTTTTAGATGAATTTGAACAGGTTTTAGATAGATTTGAGCAGGTTGTAGATGGATTTGAACAGGTTTTAGATAGATTTGAGCAGGTTTTAGTTGGATTTGAGCAGGTTTTAGTTGGATTTGAGCAGGTTTTAGTTGGATTTGAGCAGGTTGTAGATGGATTTGAACAGGTTTTAGATAGATTTGAGCAGGTTTTAGTTGGATTTGAGCAGGTTTTAGATGGATTTTATTTGGAATCACTGCAGTACCTGTGCTTCCTCAGTCTGTATTGTTTCTGAACCCTCTCTTTATTCCTCTCTCTTTAGCGTTTGTGTGTCCCGACGCTCTGCAGTACCAGTCTTGTTTACCGGCCTGCACCGCCTCGTCCTGTCCGAACCAGGACTTTGACTCAGACCCGGACCATTGCTCGGGTCTGACCGAGGGCTGTGTGTGTCCAGAGGGAACGCTGCTGCACCGGCCGTACTCTGCTCTGTGCATCAGACCCGACAAGTGTGGTAAGGACCAGGACAGTGTGAGACCAACATGTGGTGGTCATTATAAAATATTACCTTTTATCACTTTTTGTAAATATACTGTATACTGTACTGTATATTATAAAATGTGTCAAATTGTAAAACAAATACAGGTGAAGAGATTTTAGATGGATCTGAACAGGTTTTAGATGGATCTGAACAGGTTTTAGATGGATCTGAACAGGTTTGAGTTGGATCTGAACAGGTTTTTGTTGGATCTGAACAGGTTTTAGTTGGATCTGAACAGGTTTTAGTTGGATCTGAACAGGTTTTAGATGGATCTGAACAGGTTTTAGTTGGATCTGAACAGGTTTTAGATGGATCTGAACAGGTTTCAGATGGATCTGAACAGGTTTTAGTTGGATCTGAACAGGTTTTAGATGGATCTGAACAGGTTTTAGTTGGATCTGAACAGGTTTGAGTTGGATCTGAACAGGTTTTAGTTGGATCTGAACAGGTTTTAGATGGATCTGAACAGGTTTTAGATGGATCTGAACAGGTTTTAGTTGGATCTGAACAGGTTTCAGATGGATCTGAACAGGTTTGAGTTGGATCTGAACAGGTTTGAGTTGGATCTGAACAGGTTTTAGATGGATCTGAACAGGTTTTAGTTGGATCTGAACAGGTTTGAGTTGGATCTGAACAGGTTTCAGATGGATCTGAACAGGTTTTTGTTGGATCTGAACAGGTTTGAGTTGGATCTGAACAGGTTTTAGATGGATCTGAACTGGTTTTAGATGGATCTGAACAGGTTTCAGAAGGATCTGAACAGGTTTTTGTTGGATCTGAACAGGTTTTAGTTGGATCTGAACAGGTTTTAGTTGGATCTGAACTGGTTTTAGATGGATCTGAACAGGTTTGAGTTGGATCTGAACAGGTTTTAGATGGATCTGAACAGGTTTGAGTTGGATCTGAACAGGTTTTAGATGGATCTGAACAGGTTTGAGTTGGATCTGAACAGGTTTCAGTTGGATCTGAACAGGTTTTAGTTGGATCTGAACAGGTTTGAGTTGGATCTGAACAGGTTTCAGATGGATCTGAACAGGTTTCAGATGGATCTGAACAGGTTTTAGTTGGATCTGAGCAGGTTTGAGATGGATCTGAACAGGTTTTAGATGGATCTGAACAGGTTTTAGTTGGATCTGAACAGGTTTTAGATGGATCTGAACAGGTTTCAGATGGATCTGAACAGGTTTTAGATGGATTTGAGCAGGTTTGAGTTGGTTGTTGTAACCCTGTAGTTCCTTCTACAGCGTGCACAGACAGTGCGGGCCTCCCTCGATCTCATGGGGAGGTGTGGAAGGCCTCTCACGACGCCTGCTGCATGTACCGCTGTGAGAACGACACCATCGTCCCGGTGGAGTTCAACTGCTCCACGGCCGAGCCCCGATGCGAGCGTCAGGGCGAGGTGGTCCTGAGTCTGGCTGACCACAGCAGCTGCTGCCCTCACAAACTCTGCGGTCAGTGTCACCCGGGAGACCAATATTCTGACTTTCCAAATGAATCATGAGCACACTTTACACATGGACTTCTCTTTAGAATGGTTTATCTGCCTATGACTCTTTTCACAACCCTAAACGTTTGTGGTGACCCTATATGACTGCAGATCCTAATTATGATTCCACTTGGACTAGTCTCAGTTTTTAGTTGAGTATGTCTCACTCTAATCTCACTAATCTCAGATTGTTTCTGGAAGACTTTACAAGTTAATGGCACACAAACCAGTCAGTAAAATAAATAAAACACTTTTGACAATTCATTAATTTAAATCAAATATATCTGTGTAACTCTTCACATTAGACCATGTACATTATACTGAGCTCATAAACAGAGACATATTCATAAATCTGTTCAATGTCTATCATTTGAATGTTTTTCAGTGAATTTATTAAAAGGTGTCTGAACTGTGTCTGTACGTCCACCTCCAGGGGGCATGAGCTCAATGTATTTAGTTTGAAACTGAATGAAGCCTCCATGAAACTGTTGCTGAAGGTTTAAAGAAATGCTTTTCTGATTCAAGAACTGATCCAAAGTGAATGAGACAACACTTTGAAATGTGTTTTGTGTTTGTCTTCAGTGTGTAACCAGAGCCTGTGCGAGCCACTGCCTCCTGAGTGTCAATACGGAGAGAAGCTGGTGTCGTACTACAGACAGGACTCCTGCTGCCCTCACTACTCCTGCGGTGAGCCCAACACACACAACATATATACAACCCTCTAAAGGAACCACAGGGATTTTGATCGGGTCCAGTTTTCTCTGAAGTCAGTCGAACATCTGAATGTGTTCCAGAGTGCGACCCGGAGCTGTGTGAGTCCGTGGTGCCATCGTGTCGAGACGATCAGACGCTCGTCTCCACCAGAACCGACGGGAGCTGCTGCCTGGCTCACATCTGCAGTCAGTACTCTTCTACTTCTACAGCGCAATATCACAACAACAGCTGCATCAAAGGCCTTTACAGACTCTGTCCTGGGTCAGAAGGAAACTCTGAGGGAAACACAGCCTTCCTTAGATTGTGCTTTATCCTCTGAAAATGTCTGCATCTGAAAACTTTGGTGGGAATTTTGGTTTGAAAGTCTTGAAATGCTTGAAATAAAGAAATAAAGCTGCATCTGTCAGAAATTATATGAGCGTTAATGAGATAATACTGTTCTAGGTCAAGAGTCAAGGTCAAAGTTTCTACTGCTGCTACTTAAAATAATCAAGGCTGTTTTAATCTAGTCAAGAAAAAAATTAAACTAAAGGCTAAAATTATATCTACATGTATAAGAGGACAGTACAATACAAACAAATAAAAGCAGACTAAAGTAGATAAAATTCATAAATAAATTAAAATAACAATGTTAAGCTCAACCCGGAATAAAAGCCAAGAGTCAAGATTTAAAAAGGCAGCACCTTTATTTACAACACATTGTTCTAAACTGTCGAGAAAATGTTTTGTTAATGACCCTAGTGATGGTGGTATTATAAAGCCTAAATCCTGGCCCTCTCTCCAGTGTGCTCGTCGTGTCCCGAGGCCCCCCCTCTGTGTCAGGACGGGGAGGTGCTGACTGTGGACGGGAACACCACGGACCGCTGCTGCCCTCTGTATCAGTGTGGTCAGTGCGCTCTGTAATAAACTCCTCTTATTCAACATTTCTAAACTCAGACTTACAGTGTTTTCTGCCCTGACCCTCAGTCTGTGAGCCGTACCGCTGTCCCGAGGTCTCCTGTCCCGTCGGGATGTCTGCTGTGTCCACCACCAACCTGGGGCGCTGCTGTCCTCAACAAACATGCGGTAAACTCTTTTTAAAGTTTTACCAATTATTTCAGTTAAAGGAAAAGGTCATGAGAGGATCTGTCTTGTTTTTTTCAGAATGTTCCTGTGAGAAGGTCGCCTCTCCAAAGTGTGGCCTGGTATGAATCTGTTAAAATACTTTCTCTAAACAGTTCAGTGTTTGAACCCTCCAGATGTTTCACTAAAATGAGTTATTCACAGAAAAACATTTTGTGTCAGTGACTTTGTTGGAGCCAAAATGTAAAGATCACATTCATGTGTCTCTTGTCTGTTCATTTACATGCACCGTCCCTTTAAAAAAATAAATAAAAAAGATTTCACATTTTCAGTGATGTTGTCACAAATGATGGTTACAATCACCAAATCACATCCAGGTGAAAAAGAAACATGAAAAGCTAAATACTTTGATCCAAAGTGATTCTTAAAGAATGAGTGTAACTCGTGACATTGTGCAGTATTATCTTTGAAACACTCAAACAGACGTCAGACACATAGATTGTATAATTATGGATGATATCCGCCTATTGGTCCCCTATTCAACACAAAAGTTCAAACGGAAAACATCAGAGGTTTTTCTTCCATCATTTCTAAATTTTTCTGCAAAACATATTCATTCAAAGACATCTTTCACCTCCGGGGGGTGAGAGAAAATATGAACTCTATATATTGAAAAGATGTGTTCTTTTGCTGCCGAGGCTCCAACAATGAAACAAAGGTTATATTTTGTGAAAACTTTGATTTTGCTGCGACTCAGATTTAAGTTTTAATGAAGTGTGTTGTTCCAGGGAGAGACGACGCAGCTGGACCGATCCTTCATGTCTGACCCTCAGAACCAGTGCAACTGTAAACGATACAAGTGCGGTGAGTGCAGCCCTGGTCTTTATTATTAGGTCTTCTTTTATCTGATGGTTGTCAGTAAACAACTTTAACATGATTAATAATCAAATAAAAAGACTAGAGTTTATTATATATATATGTATATATATATATATATATACATATATACATATATATACAGACAACAGCTCTCTAATGGCGCCCATAACCCTGTGTGTGTCCTTGTGTCCAGTTCGGGAGGCGGGCTGTGTGTTCTCTGAGCGCGGCGTCCTGCTGCGTCCGGGACAGACTCTGGTGGAACACGCTGAAGACGGAGTGTGTTACAGCAGACAGTGCAGCCGCTCCATCGACTCCAGCACCGGCCTCCACCTGATGAGGACCACCGCCTCCAACTGCACCGCCTCCTGCCTCCAGGTGACATTTAACCACCGCTCTGTCAGAATAAAGCGGAACATTAATTATTAAAATGGTCCTAAAGTGAGCATGGCCTTACGCAGCTGTGGGTCTCAACCTGCTGCAGCTCTTAGTTTGTTGTGTTTATTTCAGAATCAGATCTACGTTCCTCCCAAAGACCAGTCGACGTGCTGCGGCGTCTGTAAGAACATTTCCTGTTTGTACGAGCATGAAAACGGAACGAGCGTGCTCTATAAGGTACCAACACAACTCTGAACCTCCCCAGCAAAGAACATGTTTCTGATACAAACCATTAGTCTCTGATTCAGAAAAGAGGGACTATGTTGTACAATATCTACAGTTTTAGATTGTGTTAATGTCAGAGCCAGTCACAAAGGACTTCTATTTACAGTCAGTCCCTGTGTTTAAACAGAATAACATGGGCCTTATACTGCTTTTAGCCAGGACTCCCATGACTAACTTTTAACCTCTTCATCTTGGAGTCACATGACTATGGCCCTCTGCAGTAGAGTGATCAGAACAAACTAAAAAAGAGACAAACCTGGTTATGTGGAACACCTACTGAGCTGTGTTAGTCATCACAGACAAATGTCATTAAAGAATATCCTCAGCTCTCACAAGAAAGAGTCTTAAGCATGAATATTCTTCTGTGACTCAATGTTGCAGCATCTTCTTTGTTAGTTTTTTTGTTTCTACTGGACACAAAGCAGAGCCTGATGTTTCTTAAATCATCTACAGCTAATCCAAATGTGAGACAGAGACATTGTGAGGGAAAAAGTTGGAGCTCTGATCAGTTCATACCTGCAGTGGTTTTACAGACTTCTCAGTCTCTTTGTTGTGTCCAGACCGACTCCTGTATTTCCCCGTCTCCTCATCAATCCACACTTTCAAATCTGCAAAACTATTCCAGCTTTTGGTTAATACAGCTCTTCTGACAATTTAAATCTCTCTCTTTCTTTGTGTGTGGTACATGTTTTCTCTCTGATGTAATGTTCTGTCACATAAAGCAGATCTGTCCCATTCATCTCCTGTTGTGTTCTGTGTCCAGCCCGGACGCTCGTGGATGTCCAACTGTCTGAAGTACGACTGCGCCGACACTCAGTCAGGACCAACTCTGATCTCGTACTCCATCAGCTGCCCTCCGTTCAACGAGACCGAGTGCCTCAAGGTAAACACACAAATAAGAACTGGGCTCCTGCACAGTCTGACTTTAGTTTAGCTCTGAATATTGGACGTTTGATATTTTTGCTGTAGTCTAAATATCCTTTATTCTATTTCTGAAACCAGTTTTCTTTCGTCTGTCCCTCTTTTCCAAACAGTTCCCAGCTCTTCCCAGAGCTTCCGTTTCCTTCCTTCTTTCCTTAAGTCTTTATTTTATCACTGTGCTGCTGTTTCAGGTCGGAGGCGGTGGTGACTTACATGGACGGCTGCTGCAGGACGTGTGAGTACCACCTGTTAGCGCTGGTAGCACCGTTAGCGTTAGCGCTGTAGCCTCAACATGTGTCCAACATGTTGCCCTAAGCTCCTCTCATTAAATAATGTAGAGAGCCAATAGGAACGCAGTGTTAGACTCCGGAGGCCACACCCACCAGAGGGAACCAATTACAGCCAGGTATACAGTCAAGAGACTAAGGTTTATGTTCTGTAGTTGTGATTGGTTCCCTTTAGTAGGCGTGGCCTCAGAGTCTGCTGCTGCGTTCCTATTGGCTGCTGCGTTTCAGATTCGTGAGAGCTGTCAGTGTGCTTTTCAGTGAGATTTTATAAAAGTGATGAATGTTCTTTTTTCACTGAAAATCAAGAGTTTTTTGGTGGTTTTGTCCGTTTGATTTTTTTTGTGCTGATGTTGGTGTCCCGGTCCATCACAGGTAACGGACTCCCTCTGTTCCCTTTCCCCGTTAGCCCCATGACTCCCACAGTTAACACTAACTGTGAACGAGGTACCACACAACAAGGCTCACCGCGCCATTGTTGATGTTCAACAATGTACTCCCGCCAAAACAAAAAACTTCCCAAAAGTCTTTAAATAACTCCCTGAACACTCTCCTCACAGCTGTGGCTCCGACTGACTTCTGTCTTGTTTTAGGCTCGTCCTTCAGCAGCTGCAGAGAAGCTAAAGACATGACAGTGGTATATTTCTAGAGAGTTGTAGCATTGACTACAGCTATTATCGACTCATGGAGCCCTTCTCTGGAGAAAGTGAACTAAACTGTCTCTAGGATTGTGGCTCCTCTCTAATGACTCTCCTGCAGCGGCTGCTCCAGAGTCTGAGCTCTTCTCTGAGACGTTAGAAAAATCACAGAACACACATAAATTTATATCAATCCTAATTTCAAAATAAACTAGCTCTAGTCAGAAATGATCTTTTCCAATCTGAACAAATGTAAAAGCAAGGAGCCACACTGAAGACTAAACTGTAATAAAACTCATCCCAAACTTCCTGTCGGCCTGATGACATGACAGCCGTGGCCCCGCCCCCTCCCTGAGAATCACATGACAGCCGTACATTAGCACTGTGTGGGCAGTGCATTGTTGATGGTCAACAATGTACTGTTGGTAGTGGCCTGTAGTCGGGTGTAGACTCTGCATGTTTCCATAGCAACCACTGGGTGTAGGGGTGTAACGGTGACGGTCCACCACCAGGGGGCGTAGTTCTACTCAGGGCTGGGAGATGTGGCAAAAAATATTAATCAGAATATTTTTTCCATTTTGATTAAAATCAGTGTAAATCACATCAAAATGCTTTCAGTCAAAGAAGGTCCTGATAATGACTCAGGGTTATTCAGTTATTTGTGCTGTATCATATTGGCATTTGTCTTTAAATGAATACCTTAGAGACTTTGTAAAGACTCGTTTCCACTGAGCTGTACAGAACGCTGCTCCGTGGTTCCACTGTGACGCTCCAGCTTCAGAGACAGGTTTAGTTTCTGCAGTAAACAGTCAAAGATGATTCAAGGTTATTTGAAGCTGAGCGATCTAAACTGAAGTGACTGAGCTGTGCAGTGTTTCCCACAGACGTGCAGGAGGTCTAAGTCAAGACCTTACCCAATAATTTATTTATATAACACGTTTAAAACAGTTGCAATAATAGACTAAATATGTTTGTGTAGAGGTGTCTCTGTTTGGATCCACACCTCACACAGCTCTGAAGAAACAGAAGAACGGACTTTCTCTGGAGAATAACCTCTGAGGTGTCCGTAGTCACTTCACTAAAGCCACTGTTGGAATGTTATTATCTGTTTTTGTTTCGTGTGGAGTCTAAGGCCCATGAGTTAATGGCAGACATGTTTGTGGAAAACACAAACTGAGCAGAACTGTACAACATGGTGGAAACGAGGCTTTTACTTACTTCTTATCAAGGTTTGCAGAATATAAACCTTTTTTTAGTCCTCCTTTATCCCTGTGTAGGACTGTAGCCCTGGTTCTGCTGTGCTCCATCACAAGGAGCTGCTGAATAGCATTTCTTTCTCACAAATAAACCTTCAGTGAACAAGCCAAACGCAGCAGGAGATTATGTTAGAGATACAAGATAAAGCTTTACAAAACCAGTTCATTCTTTAGAAATCAGGCCTGACTCAGTTTGTGAAGGTGTGTTTATCGGTGAAATGCCACAGCAGCTCCTCAACAGTTCAAACCTCTTTAATCTGCAGTCATTCAGAAGACGGGCTGTTGCTTCTTGAGGCTCATAAACCTCTCAGTGTCTGTGTTTACTTGATACTAACACGGAAATAACAAGGAAATATTAGTTTAGCTTAACTTTTGCAGTTGTAAACAAACAAAATGAACACATCCCTTCTTTTCTAACTATGAACAAAACACAAACCCCTCCGCTTCAGGAAGTTACTCTCCTCCAACCTGAAGGGGGCACCACCCTGAGAACCTCGGACTCAGCTGTAAACTGTCCCAGTGCTGATGAAACTGGAGTCTTTTGTTGGTGGAGACTGCCAGAATTAAACAAACAAAAGGCAGTTCCCACTGATGAGTCTTTTGACCAGCTCAGTTTAAGTGAGTCCACCTGAGCAGACCAGACTCTTCAGTCAGAGCCATGTCGTTGGGATTGAGGAGATCCTTAAAGTATTCTTTCCACCATTCGACCAACTCTGGAAACACTGTGAAGAACCAATAGGATTCCTTCAGCTTAACTTTTTTTCTGTTCATCCGGTGTCCTCCACTGGGTTCGAGGATTGTTGTTACGACAGATCCTGCAGCTACGTGGACAGTGCAGGAGAGACAGACCCTCACAGTCGTTTGGGTCTGAGTCTGTCCAGCGTCAGACCCTCAGGCCCTCTCTTCACCCGAGTGTCACTGATGTACGGTAATCCTCGACCTCTGACCTAGAGTGTCCTGGTGCCATGTGACCTCCGGACCTTATGCTCTAACATGGTGTTTGTCAAAGTCCAGTAACAGAACCTCACTCAGGTTCATATCAAGGAGAACGTTCCTCTTAATCAGGCCCCTCCAGGTGTCTCTGTCAAAGCCCAGTGCAGCCCAGCAGCCCTCCCTCCACTCTGCCCTCGGAGTCTCTCGACCTCCCCCTCAACATCAGTGTCCTCCCCCCTCAGTGAGAAGACGAGAAGACCATTTAACCATACTCAGGCAAAGAGTTCAATACATAAATAATAATAAAGTGCCTGATTTTTATTCCCAAACTCTTCTTAAAACACAAATCTTTTTTCAAAAACCATGCAGCCATTTCTGTCACAGATGAATAACATGAACATAACATAAACAGCATGTTCGCAAACCAGAACATAGACAAGAAATTAAAAATCTGTCTCAGTTCTCAATAGAGACATCCCACTGTTGCTAAATCTCAGAAAGATCCTTTAAAATCCGTTCTAAAGTGAAAGTACAAGCAGGTGGTAAGTAAGAGGAATAAAGTATTTAGTGATGTTGTTGTTAATGTTGTGTTTTTGGTTCTGTTTTAATGATAAAATGTTCTGATGCATGTTCGCCTCAGTTTGTCTTGTGTTGAATATGTCTTTGTCTTCTTACTTCTTCTCTTTGATTTCTCCAAGTGTTAGATTCTGGGTAAAAGAGTTGTGTCTGATCATTGTTTGCTGCTCGGTTTTTGTGGTGAACAGGTAAAGAGGACGGGAAGTCATGTCAAAAGGTCACCGTGAGAATGACGATCAGGAAAAACGACTGCCGCAGCAACAGACCGGTGAGTTCCTTCTGGGTTCCACTAGGGTCCAATAGGAGCACTCCTTATTCAAAAGCAGGCTGTGATTGGACAAAGAGAAGAAGCAGGAGCGAACTGAAGCAGAACAGAACTCAACTTAAACGTCTCTGTGACTGAGCTCTTGTTTTCAGGTGAACATCGTGTCATGTGACGGGAAGTGTCCGTCGGCGAGCATCTACAACTACAACATCAACACGTACGCCCGCTTCTGTAAGTGCTGCCGCGAGACCGGCCTCCAGAGACGAACGGTCCAGCTCTACTGCAGCAGCAACGCCACCTGGGTCAACTACAGCATCCAGGAGCCCACCGACTGCTCCTGCCAGTGGTCCTGAGCCCGACGGACTTAAGATTTAAGAAGAGAGCCTGTGGTTTGGGGCCAGATTTACTGAAGCCTTTCCCCAGTGCAGTGGGTTTAACCCGGTTTAATAAAGACCCTCAGTAACTAGTGACCGTTTTTAAAAACAATTCTTTTTAGTTCATTCACCTTATGTACACACACTGCATGCATTTTCACAGATTTAGTGTCCTCTGTAGTATTACCGGCTTTATATCGTCAGGATGACAGACTTTAGGTGCAGCTGCTCTTCACTTGCTTCTGTTTGGTTCAGTGTCACATGTTCCAATAAGAGTAGTTTAAATGGAACAGGAATAATCCCCGTCAGCAGGAAGGAGTCGCTCAGGTGTCCGTTAGCTTCATGTTAGCTTCTCTGTAAAACCAGCGTCTGTTCATGTACCGACACATGCCAGAGGAGAGTCTGTGGAAATAACCGTCATTACATCTGAGCAGAATGTGTGAAGAAGAGAAGAAGAAGTCTGGAGGATCTGTTGGTTACACAAAGAAGTCTTTTTGTTGCTGCTCTTGTTACTTTGGAACAGACTTATTTCTTTCTTCATGAACAGTTTGAATCAGTTTCATTTATATTTTTCCAACAAAGACAAATGCAAAGTCTTATGTTGTGCTGATTATATCCTGTTCAAAAAATGTTCTGTAAAACTTAAATAGGCTTTGTCCAGTAAACGTTTTAATGTATTCCTCTGTGGTAAATCTGGCCCTAAACTGCAAGCCCTTCAAACTACATTTCCCACAATTCCTCGCACAGTGCCTTTGGTTTCTGTAAATATTTCTGAGAGAACAGTTTGATTAGAAAGCCTTACGTAGATGAATGTAGAGAGAATAACGTGTATATGTTTGATGTGAGATAATATATGAAGTAGGTCTGTTTAGAAAGAGCCGTCCCGCTGTTCGTCGAGCACTTTATTTATTTATTGGAGTCTGATAGAACACTTTATGGAAATGTTTTTACCCACGTAAAGGCCAAGTCCACATCTGTACGGACATTTTCATGAAGGAAAACATCTCTGGGACTGGACAAAGTGGTCAATCCATGGGAATTATTTTTATTAAAATATCGAGAGTAAACATATGGGGTTTTCAAATTCAATTTTTATTACTTTTTCTTTGGCTAAACTACAGAGGGACATTCATCATTCATTTGAAGGATCAGCGATACAGACACTGACAGGAAAACGAGGACAGACTTGGAACTGCTAAAGCTTTCTTTACACAATTTAAAAAAAACAACATTTTAAAAACTAATTACAGATACATTTCTGTTAGTGTGGACTTGGACTGAGATGATCTCTGGACTTGGACTGGACTTGGACTGGACTTGGACTGGACTTGGACTGAGATGATCTCTGGACTTGGACTGGACTTGGACTGGACTTGGACTGAGATGATCTCTGGACTTGGACTGGACTTGGACTGGACTTGGACCGAGATGATCTCTGGACTTGGACTGGACTTGGACTGAGATGATCTCTGGACTTGGACTGGACTTGGACTGGACTTGGACTGGACTTGGACTGAGATGATCTCTGGACTTGGACTGGACTTGGACTGAGATGATCTCTGGACTTAGACTGGACTTAGACTGACTTGACTGGACTTGACTGAGATGATCTCTGGACTTAGACTGGACTTGGACTGAGATGATCTCTGGACTTGGACTGGACTTGGACTGGACTTGGACTGGACTTGGACTGGACTTGGACTGGACTTGGATCACAGTTGTGTTAAAGAGAACTGTATCATACGATGTACATTTGCATTTTCAATAAATGTTTCCTTTGGACAAACTTTGAGTCAATCTGTTTTTTTCACTTTTAGAAAAACAGTAACAGATTAACTTTCCACAATTTAGTTTTTTATTTTATTTTCTGGTTTATTTATAAATTATAAAGCGGTAGAAGATGAAGCTAAAGGTAATAGATGATCACCTGACTCGAGAGAAAGGACCGTCACAAACAGTGTTGGACAAAGTGAAAGTGAAAGTAGAGTCTCCGGTTTGAGCGTCATCTCAAAGGACATCAGAGTCATGTCATGTGAGTCCGCTTTTACCAGTATTTTATTTTCCACTAGGAGTGTCACATGACCGTTTACCGTAAATAACCGTAAAACAAAACGCGTTTGTTTCATTTACAGCGATAACTATCTGTTTACCACTGCACTGCGGATGAAGTGGTCCAAACAGAAACCACAGCCCAATTACGTCAGCTTTCAGAGCAGCTCTAGCTTTAGTCTCCCTGGTTTTATCTGCACTCTTCGTCTTTTAGGCTCATTTTTAAATTCTTATTCTGTATTTTACTTATGTTTCTTATTCTAAATCTTGTCTATGTATTTTAATTTTGTTTTTATTTCTGTAAATTCCTTTTAATGAACCATTAATATATTAATTGAGTTTGAAGTGAAAACAGAAAATAATTTTTTCTAGGGGGCGGCCGTGGCTCAGTGGTCGTCCTTCAACCAGAAGGTAGGCGGTTTGATTCTCCCCCCAGTTCATACTGTCGTTGTGTCCACTTAACCCTCCTTGCCTCCAGTGACACAGCTTTGGTGAATGAATGTGTGTGATTGTTGCTCTGGTGAATGAATGTGTGTGATTGTTAGTTTGGTGTATGAATGTGTGTGATTGATGCTCTGGTGTATGAATGTGTGTGATTGTTACTTTGGTGAATGAATGTGTGTGATTGTTAGTTTGGTGAATGAATGTGTGTGATTGTTACTTTGGTGAATGAATGTGTGTGATTGTTAGTTTGGTGAATGAATGTGTGTGATTGTTACTTTGGTGAATGAATGTGTGTGATTGATGCTCTGGTGTATGAATGTGTGTGATTGTTGCTCTGGTGAATGAATGTGTGTGATTGATGCTCTGGTGTATGAATGTGTGTGATTACTTTGGTGAATGAATGTGTGTGATTGTTACTTTGGTGAATGAATGTGTGTGATTGTTACTTTGGTGAATGAATGTGTGTGATTGTTACTTTGGTGAATGAATGTGTGTGATTGTTAGTTTGGTGAATGAATGTGTGTGATTGTTGCTCTGGTGAATGAATGTGTGTGATTGTTACTTTGGTGAATGAATGTGTGTGATTGTTGCTCTGGTGAATGAATGTGTGTGATTGATGCTCTGGTGTATGAATGTGTGTGATTGTTGCTTTGGTGTATGAATGTGTGTGATTGTTGCTCTGGTGAATGAATGTGTGTGATTGATGCTCTGGTGTATGAATGTGTGTGATTGTTGCTTTGGTGTATGAATGTGTGTGATTGTTGCTCTGGTGAATGAATGTGTGTGATTGATGCTCTGGTGAATGAATGTGTGTGATTGATGCTCTGGTGAATGAATGTGTGTGATTGATGCTCTGGTGAATGAATGTGTGTGATTGTTGCTCTGGTGAATGAATGTGTGTGATTGTTACTTTGGTGAATGAATGTGTGTGATTGTTGCTCTGGTGAATGAATGTGTGTGATTGTTGCTCTGGTGAATGAATGTGTGTGATTGATGCTCTGGTGAATGAATGTGTGTGATTGATGCTCTGGTGAATGAATGTGTGTGATTGTTGCTCTGGTGAATGAATGTGTGTGATTGTTACTTTGGTGAATGAATGAATGTGTGTGATTGATGCTCTGGTGAATGAATGTGTGTGATTGTTGCTCTGGTGAATGAATGTGTGTGATTGTTGCTCTGGTGAATGAATGTGTGTGATTGTTACTTTGGTGAATGAATGTGTGTGATTGATGCTCTGGTGAATGAATGTGTGTGATTGTTGCTCTGGTGAATGAATGTGTGTGATTGATGCTCTGGTGAATGAATGTGTGTGATTGATGCTCTGGTGAATGAATGTGTGTGATTGTTGCTCTGGTGAATGAATGTGTGTGATTGATGCTCTGGTGAATGAATGTGTGTGATTGTTACTTTGGTGAATGAATGTGTGTGATTGTTGCTCTGGTGAATGAATGTGTGTGATTGTTGCTCTGGTGAATGAATGTGTGTGATTGATGCTCTGGTGAATGAATGTGTGATTGATGCTCTGGTGAATGAATGTGTGTGATTGATGCTCTGGTGAATGAATGTGTGTGATTGTTACTTTGGTGAATGAATGTGTGTGATTGTTACTTTGGTGAATGAATGTGTGTGATTGTTGCTCTGGTGAATGAATGTGTGTGATTGTTGCTCTGGTGAATGAATGTGTGTGATTGATGCTCTGGTGAATGAATGTGTGTGATTGATGCTCTGGTGAATGAATGTGTGTGATTGTTACTTTGGTGAATGAATGTGTGTGATTGTTGCTCTGGTGAATGAATGTGTGTGATTGTTGCTCTGGTGAATGAATGTGTGTGATTGTTACTTTGGTGAATGAATGTGTGTGATTGTTGCTCTGGTGAATGAATGTGTGTGATTGTTGCTCTGGTGAATGAATGTGTGTGATTGATGCTCTGGTGAATGAATGTGTGTGATTGTTACTTTGGTGAATGAATGAATGTGTGTGATTGTTGCTCTGGTGTATGAATGTGTGTGATTGATGCTCTGGTGAATGAATGTGTGTGATTGTTGCTCTGGTGAATGAATGTGTGTGATTGATGCTCTGGTGAATGAATGTGTGTGATTGATGCTCTGGTGAATGAATGAATGTGTGTGATTGTTACTTTGGTGAATGAATGAATGTGTGTGATTGATGCTCTGGTGAATGAATGTGTGTGATTGATGCTCTGGTGAATGAATGTGTGTGATTGTTACTTTGGTGAATGAATGAATGTGTGTGATTGATGCTCTGGTGTATGAATGTGTGTGATTGTTGCTCTGGTGAATGAATGTGTGTGATTGATGCTCTGGTGTATGAATGTGTGTGATTGCTGCTCTGGTGTATGAATGTGTGTGAATGTTGCTCTGGTGAATGAATGTGTGTGAATGTTGCTCTGGTGAATGAATGTGTGTGATTGATGCTCTGGTGAATGAATGTGTGTGATTGTTACTTTGGTGAATGAATGTGTGTGATTGATGCTCTGGTGTATGAATGTGTGTGATTGATGCTCTGGTGAATGAATGTGTGTGATTGATGCTCTGGTGAATGAATGTGTGTGATTGTTACTTTGGTGAATGAATGTGTGTGATTGTTACTTTGGTGAATGAATGTGTGTGATTGTTGCTCTGGTGAATGAATGTGTGTGATTGATGCTCTGGTGTATGAATGTGTGTGATTGCTGCTCTGGTGAATGAATGTGTGTGATTGTTACTCTGGTGAATGAATGTGTGTGATTGTTGCTCTGGTGAATGAATGTGTGTGATTGTTACTTTGGTGAATGAATGTGTGTGATTGTTACTCTGGTGTATGAATGTGTGTGATTGCTGCTCTGGTGTATGAATGTGTGTGAATGTTGCTCTGGTGAATGAATGTGTGTGATTGTTGCTCTGGTGAATGAATGTGTGTGATTGTTACTTTGGTGAATGAATGTGTGTGATTGTTACTCTGGTGTATGAATGTGTGTGATTGCTGCTCTGGTGTATGAATGTGTGTGAATGTTGCTCTGGTGAATGAATGTGTGTGATTGCTGCTCTGGTGAATGAATGTGTGTGATTGTTACTCTGGTGAATGAATGTGTGTGATTGCTCTGGTGAATGAATGTGTGTGATTGTTACTTTGGTGAATGAATGTGTGTGATTGTTACTCTGGTGTATGAATGTGTGTGATTGATGCTCTGGTGTATGAATGTGTGAGATTGATGCTCTGGTGAATGAATGTGTGTGATTGTTACTTTGGTGAATGAATGTGTGTGATTGTTACTCTGGTGTATGAATGTGTGTGATTGCTGCTCTGGTGTATGAATGTGTGTGAATGTTGCTCTGGTGAATGAATGTGTGTGATTGTTGCTTTGGTGTATGAATGTGTGAGATTGATGCTCTGGTGAATGAATGTGTGTGATTGTTACTTTGGTGAATGAATGTGTGTGATTGTTACTCTGGTGAATGAATGTGTGTGATTGATGCTCTGGTGAATGGTATGAGAATGTTGGGACAACGGATGGAAATTAACCTACGGCTACAATCTGGCATGTTTACATTCATGTGGCTGTGTCTCATATATGTTCATTAACATGCACTGTCCCAATCAAATAAATTAATTAAATTAAATTTATAATCCTTAAATATATTTTTAGGCATTTTCTCTTTAAAGGCTTTAACTAAAGCCGGAAAAGTGGGCAGAGCCCAGCAGAGACAGAGTGGATAAACTGAGGGCGGAGCTCAGCGGGGGCGTGAACCTGAGACCTGCAGTGACGGATTGATTGACAGCAGCTGTCAGACTCGCAAAGATGTAGACTTGAAGGAAGCTAGTAGCTTTGCTACGGAGCGGTCCTTCTAAGTGGAGGACATTTCTGTGCACACAGGGCTAGAGCCTTATCAGTTTGTGCCACTGGCTCAAACCACGGTCTCAACAACTCCCAAAGTTAAAGAGCGAAGTCTTGCAGCACAAGAGAGAATGGGGCCAGTGATAAAACGTTAGCATTGTCTAATTTAGGCTAATGCTCAGCAAATGCTAACAAAGTTTTAGAAATTGCAAACCTATGCATTTAGTTTGATTTTGGTAATTAGTGTTAATTACACACAAAACAGAGATTTCAAGTCTCCCTCTACAACTGTTAAAAAACTCTTGTCTTGCAGCTCACTGGTCCTGGGAGAGAATGTGTTAAAGAGAGATACTCAAGGTATAGCTATGAAATAAGACCAGTGTCAAGTCCAGTTAATTTAATAAGTATTATGCAAAAAAGACACAACTCTAACCAAATATAATATTTACATCCAAAACAAAGTAGTAATAAACATTGTTTCTCATGTTGTAGGTAATGCACAGGTGTGACAGGTTGGTGAGTTGGCTGCATAACAGTCCATCCAGACTTTGAGGCAGTAGCACTAAACCCCTGTGTTACAGGCTCTAACACTTGTATTGTAGTGTTAAACTTATCTTCAGGTTTTTGGTGAGACGTGGTTAAACAGGGTAGTTCCAGGAAGAAGAGATCAATGTATTTATAAATAAGTAAATTTAATGTTTGACCCTCCTCTTACACATACTGTACATGTGCACCAGCTCTTTCAGCGGTTATAGACAAATTACAGTTTCATATCTTTATGTTTGAAGCCTGAAATGTGGCAAAAGGTCGCAAAGTTCAAAATGGGCCGAATACTTTCGCAAAGGCACTGTACAGGTCATACCTCCTTGTGCTGTCCTCACAGAGGATTCCAATACTGGATTTATAAATATGGTTTGTTTATAAAAAATAAATAAAACATTGAAATATGAACAGTTATACCTGAAGTTACACACAAAACAATTGTTTAAAAACAAGCATTATAAAATCAGCTATAAAACTCAAAATGAACATGAATCAACATAAACATTTACAAAAGAATGTCTAAATGACACCCTTTTCTCAAACTGCCTTTACATAATTCTTATATTCTTCAGAGATTGTTCTTACAATAAGCATTTTATATTGATATAATATTTTATATATACACACTTAATTTAAATAAAAAATAAATGTCATAGTAAATTCTCATCCATCATTTCAAGGCAGGTCCAAACTTTGTAAATGGTGCACAGTCAGGACAGAGGCTTTTTACTTTGTGTTTGAAAGTCACTGTCAGTTGCACTTATTGGAGCGAAGATGGTGAAAAGCAAGAGCCAGACTTACACAGGCTGATCATAACTTCATGAGCTGTTCCAAAAGTTTTAAGAATCTTGAGTGTGTTCAACAGTGTATTAGTGTTTACATTAGTTTAAATGTAGTCTCAAAAACTATAGAGCTAACTGCAGTTTTCAGAGTCTGAATCCAAGATGATAGACAGCAGCAAACTTGAAGATGAAGTATCTTCAACAGTGAAGTGACGCAGGAACAGTTACCAGGTCCTGAAAATAAAATAAACATATAAACATGATTTTATTTCTTAAATTAGACCAATTTTAATGACAATAAAATGATAGATTATCACACACCTCATGTGTTCTTGTTAGAGTATTTAAAACAAGTAATTGCACTATAACAGTAAAACAAACAAAACAAACAAACTAAAGAATGGGAATAAATGCATTACCTTCAGCAGTGACACCTCACACCGTTTCCTCATTATTGGAGTAGAGCTAGTCCTGGGACACTCTGGCAGCTCCATCAGTGTCTGTGTCACATGACACACTCCTACTTCAGTGGTTTTTTCCAGTATCTGTACTTTACTAAGTATTTCCATTAAGGGATACTTTTTACTTTAACTTCACTACATTTCAAAGTCAAATATCTTACTTTTTACTCAATTACATTTTGCAAAATGAGTCGTTCCATGTGTTGCCATTAAAAATATTGTAGAAGAAGACCTCAAAGACGCGTCTCAGTGAGAGTGTCAGAACGGCTCAATAGAAGCCTCTTTCTCTACACGCGAGCTGATAAACATGAAAATAACAAATGAAAAATACACCTGTGATGAAGCTTTGGTATTAGTAATGGCTGACTCTGATTCTGAGGGAGAACATCTACCTTTAGAGTCTTTTCAGCCGAGTGAAAGTGAGAATGAGCGAGAGTGAGTGTGTGTGTAACTTGGACAGCGGCGCCGCTGCTCGTGCCTTTCTCAGTGTCTCTCATAAAGCACACGCTGTTTTTCACACATTTTGCCAAACATCAGTGAAAGAAACGGGAGGAAACTAGTCGCTCTGGCCGCGGTAGTGAAGGGAGGTTGGGAAGGGAAGCCGTGAGCGCGTAGCACCTGAGCTTTACCTTTAGCACCTGCAGCTTTACCTTTAGCACCTGCAGCTTTACCTTTAGCACCTGCAGCTTTACCTTTAGCACCTGCAGCTTTACCTTTAGCACCTGCAGTCGGGAATAACCTGCGGCTTCTATTGACAGCTGTTTGGGAGAAATACGGTTGTTCAGTGGCCTGACGGGGACTTTACCCAGTCGAGGAGGGAGAGGCAGGGGTAAACATAGTCAGAATGCACTAATCAAAGCAGTGATCGTAATAAAAGTGATGGCTGTGTTCTGTGCTTTATGAGAGGTCCCACACTCTAAAAAACTACTAACTCTGCCTCATGGATGGATAAGAAAAGATAAAGCTACTGCAACCACACACATACAGTACATGTGTATATTTATCATAACTATTTGCATACGTTTTACTAGTTATGGTTTATTAGAAGTTGTAGTAGTAAAAAATTTCAGAAAAAGAAAAAAATCTATATATTCATTAGTGTGTATGTACTGTAAATAACATAACCGCCAATATATAATGTCATGGTATGCAAATTAGATGCTTAAATAGCTTTATTTACTTATATACTTTGGGTCATACCTGACATTTTTCTAGTTTAGAGTAGGACTCTTTTTCAAAACACAGCCTTTTGAAATTTGGATCCCAATAATCTGTATTTTTTAAAATAAACCCTGGCGCCTAAAGGGGCCAAGAGACTGACAAAAACTATAAGGGCATTATAGCCATAATAAACGATAGTATTTGGATACTTAAGTAGGCAAATACTTTTGTACTTTTACTCAAGTGAAAGTTAAAAGGGAGTACTTTTACTTTTACTGAAGTAATATTTTACCTAGTGTATCTGTACTTTAACTCAAGTACTTGGTTTGTGTACTTCGTCCACCACTGTCCTACTCCTAGTTTAACACATGATTTGTTATCTTGATTACCGTATTTTTCGCACCATAAGACGCACTTTTTCTTCACCAAATAGTGGGAGGAAAAGTGCCTGCGGACCATAAGACGCAGGCACTTTTCCTGCAATTCTTCTATTCTTATGTTCCGAATAGAAGACCATAAGACAAGTTGCAGAGCGGCAGCGGGTGAGGGAGGACCCGCTGGCCCTCTGCAACTCGTCTTATGGTCCGAGTTGCAGAGCGGCCCCCGGGACCTTCCGTGTCCGTGGAAACTGCATCATCCCTCCCCCGCCCCGTGTCCAGGCTTCTCAGTAGTCCACTGAGATACTGGCAGAGTGGCAGCGGGCCTCCCCCCCCCCCGTGTCGCCTTGCCTTACCGTAGTGGCAGAGCGACAGCGGGTCCTCCCTCACCTTCCTTACGGAAGCCGATGTGTGCAGGAAGGCGCGATGCTGCTGTACTGTGTCACCGCCAGGCCCGGATTGGCTAATCGGGAGCACCGGGAAAATTCGGTGGGCGACGCGTTTGTTTGGGTGAGGGCCGTTGTTGTCATGGGACTGGGTTGAAATATATATTTTTTATTTATTATTATTACTTTACCGCAGCCGCACTCTTTTTATTTATTATTTTACCGCAGTTCCACTCTTTTATTTAATATTTTCTCGCAGAGTGCAGCCTGCAAGACAATGATGACGTTTTGACTCCCTGGCCCCGCCCCCTGACACGTCCCCTTTGCAAGTTGCTCAAAATAATAAAAAAAAGTCACATATAAAAATGGATAACAGAAAGCGCAAAGGCGGCGCTGAAAAGGCCAGAATAAATTTAAAAAAAGCTTTGGAAACTGACGCGGCCAAATGTTTAAAGCTGAGCACATATTTTCTCAACAAAACAAAAGAAGACGACGAGGCGGGTAAGTAAGCTAACGTAGGTACGCAGTGCAAGATGCTAGCGACCGTGCAAAACAACGTCGTATGTAAACCACCGTTCATGTATCAAAGTTTTTCTTGTAGCTCTTCAGCTGCCTCTAGTATCATTTGCTGCCAACAGTGAAGAGCGAGGCCCAGAAACGTCCCCAGGCACCAGTCATGAGCCCAACACACCAGAATGGGCAGGTAGGATTGTCATTCAGAAGAAATAATAGTAATGAAGAGCCCTGCTCAATGAAAATCATTTTCTTACTTGTTTCCAGTTCAAATATCTAAATATTCTTAATTCAAGATACATTTACAAGTGAAATGGCAGGAGAAATTATGTCTTGTTTTCTGGAGAAAAAAAAAACAACTAAAAATTAAGTGATTTTTTGTTGTTGCTTAAAAGCTAAAACTAAAACAATTATTTTTCTTACCCCATTGGACTGGAAACAAGACAAAAATACTGTAGAAAACAATGTGCCTATTGCAGACTTATATTCTTAGGTTTTCATTTTATTATTTTAATATAGTCAGTCTGGAACTAAAGTGGGCCGGTCTAAGGCATGAAACTCCAGGGCTTAAAATGAGTCCCAATCCGGCCCTGGTCACCGCCGTATGCTATTGGAGGATAGCATGTAGTAGGCGGTGTTACAGTACACAGCAGTGCGCATGCCCTTCACTCCAGTCATATAATTCAAATATTATTCTGTTATACTTTATTAAATATTTTATTACACTATTTGGTTCAGAATATTGTTTTTCCTATTTTTCTCCTCTAAAAACCAGGTGCGTCTTATGGTGCGAAAAATACGGTATATGATGAGACCCAAACATCTGGGTCCACAACTCACAAAAACTGCACAATCCCCAAAAGATGCTCTGCCTTTGCACAATCAGCCTTTTCATTTCAAACCATCAAACAATGGAATCAGATCCTAGACAGTCTGAAATTCTAAATCTGGTACAAAGCATATCTTTTCTTGTGAGATTATTGTTTTTGTACATGGTGCCTGAGAAATAAAGAATAAACAAAAATTAAACATACAAAAGCTTCACAGTATTCAAACTCACCTTTGCTTCACCTGCAGATCTGCAGCGACTGGTTCAGGCTGGCACCCAGTTTCTCTGGTCATCTTAGGCCAAACAAAAGATTTGTGTTATTTTTTACAATTACAGTATTATATTAATTCATTTTAAAATGTTTATAAAGGATATTAATAACACAAATATTCTCACAAAACAAAAAATCTAAAGAAGACATATTGCGGCATATAAACTCCAAAATTTATCCAAACTGATGTTTTGAACACCCGCTACTTGGGAAGATGTTTTTATACCAGGGGCGTGAGCCAATGCCAAGGGTGTGGTGGGGTCGTGCCAGGGGCGTGGGTAGAGAGCCGTTAGTCGAGCCAGTATACGTCACACTAGGAAAGAATCTTTAATCTAAAAATTCAACTGCAGTAACTACCGTTCAACCTGAGGAGGGCAGCACTTAGACGGTTTTACACCATAAAATGTAAAATTAATATACTTTATACTCAAATGTCAAAACTTTTACTCAGATCAGTGAACAGCACTAATAAGGCCCCATTCTTACAGATCATTAACTAACTTAACTGCAGCTGTTGTTTCTGTAGAAAATCTAGCTTGATCTGGAACATTTCATTCACAACTTTCACAAACATGTCAACAACATCGTCAGCCCTGCTCAGGTCGGCTCCTGGTTCGAAGACGTGCATCTCGGGGAAGAAGAGGCCACGGTTCTGACAGTGAAGACGTGTTGGACACAAACGTTAGTGAAGTCTGAGCCTTAAAGAAACTCAAAAGGGATTTAAAAACAACAAGTTTCATCCACAGTCTGTGTAAATCTTAAAAGATGAGGTAGGCTTGTTTTGTAATGACCATAGCTTTTTCTCAGAGCGTAGACCTCTGTAGTTTTATGTTTTAAACACAAATGTGAGAGGTCAATGGAACACTGAGTCAGAAATGAATTATCTCACAATAAACCATTTATTTGTATTTTTATTTTAACATCATCTAAAATGCTCCAAAATACAGAAAAATACACCCACAGACCCTCGTACTGTTAAGTTGGATGAACCTGCTTTTGCTGCTGGCCTCATGAGGTGCTCAGCTCTCTCTTTAACAGAGACTCTGACGTTCTGCTGTTCTACAGAGAAACACAAACACCAGCTCAAAAAGAACAGAGTCAGATCTTTTCTTTAATTATCCTGATTAAAA
This sequence comes from Perccottus glenii, assembly GCA_024416835.2. Classification (NCBI taxonomy): domain Eukaryota; kingdom Metazoa; phylum Chordata; class Actinopteri; order Gobiiformes; family Odontobutidae; genus Perccottus; species Perccottus glenii. The sequence continues at coordinate 885,535 of CM044548.2, read as the reverse complement.
CTCATACAATGAAACATAAATATTTGTAAATTAAATCTGGCCCTGGTCCTCTCTGTTCTTTTACTCTAACTTTATTTAAGCACATTTGAAATAAACAAGCTTGTCCAAAGTTATGTGTATTAATTAAAAGCCTGAAACAACTCTATAACTATACTAATTGTTTTCTTTTCTGTTCTAGTTAAAAAAACACATATCAGAGAGTCCCAACTGTGAGTCTCCTATTTTCAAACGGACACGAGTCCAGACGATTGTGAAGAAATGGAAACTCTGGACAGTTGCATTCATAAACTGTGAGTCCACGATCATATTGTTTTTGCTGCTCTTTCTCATCTCTCTGACTCCAACAATATAATACTTCCAATGTCTCTGCAGCAGTGTCCGGCCTAATAACCCTCCTTTAAACTTCACTGTTGAACCTGGACTTTCACTCAAAAGGTAAGAGTCAGTTACACAAACCCAAACCCAAGTACCCATGTAAAATGATGAAACTTTTTGCCATAAAACCTTTTGTCCTTGATGTGTTGCTTTCTTTCTGTATTTCTCTTTGACAGAAGGATGTCAGTTCAGAGCTTTGAGTCTCTGAAGAGTGACCAGTCCAAAGATGTACCTCTATGTTTCAAGAATAAACCTAGAATCTCAAGGCCAGTTCATCGTAAAAGTACAGTGTGTATTTCTGACAGAAACTGAAGCGTGTCATCTCTCTCAGTTTGTGTCATTGTTGGCATTTGTGTCCAACACTTTCATTGAAAACTCTACCTCATTAAAAAAAAACATTCAGCAACAGCTTCTTTAAACAAATCATAATGTTGTATGAAAATTATATTAAACGTAGGCTATAAAATCACACATCGTCTAAAACCATAAAACTAGTGGAAACTTCAAGCTGTAAGAGGTCCTTGGATTTGTTTGTGTTAATATTATAATGTGTTATTGTTTTCAGGCTGAGGTTGCAGTTCCAGAGTTGGTCTGACTCTGCTTCAGCGGGACAGCCCCGCTCTCCTGAGTCTGAAACAGACCAGATAAATTGTTTCAAACCACTGGACAGGGTTAGTATCTCTCTAACTGATCATCTTCATCAAGTACCTTCACTTTAATATAGTTACTTTGTCTTGAACACAAAAATCTATACAATTATTATTTATAGGGTGATATTTTAAATTAGTTTAATTAAACTCTTATTTTTTTCAACAAAAAAAAAAAATTGAACGTGGTATTACGAGCCTGACCATGGATAGGAAACATCAAGATTACTCCACGAAATGGACGCACGCACCTGTCGCTGAGAACCAGAACTGATTGATTATGATCCAGACAAATTACCGAAGATCAAAACATATAAACTACAAATTTTCATTCCCCTGTACTCTAATGCTACCCCCTTGTCCCTCCCCTCCCTCGTTGTAAGCCACTGAAAAAATCCCATCACGTCACCGCGTGTGCTGTCATCCCCATCCTATAACTGCAACTGTACTTATGTTTGTTGTCTGTACAATGCCAAATTTCATTTTCCGGAAGGTCATCATTGTGCCGGATAAAATGGCTGCATAGTGTGAATTGTAATCAAGCCTCTCCCATGATACCTCTTAAATGGTCGTCGTGTAAGGGCGCCGCCATACGGTGATTTTACAGCAAAATACAGAGATATACCTCCGTCCACCAGAGGGCAGGCTCCAAAAGCGGAAATATAAGGAGAAACCCAATGGCGACTTTACAAGAGTAAAACTCATGTTTACAGCCTGGTACAAAAGATGGCTCCGGTCTCTAGAGCTAAGTTTTTACTACGTGACAACTCTGGGGGGGGTGAATTTTTGAAAATTACGTTGGTTTATGCTATCTAAAAACTGTTGTTTGACTATGTAGTAAAACCCGAAAAGCCCGGATGTAACGGCCATTTTTTTGCCCATTCGTAATGACAATATTAGTGAATAGGGGACCAATGGGCGGATATCATCCATAATTATACTATCTATGATTGTAATCTTTGTTGTGTCTTTATGTTTACATGTAATATGATCCACACAAGACTAGTTTCCCCATGGGGACCAATTAAGTAATCTTGAATCTTGAATCTTAAATCTTGAATTGTCCAAAAATATTTAAAGATACTATTTTGATTATTATTCAACCAATAAGTGAAAAAAAAAAAAACATTGTACTGTTTGTGTTTTTTGTTATAGATGATCATAAACTGAATCTGAAGAGCAGATGTAAAAGTGTGTCTGAAGGAACTGAAACAGGAAGTACAACAGCTCTGAACAGGATCTACACTGACCTGTACATCACAGAGGGCCACAGTGAAGAGGTCTGTGCCCAACATGAGAGGACTCAACTAAAGGCAGACTCCAAGAAGATCTTTGAAGAAACTCCAATCAGGTGCCATGACATTTTTAAACCGTTAGCGACTGATCAGAAGCACATCAGAGTGGTGCTGACGAGCGGCGTGGCAGGAGTCGGAAAGACCTTCTCGGTTCTGAAGTTCTCTCTGGACTGGGCCCAGGGCTTAGAGAACCAGGAGGTGGATCTGGTGGTGCCCCTGTCGTTGAGAGAGCTGAACCTGGTCCGAGAGAAGGACTACAGTCTGCTGACGCTGATACATGACTTCCATCCAGTTCTACAAGAGCTGACGGCAGAGACGCTGGCCGACAGGAAACTCCTGTTCATCTTCGACGGCCTCGATGAGAGCAGACTGCCTCTGGATTTCAACTGTGAGGTCATCTCTGAGGTCACACAGAGGTCACAGGTCAACGTGCTGTCGGTAAACCTCATCAGAGGCACACTGCTTCCTTCTGCCCTTATATGGATCACCTCCCGACCGGCAGCAGCCAATCAGATCCCTCCGAGGTGTGTGGACAGGGTCACAGAGGTCAGGGGCTTCACTGAGGCCCAGAAGGAGGAGTACTTCAGGAAGAGGTTCACAGATAAAGAGCTGTGTGTCAGAGTCCTCTCCCACATCAAGACGTCCAGGAGCCTCCACATCATGTGCCAGATCCCAGTCTTCTGCTGGATCACAGCCACAGTCCTGGAGCACATGTTGGGAACCGAGCAGAGAGGATCACTGCCCCAGACCCTGACCGACATGTACGCACACTTCCTGCTGCTGCAGACTCACAGGAAGAGGCTCAAGTACCAACATTCCACTCATCTACAGCTGACACAGGCCGACTGTGAAGTCCTTCTGAAGCTGGGGAGGCTGGCCTTTGAACAACTACAGAAAGGACACATCATGTTTTACCAAGAAGACCTGCAGCAGGTGGGTCTGGACCTGACCGAGGCCTCGGTCTACTCAGGACTTTGTACAGAGATCTTCAAACAAGACACTGTCATCTTCCACAAATCAGTCTACTGCTTCGTTCATCTGAGCGTCCAGGAATTTCTGGCTGCGGTTTACCTTCACCACTGCTTCAACAAAAACAACAAAAAGGAACTGAGGAGGTTTCTTGGAGTCTGGAACAGCTCATCACTTGATGTCTTCCTCAGAAAAGCCCTGGATAAGTCCCTTCAAAGTTCAAACAGCCACCAGGACCTGTTTGTGCGCTTCCTTCACGGCCTCTCTCTGGAGTCCAACCAGAGGCTTCTGGGAGCTCTGCTGGGTCCAACACAGATCAACTCAGAGACAAGACAAAGAGTCATCAACAACCTCAAGAAGATGAACATAGACAATATCTCTACTGACAGAAGCATCAACATCTTCCACTGTCTGACAGAATTAAATGACAATTCAGTTCATGAGAAGATCCAATACTTCCTAAGGTCAAACTCCAAATCAGCGGAGCTCTCTGAAGTCCATTGCTTGGCTCTGGTTCATGTGCTGCAGATATCAGAGGAGGTCCTGGATGAGCTGGACCCGTGGAAATACAACACATCAGAAAAAGGCAGACAGAGACTAATCCAAGCCGTAAAAAACTGCAGAAAGGCAAAGTGAGCCTTATTTATGTAGTATTTTGTGAAAGGTTTGTTCAGATGTTGTACATTTTAAACGGCTATACTCTTTCTCACAGTTTTTCTGGCTGTGAACTCTCAGACATTCAGTATGAACTTATGGTCTCAGCTCTGAAGTCCAGCCCCTCCCATCTGAGAGAACTGGATCTGAGGGGCAACCACCTGGAAAAGTTTGTGATGGTACTATCGACTGGACTGAGAAGTCTACACTGCAGACTGGAATCTCTGAGGTGAGCCTACGTGGATCTTAAACTTAATGATTAAAAATCTGTCCCACCTGTAAATATTAGTAATAGTTATGGACTGGATTATTAAACCAGGTTGTTTAGTAATTTGTTTACTTTTTCTAAACAATTTGCTGAGATACATTACATTTAGTGACTTACATTAAGTTTCCATTCACCAGTGTTACAGCTGGAACACCACTGGAGGCAAGGTGGGTTAAGTGTCTTGCCCAAGACACTTGGCTCAGTGGAAGAGAGGGGGTCCTACAATTAGAAGCTTTGAATCCTGCTCTCCCCACAGTTCATACTGTGGTAGTGTCCTTGGGCAAGACACCTAACCCACCTTACCTTCAGTGCCACTGCACTGGAGTATGTTATAGCTGTGGCTACAACGTAGCTTACCACCACCAGTGTCTGACTGTGGAGAGAAGGATTAATGGACTGCCTGTAAGCACTTTGAGTCCCTTTGGAGAAAATTACAGTATAAATCCAATCCATTATTATAAACTAGTGCTATATTGGATTGTTTGGCCTTTTTTGTTGAAATTTCAGTTTTCATAAAACCACTGTGGGTAATCCTGAGTAACTTTCACTTTTAAAAGTAGAATGCATACAAACCCTGTCTTCTTTCTTAGTTAGAACAAGATACAAGGTACTACATTACATCTGGACCAAAAGAGTTTGTATAGATAGTCTAGACTATTTATTCTTTTCTCAGACTGATTAGCTGCCATTTGTCGGAGTCCAGCTTTTCTGCTCTGGCCTCAGCTCTAAAGTCCAACCCCTCCTCCCGTCTGAGAGAACTTGATCTGAGCAGTAACAAGCTCCGGGACTCAGGAGTGGAGCATCTGTGTGGTTTTCTGCAGAGATCGGACTGTCAACTGGAGGTTGTCAGGTAGGTTACTCCATTAATAGGACAGCCACCTAAATACTTTTCTTGTGTGGAGTTTACATGCCCTAACTGTGGATTATCATTGATCAGTCAGAGGAAACCAAAATGTCCAGAGACATAGATTAATTTAAATTACCCATGGTGAAGTAATCCTCTTTTTTTTCGTCAAAGTTTCCTAGTACATGTTGTAGAGAAATAGGGATACTCTGCACCGTCAGGTAGTCAGAAGAAGACTTCAGTCCCTCTCAAGGAGTGTGGTTCCAAAGCTGTATGTTGAGGTACCTCTCAACCTCCCGCAGAAGCTCAAGGTTCTCCTCCAGTTAGATGACTTTCCATGACACTACAGCTAGTCTTGGCTTCCAAGATTCAGGTTGTTGAGGCTTCTGCCTCCTTCTTTGGTTCCTCCTGCGGCTTCTGCGTCTACAGATTGGGTCTACGACATTCCATTGGGCTGTGCATCAACTCCAGGCCTGGCTCATGATTCAAAGTTTCACCTTTGATTTTCTATATTATACTAGCCATTAAGAGGTGTTTGAACTGTTCTTGGTCTAGCCTGTCACCTTGGGCCTGTTTTTCCCGTGGAGAACCCTACCAAGGATCATTTTGGCACAAAATCCTCTACCCTCGAAAAGGTGACAGTTCAAGGAGAGGGCTTGTAGTAGGCCCCAATGACCCATAAAACATGAGGTAGAAAGTGAAAAAAATATATATATTATACATTTTATTATAGGGTAAAACTTATTTGTGGAGATTTAATGTTAAAAGATAGACAGGAATAATACTTAAAGATTTTAAAAAACATATGTACATTTATTCTTTTTTTAGGTTGATTCAGTGCCATTTGTCAGAGTCCAGTTGTACTTCTCTGGCCTCAGCTCTGAAGTCCAACCTCTCACATCTGAGAGAACTGGATCTGAGTGGAAATGACCTGAAGGACACCGGAGTGGAGCGACTGTGTTGTTTTCTGCAGAGTCCAGACTGTCGACTGGAGGCTTTAGGGTAAGTTTCTGTTACTCTTTGTAATTAAATCATAATCACATGTTTTTTGTTGACACATCTACTGAAAAGCTATGGAGTGCAGCGTAACCTCACTGGCTCATAAGGGCTAAATGCATAATGTCACTGTGCATTGTGGTTGTTTTCTTCCGTACTCACATGTGATTAATTAATGCAATTTATTTATTGTTGCACCTTAGACTTCCATGTATATTTTCTTCTGTTCAGGTTGAGAGTCTGTGGTTTGTCAGAGTCCAGCAGGTCTAACCTGGCTTCAGCTCTAAAATCCAACCCTTCCTCCTGTCTGAGAGAACTAGACCTAAGAATGAATAACCTGAAGACAACGTTTGATTTTGTTGACACTTTTGATTTTGAGCTCCTAGTTTAAAAAAACAGCACCTAAATGTGTATGTGTATGAGAATATTAGAACTTGTTATAATAATTTTTATTATTATAATTGTTTATATTGTTTATAGTTACTGGGTGCTCATAGTTCTCTACAGGTCATGTCAAATCATGTCATGTCCTCCATGTTAGTCCAAGCATGGAGTAGACATAACTAGATAGACATGGGTTGTCATGGTACTGCGGCGCCTGCTGCCTTGAGGGGAGTGTATGAAAGATACACCTCCCACTGACAGCCCCCACTGCAGTGATATAAAATCTCATGTTTTGTTTACTTCTTGAAGCAAACGCACTATGTACCTTTGATATATCCGTGTGTTTGCTTCATTCTTGCAAGAATAAAACCTGGCCTTTTTATAATATAATATGTCTCCGTGTCTCTCTGGATAATATAAGGATACAGAATTCTTTTAACATTTGGTGCCGTGACCGGGATCTCAATATTTGTTGTTTCTCATGCAAAGAGGTGAGCTGACGTGCACGGAAGAAATGCACAAAAAAGCATTTCTTGTAAGTCCCAAGCTGTGCTGTTCAGCAGTAATGGCCAGACCTCCCCTCTGTGTGTGTGAGGCACTGTGACGAGATCTGGACTGAAAAAAGAGAAGAGCAGAGAGACGAGAGGACAGAACAGACAGTCTGGCTGCGGAACAACTGGACTATTGGACTGACAATTCAGGTAAACAGCTGTTTAATTTAATTTTTTTGGTGTGTGTGTGATTGTGAATACCAAAGCTTCCGGAAGTAGTAGTTTTGGAAATCTGGCGGATATTGAGTGAGTTGCATGTATTTACATCACCAGAGTTGATGTGCTTCCATGAAGTTGGCCAGCATAGGAGATTCTTAAACGCTGAATGATCGAGATTCCTTAAATGGTGAGATCCGCTTTGTCGAGACCCTGCCTATATGGTTTATGGTGAGATTAAAAGCCGAAAATGTATGTGTTTTTGATCGAGACCCTACCTGTCAATCTAATGGTGAGATTTTAAACGGGATTTCTGATGTTAATCTGTGTTAAAGCTTGTTGTCTTGCTAGATTTAAGTTTGATAGATACCTTATGCTTTGTAAGTCTTCAGGTGTTTCTTGAAACGGACTCGTGCGTTTAGTTCATTGGCCGTGACAAGTGCGAACCTCTATGCGAGATAGAGCACCTGATTACAAGAAGGAGTATGAGGTCTAAAGAGCTTGTCTAGAAAGCACAAAAATTTAAAGCCCACTAGAAGTGAGAGACTTTTGGTGAAAAAATGTTAACTGCATATTGAAGCGGTGAGTGAGAAAAAAAAAAAGCCCACACGACGTGACGGGGCTTATACTGAGAATTGTTGACCTAAAGAGTTACAAATAAAAGGTGTGTGTGAGAGAATAAATGTGTTATGAATGGGCCATTGTTGGATGGAGAATGAGTCTAATGATGTGAATCAGAACAAAAGTAATGTTTTTGTTTAAAGAAAGTTTGAACAACATGAGAGAGAAAGGTAGCTTCCATAAGTTATTTTTCTAGTTTGAGAAAAAACAGAAGCAGAGAAGACATTTTAAAAGAAGTACACACATGTACTTCAAAACACTAATCATTTGTATTTTGTTTAAATGTTTCTGGGAGCCTCTAGGTCTCGACCTCCCTCCGCTCCGGAAAACAGTGCTCTCTCCAAAACTTCATCTGCACCCCACCTCCCACCTGCTCCTTTTCGGCTGAAAAGGAGCTGCAGACAGTTACCAGCAGCAGCAAACACGGAAGCTGTAAGGTAAACAATTTCAGACAAACGTTTATTTATTTTAAATTTTGATCTATTGAGATTGACCAAAAAGGTATTTGTAAAGTGTGTTTGTAAATTGGATGAAACTTGAAATTAATATGAATGTAATGTATTTCTCTGAGGAAAAATGCACAATTGCCATGGAGACGAGAGCGAGGTGGAGGTGGGCGTGACAGACGAGAGGGCACTGAGAGGAGGAGGAGGAGGTCGAAACTGGGTCCAGACGAGAGACGAGGAGAATGACCTCAGAACTGACCGCTTCAACAGGTCAGGTACATAAACACATAAAGACATGTAAATAAACACACAGACAAACACAGAGACAAACACGGACACATGAGACACACATCTACAGAAGAGAATGTGATTTTGGTTTATGAGAGAAAATAATGAGTATTCTGTTAAAGAACAGAGTTGGTTTTGTATTTTATGTGACACGTTCGTGTGAACATTAAAGGTTTGAAGAAGTTAAAGATCCAACACTTGGATCTAAAATAAAAGTAGTGATTGATGCTTTGCTAAACAATTTTGTGTTTCTATTAGTACGAGAACTAACAGAGGTCCTTAATATCAGTGTGGTTCAAACACACGGTATAACGCCAATAAAAGAATGAAAATGAATACTTTGGAATTGGAAGAATTTAAATATGTGTCTTAAAGTTGAATTGCGCAGAGTAAGTTTATAAAGATAATATAACTTTATAGTTATGGGCCATAAGCTCACATTTAAAAGAAAACAAGGTTACAAGAATCTAAATAAAGAAAAGAAACATTTATGTATCTTTCTGGTTTGGTTTTGACAAAGTGTTGGAGAAAGTGGATTCAAAACAACCACTGTTTGGATTCACGAGGAATGTTTAAACACAAGATAACATTCGATGCAAGTCAAAGTAACAGGGGCCTCACAGCAACCCCTGCTCCAGGAGCTGGAAATGTGTTGTCTTTATGTTTAGTCTTTCCTTTTAAACGACAGTCACAAAGATGATGGTGTTTTAGAGGAAAGCAGTGTGAACAGAGCAGAGGCTTTGTGGCATGTTCAAGCAGCTGGGACATGCTGCTGTTACTGGTTTAACCCCAGAGGGGGTCTGAACCCAAGGGTGATTAAGAAATTTTGTTTTGAAGTAAGAGAAAATGTGTTTTCTTTCTGAATAAAGTAATTTGAGGTAAATTAAACAATATTTTGAGAATATTCTAATTTAAAAGAACGTGAAATAAATTGTGAATTGAAGGTGAATGTTTAAAAGTTTGTAAAATAGATCATGAGAAACTAGTTCTGATCTATATAAATAATTTATGTTTGCATCAACTGAGTTAAAATTTATCAAATTGTGGATGATACCAATTACAGTTACAGGTAAAGACCTACAACTAATGGTAACTAAAATTAAAACAAAGTTAAGTTTTAAATATAACATAAACAAAAGTGATGCTATTTGGAAAACATAAAGAAGATGAATAATTAGAAATGCTAATTAATGAAAAAACTATTTAAGGTGGTATTTGGAATAAAAAAACATTCTGTTTCTTGTTTTTTGTTTTTTTGTGGTTTTTTGAGCCATGGTTGTCCCACGTCTCAAAAAGGGGGGAGATGAAGGTTTAAACAAAGCTGTGTTAAAGTGCTGAAGGGATGCTTGGTTAACCTAATGGTTAGCATGAGGCTGAAACAACAGTGTTTAATACAGATAAAAGTTTAAATCAAATAATGAAATAAAGAAAGTTGACAGGACTTTTCTGGAGAAGCACTGTTTAGTCTGATTAAACCTTTTCAGATTAAAGTAGATTTCCAGCAGACCATATCTGTGGAAACAGGGTTTATCTGCTGTTTCAATTTTATGGTTTGATCATTTTAAGGGCTTTTATGGTTTCGTTTGACGAAAACCTAGGAGGCACTTTCTATGGGTCTATAATGTCAGAGAACGTTCTGATTTGTTTGTTTGTTCTTTATTTGGATGGAAGCCAACTACAACAAGTATACCAGCTCAGAAAAGGAGTTTTGACAATTAATATAGCCACCACCAGTAAGAGCTAATATTAACATAGTTCTTTGAACTTATATCATCTTGGTTTACACCTGTGAAGGGAAGTACACCTGTGAGCAGGGCTAGTGACGGGGGTCACATGACTTCCTGTGACATCACTCTGAACTTGACAAACGTAGAGATCAGGGACAGGTGCAGTGCAAAGCAGAAGTCTGGAGGTTTTGTGAAAGTAAGACCATTAGACCAGCGTTGCCTGCTGACCGGAAACATGCGTCCTTAAAGGATCCTCGTTTTATTTGTGTTCACATACGATGTGACGGAGAACATCGTGAGTGGAAACTCACACTTTAGGAGCCAAACAGCAGCTCCCTCAGGTTCATTTGAGAGCCCCATTTACATCGACGACAGAGGTGTCCTTCGAAGGTGTCCTTTATGAATATAAGGCTAAAATTCAATTAGCATTAGGATTTGAATGTTTACCATTTGGGACAATTTATGAAAAAGTGGATTAAATTAAATATAATTATAAACAACAAAGGTTTATGAATTGTATGAGAGATGCTGTAACTGTTAATTAAAACTGGAAATGAGAGAAAACTGGTCCAAGGACTGGACAGAACAAAATAGCACTGAGCATGCTTTTAGCTGAAAAGGGGGGATCTACAAAAGGATTTCCTCCAAAGTAACACAGGACTAGTTACAGCAGAACTAAGGTCTTTGAGAAAGGACTTCAAACTCTAACAGAGGAATTAGAGTATTCTGGAATAGAGAAATTAATTTTGACCTGGTTTTAAAACATATTTGGAAGAGTTACTGGGATTTTAGAATCTGTATTGAGATACAGTACATGTACTTGTTGTTGCACTTCCATGTATAATAACTTTTGTTTGTGTTGCTTTCCATGTACCGGAGCTTGTTGGTGAGATTGATGAATGTGGCCATTGCTGGGTCAACATTCCTGGACATGCACCTGCCAAACGACTAAGGTCAAGGCTTTGACCTCAGATGAACACTTTGATATCTGAGGGACGTTATTGTTTGCATGTACACCAACGGACAACAGCTCCAGGACGGATCATACTACAGACCTAAGGGCCGTATGGTTCATTGAATTGATTATGCTGAAGAGAATTGATTTTAATCATTATGAATGTGCATATGTCTCACTCCATGTGTTTTTCTTTTTTACAGGGACAGAAATGGACAGGCAGGGACAGGCCAGAGATCTTGAGTCCAATGGGTCAACCAGCTTAACCTCTGGCAAATTTTTCTACTTTATTTTGGAGTGACACTGTGTTTTGATTTATGATTTATGGACATTTATGATTTATGGACTTTAAAGAATTTGACTTTGAAGAATCAGTGCATTACTCTGTGGGTTCCCATTTGATTTGAAACATATCCCATTATAATCATTTGTTATGTTTGTTTTCACATGTGTTGTAAGTTAATCATTTGAAGTGATTACATACGTTTGATGCTTGATGTTTGTGTTTTGTCACCACCTTTGGGGCGAGGGGTGGATAGAAGAGTTTTTCCCAGCTTTAGGTCATTTTACCAATGGGTCAAATGTTCTTCAGGCTAGGATCAACAGCCCTGCTGGGTTTTCGCTTCTGTCATAGTTTACAACTCACACTCAAGCTAGTAGGTTGTTTATGCTAATGGTTATCAGCATAAAGAGGGGGGAATGTTATAATAATTTTTATTATTATATTGTTTATATTGTTTATAGTTACTGGGTGCTCATAGTTCTCTACAGGTCATGTCAAATCATGTCATGTCCTCCATGTTAGTCCAAGGCCTTGGGGAGTTTGTATGAGAGACACACCTCCCACTGACAGCCGGCACTGCAGTGATATAAAATCTCATGTTTTGTTTACTTCTTTAAGCAAATTCACTTCTGTACCTTTGATTATATGCGTGTCTTTGCTTCTTCTTGCAAGAATAAAACCTGGCCTTTTGCTTTTGTAATATAATCTGTCTTATAAAATATAAAATGTCAGGATAAAGAATTCTTATAACAGAACTGTACACTGTAATTAGGAAAATTAGACCTTTCCTATCTGAGCACTCTACACAAATTCTAGTCCAGGCTCTGGTCTTGTCCAAACTGGATTATTGCAATGCTCTACTGGCTGGACTCCCTGCTGCACAACCAAACCTCTGCAGCACAACCAAACCTCTGCAGCTGATCCAGAATGCAGCGGCAAGAGTGGTCTTTAATGAACCAAAGAGAGCACACGTAACTCCTCTATTCATTAGGTTACACTGGCTCCTGTTGACGCCCGCATCAAGTTCAAAGCTATGCTCTTGGCCTACAAGACCACCACTGGTTCTGCACCCCCATATCTCCACTCACTAATACAGACCTACATTCCTACCAGATCCCTGCGCTCTGCAAATGAACAACGTCTGGTGGTACCATCCCAAAAAGGAAAAAAAATCCCTCTGACGTACCTTCTCTGGCTCTGTTCCACATTGGTGGAATGATCTACTGCTGCTACAAGATCAGCAGATTCTGTAGCCATCTTTAAAAAACACCTGAAAACACATCTCTTCCATCAACACCTGACTGACAAACACTGAGTTTTACTTCCCTTCTATCAATACATTTTCTTAAAAAAATATATAAATTCTCTTATCCTTAGCTTTGTATACTGCGCTGGGTTTAAACTGACTAGTTTCCGGTGCACTTATGTTTTTTGTACTTTGTGTTGTTAAAATTGCTTCCATTGTTTTCCTCACTTGTAAGTCGCTTTGGATAAAAGTGTCTGCTAAATAACTAAATGTAAATGTAACTAAAAATTGAATGACGAAAACAGAGAGAGAGTGCGATCAGAAAATGTAATGTAAAGATAATGTTGTGATAATATTGGTCACTTCTTGAATGTAAACTCAACATATAAACAATACCTTGGAGAAGCAGGGGTGGGCGCACAGCTTGGGCTCTGGAACCCAAATCCTCGAGAGAGGCTGGACTCTCCACTACTCTGGAGTTGCCTGCGGTGAGAGGCGGCGGGCTGGTGTGGGCTTGCTCATAGCCCCCCAGCTCAGCCGCCATGTGTTGGAGTTCACCTCGGTGAACGAGAGGGTCGCTTCCCGGCGCCTTCGGGTCGGGGATAGGTCTCTCACTGTTGTTTGTGTTTACGGGCCAAAGAGTGTAGAGTACCCGGCCTTCTTGGAGTCTCTGGAAGGGGTGCTCCGTCGTTCTCCTGGGAGACTTCAACGCTCAAGTGGGCAGTGACAGTGACACCTGGAGGGGCGTGATTGGGAGGAACGCCCCCCTGGATCTGAACCCGAGTGGTGTTCTGTTATTGGACTTCTGTGCTAGCAACAGTTTGTCCATAACGAACACCATGTTCAAGCATAAGGGTGTCCATCAGTGCACGTGGCAACAGGACACCCTAGGCCGGAGATCGATGATCGACTTTGTAGTTGTTTCATCTGACCTCCGGCCGTATGCCTTGGACACTCGGGTGAAGAGAGGGGCGGAGCTGTCAACTGATCACCACCTGGTGGTGAGTTGGATCCGATGGCGGGGGAGAAAGCTGGACAGACTCGGCAGGCCCAAACGTACTGTGAGGGTCTGTTGGGAACGTTTGGCAGAGCCCCCTGTCAGAAAGATCTTTAACTCCCACCTCTGGCAGAGCTTCGACCAGATCCCGAGGGAGGTTGGAGACATTGAGTTTCACTCCCTCCAGGAAATAAACGACACCGTGGTTCTGGTTACTGATGGATTTATTGAATATCTCCTTCTCTCCGTCATCACAATCATCGTCAATGAAATCCACCGTCAAACTACAGTATGATAATGTAAAAGAAACATGTTAACATACACTATAAGCGGTAACTTCAAATACACTCGGAAAATACAAACATATTACACATACCTCGCTGGCTGCATATGACCAAGAGGGAATGAGTTCACTTAAAAATACCCGTTTCAGAACACCAACATGAAAAACATCTCCTTTACTTCTTTGCTTAAACACGAGCAACTATTGTAAACACAAGCTATTCTTGTACTCTGCACACGGAGAATAACGCCTCCTTCCACATGTGTAAACATTTCCTGTTGCACCTTTTAAAATGTCCGTGTGCAACGTAAATTTACTTTAGTTCCTCATTGACATCAACACTTAATATTCATGAATAGATTAAACAAAAATAACAAAAAATGTTAAATAACAAAAATAAAATGTATGGCAGATACATTGAGTCTGAGTGGACCATGTTCTCCACCTCCATTGTCGATGTGGCCACTCGAAGCTGTGGCCATAAAGTCTCCGGTGCCTGTCGTGGAGGCAACCCCCGAACCCGGTGGTGGACACCGGAAGTAAGGGATGCCGTCAAGCTGAAGAAGGAGACCTACCAAGCGGACTGCAGCCCGGGTGGTCATGGAGGCTAAAACTCGGGTCTGGGAGGAGTTCGGTGAGACCATGGAGAAAGACTATCGGTCGGCCTCGAAGAAATTCTGGCAAACCGTCCGGCGCCTCAGGAGGGGGAAGCAGTGCCCTGCCAACACTGTTTACAGTGGAGGTGGGAACCTGCTGACTTCAACGGGGGACATTGTTGGATGGTGTAAGGAATACTTCGAGGATCTCCTCAACCCCACCGACACGTCTTCCACTGAGGAAGCAGAGGCCGAGGGCTCGAAGGTGGACTCGTCCATCACCCAGGCCGAAGTCACTGAGGTGGGAAGCTCCTCTGTGGCAAGGCACCGAGGGTGGATGAGATACGCCCTGAGTACCTCAAGTCTCTGGATGTTGTAGGGCTGTCTTGGTTGACACGCCTCTTCAACATCGTGTGGCGGTCGGGGTCAGTACCTCTGCACTGGCAGAGGTGGTGGGGGGTGGTGGTCCCTCTTTTCAAGAAGGGGGACCGGAGGGTGTGTACCAACTACAGAGAGATCACACTCCTCAGCCTCCCCGGGAAAGGGTGTCTATGACAGGGGTACTGGAGAGGAGAATGCGGCCGATAGATTTTACATTTACATTTATTCATTTAGCAGACGCTTTTATCCAAAGCGACTTACATTACATTACCAGTGTTACAGTCACTGGAGGCAAGGTGGGTTAAGTGTCTTGCCCAAGGACACAACGACAGTATGAACTGTGGGGCGAGCGGGAATCGATCCTACTACCTTCCGGTTGAAGGACGGCCGCTCTACCACTGAGCTACTGCCGCCCCTATGATGATGATGATGAACCGCGGATTCAGGAGGAACAATGCGGTTTTCACCACAGGATCTCGTCTCTGCTTTTTGCAGATGACGTTGTCCGGTTGGCTCCATCAAGCCAGGACCTTCAGTGTGCACTGGGACGGTTTGCAGCCGAGTGTGAAGCGGCTGGGATGAGGATCAGCACCTCCAAGTCTGAGACCATGGTTCTCAGTCGGAAAAGGGTGGCTTGTCCCCTTCAGGTTGGTGGAGAGCTCCTGCCTCAAGTGGAGGAGTTCAAGTACCTTGGGGTCTTGTTCACAAGTGAGGGAAGGATGTGGTCGAAGCAGAGATGCGGTCGATGTAGCGGTCTGTCGTGGAAAAGAAGGAGCTGAGCTGTAAGGCAAAGCTCTCGATTTACCGGTCAATCTATGTTCCTACTCTCACCTATGGTCATGAGCTTTGGGTCATGACCGAAAGAACAAGATCCCGGATACAAGCGGCCGAAATGAGCTTTCTCCGCAGGGTGGCGGGGCGCTCCCTGGAAATAAGGTGAGGAGCTCGAACACTCGGGAGGAGCTCAAAGTAGAGCCGCTACTCCTCCACATCGAGAGGAGCCAGCTGAGGTGGCTCGGGCATCTGTTTCGGGCATGTCCCACCGGGAGGAGAACCTGGGAAAGACCTAGGACACGCTGGAGGGACTATGTCTCTCGGCTGGCCTGGGAACGCCTCAGTATCCTCCCGGAAGAGCTGGAGGAAGTGTCTGGGAAGAGGGAAGTCTGGACGTCTCTGCTTAGACTGCTGCCCCCGCGACCCGGCCCCGGATAAGCGGTAGAAGATGGATGGATGGATGGATAGTCCAGAACAAATGCCTGAGCAAGATTATGAACCAGATGTGTTAAAAAATTGTTTAGAAGTTGGATTGTACAAAATAAATATTTGACCTAAATTGACACTTGTCCATTTCCAGTTTTTTAATAATGACAGAGAAATTAACAAAATAGTAATTTATTATTATTATTATTATTATTATTATTATTATTATTTGTAATTGAATCAATATCAACAGCACTGCACTTTTCAAAACGTTATAAACAAAGGTTATATTGTTTAAATAAAAATGTAAAAGGTTATTTAAAATATTGAGTGTTTATTTAAGAAAGACAAACATTTTGTAAGTTTATCTTTTAGTTTCTCACGTTTATAAGTCGTATTTGTTGATCTGTGGCTTCCAATAAACGTCCGCCATTTTGTGAGTTCTCCGCTTCTTTTTAAAGCAACAGAAAGTGACGCAGACTCAAACCGGAAATGACGCCTTTGCATGTGACACCGACGCCGCTGGGGATTGCAGTCAGCTGATCTCGGACAGGTTTTATCCAGAAGAAGTGCTGGCTCATTGTTTGGAGGTTTGCTCTTTTAACCCGCGGTGCTTTCGGAAGTCTTCAGCGGAGTAAACATGCGGTTCTCGGCCGGGTTCCTGTGCCTTTTGGCGGCGTTAGTTCTCTCCGCGGACGCCTTGGTTCGGTAAGAAACACAACAACATCAGGTTTTAACTTATTCCAAATACAAACATCCTCAAATATGTTATACGTGTCTTTGTTTTACCTGCAACCAACGCATTTATTAGTCATTATTTAAATGAAACACCCTTTATTTACGCTGGGAATATGTTTGTTCAGTTCAGTTATAACTGCGCACATCACGTGACTTGTTAAGAAAGGCCTCTGTGACCTTTGTGTTTGCTCTGATTATTGTTCCGTTCAGTGTTTTTAACCCCAGGCCCAGCGCTAAAACAGCTGGAACAAAATGTGCCAACATGAAGCTGTTGCACAATAAAAATAAGACCTGAACATGGCTTTGAGGCGGTTTATATCCACAACACAATTAGGAACAAACAGTGTCAGAATCAGTCTTTAATGTTGTGCACCACTTTAGGCCAATGTATGTGTATATATATATATATATATATATTATTTTAACAAAAGTCATTAAAACTGTCCAAAAAGCCTAACATTAAAAGCACTAAACGTGACTAAAACCTAATGAATAAACCAGGACTTTTTATTTTCAGTTTGATCTGTTCTGACAGTGTTTTTTTTTTTTTGGTCAAAAGTAAAAGTACGATCATAAAGGGATAGTAAAAAAATCAAGGAGGAAGATAGTGTTATTACGAAACAAGTCTCTCTTTGTGGTTGGTTATATTTGATGATAAATATATTGTGCAACTCTTATTTGAAGATAAAATCTTTATTGTGTGCAACATTAAACTAAAGAAAGACAATAAGTTTCCTTTGACAAGAAATGTTCCGTATCGACCTCAGGGTTGGAGTTTTGGTAAAGTGCAGCTGTGGTTTTCTTTGACATGATGTAAAGTCCTGTGAAGGCTCGAGAAGAACCCCCCCCCCTGACTGTGGTTAGAACTCTAACATGTTCTACCCACAGTTTATCTTCTAAACGGATCGACTCGTATCTTTTATCAATGTGTCGTGTGCAAAAGGACCGTTTCTTCTGCTCGAGGTTAAAAGCCCACGGTTCAAACAAGAACACTCACTTGTTAATGTGGGTCAAGATTTCATGGACTTGTTTTACACAAATGTTAGTTCCGTCACTAAATAAATGAGTTTTTATGTTTGAACAGTGCAGTCGCCCAAAGTGCTTCACAAGCTTTAAAAGAAATAAACAAATAAAATGCATAAAAACCAAAAGAAATGAGAAATAAAACTCACAATAAAATCACAAAGGCAGTATAACCAGAAAAAGACCAGGGCCAGGATATTAGAAAACACCTGAAATAATAACCAAACGAATCCTAATAGTTGCACTGCTGTGGGTCTAAAGCTCTGAACCTGACATTTACACTGTTCACGCCTGAGTTAAATTCTGCTGGATGACATTTACTCCACAGCATTAGACTAGGCATTAGATTAGGTTTACACTCGTGCTTTTAACAAAACAGGGTTTAAAGAATGAAAACTAGTCCCATCAGACGACAACAGACTTTATTAAAGCCAGGACGCTCGCTCAGAGCCACAAGTACCAAGAAATATGCAAACATCACATTTGAATAGTGTCATGTGTTTACTTTTTTATAATCCATCTTATTTCTACGGCACCTTTCACCAACAAACAGTTCACAAAGTGCTGCACAGGAAGAAAAGACAAAAGAAAACGGACTAAATAACAGGTCATTACTGGTTTTTATTAAAGTCATAAACAGTAAAAGTGACCTACATTAAAAACAAATAAAAACACAAAAATGTAATAATTCTAATATGAGGTGCACGTGGCAGAGTGGTTAGCACTCCTGCCTCACAACAAGAAGGTCGTGAGTTCAAAACCCGGCCGACTCAAACATTCTCGGCCGACTCCGGTCTTTCTGTGAGGAGTCTGCATGTCCTCCACGTGTTACTGTGGGTTCTCTCCGGGTACTCCGGTTCCTCCCACCGTCCAAACACATACATGTACAGGTTAACTGGCAAATCTAAAGTGTCCCTAGTGAATGAATGTGAGAGTGAATGGTTGTCTGTCACTGTCTGTCTCTAAATGTCAGCCCTGCGACTAACTGGCCACTGTCCAGAGTGTACCCCGCCTCAGGCCCAAAGCTGCTGGGATAGGCTCCACCCGCGACCCCTAACGGGACAAAGCGGTAGAAAATGAATGAATGAAAAATGTAGGGCTGTACTAGAATAATCGAATATTCGTTCGGTGGGGTGGCATTCGATTTTCAGTTTTGAGATTCGAATATTCTTTTTTTTTTTTTCAACACGTGACTTTCGTCGCGGACTGATTCTCACTCATGCTTGAACCGCCCGGTGATTTATTTCATCTCAAACTGAATAGGTACAAAATGCCCAAGACCTCAGCTGTTTGGGAGCACTTTAAATTAAGTGAGGATGACAAGACAAAGGCAGTGTGTCAAATATGTGATTTGAAACTGGCCTACCACAACAGCACCACAAGTTTGAAAAATCACCTGAGTTCTGTAGCACGCGGCAAAAAAACAAACTGCTTTTATGCGCTTAATTTGCTATGATAAATAGGCTAATTGCAAATACGACACTATTTAAAAACATACAACGTGAAGTCGTGAAAGATGATACAAATGCAAACAGACACTATTATTATATATTTAGCCCCACCCACCGAAGCTTCGAATATTCGATATTGATTGCCACCTAAGCTTCGAAGCTCAAAAAATGGCATTCGAAACAGCCCTAGAAAAATGTAATAAAATGATAAGATGTTGAGGTAAAAGAATAAACGTGGGTCTTAAGACAAATGTCTCAGTCTGGGGCCGACCTCGGAGGAAGCTCTACGTCTTGTGTTAGGAGCTGACCTCTGACCTCAGGAGTGTACACATGGATGAAAGGTTCAGCAGGATCCATTCAACGATTTAAAAACAAATAAAATAATTTCTAAAACAGACAGTGGTGGGGGGGTTGCTTCTTGATAAAAGATAATGTCTTTATCTGCGTATAGCGTCTGATTGTTTTGATGAACAGACTCTTCACTAAAGCCGACAGTTGTGTGGAAAACTAACGTGTGTCTGTTGTTGTTCTGCAGGATTCCTCTGAAGAAGTTCCGTTCGATCCGTCGGCAGCTGAGCGACTCGGGGAAAACTGTGGAGGAGCTTCTGGGCAGCACACGGACTCTGAAGTACAACCTGGGCTTCCCCCTGAACGCCCCCACCCCCGAGACACTCAAGAACTACCTGGACGTAAGAAATAATGATTCATTCACTTGTGTTTCCTACATCTAAAGTAACCGCTGAGTCAGACTCAGACTTTTCTTTTGTGAACAGATGCTTAGTTCCCAGATTTAAAACAGTCATCAGTTTTGACGGTCAGCTGACTCGCTGCTGACTCGAGACACTTTCAGATCAGCTGAGCGACAAATCATTTGTCACGAGACATGTTCACGAGACACCAGAGAAGCCTGACTGGGACAGTTCTGAGCCGAGATCAAACCAGTCTGTAAGAATGTTCAGGGTGGGTTTTATAAAGTAGTTTAAATGGAACTTGGTTTAAATGGTGGCTTTGTGAAAGCTCTATTTGAGGTTAATGTTTATAATGAATTAGCTGATTAGAGCCAAACTGTGGAAAAAGAGTTTTAATTGAGTTTATCGGTCTCCTCTTTTTAACCTAGAGGTTTTTAAATTTAACAAAACCAACTCAAAAAGGTTAAATAGTTAAATCTAAAATGCTGTGTACATAGTTTGTCCAAGTTTAAGAGCTGTTTTTTCTGACTTAAGTCTGTTTTTCAACTCCAAAAACCAGAAAACCTTCTTGTTAGTAAATTGGTTTATTGGCTTTGACACAAATTGAGTAATTTGAGTCTTAAATGACATTAGAGCCTTGATTATTGTCGTTTTGTTGAGTTCTTTTGTCCCGGCTGACCTTGTTCCTTTTTTACACAAAGACGTGTTTCACAAGAGCAGCCTGTGACCAGAACGAATGAGAGGAGTTTAAAGACTAATCCAGACTTAAACCAAACGAATGCACTGTGCCGTCTTTATAAACCTGTCTGAGGTTTAATCCTGGTCCTGACGGGATTAAATCAAATCTTACACATCTGCTTTTATTTGTGAAAACAGGAAGTGAAGGTGACACAGTCACTCTCTGTTTCTGCTGAGTCAGTGTCACCTCTGACCTCTGAGAAATGTCTTGGATTAGTTTTTTTGGGGTTAATTGATGGTTTCACTTGAATGTCCTCGTGTTCCAGGCTCAGTATTACGGAGAGATCGGCCTGGGGACCCCCCCTCAGCTGTTCACTGTGGTCTTTGACACCGGCTCCTCGAACCTGTGGGTGCCCTCTGTGCACTGCTCTTTACTGGACATCGCCTGCTGTGAGTCCTCCCTAATGTCCACAAACACTAAGACTTACTGTATTTTGTAGAACTGTCACATTTAGAGACTATCCCTGAGCCTCCCTCTTGTGTCTGGTTCAGTGCTGCATCACAAATATAACTCGGCCAAGTCCAGCACTTACGTGAAGAACGGCACAGACTTTGCCATCCAGTACGGGTCGGGCAGTCTGTCGGGGTTCCTGAGCAAGGACACCTGCACCGTGAGTTTAACACTGAACATGATCTACACTTGTACAGTCTCTTTAATACGTCTGTTCACAGGTTCAGTGGAAATGTGAATCTAAATTCTTCAATGTCAGAGTCCACTTTTATCTCCATTAAACCTTTTACACTTTACACACTTAAATATAATTACCTACAGTCGAAAACATTATCATCAAACCATTTGTTTTCTATAACATTTTCTTTATTTGAGAAAGAAGGAACTAAAGTAAAAGTAAATCTTTAGTCCGATTGGCCCGTGAACACTAAAGGAATGTTTTTTAATAAAAGAGTCGTTTGTGGGAGACATTTACTACAAACCTTTTTATTAAAAAACAGTTTATACTTGAATCAGTCTTGTTCTTGACCGTGCTTCACCATGAGTCCTCTGTTTGTCTGAGTTTCAGGTCGGGGACATCGCGGTGCAGCAGCAACTTTTCGGTGAAGCCACGAAGCAGCCGGGGGTCGCCTTCATCGCAGCCAAGTTCGACGGGATCCTGGGAATGGCCTACCCTCGGATCTCCGTCGACGGAGTGGCTCCTGTTTTCGACAACATGATGAGCCAAAAGAAAGTGGAGCAGAACGTCTTCTCCTTTTACCTCAACAGGTTCAACACTGTTCTACTCACAGATTCACCTGTCCACGTCCCACTCACACCTGTCCACGTCCCACTCACACCTGTCCACGTCCCACTCACACCTGTCCACGTCCCACTGAACCTGTCCACGTCCCACTGAACCTGTCCACGTCCCACTGAACCTGTCCACGTCCCACTCACACTGTCCACGTCCCACTCACACCTGTCCACGTCCCACTGAACCTGTCCACGTCCCACTCACACCTGTCCACGTCCCACTGAACCTGTCCACGTCCCACTGACCCTTGTCCACGTCCCACTCACCTGTCCACGTCCCACTCACACCTGTCCACGTCCCACTGAACCTGTCCACGTCCCACTGACCCTGTCCACGTCCCACTGAACCTGTCCACGTCCCACTCACACCTGTCCACGTCCCACTCACACCTGTCCACGTCCCACTGAACCTGTCCACGTCCCACTGAACCTGTCCACGTCCCACTCACACCTGTCCACGTCCCACTCACACCTGTCCACGTCCCACTGAACCTGTCCACGTCCCACTGAACCTGTCCACGTCCCACTCACACCTGTCCACGTCCCACTCACACCTGTCCACGTCCCACTGAACCTGTCCACGTCCCACTAAAACCTGTCCACGTCCCACTGAACCTGTCCACGTCCCACTAAAACCTGTCCACGTCCCACTCACACCTGTCCACGTCCCACTCACACCTGTCCACGTCTCACTCACACCTGTCCACGTCCCACTGAACCTGTCCACGTCCCACTGAACCTGTCCACGTCCCACTGAACCTGTCCACGTCCCACTCACACCTGTCCACGTCCCACTCACACCTGTCCACGTCCCACTCACACCTGTCCACGTCCCACTCACACCTGTCCACGTCCCACTGAACCTGTCCACGTCCCACTGAACCTGTCCACGTCTCACTGAACCTGTCCACGTCTCACTCACACCTGTCCACGTCTCACTCACACCTGTCCACGTCCCACTGAACCTGTCCACGTCCCACTCACACCTGTCCACGTCCCACTGAACCTGTCCACGTCCCACTAAAACCTGTCCACGTCCCACTAAAACCTGTCCACGTCCCACTAAAACCTGTCCACGTCCCACTGAACCTGTCCACGTCCCACTAAAACCTGTCCACGTCCCACTGAACCTGTCCACGTCCCACTAAAACCTGTCCACGCCCCACTGAACCTGTTCCACGCCCCACTAAACCTGTCCACGCCCCACTGAAAAACCTCCGTTCCACGCCCCACTGAAATCCCGCCCCACTCACACCTGTCCACGCCCCACTCACACCTGTCCACGCCCCACACCTGTCCACGCCCCACTGAACCTGTCCACGCCCCACTAAAACCTGTCCACGCCCCACTAAAACCTGTCCACGCCCCACTAAAAGTCCACGCCCCACTAAAACCTGTCCACGCCCCACTAAAACCCTGTCCACGTCCACTGAACCTGTCCACGTCCCACTGAACCTGTCCACGTCCCACTGAACCTGTCCACGTCCCACTCACACCTGTCCACGTCCCACTCACACCTGTCCACGTCTCACTCACACCTGTCCACGTCCCACTGAACCTGTCCACGTCCCACTGAACCTGTCCACGTCCCACTCACACATGTCCACGTCTCACTCACACCTGTCCACGTCCCACTAGAACCTGTCCACGTCCCACTAGAACCTGTCCACGTCCCACTAAAACCTGTCCACGTCCCACTGAACCTGTCCACGTCCCACTTAACCTGTCCACGTCCCACTGAACCTGTCCACGTCCCACTCACACATGTCCACGTCTCACTCACACCTGTCCACGTCCCACTCACACCTGTCCACGTCCCACTGAACCTGTCCACGTCCCACTGAACCTGTCCACGTCCCACTCACACATGTCCACGTCTCACTCACACCTGTCCACGTCCCACTCACACCTGTCCACGTCCCACTCACACCTGTCCACGTCCCACTCACACCTGTCCACGTCCCACTCACACCTGTCCACGTCCCACTCACACCTGGCCACGTCCCACTCACACCTGGCCACGTCCCACTCACACCTGGCCACGTCCCACTCACACCGGCCACGTCCCACTGAACCTGGCCACGTCCCACTCACACCTCTTGTTTTCTGGCAGGGATCCGGACACACAGCCCGGAGGAGAGCTGCTGCTCGGAGGAACAGACCCTAAATACTTCGATGGGGACGTCCACTACGTTAACATCAGCAGACAGGCGTACTGGCAGATCACCATGGACAGGTCAGGCTCCACACGGACGCAGTAATAATCTGTTTCTGTAGTTTATCACAGTATTTGTAAATGAGAGGAGGTCTTCTCAAAGTGGGCTGACGGAGGCAGGGGGCTGAACCTGGTGTGTTTTCTCTGCAGGATGGCAGTGGGCTCTCAGCTGAGTCTGTGTACAGGCGGCTGTGAGGCCATCGTCGACACCGGGACGTCTCTGATCACAGGCCCCTCCGCTGAAGTCAAAGCTCTGCAGAAAGCCATCGGAGCGGTGCCCCTCATCCAGGGAGAGGTGAGTGTTTGAGGCGGGGGTTAAGTCTGTCTGGAGGGTTTTTACAGGAGTGAAAGTGTTTTCCTGTGTTTTATTGCAGTACATGGTGAACTGTGATAAGATCCCGTCTCTGCCTGTGATCACCTTCAACATCGGGGGCCAGTCGTACTCTCTGACGGGAGAGCAGTACGTCCTCAAGGTCAGTGGCTGCTGAAAACAAAGGTCCCTAAACTCGACAGGATTGAGGTTCTTAATGCGTCTGAAAAGTGTTGAATAAACAGAAGGACCTCAGAGTTGCATCATAAAGACTCAGACAAAGAACAGCTCTGTGTCAATCTGACGCAGCTGAAATAAACAAAGTCTGTTTGTGTCAGCAACTGTTTCCCACAATCCCCTCTGTCCTGATGTAATCACTGACACTCTACATCAGAAGAAACAGTCAACTGTTCATTTGTTCTCTAGAATTACAGCTGGTAATAGTTTTAACACCAAGACAACAACAACTGGAGCTTCAGTCCATTTTGTTTTATTACTTAAATCAAATCTGGACAATAATAAGACTTTAAATGATGCGGAGCTAAAACAGAATGTGACCTGGTCACCTGCCGAGGACCAGGGTCAGATCAGGGTCAAACGTGTCTGAAACAGGATCGTATCACAAACCTTCTCACACTAGACATGAGCAACAAATTGAATAAATGGGATTAATTTGACCTTTTTTTAAGATATGAATATGTCTTTCTATAATTTTTGCGTTATACTGTGAAGCCTAATACTGCTGCGAGTAATTACATTTAATGTCCTTTTTAAAATGTCTAATAATTGTAAATGGTTTGAGCTCCTCTCGTCTCTGTGTCAGGAGTCTCAGGCCGGAAAGACCATCTGTCTGAGCGGCTTCATGGGCCTGGACATCCCCGCTCCGGCCGGACCGCTGTGGATTCTGGGAGATGTCTTCATTGGACAGTACTACACCGTCTTCGACCGCGACAACAACCGCGTCGGCTTCGCAAAGTCCAAATAAAAAAACCATCGTCGAGCTGAGCCCGAGGCCACACAGTTCACCGACAAACCGACGACAATCTCCAGTTCCTCCCGAGGCTTCTGGACGAAACCGAATATATTCTACAGTCCTTTTATGTGATCAGCTCTGGGACAGGGTCCTGTCTCTGATCCAGGACAGGCCGCTGTCAGAACCTGGGCTTCCACTGTTTTAACATTTACCAGTTTTAAATTACTCTTTATTTATTCTTTCAAACTACATTTAAGTTAATTCATCCTTTGGAAAGACACACAGGCTCAAAGATCGTCATCCAAGCATTTCTTATTTAGGCTTAACCTGGGTTTAGACCGGGTTTAGACCGAGTTTAGACCGGGTTTAGACCTGGGTTTAGACCTGGGTTTAGACCTGGTTCAGTCCTGGTTTAGTCCTGGTTTTAGTCCTGGTTTAGACCGGGTTTAGACCTGGTTTTAGACCTGGTTTAGACCTAGGTTTAGTCCTGGTTTAGACCTGGTTTAGTCCGGGTTTAGACCGGGTTTAGACCGGGTTTAGACCTGGTTTAGACCTGGTTTAGACCTGGTTTAGTCCTGGTTTAGACCTGGTTTAGACCTGGTTTAGACCGGGTTTAGTCCAGGTTTAGTCCTGGTTTAGTCCTGGTTTAGTCCTGGTTTAGACCTGGTTTAGACCTGGTTTAGTCCTGGTTTAGACCTGGTTTAGACCTGGTTTAGACCTGGTTTAGTCCTGGTTTAGACCTGGTTTAGTCCTGGTTTGGACCTGGTTTAGACCTGGTTTAGTCCTGGTTTAGACCGGGTTTAGACCGGGTTTAGTCCTGGTTTAGACCTGGTTTAGTCCTGGTTTAGTCCTGGTTTAGACCTGGTTTAGACCTGGTTTAGACCTGGTTTAGACCTGGTTTAGACCTGGTTTAGTCCTGGTTTAGTCCTGGTTTAGTCCTGGTGTCAGAAACTAAAACAAACTAAACTCAGTTGAATCCGTTGCAGAACCACGTTGAGAGTAATTTCTGTAAAAACACTTCCAAGTCGACCTTTTCTTTGGGCTGTATTATTATTAGTAGTATTATTATTAATATTGATAATATTATTATTAATAATACTATGATTATTTGCTTGGGACAGTTAAGAGTAGTTTTACTGTGGGTGACCTGATGGAGTTAATCCAACAGAACAGAGTCTGATCCAGTTTATTTTCGTTGTTACAGGTTTTAATGCTGTGTTCAGTTGAACTTGTTTGTTTTGAATCAGGGACATTCTTTAAACTCTTTGTGACGTTGGATAAAAATATGTTGCTTCGTAAACTACTGACTCGCTCCGATTGATCAAAGTCTTTTTAGAAACACATAAATGAGTGTTAAATCTTTTTGAATATTATCAGGTTATTTTATCTCAGATTAATAAAAGCTCTGTTTTAGGTTTTCAGCTGAACTAAGGCTTAATAACAAAGAAATAATTAAAAAGTCATTAATAATTGACTCTGGGACATTTTGTGATTGTATTGTTTTATTTGGACCAGAAATAAAACATCAATAACTATCTTCTGGGAGTCTTAGTTTGTGTTGTTTCTCAAATCTTCTTTTTCATTTGCTGGTGGTTTATTAAAGTGTAACATCTTTTGTTTAAAAACAAAATAAAAATGGATGCCTTAATAAATTTGTCTAGGGCAGCCCCCCCCACAAAAATATAGTTTTTGTAAAAGGTCATGGTGGATATTTTATATTGTTTTGAGGAAACTTTTTCAACTTTTTTAATTGTTGAGGCTAAGAATCTTGATTAAAAATTCAATTTGACCTAAATATTGCTTAAATCGATGATTGAAACATAAATAAAATCCTGGAGGTGTTTCAGTTTGAAGTGGTCCGGTTGAAGTTTTATTTTAAGTTTCAGTGTGATTTTGTAACGTGCATTTACAGCGGGGATCAAAAGTTTGGGCACCCCAGGTAAAAAATCTTTTGGAGATTTTTCCATCTTTTTTGGC
Organism: Perccottus glenii; assembly: GCA_024416835.2. Lineage (NCBI taxonomy): Eukaryota > Metazoa > Chordata > Actinopteri > Gobiiformes > Odontobutidae > Perccottus > Perccottus glenii. Next base: position 858,013 of record CM044548.2, on the reverse strand, counting down.
GTCTTTATGCACATTAGTAATAAAATTTTTACCTGGGGTGCCCAAACGTTCGACCCCCGCTGTATTTAGTGTCACGTGTTTTTTGACTCTAAGCTCTTTGTTACAAACTTAAATAATTATAAAACAGTGACATTCTTTGACTCTTTTATTTTCCCTGAATCACTCATAAATCTAATACACAAATAAATCCAAACTGAGTCAGAGCGTGGAGGCTCTGACGGAGGATTAACCTGAGTGTGTTTCTGAAGCTGCTGCGAGGAAACCCACAGAGTCTCTGTGTCTGTGGTTTACAGAGGTCTAATCACTAAACAACACATCCCTTCTCATTAAACTTGTGCAACCTGGGGCCAAGGCTTCCTTCAAAAAGATGAACAATCTCCTTTAGGAATTTATTTAAATAAAAGTTCAGATGAAATAAAAATGCTTCCAATAAAAGTGTTCCGTTTGCTGTGATGGCTGTGGAGTGAGTGAGTTACTGCATTTGTTTTGTGTTCAATAAATAGATGAGCATTACTTCTTCTACATAAAAGCATTAAGAAACAACTATAAATATAATAAAGTAGTAATAAAATGACCTTGTTCCTGTTTGAACGCCTGAGCGTCTCCACAAACACAGGACTTTGATTTAAATAAAGCACTTGTGCCTGAGTTACTGACAGGTCTGGACCAAGACCAGGTCTGGACCAAGACCAGGTCTGGACCAAGACCAGGTCTGGACCAAGACCAGGTCTGGACCAAGACCAGGTCCGGACTCATGGAGGTCAGTGTTTGAAGGAGACAGAGTTAGAACAAGATTTTTAACTAAAAATAATTTGATGAAGAACGTTGAACAGATGAAGCAGCTGTGGCCTGGAGTGGACTTTATTTTTGGTCCCAGGGATGTCCAGGATCAGAACAAAAATTAGTTTGAGTCCAAGAAGTAACAAAGATCACAATAAAAGGAGTTAAAGTCTTGGTTAAAAAAAACCAAACCCAGCTCTGTTTCAAGTCTGACTTTAGATAAATATAAACCACAGTCCCAGGGTTAACTCGAGGCTCTGCTCTCAGGAAAGTGTTAGACAACGTTTAAATGATCCAACTCTGTGAAAATGGTAAAAGTCTGTTTTCTCCGAGTAAAAAAGCACTTTGTATTTTTGATGAGAGTTCAAAGTCTGTCTGTAGTTTTTCAAAAGTGGCCCATCTTCTACAGACTCTGTTCAGAAAAATGTGCAACTTTGTTTTAATTGGACTTGAACAGGTTTAACATGGACTTGAACAGGTTTAACATGGACTTGAACAGGTTTAAGATGGATTTGAATTTGTATTGGTTGCTTTTTTCAACAGAGTCTGGTGCGTTCCTCTAAACCCTCATTCCTCTTGGTTCCTCTCTGAACTGGACTTGGTCTCCTGGTCCGACTGGTCCGTCTGGTCCGACTGGTCCTGACTGGTCCGTCTGGTCTGACTGGTCCGTCTGGTCCGTCTGGTTCTCGTCTCGCTGAGGGGCCTTGGGGTCTCGTACTACTTCCTGTTCCAGTTCCTGTTTGTCCTCCTCCGTTTCTGTTTCTCCTCCGGATCGTCTAAGATGGAAGTGTCTGGGATGATCTCGACCTCAATGTCCGAAGAATCCTCGCTTTCTTTGAACCAGACCGACTTCTGTCCCTCTTTTCTCTTCGGGCGATTCAACCCTGAACCGTTTCTGGAATAAAACACTCCAAAACATAAATGTTTTTTTACGACACTTAGATGCACACAGTTTTATTGGTTTAGGCCAAAGATCTGCGTCTCTGTCCTGATGGAGACAAACACAACTGTCTGTTAGAGCCACGCCGACAGATCTGATTTTATGAGAATAAAACTGTGATGCCGTTACATTAAAGTTGTATTAAACTATAAACTCAAATTAAAGCCTCCCAGCGTCCAAACACATGCATGTACAGGTCAACTGTCAAATCTAAAGTGTCCCTCGTGAATGAATGTGAGAGGGAATGGTTGTCACTGTCTTTGTCTAAATGTTAGCCTTGCGACCAACTGTCCACTGTCCAGGGTGAACCCTGCTGCTGGGATAGGCTCCAGTCACATGACTCCTAACAGGACCAAACTAAAGAAGATGAATGTACGAATAGTCGATCAAAGCATCCGCTCACTGGGGATAACAGTTCTGTTTGATCCAGCGGGCAGGTAGTAGGGTGGTTAGAACTAATGACCTTGGAAACATCTGCTTCAGTTAGAGGAGAGAAGGAAGTGAGCAAACACATATCAGGGGTCTGAATGAGCTCGACAGGTGGTGGCGCAGAGAACTGACTGCTGATGGCGGTCGTTTTCTTTATAAAGAAAGACGCAAAATCATCAGCTGTTAGATCCGAAAGGTGGGGAGCAGGCGGACAAAGGAGGGCAGAAAAGGTTTTAAAGAGAGTGCGCGAGTCAGGTGAGTTGATTAACCTAGAATGGTAGTAGACAGTTTTTGCAGAGGTGACATCAGCGGAGAAAGTAGAGAGGAGAGACTGGTAGATAGAGAGGTTAGTAGGATCTTTTGACTTGCGCCATTTTCTCTCAGCTGACCGGAGGCTGGCGCGGTGCTCGCGTAGAACATCGGATAACCAGGGGGCAGACGAGGATGTACGGGCTGGTCTAGATGTAAGAGGGCATAAGTTGTCCAAGCAGGATGTAAGCATGGAGCACAGAGTGTCGGTGGCGTTGTTTGTGTTTAAAGAGAGCTCTCAGAAGAGAGGAGTGCAGAAGAGACAGCAGAGGAAAACGGGAGGGACTGAGTGTACGCAGGTTGTGTCGGAAAGTGACCAGCTGTAAAACAATTGCAGTGTCTGGAGAAGTTAGGTCAAGGTCGAGAGTAATGAAGAAATGATCGGAAGTGTGCAGTGGCGTGACCTGAGTGTGCCGAGTGGAGCAGTATCTTCTGTAGATAAGATCTAGTTGGATTACCAGACTTGTGGGTTGCCGATGTGAAACCTGCTTGAGGTCAAATGATGCAGTTAGGTTATTGAAGTTAGCAGCCTGTGGCTTTTCAAGGTGGATGTTGAAGTCTCCTAATACCACCAGAGGGGTACCATCCTCAGGAAGGATGAAAGAAGCGCATCGAACTCCTCCAAGAAATGTCCAAGCGGACCTGGGGCCGATAGATAACTACAAAATGACTTTTAACAGGGTGGGTGATGGTAACAGCATGGAACTCGAAGGAGCTGTTTGAACTTCCAGTCGGTAGGGATAAGTAGTCCGGTCCCTCCGCCCCTTCCAGTGAGGCGAGGACTGTGGGAGAAAGTGTGATTATGGGAGAGGGCGGCGGGAGTGGCAGAGTCCTCTGGTTTGATCCATGTTTCTGTAAGTGCTACAACTGAAAGACCAGAATGTTGAACAAAAGCTGTAATGAAATCAGCTTTGTTCACAGCAGACTGGCAGTTCCACAAGCCTATTGGGAAAGTAGAAGGGGCAGTTATTGACAGTGATATAACATGCAGATTATTATGGTTGCGTCGCCTTTTGCGTGAAACAGATGATAATGTCCGTGTTGAAATGACAGTAGTAATTTGAAAACACATTTAAGAGCCAAAGAGGAAATATGCAAGAATTAATTAAAAATAGTAATAATAAATTATAAGTGCAAACAATTAGTACTAATGAAAGTGCAATACTCAGGTCCTCTGTCGGTGTGTCCCTGTTAGGTTGAGTCGCGTGCAGGTAGAGTCGATGGTCTTTACTCTCTTCGGTCTTCACGCGATGACAGCTGCCGCGAACGCTGCCGCGGTGGGTACTCCCTCTTAAATACCCGTCTATTCAAGTAATTGAATTCAGCCACAAACAACTCAAAGGAAACCAGCCCGCTGCAGGTGAGAGTAGACATCCGGTACACCACGTGACAGGTCGTAGTAAACACACTGCGCGGTTTCTCAGCAATAACACGGCACTGAGCTCAAAGAGACAAGAATTACATACACTCACACAGTTCTGTAGGCTTCTGCTGCTAAGTTGCTTCTCCTGCTTCTCCATATCTTTACTGAATCTTTACAAACAATTGGGATTTAAGTGTTTCCCTCTATTATTCCTGTGAGAAAATGTATTCTCCGCCAGTTCATTAGTTGTGTGTTTTTGCTTTTTTCCCCATCTTTTGAAACTTTATATTCAGAGGCCGCAGCAGTTGCCTCACTCTTTCATTCACAAAGGAAGAACCGGAAGTCCTCACTCTGTCTAAATCTTCCAATCAGCAGGCCGTGGTGTTCTACCTGAGGGCAGCGGGGCCTCACCTGTCGTCCTGACTCCAGTGGGACATGGGGCTGGCCTTGGTCACGTGGTTGGTGTAGACTCCGCACGAGGAGCAGTGTTGGCTCCGTTTGCCCAGAGGCAGAACCCTGCTGCGGGGGAAGACCGCGCTCCACCGGCCCCTGGCGTCCGTCTCGGTCTGGAAGCCATCGTTAGTGAACTGCAGCGAGTCTCTGTGTCCCGAGTGAGACTGAGCCTTAAAGCAGGGGCCCAGGCACTGCTCAGGGGCCAGCACAACAACAGAGACACATCACATGTTTAGATTTTCTGCTCATTAAGACATTTACACTTTCAAATAAGAATAAACTAGGACTAAACCAGTTTTAAGCCAGGATTAAACCAACCAGCGCCAGAACAGGACCAAACCAAGACTAAATTAGGTTAAAATTCAGACAAATCAAGACAAAACGGGGATGAACAAGTTTTAGTTGGAACTGGGGATAAAGTGGTATTAAACAAGGGCTAAACAGCAATAAAACTAGAATAAACCAGGTTAAACCTGCTCTGAACCTGGTCTAACCCAGGTCTGAGCCTAACCTCTGACCTGGCAGATCTTGCTGCAGTGCTCGGTTCCCGTCAGGATTCTGGAGAGGAGGAACCCGATGACAATGAGACACAGAACGAGCAGCGCCGCCATCACCAGACCCAGCAGCGCCATGTCTCCGGGACGGTAGCCCCCACTGGTGGGGGACGGGGTCGCCACCGCTAGAACCGGAACAGAACAAGACAGTTAGACAGAACCACCGCTAGAACCGGGCCAGAAAAGGACAGTTAGACAGAACCACCGCTAGAACCGGACCAGAAAAGGACAGTTAGACAGAACCACCGCTAGAACCGGACCGGAACAGGACCGTTAGACAGAACCACCGCTAGAACCGGACCGGAAAGGACAGTTAGACAGAACCACCGCTAGAACCGGACCGGAACAGGACCGTTAGACAGAACCACCGCTAGAACCGGACCGGAAAAGGACAGTTAGACAGAACCACCGCTAGAACCGGACCGGAACAGGACCGTTAGACAGAACCACCGCTAGAACCGGGCCGGAAAAGGACAGTTAGACAGAACCACCGCTAGAACCGGACCGGAACAGGACAGTTAGACAGAACCACCGCTAGAACCGGACCGGAACAGGACAGTTAGACAGAACCACCGCTAGAACCGGACCGGAAAAGGACCGTTAGACAGAACCACCGCTAGAACCGGACCGGAACAGGACAGTTAGACAGAACCACCGCTAGAACCGGACCGGAACAGGACCGTTAGACAGAACCACCGCTAGAACCGGGCCGGAAAAGGACAGTTAGACAGAACCACCGCTAGAACCGGACCGGAAAAGGACAGTTAGACAGAACCACCGCTAGAACCGGACCAGAACAGGACCGTTAGACAGAACCACCGCTAGAACCGGGCCGGAAAAGGACAGTTAGACAGAACCACCGCTAGAACCGGACCGGAAAAGGACCGTTAGACAGAACCACCGCTAGAACCGGACCGGAACAGGACAGTTAGACAGAACCACCGCTAGAACCGGACCAGAAAAGGACCGTTAGACAGAACCACCGCTAGAACCGGACCAGAACAGGACCGTTAGACAGAACCACCGCTAGAACCTTTTAAGAATGTGAAAAATAGTGTTGTACCTGGAATGACCTGCACAGAAAGAGCGGCAGCTCCGAACTCGCCGGTGCTGGAGTCCACCGCTCGCAACTGCACAGAAAAAACACAAACTCTGGAAAAAACTGAAATGACAAACTGCTGAGAAGATCTATGTCTGAATCACAGACCTGCAGAGCGAAGGACTCAGTCTTCACGACTCTCTTCAGAATCACAAACCCGTCACTCGTCACGTTCACATAACTGCTGTACTGCACCTCGTACTTCACATCGGGATTCACACCCTGAAACAAAAACCAGGTCAGAACCAGGTCTGAACAAAGTCTAAACCAGGACTGAACCAGGTCTAAACCAGGTCTAAACCAGGTCTAAACCAGGTCTAAACCAGATCTAAACCAGGTCTAAACCAGGACTAAACCAGGACTAAACCAGAACTAAACCAGGACTAAACCAGGTCTAAACCAGGACTAAACCAGGACTAAAACAGGTCTAAACCAGGTCTAAACCAGGACTAAACCAGGACTAAACCAGGACTAAACCAGGACTAAACCAGGACTAAACGAGGTCTAAACCAGGACTAAACCAGGTCTAAACCAGGAGTAAACCGGGACTAAACCAGGCCTAAACCAGGACTAAACCAGGACTAAACCAGGTCTAAACCGGGACTAAACCAGGTCTAAACCAGGTCTAAACCAGGACTAAACCAGGTCTAAACCAGGACTAAAACAGGACTAAACCAGGACTAAACCAGGACTAAACCAGGACTAAAACAGAACTAAAACCAGGTCTAAACCAGGACTAAACCAGGACTAAACCAGGACTAAACCAGGACTAAAACAGGACTAAAACAGGACTAAAACAGGACTAAAACAGGACTAAACCATGACTAAACCAGGACTAAAACAGGACTAAACCAGGTCTAAACCAGGACTAAACCAGGTCTAAACCAGGAGTAAACCGGGACTAAACCGGGACTAAACCAGGACTAAAACAGGACTAAAACAGGACTAAACCAGAACTAAACCATGACTAAACCAGGACTAAAACAGGACTAAACCATGACTAAACCAGGACTAAAACAGGACTAAACCAGGTCTAAACCAGGACTAAACCAGGAGTAAACCGGGACTAAACCGGGACTAAACCGGGACTAAACAGGGACTAAACGAGGTCTAATACACGATTAAAGCAAGGACAAGACCAGGACCATAGATTGTATAAATATGGATGATATCCGCCCATTGGTCCCTATTCACCAATATTGTCATTACGAATGGGCAATAAAATGGCCGTCACATCCGGGCTTTTTCCATAGTAAAACAGTAGATTTTATATAGCATAAACAAACATATTAATCAAAAATTCACCCCCCCCAGAGTTGTCATGTAGTAAAAACTTAGTTCTAGAGACCGGAGCCATCTTTTGTACCAGGCTGTAAACATGAGTTTTACTCTTGTAAAGTCGCCATTGGGTTTCTCCTTATATTTCCGCTTTTGGAGCCTGCCCTCTGGTGGACGGAGGTATATTGCTGTATTTCGCTGTAAAATCACCGTATGGTGGCGCCCTTACACGAGGACCATTTTAGAGGTTCCATGAGAGAGGCTTGACCAGGACTGACCGTGGCAAAGTCCTCGTCCTGGGCCCGGACTCTGAAAGGCCGGTTGCTGCTGCGGTCTCTCAGGACCATACTCTCAGGGACAGAGTTGCTGTAGATGAAGCCTTCGTATCTCTCTTTCTCAAAACGAGGAGGGTTCCTGCTCTTCTTCATCACCTCGAAGGTCACCTGGGTCACCGCAAACTGGTCCCGGTTCTGGACCTGGAACGCCTGGAGGGGAAAAAAACAGATGGAATAAAATTGAATTAAAGATTATTATTTGAGTTTTTATTATCCCCCTGGAGAAATTAATCTTTGGGAGCCACCACCAGGGGGCGGAGAAAAAAAACACCAAGAGAGAGAACATGAAAAATCCCATTTTCTGAGGGCGCTCCTGTGTTCCTCCAACTCCAGTCCACAGAGACAAGACTCTTTGTGTCGAATAGAAACAGAAACATGATGGATTTTCACTCTTTGGGCACTTACAATGACAGTGAGTGTAATGGGTCCGAGGATGTCTGCAACTTTAGTCATTGTGATGTTTCCTGAGTCCTCGTCGATCTGGAACAGGTTACCCTCATTTCCTGCAGAAAAACAAAGTTAGTCCAATTATTTAAAAGTTCTGGAGAACAATACAGACATGGTTTAAAACGATAAAGCTCTGTGTGATCCTCACATCAGAAATAAAGCAGTCAAAGAAAGACAAATGAAATCTGAGCAGTTCATTTACTGATTAAAAATCCACTTTTAAAGACATTAAACAACACTTTTATTTGGACCATACACTGGCCTTAGTCAGTCTTGGTCTGGTCTGGTTTGAGGTCCTATGTATCTTGTGTATCTTGGTGAATAAATGAATTAATGTGAGAGTCTCAAACCTCTGAGGATCTTGTAGCTGATCTGTTCACTGCGGTTCCTGTCGCCGTCTTTAGCAAAAACCGGTCCTGGATCCAGAACCAACGGCCCATCCTGTGGATTTAATACATCCCATCATCTCTGTTTCAACACAGCTGTATCAGAGTGGTACAAGGTGACATAAAGATGAGGCAACTGTCTCCTTTTGTCATGTTCACCGATCCAGCACAGTCTCAACTCTACAGTCCTTGTTATTACCAAATCAGAGGTTGTCCATAAATCTGGATAATTCTGAAAACTAACATTTTGGTGCCTTGCTCTTGAAATGGGGTTCCTTGACAGATTTAGTTTAAGATAATGTAGTTTAAGAACGAGGGTATGGTTTAGTGGAGTCTGTTCATCTAACGGGAGAACATAAGGTCTTTGTAGGTGACATGAATATAGTTTAAATTAGACTTTTTCATTCACTCACATTGGATTCTTGGAATTCTCTTCTGGCAAGATGCCCACACAACAAGTATTCAACTACTTTAAGAATACTACCAAGAGAGAAAACAGTCCCTACAGTGCTCTCAAAATACAGGCTTGAGCTGATCTTATCTTGTGTAACCAGCCTCCAAAGAAAACTACCATTTAGAATTCAAGACCTATAGGAACCCCTTTTGGTTGAGTACAGATGTTTGTACCTCCTTCTCGGTGAGGTTGACCCGGCCCTTGTAGCCGGAGCTCACACAGAGTTTGCTGAGGCCCAGGCTGGTCCTGATGCAAGGCTGGAACCAGGGCGGCCTGTTGTCCACGTCTCTAATGTTCACAGTGATGGTGGCCACAGACGTGAAGAAGGGTTTGTTGGAGGCAGAGCCATTGAACGTGTCCTGAAAAGATTATACCCAGAGTTAAGCTGAATATATAAATACTCAGTTCAAGTTTGGCCTTTTCAGTGAACAGTTTCAGTGTCTTTTGTTTGACTGATGTTTCAGTCTTTGACGCTAGAGGCATTTAAACTGTTTCAAGATGATTTCACGAGTAAGCCACTTATTCTTTGTGCCTAGTTTAACTGATTACATTAATGCTATTAATTAAACATTATCCCAGAAAACTGTGTGGTCAGCCATATTTGTTTTTGAGCGTATCTTTGTTGTTTTATCCGCTCATACACAGCAAGTTGTGTTATTACAGTTTTTTTTAGAGTGAAAAGATGCCTGTTGCTTACAGCAGTATTTGGTATTGTCTAGCCTTGAACACAGATCTCCTGCACAGTCTGCGTTTGTGTCGTAGCCGTCATGTGACCAGATATGAGCAGATTTCCAGTTTGAAATAAGGTAGTTTTCTTTAATGTTTTGATGTTGCTTATGACAAACTAAGCCTAAAAACTGTAGTTGTACATGGTAAGGATGTAAACAATTATACTTTTCAACACGGATTGTTTATTTAACCTTTATTTATCCAGGTAAACTGTTTGAGAACCAATTCTCATTTACAAACATGACCTGGCCCCATGCGTGTTTGGGGGGGGGGGACTATTGTACATGTTTTTGGTGGTAGGGGAAACCGGAGTACCCGGAGGAAACCTACGCAGACACAGGGAGAACATGCAAACTCCACACAGAAAGGCCCTGCCTTGGATGGGGTTGAACCCAGGACCTTCTTGCTGTGAGGCAGGAGAGCTAACCACTCTGCCACTGTGCCTGCCACTGTGTTTAAGCTGCATATCACCAACATTATCCAAATCCAAAAACAAGAGCGATTAATATTTTTAATTTTAACACGTATATACTCCACAGAGACAAAAAAAAAACACTTATGTCTCAGAGATCTCTGGTTATGACTTGTGACCAGTAGCACAAATTATAAATCTAAAGTCACTTTTGTCATTTGTTATCTTTACATATATTTCCAAAACAACAAAACAACAGATTTTTTTACCTGAACGTGTAAAACCAGAGAGATCTTCTGCACTGAGTCGTAGTCGAGGAGGCTTTTAACCAGGATCTTTGGGCTGTTGATGTTCTCCAGACGGAAATACTTGTCCTGTTCGACACCAGAGCAAACCACAGCAGTTTAATACCAGGGGGGGTTTATAGAATGTCACTGGAGTTAGTTTGATTTACTGAGGCAGGTTCCAGTCGATAAAACAGCGGCTCAGAGTCGACGTCTGTGGCTTCTATGACACCGACGCTGGAGTTTACCGGAGTCAACTGTAAAAGAAATACAATCAACTTCAGAAGTGTTGGTAATTCTATCTCAACAGAATCTCCACTTCTCAGTTTCCTCAAGTGTGCTTCGGGAAACTGGGGGCTCAGTGGCTCAGTGGCTCAGCGGCCGTCCTTCAACCTTCAACCTTCAACAGAGTCGCTTTGGATAAAAGCCAACAACACCACAAAGGTGTTTAATATAAATATCAATGTCCTTCTTGAATCTAGTCTCACCTCGTTGACCTCCAGGACGTAGTGGTTCTGGGCAAAGTTTGGGGGGTTGTCGTTCACGTTCTCGATTAAAACCTCCACCGACTCGTTTAACTGAAACAAACAATTACTAACAATTACTACTTTAACAAGTTACTCTGGAAAGTTCCATAAAGACTCTGTACTCACTGAACTGGACTCTGTCCTGCACTGGACCCATACCATCAGGGTCGGACTGGCCAGGCTCTGGAACAAGAACCAACACCTGCTTTAATCCTGGTTTAGTCCTGGTTTAGACCTGGTTTAGTCTGGGTTTAGTCCTGGTTTAGACCTGGTTTAGACCTAATTTAGTCCTGGTTTAGTCCTGGTTTAGTCCTGGTTTAGTCCTGGTTTAGTCCTGGTCTAGTCCTGGTCTAGTCCTGGTCTAGTCCTGGTCCTCACCTCATAGTCCAGTCCTCGTTTGATCATCAGGGCGTTGCCGTGGAGATAGAACAGGTTGTCAGGATTAATAAGGATCTGCAGGTCCAGCTCAGGACTTGAACCGGTTCCGATGTGGACCACTTCTACGTCTGCCGTGTTGTTCTCTGGGACCAGGACCGGACCGGCTGGGACTACACAGACTGAGAAGAGACCAAAACCAGGTTTGAACAGGACTAGACCAGGACTAATCTGGTCTGTGGAGGTTCTCAGTCTCCAGGACATATTGAAGGAAAAGGACAAATCGGTTTGTTTTTCCTTGAAACCTTTTTGAAACCTTTTTATTCAGCCTTATACTGGGACTAAACTAAGGACTAACCAGGACTAGACCAGGTCTCGACCAGAACTAACCCACAAATGTATTAAGACTAAACCAGAACAAAACTCAAACTAGACTTAATTTCCGATGAGTCTGACTCGTTTTATGAAACACTCAGAACTCTCTTATCAAGAGAGCTCTGTTCATAAAACAGTCCTCTGGTCAGTCCAGACCGTCCAGTAACGACTCTGATAACCCTAACTCGAGCTCAACAAACAATAACAAACATTAATAAACCCATAAAAACATAAATGAACAGAAAGAATATGAGATAAACTGTATTTTTGGTTCAGTGTGGCTTTGGTCCCAAAGTAGTCCTGGTTTTGTCCTTGTCCAGTCCTGGTTCAGAACAGGTTTAGTCCTGGTTTATTTCAGACAGCATTAATCCTGGTCTTGTCCTGCTTTTGTCCCGGTCTAGTCCCGGTCTTACTCACGTCTCTGCGACCGACAGTTGCTGATGAAGATGATGAAGAAGAGAGTCAGGACTAAAGCTGCTGTTTGTCTGACGGCCATCTTCTTCTTCTTCTTCTCCACAAACAGACTCAGGAGGGACGGTCGCACAGCCTGGTACTGACCCCCTCACACACACACACACACACACACACACACACACACACACACACACACACACACACACACACACACACACACACACACACACACACACACACACACACACACAATCTGAGCTCTGTCTGGTCTCTGTGTCTTTATGAGGACATTCCCTAAGGCTCTGATTCTGTTCAAAACTGTTCATTACGTTGTTTTGCAAAAGTATCAGTTTTGTAATATTATCAAATATCACAATATACTTATTGCAAAGAATGACTTGTGTTGCAATAACGTCACGGTCCTTTATGTGATGGACATTTGTGCTCAAAATCATTGTCCAAATAGAGCCTTAAATTAAACTGTGGTGCGTCTACAAAATAATAAAAAAGTTTAGTTTGGACCTGTTTAGTCCTGAATCCTTTTCCTACCAACCACCTTCAGCTCTGCAGCAGTATTTATTTATTTATTTATTTGTGTATAAAGTTAAAAAAAAAAGGCTTGGTGTTAAACCATGTTGAGCTTGATGAGGACTGGACTGATCCAGACCAAGACTACTCTGGACTAGAACTGGTCTGACCAGACTTTAGACCAAATCACCCTGTTAATAAACTCCTCACACACACACATACATGAGCGTGCACGTGTGTACAGGAGCATGCACGTGTGTTCAGGAGCGTGCACGTGTGTTCAGGAGCGTGCACGTGGGGCAGTGGGAGAGCACAGACGCAGCGTTGTCACTTCCCACTCACTTCACATAACTGCATCTCAACGAGAACAAACAACAGGCTCATACAGCTGCTGCTGGGGCACGGGCCAGCAGTGCATCATGGGAAACAAGGAGTTATTTTATAAACACTGCAAATGAAGTTTCCACAGCAGAGGGCAGCAAAGAAGAACTGAGTGTGTTCGTGGCTTTGGCTAAAATGGTTTAGTCCTGGTTTAGACCTGGTTTAGACCTGGTTTAGTCCTGGTCTAGTCCTGATTTAGTCCTGGTTTAGATCTGGTTTAGTCCTGGTTTAGACCTGGTTTAGACCTGGTTTAGTCCTGGTTTAGTCCTGGTTTAGTCCTGGTTTAGACCTGGTTTAGACCTGGTTTAGTCCTGGTTTAGACCTGGTTTAGTCCTGGTTTAGTCCTGGTTTAGACCTGGTTTAGTCCTGGTTTAGACCTGGTTTAGACCTGATTTAGACCTGGTTTAGTCCTGATTTAGTCCTGATTTAGTCCTGATTTAGTCCTGGTTTAGTCCTGGTTTAAACCTGGTGTAGACCTGGTTAGACCTGGTTTAGACCTAGTTTAGACCTGGTTTAGTCCTGGTTTAGACCTGGTTTAGTCCTGGTTTAGTCCTGGTTTAGTCCTGGTTTAGACCTGGTTTAGACCTGGTTTAGTCCTGGTTTAGACCTGGTTTAGACCTGGTTTAGTCCTGGTTTAGACCTGGTTTAGACCTGGTTTAGACCTGGTTTAGACCTGGTTTAGTCCTGGTTTAGTCCTGGTTTAGACCTGGTTTAGTCCTGGTTTAGACCTGGTTTAGTCCTGGTTTAGTCCTGGTTTAGTCCTGGTTTAGACCTGGTTTAGTCCTGGTTTAGTCCTGGTTTACACCTGGTTTAGACCTGATTTAGTCCTGGTTTAGACCTGGTTTAGTCCTGGTTTAGACCTGGTTTAGTCCTGGTTTAGACCTGATTTAGTCCTGGTTTAGACCTGATTTAGTCCTGGTTTACACCTGGTTTAGTCCTGTTGGGGATTAGGGCTCTATTTGAAAAAAATTCCTAGTTAAGGATATAGTGCAGGGGCCTACTGACCTGATGAATAGAGGAAGAAAACCTGTAGGTCACCTGGGGGTCCAGTCAAATCCTGCCTGAATTTTACCACCAGAGGCCAGAGGAGAGGCATTTTTTACTGGTGTGTGTTTTTTTGTTTAGCACAGGCCTATTGGGGGGCATAAAGCAGGTCATCCATAGTGCAGTCTTGGTGCTGTTTAAGTGCTATCAGTCAAGTGCTTAATAGGAAATATCAGATCAATTAATAAAATAAAAGTTAGTAAAAATAAAACCTTGTTAGTAATCACACAGTTAGTCAAACCATTGTCCGAGACTTGATCCATGGATTCCCCGCTAATGTGCTGTCCCTGTAGGTCTGTGTCTGTGTGTATGCTGTTGTACATATGAGTAGAACGATTAGATCCCTCTCCATAGAGCCTGTTCCCACTGACATTATTATAACATGCCTCAGGTAAGTGCGTCTAGTTTTTAGATTCAGTAATAAGTGCTATAAGGAAGATTGCTTCATACAATAAATAAACATTAAAAATATTAAACAACATGAGCAATAATTATTTAAAAAAAAACACACCAAAACACAAGTTATTTACAATATACACAATGGTTTTACTGAGGGAGGTATAGTCAGAGAACGTGTCAATGAAAAGGTGGCAATACTGGAGAGTGGTTCAGGTTCTACTCAAATCAGAGACAGGTGTGGACCTGGTGGAGAAAGTGTTTTATGGGCAAAGGTTAAGGACGTGTAATGGTTAAGATTAGGGATGGGTAATGGTTAAGGTTAGGGATGGGTAACGGTTAAGGTTAGGGATGGGTAACGGTTAAGGTTAGGGATGGGTAACGGTGATGGTTAAGGTTAGGAATGGGTGATGGTTAAGGTTAGGGATGGGTAATGGTTAAGGTTAGGGAAATATTGAGGGTTATGGGAGAAAAAGTAAATAAATAAAAAATTAAAATAACAAAATAAAGTAAAGGGAGGGGGGGTGATTGGGGTTTTGTGTTATTGATTACTTGTCATTTAGGCCTCTAGGGGCTAGTGTGGCCAGGTTTTGTATCCAGATTCGTTCTGCTCTCTTCCTCTGGCCTATGGTCCAGTGGTCGTTGTGCTCGACTCCGGTGATGATCAGGTGAGTTGTGGGATGGATGAGGAAGTGTGTGACCAGAGATGTGTTCTGTCGACCTTCCCTAATATTGTACAGGTGTTGTTTTAGCCGGGTTTGAATTGTATGTTTGGTTTCTCCTATGTAGTGCTTATTGCAGAAGGTGCAGGTGATGACATAAACTGTGTTGGATGTTTGTAGTGAGAGTGTAACGGGGACTGGCAGACCAGTGTTGCTATGAGGGTTATGAATGAATTTGCGCTTTTTGTAAAACTGGTTGATGGGGTTGGGATTGTGCCTGTGTTCTTTGTAACATGATTTGACCAGATAATCTTGAAGGTTTTGTTGCGCCTGAAGGCGGAGACAATGCGGTATTGACAGAATGGCTGGTAGTCTTGTTGTAGGTGTGTGAAGGACTGTTTAATTGTTTTGTGTAGGTTTAAGATTGTGTGGGAGAATGTGGTGATCAACGGAAGAATACGCAAGTTCTGTATCTGCGTGTCTACAGAGCCTGGAGGGTAGGGATTCAAACCCTGGTTAGGGTAGGGGCAAGGGCAGTATTGACAGGGTCTGGAGGAGGGATTCAAACCCTGGTTAGGGTAGGGAAAGGGAGGATTGGGAGATAGGGGTGGCGGTTAGTGTAGACAATTCTTCTTGGACCAGGGGTGAAAGTCGGCCTCTTTCGGAGCGAGTGGGAGTACAGGAGGCCATGGTTTGGTATTTTAGGTGACGTAGAAATCTTTTTGAATAGCCACGCTTACGCAGAGCAGAGAACAGGGTTGAAGTAGCCTGGTTGAAGTCTGTGGTATTTGAACAGATGCGATGAAATCTGATGAGCTGTGATTTTATTATTCCAGAGAAGGTGTGTTTGGGGTGATAGCTCGATTTATGAAGAAGGGCATGTGTATCTGTCGTTTTGAAGTAAACCTTGGTTTTGATCTGTTTTTGGGTATCTTTTAGGGAGCTGAAAAAAACTGTTGTGTCCAGAAAATTAACCTGCTGTGGATGTATGGTGTATTTGAGTTTGATGGATGGGTGGTGATTATTCAAGATGTCTATAAATTGTTGGAAAGTGTGCAGAGGGTGTGGCCATGCTCCAATGATGTCATCCAGATAACGGAGAAAAAACAGGGGTTGGAGGGGGCATTTTGTAAGGGCCTCCCGTTCCCACTCGCTCATGTAGATGTTGGCGTAGGCGGGGCTAACCTTTGACCCATGGCTGTTCCACTTATCTGGAGATAATGTTTATTATTGAAACTAAAGTCATTGTTGTCTAAACAGAGTTTAAGAAGCTGAATGATTTCTGAGTCCGGTCTATTAGGGTCTGGATATCTACTGAAGGTTTTTGAACGGCAGAGATGCCCAAGTTGGTTATGATATTAGTTTATAGAGAATCTATGTCAATTGTGAAAAGGTAAGTGTGGTTGTGGACAGCCATGGGCCTGATGGTGTCCAGGAAGTGATAGGTGTCTTTAATGTAGCTGGGGTGCCTGTTGGAGAGTGGATTAAGGAAGGAGTTGAGGTATTGAGCTATATTGTAAGTGGCACTGTTGCAATCCGAGACTATTGGGCGACCGGAGGAACCTCAAAAGGAATAGTCCAGGTATGAGGATCTTTGTGGATTTTAGGAAGGAGATAGAAGATACGAGTGCGGGGCTGATCTGGACCGTAGAGAAAGTGTAGCTGTTTGTTTGTTATGACTTTCTTGTCATAAAGAGATTGTATTATGGATCGTAGTTGCATCTGGGTGATAGATTGTATGCTGTTGGCCAGGGGACGGTAGTGCTGGGGATTATTGAGCTGACGATTTGCTTCGAAGAGATATTGTTGTCGGTCCAGGATGACTATTTTGGAACCTTTGTCTGCAGGTTTGATAATGATGTTGGGGTTATGAATGAGTTGACGGAGGGCTGAACGATCCTGAGGGGCGAGGTTATCTTTAATATCTGGCGTGGGTTGGAAAGAGCGAAAAGTACGGAGGTTGCTGCTGATATAGCGTTGGATGGATATGTTTATTTGAGAAGTAGCTGGTTCCCACAAAGATGGATGGGTGAAGGGTCGGCTACTGGAGGAGGTTCTATTGTGGAAATAAGAGGCTATTTTGAGGCGACGGTGATAGTAGTGAAGGTCCTTTTGAAGTTCCTCCCGGTTAGGTTTTGTGGGACGTGGTATAAAGGTAAGGCCTCTCTCCAGCAAGCCAACTTGTGCGGTAGTTGGCGTGAAGAGGGTGGATAAGTTTAAGATGTTGGAGGCCGAGCTCCACCCCAGATCCACTGTGGTTTGTCGAGTGGGAGAAAAGGACTGGGTAATAAATGGGGAGTTGTATTTGGGGGAGACCGGGTTGGAATAGTAATCTAGATTAAATTTAGTTGACGGAGCCAGTTACTGAATATAGCGCAGTGGTAGGTGTCCAGTGGATATTATCTGCAACTGTAATGAAGGTGTCTTGAGGGATTTCTACTAGAAAGGGAAAGTGGGTGGCAATGTATTTATTAAGCTGAATAAGATTTTCCTTTTGTTTTTGAGGGAGGTTAAGGGAGAAATTGATTTTGGGAAAGTATATGTCTGCATTAGGGAAGGTCAACTTTGCTTGTTTGTACAGTGAACTCATTTGTTTGACAGATGTTTGCGGGGGTCCTGTTCCCTATTGTTTAGGCCTATGGCCAGAATGAGGATTTTGGTGGATGTATTGATTTGTGATTTTTCCATAAGTTTGTGAAAGTGATAAATATTGGCTCCTGGGTAACTGTCTAACTGGATATTTCTGTGATGGTGAGGGGGGATTCGATTGATATTGGAGTCCCCCAGGATAAGGACAGGCCTTCTCCCAATGAAGTACCAGTCCTGGAGCTTCCTACTTGGTCTGACCAGGTGGTAGATAGGTTTGTATAAGTTGAGCGGGGGAGGTGTTGAGGTGAAGGGTGTTTTAGGCTGGGAGGAGCCTGGAAGGTAGCCCAGGGTGGATGAAGACACGGAAGTGGCACCAGTCGCCAAGGAGGAGGACTCAGTGGGTTCTGTAATGAGTGAGGGGGGTTCAGTTAGGGTTTTAGTCATGGTCTTGGTGACCTTTAAGGACCCACTCATCATTCCCCCCACATTTGAGGCCTTGTGAGCTGTTTTTATGGGACCTGTTCTCCCAGTGTCCTTGGTGCTGGTGCCACCTGGGGGTGAAGCAAGAGGAGAGATTAGATCAGTTAGTTTAACAGAGACATTTGACCTTTGAGGTGTGTTTGTGAGGAGGAAGGAAACAGGACCTTGTTGGCAGGTTTTTGTGAGAGGTGAACTTGGTTTAGTCCTGGTTTGTCCTGAAGTTTAGTGATGTGTTTGTGAATGAAGTTTGAATTGAATGTGCAGTTGGATGGTTTGTCAGGTCTGGGACAACAGGGGAGAGCTGGAGGTCCGTGAGAGTAAATCGTTGTTAGTGGATGAAGTGGCTGGCGCTAAAAGGCTAGTTTTCTGTTGGAGGGGGTGGACGTAGTTGGGCTGGGTAGCCTTTAGGGACTTGGTTGCATCCCAGGGTGGGGCTATCATCCTTTGGCCACTGTAGTGTCTTCCCTCTGCTGTGGGGCCCTGGAAGGATGGATTCTGAAGCCTCAGTGTTGGTTCATCTGTGGTTTTGGAGTCTTGGTTGAAGCCGTAAGTGTGGGTTAGTAGTCTTGACTGTAGGTGGCTTTGCAGCTGATGGTTCTGGGAAATGGTTGGTGGTTTGCTGGGATGTTATAGTTGATTGAAATGTAGGGGGGTCGTTAACTGATAACTGCAGGGGGTTGTCTGATATTGTATGGGCTGGGGGTCCAAAGTGGTTGCCGAGGAAGATGGTTAGTGGTCTTCTTGTGGGTTGAGCTTTTTAATCCTGGTGTTTTGTGGCTGAGTGGCAGAGTCACTGTTCCTGCACTGGTTGTGTTGCAGGGTGGTCTATGAACAGGTTGATCCTGATAAGTTTGGATATGTTCTGAGAGTGTTTTCTTTTGTCCAAGGTACAATGTCAATCTGTTTGGTCGCTGAGCTTTAGGAAGGACAGGGAAGGCTTCTTCTTCATCCCTCTCTGGAATGGTTGGAAGGGTTTGGATCGGTATTTGGGTGGTGGTTGTTAGCCATGAAGGTTTGGTAGAGGTGGGTGGAGTGTGGCTGGGTGTCTCTGAGAGATGGAGGCTGAGGATGTGCTGGACTGAATGAATGGTGGTGGTGGTAAGGCGTGGTCCATAACGCTTTGCACGCCCAACCAATAGCTATTTGTAGTGCAAGTTTATTCGGAGGTGTATGTTGGAGTGTAGAGATTATGTGGGCATAATGATCCTGTAAGATATGCATGTTGTTATTGGGGTGGAAGGTTTGATGAAATCCGTTAATCTTTTAGTTTGGCGTAGCATTCCTGAGGGTGGGGTCAGAGTGGTGATAGATTTGTCGATGATGGATTTATGGTGAATGGCTTGGATCAATTTAAAATACTGTTTGCTGGTCTGTCTGGTCTCCGCTGGAGTGTATGTGGTGTGTGTGGGTGGTGTATGGCTGTGTATGTATTGAGTGTGATTGAGGTTGTAGAGTGTGTGTGTGTAGGGCCTTACCTGGCAGTTGGAAACCTCTCATGTTGCCGAGTTACAGCACAATATCAATGGTTCAAACAGATTGTGACGTGGTCTTACCTGAGACACCAGGTGGTTGGTTTAGGGTCTCTTCACTGTGAAGGCTGGATGTTAAGCTCCATGTTCGTAGAAAGGAGTCCAAGGTTTCCAGATTTATCCTTTAAAAGGCTCAGATTTCCCAAAGTAGTTAAAAGAGTCCCAAAAGGCTCAAATACTTGTTAAAAGAGTCCTTTAAAACAATGTCCAGGTAAAACCACTGCCAACAAGACCTCCAGTTTAGACCTGGTTTAGTCTGCTTAGACCTGGTTTAGTCCTGGTTTAGACCTGGTTTAGACCTGGTTTAGTCCTGGTTTAGACCTGGTTTAGAACTGCTTGGTTTAGAAGTGGGTCCTGGTTTAGTCCTTGTGCTTAATGGTCCTTGTTTAGTTTGTTTAGACCTGGTTTAGTCCTGGTTTAGTCCTGGTTTAGTCCTGTTGGGGATTAGGGCTCTATTTGAAAAAATTCCTAGTTAAGGATATAGTGCACGGGCCTACTGACCTGATGAATAGAGGAAGAAAACCTGTAGGTCACCTGGGGTCCAGTCAAATCCTGCCTGAATTTTACCACCAGAGGCCAGAGGAGAGGCATTTTTACTGGTGTGTGTTTTTGTTTAGCACAGGCCTATTGGGGGCATAAAGCAGGTCATCCATAGTGCAGTCTTGGTGCTGTTTAAGTGCTATCAGTCAAGTGCTTAATAGGAAATATCAGATCAATTAATAAAATAAAAGTTAGTAAAAATAAAACCTTGTTAGTAATCACACAGTTAGTCAAACCATTGTCCGAGACTTGATCCATGGATTCCCCGCTAATGTGCTGTCCCTGTAGGTCTGTGTCTGTGTGTATGCTGTTGTACATATGAGTAGAACGATTAGATCCCTCTCCATAGAGCCAGGTCCCACTGACATTATAACATGCCTCAGGTAAGTGTCTAGTTTTTAGATTCAGTAATAAGTGCTATAAGGAAGATTGCTTCATACAATAAATAAACATTAAAAATATTAAACAACACGAGCAATAATTATTTAAAAAAACACACCAAAACACAAGTTATTTACAATATACACAATGGTTTTACTGAGGGAGGTATAGTCAGAGAACGTGTCAATGAAAAGGTGGCAATACTGGAGAGTGGTTCAGGTTCTACTCAAATCAGAGACAGGTGTGGACCTGGTGGAGAAAGTGTTTTATGGGCAAAGGTTAAGGACGGGTAATGGTTAAGATTAGGGATGGGTAATGGTTAAGGTTAGGGATGGGTAATGGTTAAGGTTAGGGATGGGTAACGGTTAAGGGATGGGTAATGGTTAAGGTTAGGGATGGGTAATGGTTAAGGTTAGGGATGGGTAATGGTTAAGGTTAGGGATGGGTAATGGTTAAGGTTAGGGATGGGTAACGGTTAAGGTTAGGGATGGGTAACGGTTAAGGTTAGGATGGGTAACGTGATGGTTAAGGTTAGGAATGGGTGATGGTTAAGGTTAGGGATGGGTAATGGTTAAGGTTAGGGAAATATTGAGGGTTATGGGAGAAAAAGTAAATAAATAAAAAATTAAAATAACAAAATAAAGTAAAGGGAGGGGGGGTGATTGGGGTTTTGTGTTATTGATTACTTGTCATTTAGGCCTCTAGGGGCTAGTGTGGCCAGGTTTTGTATCCAGATTCGTTCTGCTCTCTTCCTCTGGCCTATGGTCCAGTGGTCGTTGTGCTCGACTCCGGTGATGATCAGGTTAGTTGTGGGATGGATGAGGAAGTGTGTGACCAGAGATGTGTTCTGTCGACCTTCCCTAATATTGTACAGGTGTTGTTTTAGCCGGGTTTGAATTGTATGTTTGGTTTCTCCTGTAGTGCTTATTGCAGAAGGTGCAGGTGATGACATAAACTGTGTTGGATGTTTGTAGTGAGAGTGTAACGGGGACTGGCAGACCAGTGTTGCTATGAGGGTTATGAATGAATTTGCGCTTTTTGTAAAACTGGTTGATGGGGTTGGGATTGTGCCTGTGTTCTTTGTAACATGATTTGACCAGATAATCTTGAAGGTTTTTGTTGCGCTGAAGGCAGAGACAATGCGGTATTGACAGAATGGCTGGTAGTCTTGTTGTAGGTGTGTGAAGGACTGTTTAATTGTTTTGTGTAGGTTTAAGATTGTGTGGGAGAATGTGGTGATCAACGGAAGAATACGCAAGTTCTGTATCTGCGTGTCTACAGAGCCTGGAGGGTAGGGATTCAAACCCTGGTTAGGTAGGGGCAAGGGCAGTATTGACAGGGTCTGGAGGAGGGATTCAAACCCTGGTTAGGGTAGGGAAAGGGAGGATTGGGAGATAGGGGTGGCGGTTAGTGTAGACAATTCTTCTTGGACCAGGGGTGAAAGTCGGCCTCTTCGGAGCGAGTGGGAGTAAGGGAGGCCATGGTTTGGTATTTTAGGTGACGTAGAAATCTTTTTGAATAGCCACGCTACGCAGAGCAGAGAACAGGGTTGAAGTAGCCTGGTTGAAGTCTGTGGTATTTGAACAGATGCGATGAAATCTGATGAGCTGTGATTTTATTATTCCAGAGAAGGTGTGTTTGGGGTGATAGCTCGATTTATGAAGAAGGGCATGTGTATCTGTCGTTTGAAGTAAACCTTGGTTTTGATCTGTTTTTGGGTATCTTTTAGGGGCTGAAAAACTGTTGTGTCCAGAAAATTAACCTGCTGTGGATGTATGGTGTATTTGAGTTTGATGGATGGGTGGTGATTATTCAAGATGTCTATAAATTGTTGGAAAGTGTGCAGAGGGTGTGGCCATGCTCCAATGATGTCATCCAGATAACGGAGAAAAACAGGGGTTGGAGGGGCATTTTGTAAGGGCCTCCTGCTCCCACTCGCTCATGTAGATGTTGGCGAGGCGGGGGCAAACCTTTGGCCCATGGCTGTTCCACTTATCTGGAGATAATGTTTATTATTGAAACTAAAGTCATTGTTGTCTAAACAGAGTTTAAGAAGCTGAATGATTTCTGAGTCCGGTCTATTAGGGTCTGGATATCTACTGAAGGTTTTTGAACGGCAGAGATGCCCAAGTTGGTTATGATATTAGTATATAGAGAATCTATGTCAATTGTGGTAAGTGTGGTTGTGGACAGCCATGGGCCTGATGGTGTCCAGGAAGTGATAGGTGTCTTTAATGTAGCTGGGGTGCCTGTTGGAGAGTGGATTAAGGAAGGAGTTGAGGTATTGAGCTATATTGTAAGTGGCACTGTTGCAATCTGAGACTATTGGGCGACCGGGAGGAACCTCAAAAGGAATAGTCCAGGTATGAGGATCTTTGTGGATTTTAGGAAGGAGATAGAAGATACGAAAAGGGGGCTGATCTGGACCGTAGAGAAAGTGTAGCTGTTTGTTTGTTATGACTTTCTTGTCATAAAGAGATTGTATTATGGATCGTAGTTGCATCTGGGTGATAGATTGTATGCTGTTGGCCAGGGGACGGTAGTGCTGGGGATTATTGAGTTGACGATTTGCTTCAAGAGATATTGTTGTCGGTCCAGGATGACTATTTTGGAACCTTTGTCTGCAGGTTTGATAATGATGTTGGGGTTATGGATGAGTTGACGGAGGGCTGAACGTTCCTGAGGGGCGAGGTTATCTTTAATATCTGGCGTGGGTTGGAAAGAGCGAAGAGTGCGGAGGTTGCTGCTGATATAGCGTTGGATGGATATGTTTATTTGAGAAGTAGCTGGTTCCCACAAAGATGGATGGGTGAAGGGTCGGCTACTGGAGGAGGTTCTATTGTGGAAATAAGAGGCTATTTTGAGGCGACGGTGATAGTAGTGAAGGTCCTTTTGAAGTTCCTCCCGGTTAGGTTTTGTGGGACGTGGTATAAAGGTAAGGCCTCTCTCCAGCAAGCCAACTTGTGCGGTAGTTGGCGTGAAGAGGGTGGATAAGTTTAAGATGTTGGAGGCCGAACTCCACCCCAGATCCACTGTGGTTTGTCGAGTGGGAGAAAATACTGGGTAATAAATGGGGAGTTGTATTTGGGGGAGACCGGGTTGGAATAGTAATCTAGATTAAATTTAGTTGACGGAGCCAGTTACTGAATATAGCGCCATGGTGGTAGGTGTCCAGTGGATATTATCTGCAACTGTAATGAAGGTGTCTTGAGGGATTTCTACTAGAGAGGGAAAGTGGGTGGCAATGTATTTATTAAGCTGAATAAGATTTTCCTTTTGTTTTTGAGGGAGGTTGAGGGAGAAATTGATTTTGGGAAAGTATATGTCTGCATTAGGGAAGGTCAACTTTGCTTGTTTGTACAGTGAACTCATTTGTTTGACAGATGTTTGCTGGGGTCCTGTTCTATTGTTTAGGCCTATGGCCAGAATGAGGATTTTGGTGGATGTATTGATTTGTGATTTTTCCATAAGTTTGTGAAAGTGATAAATATTGGCTCCTGGGTAACTGTCTAACTGGATATTTCTGTGATGGTGAGGGGGGATTCGATTGATATTGGAGTCCCCCAGGATAAGGACAGGCCTTCTCCCAATGAAGTACCAGTCCTGGAGCTTCCTACTTGGTCTGACCAGGTGGTAGATAGGTTTGTATAAGTTGAGCGGGGGAGGTGTTGAGGTGAAGGGTGTTTTAGGCTGGGAGGAGCCTGGAAGGTAGCCCAGGGTGGATGAAGACACGGAAGTGGCACCAGTCGCCAAGGAGGAGGACTCAGTGGGTTCTGTAATGAGTGAGGGGGGTTCAGTTAGGGTTTTAGTCATGGTCTTGGTGACCTTTAAGGACCCACTCATCATTCCCCCCACATTTGAGGCCTTGTGAGCTGTTTTTATGGGACCTGTTCTCCCAGTGTCCTTGGTGCTGGTGCCACCTGGGGGTGAAGCAAGAGGAGAGATTAGATCAGTTAGTTTAACCGAGACATTTGACCTTTGAGGTGTGTTTGTGAGGAGGAAGGAAACAGGACCTTGTTTAGGCAGGTTTTTTTGTGAGAGGTGAACTTGGGCTTGGACTTCCAGGGTCCTCCCAGTGTTTGTCGAGTGAAGTAACTGTTGGGGTGATGTGTTTGTGAATGAGAGCCGGGTTTGAATTGAATGTGCAGTTGGATGGTTTGTCAGGTCTGGGACAACAGGGGAGAGCTGGAGGTCCGTGAGAGTAAATGCGTTGTTAGTGGATGAAGTGGCTGGCGCTAAAAGGCTAGTTTTCTGTTGGAGGGGGGTGGACGTAGTTGGGCTGGGTAGCCTTTTAGGGACTTGGTTGCATCCCAGGGTGGGGCTATCATCCTTTGGCCACTGTAGTGTCTTCCCTCTGCTGTGGGGCCCTGGAAGGATGGATTCTGAAGCCTCAGTAAGTTGGTTCATCTGTGGTTTTGGAGTCTTGGTTGGAAGCCGTAGCGGTGGGTTAGTAGTCTTGACTGTAGGTGGCTTTGCAGCTGATGGTTCTGGGAAATGGTTGGTGGTTTGCTGGGATGTTATAGTTGATTGAAATGTAGGGGGGTCGTTAACTGATAACTGCAGGGGGTTGTCTGATATTGTATGGGCTGGGGGGGTCCAAAGTGGTTGCCGAGGAAGATGGTTAGTGGTCTTCTTGTGGGTTGAGCTTTTAATCCTGGTGTTTTGTGGCTGAGTGGCAGAGTCACTGTTCCTGCACTGGTTGTGTTGCAGGGGTGGTCTATGAACAGGTTGATCCTGATAAGTTTGGATATGTTCTGAGAGTGTTTTCTTTTGTCCAAGGTACAATGTCAATCTGTTTGGTCGCTGAGCTTTAGGAAGGACAGGGAAGGCTTCTTCTTCATCCCTCTCTGGAATGGTTGGAAGGGTTTGGATCGGTATTTGGGTGGTGGTTGTTAGCCATGAAGGTTTGGTAGAGGTGGGTGGAGTGTGGCTGGGTGTCTCTGAGAGATGGAGGCTGAGGATGTGCTGGACTGAATGAATGGTGGTGGTGGTAAGGCGTGGTCCATAACGTTTGCACGCCCAACCAATAGCTATTTGTAGTGCAAGTTTATTCGGAGGTGTATGTTGGAGTGTAGAGATTATGTGGGCATAATGATCCTGTAAGATATGCATGTTGTTATTCATCCACTGTGTAGTATTGTCCTGTACTTTGATGCGCGTCTCTTCACAAGGGGTGGAAGGTTTGATGAAATCCGTTAATCTTTTAGTTTGGCGTAGCATTCCTGAGGGTGGGGTCAGAGTGGTGATAGATTTGTCGATGATGGATTTATGGTGAATGGCTTGGATCAATTTAAAATACTGTTTGCTGGTCTGTCTGGTCTCTGGGTCAGGGGGGTGGGTAAGCGCTGGAGTGTATGTGGTGTGTGTGTGGGTGGTGTATGGCTGTGTATGTATTGAGTGTGATTGAGGTTGTAGAGTGTGTGTGTTGTGTGTAGGGCTCTTACCTGGCAGTTGGAAACCTCTCATGTTGCCGAGTTACACAGCACAATATCAATGGTTCAAACAGATTGTGACGTGGTCTTACCTGAGACACCAGGTGGTTGGTTTAGGGTCTCTTCACTGTGAAGGCTGGATGTTAAGCTCCATGTTCGTAGAAAGGAGTCCAAGGTTTCCAGATTTATCCTTTAAAAGGCTCAGATTTCCCAAAGTAGTTAAAAGAGTCCCAAAAAGGCTCAAATACTTGTTAAAAGAGTCCTTTAAAACAATGTCCAGGTAAAACCACTGCCAACAATTAGTTAACTTTGACCAATTTAAATAATTAAAATCCAAATTAATTCAATTTAGCAATAAGCTGAGAGTCTGTGCAACAGAGAAACAAATCCCTGACGTTTCGCAACTAATTGTTGCTTCCTCAGAGGAGATGGAGAATTCCAACTGCCAGGCACTATTTGAATGTTGGGGTTGGGGCTGGTGTCCCCGCCTCAAGATTCAACCAGCCAATAGTAGAAGACTGTAGTCACATGTGTGTAAGGTGAATGGATAATTGAGTAATTGAGTGAACTTTTGGAGGGAACTCTTCTGTGGTGTGTGATTGGTGGAGCTGTGTGAGAGCTAGGTAGTGGAGGCAACAGAAAACAAAGAAGAGGGGGAGGGGTTAAAAGTTAGTTGCTTTAAAAAAAAAAAAAAAAAAAAAAAAATCCAAGGGAAACTAGAAGATGACAAGTCAGTGGCACTGGCGGCGTTCTGTTGGGGATTAGGGCTCTATTTGAAAAAAATTCCTAGTTAAGGATATAGTGCACGGGCCTACTGACCTGATGAATAGAGGAAGAAAACCTGTAGGTCACCTGGGGGTCCAGTCAAATCCTGCCTGAATTTTACCACCAGAGGCCAGAGGAGAGGCATTTTTTACTGGTGTGTGTTTTTGTTTAGCACAGGCCTATTGGGGGGGGCATAAAGCAGGTCATCCATAGTGCAGTCTTGGTGCTGTTTAAGTGCTATCAGTCAAGTGCTTAATAGGAAATATCAGATCAATTAATAAAATAAAAGTTAGTAAAAATAAAACCTTGTTAGTAATCACACAGTTAGTCAAACCATTGTCCGAGACTTGATCCATGGATTCCCCGCTAATGTGCTGTCCCTGTAGGTCTGTGTCTGTGTGTATGCTGTTGTACATATGAGTAGAACGATTAGATCCCTCTCCATAGAGCCAGGTCCCACTGACATTATTATAACATGCCTCAGGTAAGTGCGTCTAGTTTTTTAGATTCAGTAATAAGTGCTATAAGGAAGATTGCTTCATACAATAAATAAACATTAAAAATATTAAACAACATGAGCAATAATTATTTAAAAAAACACACCAAAACACAAGTTATTTACAATATACACAATGGTTTTACTGAGGGAGGTATAGTCAGAGAACGTGTCAATGAAAAGGTGGCAATACTGGAGAGTGGTTCAGGTTCTACTCAAATCAGAGACAGGTGTGGACCTGGTGGAGAAAGTGTTTTATGGGCAAGGTTAAGGACGTGTAATGGTTAAGATTAGGGATGGGTAATGGTTAAGGTTAGGGATGGGTAACGGTTAAGGTTAGGGATGGGTAACGGTTAAGGTTAGGGATGGGTAATGGTTAAGGTTAGGGATGGGTAATGGTTAAGGTTAGGGATGGGTAATGGTTAAGGTTAGGGATGGGTAATGGTTAAGGTTAGGGATGGAGTAGGTTAAGGTTAGGGATGGGTAACGGTTAAGGTTAGGGATGGGTAACGGTGATGGTTAAGGTTAGGAATGGGTGATGGTTAAGGTTAGGGATGGGTTAAGGTTAGGGAAATATTGAGGGTTATGGGAGAAAAAGTAAATAAATAAAAATTAAAATAACAAAATAAAGTAAAGGGAGGGGGGGGTGATTGGGGTTTTGTGTTATTGATTACTTGTCATTTAGGCCTCTAGGGGCTAGTGTGGCCAGGTTTTGTATCCAGATTCGTTCTGCTCTCTTCCTCTGGCCTATGGTCCAGTGGTCGTTGTGCTCGACTCGGTGATGATCAGGTTAGTTGTGGGATGGATGAGGAAGTGTGTGACCAGAGATGTGTTCTGTCGACCTTCCCTAATATTGTACAGGTGTTGTTTTAGCCGGGTTTGAATTGTATGTTTGGTTTCTCCTGTAGTGCTTATTGCAGAAGGTGCAGGTGATGACATAAACTGTGTTGGATGTTTGTAGTGAGAGTGTAACGGGGACTGGCAGACCAGTGTTGCTATGAGGGTTATGAATGAATTTGCGCTTTTTGTAAAACTGGTTGATGGGGTTGGGATTGTGCCTGTGTTCTTTGTAACATGATTTGACCAGATAATCTTGAAGGTTTTTATTGCGCCTGAAGGCGGAGACAATGCGGTATTGACAGAATGGCTGGTAGTCTTGTTGTAGGTGTGTGAAGGACTGTTTAATTGTTTTGTGTAGGTTTAAGATTGTGTGGGAGAATGTGGTGATCAACGGAAGAATACGCAAGTTCTGTATCTGCGTGTCTACAGAGCCTGGAGGGTAGGGATTCAAACCCTGGTTAGGGTAGGGGGCAAGGGCAGTATTGACAGGGTCTGGAGGGGAGGGATTCAAACCCTGGTTAGGGTAGGGGAAAGGGGAGGATTGGGAGATAGGG
This sequence comes from Perccottus glenii, assembly GCA_024416835.2. NCBI lineage: Eukaryota > Metazoa > Chordata > Actinopteri > Gobiiformes > Odontobutidae > Perccottus > Perccottus glenii. Next base: position 829,453 of record CM044548.2, on the reverse strand, counting down.
GTGGCGGTTAGTGTAGACAATTCTTCTTGGACCAGGGGTGAAAGTCGGCCTCTTCGGAGCGAGTGGGAGTAAGGGAGGCCATGGTTTGGTATTTTAGGTGACGTAGAAATCTTTTTGAATAGCCACGCTTCATGAGCAGAGAACAGGGTTGAAGTAGCCTGGTTGAAGTCTGTGGTATTTGAACAGATGCGATGAAATCTGATGAGCTGTGATTTTATTATTCCAGAGAAGGTGTGTTTGGGGTGATAGCTCGATTTATGAAGAAGGGCATGTGTATCTGTCGTTTTGAAGTAAACCTTGGTTTTGATCTGTTTTTGGGTATCTTTTAGGGAGCTGAAAAAAACTGTTGTGTCCAGAAAATTAACCTGCTGTGGATGTATGGTGTATTTGAGTTTGATGGATGGGTGGTGATTATTCAAGATGTCTATAAATTGTTGGAAAGTGTGCAGAGGGTGTGGCCATGCTCCAATGATGTCATCCAGATAACGGAGAAAAACAGGGGTTGGAGGGGCATTTTGTAAGGGCCTCCCGTTCCCACTCGCTCATGTAGATGTTGGCGAGGCAGGGCAAACCTTTGACCCATGGCTGTTCCACTTATCTGGAGATAATGTTTATTATTGAAACTAAAGTCATTGTTGTCTAAACAGAGTTTAAGAAGCTGAATGATTTCTGAGTCCGGTCTATTAGGGTCTGGATATCTACTGAAGGTTTTTTGAACGGCAGAGATGCCCAAGTTGGTTATGATATTAGTATATAGAGAATCTATGTCAATTGTGAAAAGGTAAGTGTGGTTGTGGACAGCCATGGGCCTGATGGTGTCCAGGAAGTGATAGGTGTCTTTAATGTAGCTGGGGTGCCTGTTGGAGAGTGGATTAAGGAAGGAGTTGAGGTATTGAGCTATATTGTAAGTGGCACTGTTGCAATCCGAGACTATTGGGCGACCGGGAGGAACCTCAAAGGAATAGTCCAGGTATGAGGATCTTTGTGGATTTTAGGAAGGAGATAGAAGATACGAGTGCGGGGCTGATCTGGACCGTAGAGAAAGTGTAGCTGTTTGTTTGTTATGACTTTCTTGTCATAAAGAGATTGTATTATGGATCGTAGTTGCATCTGGGTGATAGATTGTATGCTGTTGGCCAGGGGACGGTAGTGCTGGGGATTATTGAGCTGACGATTTGCTTCGAAGAGATATTGTTGTCGGTCCAGGATGACTATTTTGGAACCTTTGTCTGCAGGTTTGATAATGATGTTGGGGTTATGGATGAGTTGACGGAGGGCTGAACGTTCCTGAGGGGCGAGGTTATCTTTAATATCTGGCGTGGGTTGGAAAGAGCGAAAAGTACGGAGGTTGCTGCTGATATAGCGTTGGATGGATATGTTTATTTGAGAAGTAGCTGGTTCCCACAAAGATGGATGGGTGAAGGGTCGGCTACTGGAGGAGGTTCTATTGTGGAAATAAGAGGCTATTTTGAGGCGACGGTGATAGTAGTGAAGGTCCTTTTGAAGTTCCTCCCGGTTAGGTTTTGTGGGACGTGGTATAAAGGTAAGGCCTCTCTCCAGCAAGCCAACTTGTGCGGTAGTTGGCGTGAAGAGGGTGGATAAGTTTAAGATGTTGGAGGCCGAACTCCACCCCAGATCCACTGTGGTTTGTCGAGTGGGAGAAAAAGACTGGGTAATAAATGGGGAGTTGTATTTGGGGGAGACCGGGTTGGAATAGTAATCTAGATTAAATTTAGTTGACGGAGCCAGTTACTGAATATAGCGCTGGTGGTAGGTGTCCAGTGGATATTATCTGCAACTGTAATGAAGGTGTCTTGAGGGATTTCTACTAGAGAGGAAAGTGGGTGGCAATGTATTTATTAAGCTGAATAAGATTTTCCTTTTGTTTTTGAGGAGGTTGAGGGAGAAATTGATTTTGGGAAAGTATATGTCTGCATTAGGGAAGGTCAACTTTGCTTGTTTGTACAGTGAACTCATTTGTTTGACAGATGTTTGCGGGGGTCCTGTTCCCTATTGTTTAGGCCTATGGCCAGAATGAGGATTTTGGTGGATGTATTGATTTGTGATTTTTCCATAAGTTTGTGAAAGTGATAAATATTGGCTCCTGGGTAACTGTCTAACTGGATATTTCTGTGATGGTGAGGGGATTCGATTGATATTGAGTCCCCAGGATAAGGACAGGCCTTCTCCCAATGAAGTACCAGTCCTGGAGCTTCCTACTTGGTCTGACCAGGTGGTAGATAGGTTTGTATAAGTTGAGCGGGGGAGGTGTTGAGGTGAAGGGTGTTTTAGGCTGGGAGGAGCCTGGAAGGTAGCCCAGGGTGGATGAAGACACGGAAGTGGCACCAGTCGCCAAGGAGGAGGACTCAGTGGGTTCTGTAATGAGTGAGGGGGGTTCAGTTAGGGTTTTAGTCATGGTCTTGGTGACCTTTAAGGACCCACTCATCATTCCCCCCACATTTGAGGCCTTGTGAGCTGTTTTTATGGGACCTGTTCTCCCAGTGTCCTTGGTGCTGGTGCCACCTGGGGGTGAAGCAAGAGGAGAGATTAGATCAGTTAGTTTAACAGAGACATTTGACCTTTGAGGTGTGTTTGTGAGGAGGAAGGAAACAGGACCTTGTTTAGGCAGGTTTTTTTGTGGGAGGTGAACCCTAACCCTAGTCCTGGTTTACACCTGGTTTAGACCTGATTTAGTCCTGGTTTAGACCTGGTTTAGTCCTGGTTTAGTCCTGGTTTAGTCCTGGTTTAGACCTGATTTAGTCCTGGTTTAGACCTGGTTTAGTCCTGGTTTAGACCTGATTTAGTCCTGGTTTAGACCTGATTTAGTCCTGGTTTAGACCTGATTTAGTCCTGGTTTACACCTGGTTTAGTCCTGGTTTAGTCCTGGTTTAGACCTGATTTAGTCCTGGTTTAGACCTGGTTTAGTCCTGGTTTAGACCTGATTTAGTCCTGGTTTAGACCTGATTTAGTCCTGGTTTACACCTGGTTTAGTCCTGGTTTAGTCCTGGTTTAGTCCTGGTTTAGACCTGGTTTAGACCTGGTTTAGACCTGGTTTAGTCCTGGTTTAGACCTGGTTTAGACCTGGTTTAGACCTGGTTTAGACCTGGTTTAGTCCTGGTTTAGACCTGGTTTAGTCCTGGTTTAGTCCTGGTTTAGACCTGGTTTAGTCCTGGTTTAGTCCTGGTTTAGTCCTGGTTTAGACCTGGTTTAGTCCTGGTTTAGACCTTGTTTAGACCTGGTTTAGTCCTGGTTTAGACCTGGTTTAGTCCTGTTGTAGTCCTGGTTTAGTCCTGGTTTAGACCTGGTTTAGTCCTGGTTTAGACCTGGTTTAGTCCTGTTGTAGTCCTGGTTTAGTCCTGGTCTAGACCTGGTTTAGTCCTGGTTTAGACCTGGTTTAGTCCTGTTGTAGTCCTGGTTTAGTCCTGGTTTAGACCTGGTTTAGTCCTGGTTTAGACCTGGTTTAGTCCTGGTTTAGACCTGGTTTAGTCCTGGTTTAGACCTGGTTTAGTCCTGGTTTAGTCCTGTTGTAGTCCTGGTTTAGTCCTGGTCTAGACCTGGTTTAGTCCTGGTTTAGTCCTGTTGTAGTCCTGGTTTAGTCCTGGTCTAGACCTGGTTTAGTCCTGGTTTAGACCTGGTTTAGTCCTGTTGTAGTCCTGGTTTAGTCCTGGTTTAGACCTGGTTTAGTCCTGGTTTAGACCTGGTTTAGTCCTGGTTTAGACCTGGTTTAGTCCTGGTTTAGTCCTGGTTTAGACCTGGTTTAGTCCTGTTTTAGACCTGGTTTAGTCCTGGTTTAGACCTGGTTTAGTCCTGGTTTAGTCCTGCTTTAAACCTGGTTTAGACCTGCTTTAGACCTGGTTTAGTCCTGGTCTAGACCTGGTTTAGTCCTGGTTTAGACCTGGTTTAGACCTGGTTTAGTCCTGGTTTAGTCCTGCTTTAAACCTGGTTTAGACCTGCTTTAGACCTGGTTTAGTCCTGGTCTAGACCTGGTTTAGTCCTGGTTTAGACCTGGTTTAGACCTGGTTTAGTCCTGGTTTAGTCCTGGTTTAGACCTGGTTTAGTCCTGGTTTAGACCTGGTTTAGTCCTGGTTTAGACCTGGTTTAGACCTGGTTTAGTCCTGGTTTAGTCCTGGTTTAGTCCTGGTTTAGACCTGGTTTAGTCCTGGTTTAGACCTGGTTTAGACCTGGTTTAGTCCTGGTTTAGTCCTGGTTTAGACCTGGTTTAGTCCTGGTTTAGTCCTGGTTTAGTCCTGGTTTAGACCTGGTTTAGTCCTGGTTTAGTCCTGGTTTAGTCCTGGTTTAGACCTGGTTTAGTCCTGGTTTAGTCCTGGTTTAGACCTAGTTTAGACCTGGTTTAGACCTGGTTTAGTCCTGGTTTAGTCCTGGTTTAGACCTGGTTTAGAACTGGTTTAGGCCTAGTTTAGACCTGGTTTAGACCTGGTTTAGTCCTGGTTTAGACCTGGTTTAGACCTGGTTTAGACCTGGTTTAGTCCTGGTTTAGACCTGGTTTAGTCCTGGTTTAGTCCTGATTTAGACCTGGTTTAGAGCTGGTTTAGACCTGGTTTAGACCTGGTTTAGACCTGGTTTAGTCCTGGTTTAGACCTGGTTTAGTCCTGGTTTAGTCCTGATTTAGACCTGGTTTAGACCTAGTTTAGACCTGGTTTAGACCTGGTTTAGTCCTGGTTTAGACCTGGTTTAGTCCTGATTTAGACCTGGTTTAGACCTGGTTTAGACCTGGTTTAGACCTGGTTTAGACCTGGTTTAGTCCTGGTTTAGACCTGGTTTAGTCCTGGTTTAGTCCTGATTTAGACCTGGTTTAGACCTAGTTTAGACCTGGTTTAGACCTGGTTTAGTCCTGGTTTAGTCCTGGTTTAGACCTGGTTTAGAACTGGTTTAGGCCTAGTTTAGACCTGGTTTAGACCTGGTTTAGACCTGGTTTAGACCTGGTTTAGACCTGGTTTAGACCTGGTTTAGACCTGGTTTAGTCCTGGTTTAGACCTGGTTTAGACCTGGTTTAGACCTGGTTTAGTCCTGGTTTAGACCTGGTTTAGACCTGGTTTAGACCTGGTTTAGACCTGGTTTAGACCTGGTTTAGTCCTGGTTTAGACCTAGTTTAGTCCTGGTTTAGTCCTGGTTTAGACCTGGTTTAGACCTGGTTTAGACCTGGTTTAGACCTGGTTTAGACCTGGTTTAGTCCTGGTTTAGACCTGGTTTAGTCCTGGTTTAGTCCTGATTTAGACCTGGTTTAGACCTGGTTTAGACCTGGTTTAGACCTGGTTTAGTCCTGGTTTAGTCCTGGTTTAGACATGGTTTAGAACTGGTTTAGGCCTAGTTTAGACCTGGTTTAGACCTGGTTTAGTCCTGGTTTAGACCTGGTTTAGTCCTGATTTAGACCTGGTTTAGACCTGGTTTAGACCTGGTTTAGACCTGGTTTAGTCCTGGTTTAGACCTGGTTTAGACCTGGTTTAGACCTGGTTTAGTCCTGGTTTAGACCTGGTTTAGACCTGGTTTAGACCTGGTTTAGACCTGGTTTAGACCTGGTTTAGTCCTGGTTTAGACCTAGTTTAGTCCTGGTTTAGTCCTGGTTTAGACCTGGTTTAGACCTGGTTTAGACCTGGTTTAGTCCTGGTTTAGACCTGGTTTAGTCCTGGTTTAGTCCTGGTTTAGACCTGGTTTAGACCTGGTTTAGTCCTGGTTTAGACCTGGTTTAGTCCTGGTTTAGTCCTGGTTTAGACCTGGTTTAGTCCTGGTTTAGACCTGGTTTAGTCCTGGTTTAGTCCTGTTTAGTCCTGGTTTAGTCCTGGTTTAGACCTGGTTTAGTCCTGGTTTAGACCTGGTTTAGACCTGGTTTAGTCCTGGTTTAGTCCTGGTTTAGACCTGGTTTAGACCTGGTTTAGTCCTGGTTTAGTCCTGGTTTAGTCCTGGTTTAGACCTGGTTTAGTCCTGGTTTAGACCTGGTTTAGACCTGGTTTAGTCCTGGTTTAGTCCTGGTTTAGACCTGGTTTAGTCCTGGTTTAGTCCTGGTTTAGACCTGGTTTAGACCTGGTTTAGTCCTGGTTTAGACCTGGTTTAGTCCTGGTTTAGTCCTGGTTTAGTCCTGGTTTAGACCTGGTTTAGTCCTGGTTTAGTCCTGGTTTAGACCTAGTTTAGACCTGGTTTAGACCTGGTTTAGACCTGGTTTAGACCTGGTTTAGTCCTGGTTTAGACCTGGTTTAGTCCTGGTTTAGACCTGGTTTAGTCCTGGTTTAGTCCTGGTTTAGACCTGGTTTAGACCTGGTTTAGTCCTGGTTTAGACCTGGTTTAGTCCTGGTTTAGACCTGGTTTAGTCCTGGTTTAGACCTGGTTTAGTCCTGGTTTAGACCTGGTTTAGACCTGGTTTAGACCTGGTTTAGTCCTGGTTTAGACCTGGTTTAGTCCTGGTTTAGTCCTGGTTTAGACCTGGTTTAGTCCTGGTTTAGACCTGGTTTAGTCCTGATTTAGACCTGGTTTAGTCCTGGTTTAGACCTGGTTTAGTCCTGGTTTAGACCTGGTTTAGACCTGGTTTAGTCCTGGTTTAGTCCTGGTTTAGTCCTGGTTTAGACCTGGTTTAGTCCTGGTTTAGACCTGGTTTAGTCCTGGTTTAGTCCTGGTTTAGTCCTGGTTTAGACCTGGTTTAGTCCTGGTTTAGTCCTGGTTTAGACCTGGTTTAGACCTGGTTTAGACCTGGTTTAGACCTGGTTTAGTCCTGGTTTAGACCTGGTTTAGTCCTGGTTTAGTCCTGGTTTAGACCTGGTTTAGACCTGGTTTAGTCCTGGTTTAGACCTGGTTTAGACCTGGTTTAGACCTGGTTTAGTCCTGGTTTAGACCTGGTTTAGTCCTGGTTTAGTCCTGGTTTAGACCTGGTTTAGTCCTGGTTTAGACCTGGTTTAGTCCTGGTTTAGACCTGGTTTAGTCCTGGTTTAGACCTGGTTTAGTCCTGGTTTAGACCTGGTTTAGACCTGGTTTAGACCTTGTTTAGTCCTGGTTTAGTCCTGGTTTAGTCCTGTTGTAGTCCTGGTTTAGTCCTGGTTTAGACCTGGTTTAGTCCTGGTTTAGACCTGGTTTAGTCCTGTTTAGTCCTGGTTTAGTCCTGGTTTAGACCTGGTTTAGTCCTGGTTTAGACCTGGTTTAGTCCTGTTTAGTCCTGGTTTAGTCCTGGTTTAGACCTGGTTTAGTCCTGGTTTAGACCTGGTTTAGTCCTGGTTTAGACCTGGTTTAGTCCTGGTTTAGTCCTGTTGTAGTCCTGGTTTAGTCCTGGTCTAGACCTGGTTTAGTCCTGGTTTAGTCCTGGTTTAGTCCTGGTTTAGTCCTGGTTTAGACCTGGTTTAGTCCTGGTTTAGACCTGGTTTAGTCCTGTTTAGTCCTGGTTTAGTCCTGGTTTAGACCTGGTTTAGTCCTGGTTTAGACCTGGTTTAGTCCTGGTTTAGACCTGGTTTAGTCCTGGTTTAGTCCTGGTTTAGTCCTGGTTTAGACCTGGTTTATTCCTGGTTTAGTCCTGGTTTAGTCCTGGTTTAGTCCTGGTTTAGACCTGGTTTAGTCCTGGTTTAGACCTGGTTTAGTCCTGGTTTAGTCCTGCTTTAAACCTGGTTTAGACCTGCTTTAGACCTGGTTTAGTCCTGGTTTAGTCCTGGTTTAGACCTGGTTTAGTCCTGGTTTAGACCTGGTTTAGTCCTGGTTTAGACCTGGTTTAGACCTGGTTTAGTCCTGGTTTAGTCCTGGTTTAGTCCTGGTTTAGACCTGGTTTAGTCCTGGTTTAGACCTGGTTTAGACCTGGTTTAGTCCTGGTTTAGTCCTGGTTTAGACCTGGTTTAGTCCTGGTTTAGTCCTGGTTTAGTCCTGGTTTAGACCTGTTTAGACCTGGTTTAGACCTGGTTTAGTCCTGGTTTAGTCCTGGTTTAGACCTGGTTTAGACCTGGTTTAGTCCTAGTTTAGACCTGGTTTAGACCTGGTTTAGTCCTGGTTTAGACCTGGTTTAGACCTGGTTTAGACCTGGTTTAGACCTGGTTTAGACCTGGTTTAGTCCTGGTTTAGACCTGGTTTAGTCCTGGTTTAGTCCTGGTTTAGACCTGGTTTAGACCTGGTTTAGACCTGGTTTAGACCTGGTTTAGACCTGGTTTAGTCCTGGTTTAGACCTGGTTTAGTCCTGATTTAGACCTGGTTTAGTCCTGGTTTAGACCTGGTTTAGTCCTGGTTTAGACCTGGTTTAGACCTGGTTTAGACCTGGTTTAGTCCTGGTTTAGTCCTGGTTTAGACCTGGTTTAGTCCTGGTTTAGACCTGGTTTAGTCCTGGTTTAGACCTGGTTTAGTCCTGGTTTAGTCCTGGTTTAGACCTGGTTTAGACCTGGTTTAGACCTGGTTTAGACCTGGTTTAGACCTGGTTTAGTCCTGGTTTAGACCTGGTTTAGTCCTGGTTTAGACCTGGTTTAGTCCTGGTTTAGACCTGGTTTAGTCCTGGTTTAGTCCTGGTTTAGACCTGGTTTAGTCCTGGTTTAGACCTGGTTTAGTCCTGGTTTAGACCTGGTTTAGACCTGGTTTAGTCCTGGTTTAGTCCTGGTTTAGTCCTGGTTTAGACCTGGTTTAGTCCTGGTTTAGACCTGGTTTAGACCTGGTTTAGTCCTGGTTTAGTCCTGGTTTAGACCTGGTTTAGTCCTGGTTTAGTCCTGGTTTAGTCCTGGTTTAGACCTGGTTTAGTCCTGGTTTAGTCCTGGTTTAGTCCTGGTTTAGACCTGGTTTAGTCCTGGTTTAGTCCTGGTTTAGACCTGGTTTAGACCTGGTTTAGACCTGGTTTAGTCCTGGTTTAGTCCTGGTTTAGACCTGGTTTAGACCTGGTTTAGTCCTGGTTTAGACCTGGTTTAGACCTGGTTTAGTCCTGGTTTAGACCTGGTTTAGTCCTGGTTTAGACCTGGTTTAGACCTGGTTTAGACCTGGTTTAGTCCTGGTTTAGACCTGGTTTAGTCCTGGTTTAGTCCTGGTTTAGACCTGGTTTAGACCTGGTTTAGACCTGGTTTAGACCTGGTTTAGACCTGGTTTAGTCCTGGTTTAGACCTGGTTTAGTCCTGGTTTAGTCCTGGTTTAGACCTGGTTTAGACCTGGTTTAGACCTGGTTTAGACCTGGTTTAGTCCTGGTTTAGACCTGGTTTAGTCCTGGTTTAGACCTGGTTTAGACCTGGTTTAGACCTGGTTTAGACCTGGTTTAGACCTGGTTTAGTCCTGGTTTAGACCTGGTTTAGTCCTGGTTTAGTCCTGGTTTAGACCTGGTTTAGACCTGGTTTAGACCTGGTTTAGACCTGGTTTAGTCCTGGTTTAGTCCCTGGTTTAGACCTGGTTTAGACCTGGTTTAGGCCTGGTTTAGACCTGGTTTAGACCTGGTTTAGTCCTGGTTTAGACCTGGTTTAGTCCTGGTTTAGACCTGGTTTAGACCTGGTTTAGACCTGGTTTAGACCTGGTTTAGACCTGGTTTAGACCTGGTTTAGTCCTGGTTTAGACCTGGTTTAGACCTGGTTTAGACCTGGTTTAGTCCTGGTTTAGACCTGGTTTAGACCTGGTTTAGACCTGGTTTAGACCTGGTTTAGACCTGGTTTAGTCCTGGTTTAGACCTGTTTAGTCCTGGTTTAGTCCTGGTTTAGACCTGGTTTAGACCTGGTTTAGTCCTGGTTTAGACCTGGTTTAGTCCTGGTTTAGTCCTGGTTTAGACCTGGTTTAGACCTGGTTTAGTCCTGGTTTAGACCTGGTTTAGTCCTGGTTTAGTCCTGGTTTAGACCTGGTTTAGTCCTGGTTTAGACCTGGTTTAGTCCTGGTTTAATCCTGTTGTAGTCCTGGTTTAGTCCTGGTCTAGACCTGGTTTAGTCCTGGTTTAGACCTGGTTTAGACCTGGTTTAGTCCTGGTTTAGTCCTGGTTTAGACCTGGTTTAGTCCTGGTTTAGACCTGGTTTAGACCTGGTTTAGTCCTGGTTTAGTCCTGGTTTAGTCCTGGTTTAGACCTGGTTTAGTCCTGGTTTAGACCTGGTTTAGACCTGGTTTAGTCCTGGTTTAGTCCTGGTTTAGACCTGGTTTAGTCCTGGTTTAGTCCTGGTTTAGACCTGGTTTAGACCTGGTTTAGTCCTGGTTTAGACCTGGTTTAGTCCTGGTTTAGTCCTGGTTTAGTCCTGGTTTAGTCCTGGTTTAGACCTGGTTTAGTCCTGGTTTAGTCCTGGTTTAGACCTAGTTTAGACCTGGTTTAGACCTGGTTTAGTCCTGGTTTAGTCCTGGTTTAGACCTGGTTTAGAACTGGTTTAGGCCTAGTTTAGACCTGGTTTAGACCTGGTTTAGTCCTGGTTTAGACCTGGTTTAGACCTGGTTTAGACCTGGTTTAGACCTGGTTTAGACCTGGTTTAGTCCTGGTTTAGTCCTGGTTTAGACCTGGTTTAGACCTGGTTTAGTCCTGGTTTAGACCTGGTTTAGTCCTGATTTAGACCTGGTTTAGTCCTGGTTTAGACCTGGTTTAGTCCTGGTTTAGACCTGGTTTAGACCTGGTTTAGACCTGGTTTAGTCCTGGTTTAGACCTGGTTTAGTCCTGGTTTAGTCCTGGTTTAGACCTGGTTTAGTCCTGGTTTAGACCTGGTTTAGTCCTGGTTTAGACCTGGTTTAGTCCTGGTTTAGACCTGGTTTAGTCCTGGTTTAGACCTGGTTTAGACCTGGTTTAGACCTGGTTTAGTCCTGGTTTAGTCCTGGTTTAGACCTGGTTTAGTCCTGGTTTAGACCTGGTTTAGTCCTGGTTTAGTCCTGGTTTAGTCCTGGTTTAGACCTGGTTTAGTCCTGGTTTAGTCCTGGTTTAGACCTGGTTTAGACCTGGTTTAGACCTGGTTTAGACCTGGTTTAGTCCTGGTTTAGACCTGGTTTAGTCCTGGTTTAGTCCTGGTTTAGACCTGGTTTAGACCTGGTTTAGTCCTGGTTTAGACCTGGTTTAGACCTGGTTTAGACCTGGTTTAGTCCTGGTTTAGACCTGGTTTAGTCCTGGTTTAGTCCTGGTTTAGACCTGGTTTAGTCCTGGTTTAGACCTGGTTTAGTCCTGGTTTAGACCTGGTTTAGTCCTGGTTTAGACCTGGTTTAGTCCTGGTTTAGACCTGGTTTAGACCTGGTTTAGACCTTGTTTAGTCCTGGTTTAGTCCTGGTTTAGACCTGGTTTAGTCCTGGTTTAGACCTGGTTTAGACCTGGTTTAGACCTGGTTTAGTCCTGGTTTAGACCTGGTTTAGTCCTGGTTTAGTCCTGGTTTAGACCTGGTTTAGACCTGGTTTAGACCTGGTTTAGTCCTGGTTTAGTCCTGGTTTAGACCTGGTTTAGACCTAGTTTAGACCTGGTTTAGACCTGGTTTAGTCCTGGTTTAGACCTGGTTTAGTCCTGATTTAGACCTGGTTTAGACCTGGTTTAGACCTGGTTTAGACCTGGTTTAGACCTGGTTTAGTCCTGGTTTAGACCTGGTTTAGTCCTGGTTTAGTCCTGGTTTAGACCTGGTTTAGACCTGGTTTAGACCTGGTTTAGACCTGGTTTAGTCCTGGTTTAGTCCTGGTTTAGACCTGGTTTAGACCTGGTTTAGTCCTGGTTTAGACCTGGTTTAGACCTGGTTTAGACCTGGTTTAGACCTGGTTTAGTCCTGATTTAGACCTGGTTTAGACCTGGTTTAGACCTGGTTTAGACCTGGTTTAGACCTGGTTTACTGGTTTAGACCTGGTTTAGACCTGGTTTAGACCTGGTTTAGTCCTGGTTTAGACCTGGTTTAGACCTGGTTTAGACCTGGTTTAGACCTGGTTTAGACCTGGTTTAGTCCTGGTTTAGACCTAGTTTAGTCCTGGTTTAGTCCTGGTTTAGACCTGGTTTAGACCTGGTTTAGTCCTGGTTTAGACCTGGTTTAGTCCTGGTTTAGTCCTGGTTTAGACCTGGTTTAGACCTGGTTTAGTCCTGGTTTAGACCTGGTTTAGTCCTGGTTTAGTCCTGGTTTAGACCTGGTTTAGTCCTGGTTTAGACCTGGTTTAGTCCTGGTTTAGACCTGGTTTAGTCCTGGTTTAGTCCTGGTTTAGACCTGGTTTAGTCCTGGTTTAGACCTGGTTTAGACCTGGTTTAGTCCTGGTTTAGTCCTGGTTTAGACCTGGTTTAGTCCTGGTTTAGACCTGGTTTAGACCTGGTTTAGTCCTGGTTTAGTCCTGGTTTAGTCCTGGTTTAGACCTGGTTTAGTCCTGGTTTAGACCTGGTTTAGACCTGGTTTAGTCCTGGTTTAGTCCTGGTTTAGACCTGGTTTAGTCCTGGTTTAGTCCTGGTTTAGACCTGGTTTAGACCTGGTTTAGTCCTGGTTTAGACCTGGTTTAGTCCTGGTTTAGTCCTGGTTTAGTCCTGGTTTAGACCTGGTTTAGTCCTGGTTTAGTCCTGGTTTAGACCTGGTTTAGACCTGGTTTAGACCTGGTTTAGTCCTGGTTTAGTCCTGGTTTAGACCTGGTTTAGTCCTGGTTTAGACCTGGTTTAGACCTGGTTTAGACCTGGTTTAGTCCTGGTTTAGACCTGGTTTAGACCTGGTTTAGACCTGGTTTAGACCTGGTTTAGTCCTGGTTTAGTCCTGGTTTAGACCTGGTTTAGACCTGGTTTAGTCCTGGTTTAGACCTGGTTTAGTCCTGATTTAGACCTGGTTTAGTCCTGGTTTAGACCTGGTTTAGTCCTGGTTTAGACCTGGTTTAGACCTGGTTTAGACCTGGTTTAGTCCTGGTTTAGACCTGGTTTAGTCCTGGTTTAGTCCTGGTTTAGACCTGGTTTAGTCCTGGTTTAGACCTGGTTTAGTCCTGGTTTAGACCTGGTTTAGTCCTGGTTTAGACCTGGTTTAGTCCTGGTTTAGACCTGGTTTAGACCTGGTTTAGACCTGGTTTAGTCCTGGTTTATTCCTGGTTTAGACCTGGTTTAGTCCTGGTTTAGACCTGGTTTAGTCCTGGTTTAGTCCTGGTTTAGTCCTGGTTTAGACCTGGTTTAGTCCTGGTTTAGTCCTGGTTTAGACCTGGTTTAGACCTGGTTTAGACCTGGTTTAGACCTGGTTTAGTCCTGGTTTAGACCTGGTTTAGTCCTGGTTTAGTCCTGGTTTAGACCTGGTTTAGACCTGGTTTAGTCCTGGTTTAGACCTGGTTTAGACCTGGTTTAGACCTGGTTTAGTCCTGGTTTAGACCTGGTTTAGTCCTGGTTTAGTCCTGGTTTAGACCTGGTTTAGTCCTGGTTTAGACCTGGTTTAGTCCTGATTTAGACCTGGTTTAGTCCTGGTTTAGACCTGGTTTAGTCCTGGTTTAGACCTGGTTTAGACCTGGTTTAGACCTTGTTTAGTCCTGGTTTAGTCCTGGTTTAGACCTGGTTTAGTCCTGGTTTAGACCTGGTTTAGACCTGGTTTAGACCTGGTTTAGTCCTGGTTTAGACCTGGTTTAGTCCTGGTTTAGTCCTGGTTTAGACCTGGTTTAGACCGGGTTTAGACCTGGTTTAGTCCTGGTCGTGTTGGTCCTTGTCGTCAAAGTTTCTGGAGGGACAGATGTGTGTGAGACAGTGAGCTGGTCCGGGGGGGGGACAGGTGTGTGTGAGACAGTGAGCTGGTCCAGGGGGGGGGGACAGATGTCTATTCCAAGAAAACTAATAATCCAGGCAAAATATTTCACTTAAAGTCTTTAAAAGTCACACCAACACGTGTCGACCTGCACCTTCTTCAGAGTGTGTAAACTAAACCAGAGAAACACTCCTTTGTTCTCACTGACTGTAGCCAGGAGGCTCTAGAGGCCGTTTAACACTGAATGGTTTTACAATTAGAAAAAGCAAGACAGATTAAAGTTTTCATTTAGTCCTGAGCACTCTTTTCGACTTCTCTTTGTTTGAGGCGTTCTGTGTCACCTCTGGCGTCTGTGGTGACCACTTCAATACCAGATACTTTTTTTCCATACTGAGCTTTCAAATAATGCTTAGCCATCGGATAATTTAGATTTCTTGAACGGATGTCTGACTCTGAGCCTCTTTTTGGTCAGGCCTACATAGAAGCATCTACAGGTTGTATTGTAGTTAACTGACAATGTCCATCAAAGGGTCTGTTTTTATCATGTTTTCACAATATCTACACTGGCCACAGCAGAGGTTGCCTTTAGGACGAGAAGTGATGGATTTATTGTCCGACAGGTAACTTCTAACCACCTTGTTCTTAATTTTACATTTATTAATTTTGCAGACACTTTTATTCAAAGTGACTTACATTAAAGTTACATTCGCTAATGTTACAGTTAACACCACTGGAGACAAGGGTTAAGTGTCTTGCCCAAGGACACAACGACTGTATGAACTGTGGGGAGAGCGGGAATCGAACCACCTACCTTCTGGTTGAAGGACGACCGCTCTACCACTGAGCCACTGAGCACTTAGTTAACTGTGTTCTAAAATCTGTAGGGGACATTTCAAATATGTCTCCATTGTCCAAGTAGTGTCTTAAAGCCTCTAGTCCCTCTTCATGAACATTATGACTGTGCAGAGATTCAACATCCATCGTGGCCATAAGACAAGCGCCAATATTTGTGTCATTTATTTAAGCACTTGAGTTCCATCCTGAGACGGATCTGGAAGTAATGGTCTGTTTCAGAGGAGACACTGAGGAGACACTGAGGAGACACTGAGGACACTGAGGAGACACTGAGGAGACACTGAGGAGACACTGAGGAGACACTGTTCCTGAGGATTTCATGGACCTTTCCTGAAGACTGGAAGTTTTTAGGAGACCCATTTTTCAAAAGACGTGCCTGAGAGTCTGTTACTTGAGTCTGTGTTAAATCTACTGTTGAACTTTGACCCTGAGCCAGGGACCAATGGACTTTAGTGAAATAATAATCGTATTAAGACATTCCTCCAGAAACAGTCTGACACTACATTCTGTTGACTCTGTGACTCATTTAAATGTAACTCTGACTGAGTTACTGACATTACAGAGTTCACACAAAGGTTAGGCATGACTCAGACCAAAAGTATGTCTGAACAAGACTTAGACCAGGTCCAGACTTAGACCAGGTCCAGACTTAGACCAGGTCCAGACTCACGGACGTCAGAGTTAGTCCAGACTTAGACCAGGTCCAGACTTAGACCAGGTCCTGTCTGTGACAAACTCAAGAATGAAATGTTATGAAGAACAGCCTCTATTTTCTAACTAAATCATGTTCTAATCTAAAACATGTTAAAATCCATTTGAAACCTGTTAAAATCCAACTCAAACCTGTTCAAATCCAACTCAAACCTGTTCAAATCTAATTAAAACCTGTTCAAATCCCACTCAAACCTGCTTGAGTCCTCTTCTGGTGGACTGTTGTGGTATTACTGTATAGTTTTTGTGTCTACTAGTCTCTTGAGTGCGGTCTGAAACTGATTGAACCCCTGTCGTTAAGTCTGGTACCTGCCTGTTATAAACCTGGTCCCTATGGTCCCAGAGATGGTCTAGATGTGACCTTTGACCTGTGCAGTGGACTTTCTAGCCTCGACATGTTACCAACACATCACCGTCACATTCTGAACAGAAGACACTGAACAGACTGGAGTTAAATCTGAAAGTCTGAAGGTCTGAGTCTGGACCAATCCAAACCAAGGGAACGAGGGTTTAGACCAAATGCAGGTGGAAAAGATTCAAGTGAGCTTCACAGAACTATTATTATGTTTAATGCAGATATTTCAGTAAAAAGCTGTGTTTAAATTCTTTTGTGGCTCCAGTGGGTCTGACGGACGGAGGGTGTGTCCTGGGGCCGTCTGAGGAAACTGAACAGGGCCTATCACAAACTAGGATCTAATAAAACTGTTCAATCCAAACATAACAGAGCGGACGTTTACGTTAAAAGTGAGTCCGAGTTTATTCCACATTTCTTTGGAGTGATAGCAGTCTAAAACCAAATGTGCCTGGGTCTGGTTTTGCATGGACCCTGCGTCAGGTGACCAGGTGTGATTCTCTGTTGTTACACTTTAATGGAGTCATTATCCTGCTCTTATTCTTGGTCTTGTTATTTGACTGAATTAAACTGAATTGTTCTTGAAGACAGGTCGACATCAGTTTTGGTTTTTGTGAAAAGGTTTTTCTAAATAAGCCTGTCCCTGGTTTAGTCCGCGGCCCACCACCTGAACCACCTGAGACTCAAACTCACCTGAAGTCCTGTTACCTGTCAGTGTGGACACAGCCGTTAATCCGCTTTAACCCTGAGGCGCGTGCATGTGTGAGGCCACGCGCCGCTCTGAGCCGTACACGGTCCGCGCGAGCCATGTCCGAGAACAGCAGCTCTTCCGCCGCAGCGCCCGAGGACCCCTCCGCTGCCGCGCGACCCCACAACTTCCCCGCGCTCGTGCTCGGAGTCGCGCTCATCGTGGTGATCACCGGCGGGAACGTGCTGGTGTGCGCGAGCGTGTACCTGGAGAAGGCGCTGAAGACCACCACGAACTACTTCATCGTGAGTCTGGCCTTCGCTGATCTGCTGCTGGCGCTGCTCGTGCTGCCGCTCTTCGTGTTCGAGGAGGTAAGAGACTGGAACTGGGCTCAAGTGGACTAAAGGAGAAACAATACAGGACTAAAGCAGAGGTCAACTTGTTGCCACTGAGATGACAAAACTGGGTTTAACTACACTGTAATCCCAAACAAAATACTTTTTGAGTTCTGTGAACTTATTAGGGTTTAAAGTGTTGAATAAAACTGGAAAAAAGACAAATGCTGAAATGAAACTGTTGTCATTCTTTGCCTCTTTTTTGCAAAAGTGTGACTAAAGCAAAGGTAAACCTTTGTCTAAACTGGACTAGAAGCAATCTTCAAACTTCTGACCTCTGTGAGTCTGACCTGGTCTAAGTCTGACCTGGTCTAAGACTGACTTCTGACTGAGGTTTAAGTCTGGACTGGTCTAAGTCTGACCTGGTCTAAGACTGACCTGGTCTAAGACTGACCTGGTTTAAGTCTGACCTGGTCTAACTGATCTGGACCTGGTCTAAGACCTGGTTTAAGTCTGACCTGGTCTAAGTCTGACCTGGTCTAAGTCTGGACCTGGTTTAAGTCTGGACCTGGTCTAAGTCTGGACCTGGTCTAAGTCTGGACCTGGTCTAAGTCTGGACTAACTCTGACTCTGAAGTGATGGAGTGACAGTGACTCTGTAACTCGTCTGAGATTAGCCTTGTTGTGTTTGATCCTGTTAATGTTAATCTGCGGCTCAGGCTCTGACCTCTGACCTCTGTCAGCACTTCTCTTTCACCTCAGACCTGCATCAGAAACAAGACCAGGAATAACAATATATGAGAAAAATATATCAAATAACTGATATTTGAAAAGTCCTCTCACAGTTTGATTCAAGGCTCTGAGTAATAATGTAACTGTGCTTCCTGCAGGTCTTTCCAGATGTGCTCTGTGGGACAGACCTGGACCCCTGCAGATGTGCTCTCTGGGACAGACCTGGACCCCTGCAGATGTGCTCTGTGGCACAGAGCACATCTGGAGGGGTTCACCTCTGAGGCCTGCCCTCGGCCTAAAGCTGGACTTACATTTACATTTAGTCATGTATCAGACGCTTTTATCTAAAGTGACTTACATGAAGCTTCACCAGAGTTACAGCTGGAACACCACTGGAGGCAAGAGGGTTGAGTGCCTTGCCCAAGGACACAACAACAGTATCAAATCAAATATACTTTATTGTCCCCAAAGGGAACATACATACAGTGACAGGACTGTAACCATCAATAATCTGTGCAAATAATATCAAATAAATCATTGCAACTGGCTCTAAGCAAAGGACATTCTAAAAATAAAACCTGGGATCGGCTGAAACTAATCTACAGTAAAAACATATGATAAAAAATAAATAAGTAATAATAAAAGACCGACCCTGAGAAAGATCAGAATGTGCAGGAATATAAAATCAAGTAAACCAGAGAGCCTCCTTATTAAGCAGAGTAATGTAGGAATAAAGGAGAGCTTCAGTCGGATCGTTTTCCATCTGTAAGCTCTGTACCTTCTGCCCGAGGGAAGAAGCTCATACTGTGTAAATGTGAGAGGGATGGTTCAGGATCCTGTGAGTCAGTCTGGACACTGTCTTCGTAGATGGACTGTCTTTTGGCCTCTTACTTTCATCACTGTTTTTATAATGTTTTGACGTTTGGGTTTTTGTTGGACTGAGATAACACCAAACCATGCAGCCATTCTGTATCTGATAATGCTTTCTAGAACTGCAGAGAGAGTGGGAATCGAACCACCTACCTTCGGGTTGAAGGACGACCACTCTCCCACTAACTCCACTGCGCCCCGGTTCTCTGAGACGTGGTGTTGAATCAGAGGAATGTGACACTAACTGAACACTCTCTCTGTTCAGTTTCAGGGCGGAGTGTGGACTCTGAACACCGCGGCCTGTGACTTTCTGATGACGATGGACGTGATGCTCTGCACGGCCTCCATCTTTAACCTGTGTGCCATCAGTGTCGACAGGTCGGCCACTTCTTTATGTAGGCGCTCTTTGAGATCCATAATCAAGGACTAAGACCAGAATAAAATCAAGGCTAAATCCAAGACTAAACAATGGCCATAAATACTGTATCTGTCTGTGTTTTGTGTGAATATAATAGTTAGTTTATTATAATGAAATGTTGAGTGACTGGTGATATAACCAAACGTCCTGCTGCAGGTTCATCGCAGTGTCCATTCCCCTGAACTACAACAGCAGGCAGGTGGACCAGCGGCAGATCGGGCTCCTGTGCGGTACCTGGCTGCTGGCGCTGGCCGTGGCGTCTCCGGTGATGTTTGGGATTAATAACGTGGAGCAGCGCGACCCGAGCGAGTGTAAACTGGAGGACAATAAGTACGTGGTGTACTCGTCCGTGTGCTCCTTCTTCCTGCCGTGTCCCGTCATGCTGCTGCTGTACTGGGGCATCTTCAGGGGCCTGCGCCGCTGGGAGGAGAGCCGCAGGAACAAACTCAAGCTCAGCATCGAGACCTGTCGCAAACTGCAGCACACCAGTCCAGCTCCCGCTCTCACAAGTACCAGCACAGGGGTCAAAGGTGAACCGGGCTGTGTACAAAACCATTCCTTTGACTTGTTGAATATAACATGTAAAAATAGTTTTATGTCTGTGGTACTTATTCTTTCTGATCAACACAGTGTTACAGTAGAAGCACCCCCTCCTCCCGGTTATCTCCAGAGACCGGCTAAACCTATATTCAAGACCAGTCCAGGGTCCGATTCAGCCAGGATTCTGTAAAAGCAAAAAGACAAGTGTATTTTGTTTCACTCTTAAAATTGTCTGCAGCTCGTCAGTCTTATTTCTGATTATAGCTCTTTTTTGCACCGTTCTCGGGTCCCAAAGCACTTTACATTGTGCTTCCATTCGCCCCATTCACAGCTCTACCCCTGAGCCACTGCCCGATGTCTGAAGAGACTCAACAGCAAACACTGTCTCCCATTCATCTTCTACCTTGTCTTCTTGTGACTAGAGCCTATCCCAGCAGCTTTGGGCGGGGTTCACTCTGAACAATGGACAATTCGCAAGGTTAACACTTAGAGACAGACACTGACAGACAACCATTCACTCTCACATTTATTCACTAGTGGAAAATAGATTAACCAGTTCCCTTGAACATTTTGATTTGGTCAAATTTTATTTAAAAGTCTATTGAGAACCAATTCTCATTTACAATAAAGACCTGAACAAACGAACAAAAGTAGTGCGGGCTTTGGGGATGAGCAGGTTAATAAAGCTGCTAGAACACAGACTTTTTAGGATGAACACAAACCAGTGAGTGAAGAGAGGGCCAGGTGGTCAGAGAACACAGGTCACAGTGGTGTGAGCTAAATGGAGCCCCGGTCACTAAACAGATGCAGCGTGGGATATGAGTCCAGTTTATGGAGCAGGGACTTTGTGGCAGACCTGCAGACGATGACAATCAAATATTGGGAGGATAGACATTTGAAGCTTGGTGTGTTAGTGATGATTAGGAGAAAGAAAAGCTGAGAGCTAAAGGCATGTGTTTGGGCGATGGGTAGAAGCTGGACCTGGAGAGAGCTGACGGTAACACGGGACGACTCCTCAAAGAAAGCATTACTGTATTAGCCACAGCACAACAAATCTGTAGTGCTTTAATCTTCAGGTCTTGAACCCAAAACTCAGCTGTTCTTGGAATAGAACCTAAAGCTTCTCCTCTGTCCTGCTCCAGCCGGGACCTTCTCTGGGACCAACCCCGGCCCGCTGCCCCTCCCCCTGCCCCGGATCATCGAGCGGGACCTGACCCAGTGCCGGATGGACGACTCGGGGCACTACACCCAGCGGGAGCTCCCTTACCCCCGACAGTACCGCGAGAACTCTGTCCCAAGAGTGGAGGTCAGCCAAATAAAAAAACGGGTCAAAATCAACAACCGGGAGCGAAAGGCCATGAGGGTGCTGCCGGTCGTAGTGGGTGAGTTCTGGTTCTGTTCAAAGGCCATGTCCACACAAATGCATTTAAAGGTGTATCTAACATAGGAAATAATCCCTGTATTTTTAAACAAATGCAAATGGCTGATCCAGGTTCAGCTCCAGACCCAGGTTCCAGAGCTCAATGGAATTTGAATGATTGCTCTCTGCGTGCTCCATTGACCCATTTAATCCTATTTGTCACAGAAAAATGTTGTTTATGTAACAAATAGTATCATAGAGGCAGGGGGCGCAGTGGTAGAGCGGTCGTCCTACAACTGGAAGGTTGCCAGTTTGATTCCCGCTCACCCTACAGTTCATATACTGTGTCCTTGGGCAAGACACTTAACACTTAAGCCTCATTGCCTGAGTTGTGTTTCAGCTTTAACACTGGGGAATAGAAGCTTAATGTAAATCACTTAAAGTCAGAAAATGACTAAATGTATAAATGTAAAACACACAGTCCCAGCAGTTATTTAGCGGTTTCAGTGAAAAACATGAACAGGCTTTGATTTGAGCTAAGCAGAAAAGTATATATATATATATATATATATATATATATATATATATATATATATATATATATATATATATACTTTTGGTGTGAACTGGCTCTTGTTTTTTGGAGGAAGCTTGATTTGTGGAACAGCCTCAGGTTGTGTTTGTGGTGAGGCTGCTCTTCTCTGAGCGTGCTCCTACGTTCGCTTCAACTCGCTCACGTGCTTTGGTCCAGTCTCAGTCAAAAGTGTCTGAGAGCCAATTATTACCCAACGCCTCGAGTGTTTACTGAGGACAGCAGTGACATCACAACGTAACGAGCTGGGCTTAATGAGACAAAACCTTCTAGAAGACAAGTCCTAATCCCGAGGCTGTTCCTGAAGAAAAGTGTCAGTGTGGGTCACATGTTTGTGTCTTACCTCCTCGTAACCCTTTTGTCTGATCAACAGCCTTCAGTGGCTGTCAAATGATGGATTGAATTTGAGTTCAAGTAAAAGTCCCAGGTCCATCAGACATGGAACTAAAATGTGGAGAGAGTGAACAGATCTAATGTGAGCAGCTTAATGCACAGAGACAATCCTCTTTGATCATTAATGAAGCCATATACATTAATGTGCCACAGGTAAAAGGCCACAGGTGTGCATTTACAGCAGCACAACTAAAGAGTCAGGAAATTAATTTGGAACCCCTCCTTGAACCGCAACCTTATCGTGGTGGAGGGGTTTGAGTGCCCGAATGATCCAAGGAGCTAGGTTGTCAGGGGCTATATGCCCCTGGTAGGGTCTCCCAAGGCAAACAGGTCCTAGGTGACTGACCAGACAAAGAGCAGAACCCTTTATGGAGACGAAAAAAATCAAAGACCGTGACATCGCCCGGTATGGCGCAACCGGGGCCCCACCCTGGAGCCAGGACCGGGGTTGGGGCTCGCATGCGAGCGTCTGGTGGCCGGGTCTTTCCCCACGGGGCCTGGCCGGGCTCGGCCCGAAGGTGCGACATGGGGCCGACCTCCCGTGGGCCCATCACCTCCTGGGGGAACCGTAAGGGGCCGGTGCAAAGTGGATTGGGTGGCAGTCGAAGGCGGAGGCCTCGACGACCCAATCCCCGGACACGGAATCTGGCGCTAGGGACATGGAATGTCATCTCGCTGGCGGGGAAGGAGCCTGAGCTTGTGCGGGAGGTTGAGAGATACCGAGGCTGGACTCTCCACTATTCTGGAGTTGCCTGCGGCGAGAGGCGGCGGGCTGGTGTGTGCTTGCTCATGGCCCCCCAGCTTAGCCGCCATGTGTTGGAGTTCACCCCAGTGAACGAGAGGGTCGCTTCCCTGGGCCTTCGGGTCGGGGATAGGTCTCTCACTGTTGTTTGTGTTTACGGGCCAAATGGCAGTGCAGAGTACCCGGCCGTCTTGGAGTCTCTGGGAGGGATGCTGAAAAGTACTCCGACCGGGGACTCCATCGTTCTACTGGGGGACTTCAACGCTCACGTGGGCAGCGACAGTGACAACTGGAGGGGCGTGATTGGGAGGAACGGCCCCCTGGATCTGAACCCGAGCGGTGTTCTGTGCTAGCAACAGTTTGTCCATAACGAACACCATGTTCAAGCATAAGGGTGTCCATCAGTGCACGTGGCACCAGGACACCCTAGGTCAGAGATCGATGATCGACTTTGTAGTTGTTTCATCTGACCTCCGGCCGTATGTCTTGGACACTCGGGTGAAGAGAGGGGCGGAGCTGTCAACTGATCACCACCTGGTGGTGAGTTGGATCCGATGGCGGGGGAGAAAGCTGGACAGACTCGGCAGGCCCAAACGTACTGTGAGGGTCTGTTGGGAACGTTTGGCAGAGCCCCTGTCAGAAAGACTTTAACTCCCACCTCCGGCAGAGCTTGACCAGATCCCGGGAGGTTGGAGACATTGAGTCCGAGTGGACCATGTTCTCCACCTCCATTGTCGATGCAGCCACTCGAAGCTGTGGCCGTAAAGTCTCCGGTGCCTGTCGTGGCGGCAACCCCCGAACCCGGTGGTGGACACCGGAAGTAAGGGATGACGTCAAGCTGAAGAAGGAGACCTACCGAGCCTGGTTGGCCCGTGGGACTCCTGAGGCAGCTGATAGGTACCGGCAGGCCAAGCGGACTGCAGCCCGGGTGGTCGTGGAGGCTAAAACTCGGGTCTGGGAGGAGTTCGGTGAGGCCATGGAGAAAGACTATCGGTCGGCCTCGAAGAAATTCTGGCAAACCGTCCGGCGCCTCAGGAGGGGGAAGCAGTGCCCTGCCAACACTATTTACAGTGGAGGTGGGAACCTGCTGACTTCAACTGGGAATATTGTTGGACGGTTGAAATAATACTTCGAGGATCTCCTCAACCCCACCGACATGTCTTCCACTGAGGAAGCAGAGGCCGAGGGCTCGGAGGTGGACTCGTCCATCACCCAGGCCGAAGTCACTGAGGTAGTTGGGAAGCTCCTCGGTGGCAAGGCACCGGGGGTGGATGAGATACGCCCTGAGTACCTCAAGTCTCTGGATGTTGTAGGGCTGTCTTGGTTGACACGCCTCTACAACATCGTGTGGCGGTCGGGGACAGTACCTCTGGACTGGCAAACCGGGGTGGTGGTCCCTCTTTTCAGGAAGGGGGACTGGAGGGTGTGTTCCAACTACAGAGGGATCACACTCCTCAGCCTCCCCGGGAAAGTCTATGCCAGGGTACTGGAGAGGAGAATGCGACCAATAGTTGAACCTCGGATTCAGGAGGAACAATGTGGTTTTCGTCCCTGTCGTGGAACACTGGACCAGCTCTATACCCTCTCCAGGGTGCTGGAGGATTTATGGGAGTTTGCCCAACCAGTCCACATGTGTTTTGTGGATCTGGAGAAGGCATTCGACTGTGTCCCTCGTGGCGCCCTGTGGGGGGTGCTCTGGGAGTACGGGGTCCGGGGCCCTTTGCTGGGCAGTCCGGTCCTGTACGACGAAGCAGGAGCTTGGTTCGCATTGCCGGCAGTAAGTCAGACCTGTTCCCAGAGCATGTTGGACTCCGGCAGGGCTGCCCTTTGTCACCGGTCCTGTTCATTACCTTTATGGACAGGATTTCTAGGCGTAGCCAGGGGCCGGAGGGATTCTGGTTTGGGGACCACAGGATCTCATCTCTGCTTTTTGCAGATGATGTTGTCCTGTTGGCTCCATCAAGCCAGGACCTTCAGCGTGCACTGGGACGGTTTGCAGCCGAGTGTGAAGCGGCTGGGATGAGGATCAGCACCTCCAAGTCTGAGACCATGGTTCTCAGTCGGAAAAGGGTGGCTTGTCCCCTTCAGGTTGGTGGAGAGATCCTGCCTCAAGTGGAGGAGTTCAAGTATCTTGGGGTCTTGTTCACGAGTGAGGGAAGGAGGGAACGTGAGATTGACAGACGGATCGGTGCAGCTTCTGCAGTGATGCGGTCGATGTACCGTTCTGTCGTGGTGAAGAAGGAGCTGAGCTGTAAGGCAAAGCTCTCGATTTACCGGTCAATCTACGTTCCTACTCTCACCTATGGTCATGAGCTTTGGGTCATGACCGAAAGAACAAGATCCCGGATACAAGCGGCCGAAATGGGCTTTCTCCGCAGGGTGGCGGGGCGCTCCCTTAGAGATAAGGTGAGGAGCTCGGTCACTCGGGAGGAGCTCAAAGTAGAGCCGCTGCTCCTCCACATCGAGAGGAGCCAGCTGAGGTGGCTCGGGCATCTGTTTCGGATGCCTCCTGGACGCCTCCCTAGGGAGGTGTTTCAAGCATGTCCCACCGGGAGGAGACCTAGGACACGCTGGAGGGACTATGTCTCTCGGCTGGCCTAGGAACGCCTCGGTATCCCCCCGGAAGAGCTGGAGGAAGTGTCTGGGGAGAGGAAAGTCTGGGCGTCTCTGCTTAGACTGCTGCCCCCGCGACCCGGCCCCGGATAAGCGGTAGAAGATGGATGGATGGATGGATGAATTTGGAAGAAGGACATGAGGAAGTTTAGTCCAGTCTATGTTTCTGTTTACGAGGCCTTTTTCAATAACTCCACCAAAACACAAACTTTTGAATCTGTTTGAGTTTCTTTCTCGTGGAAACTCTCCAGCAGCGTCTCTGGAGCAGAAGGAGCACAAAGTGACGCCGCCCCCTACTGGTCCTACACATGTACTACATCATTTTGAAAGGCTCTGTGTGAACGAGGAATGGCAGCAGCAGGACTCTTGTGTTTTCCTCACCTGTGTTCTCAGGTAAAGGCCCTTTAGAGTTGTTCAGTCTGGAAGTCCTTTGACACTTGTGTCCCTCCGGCCTGAGGGCAGAGGCCTGAACAGTGCTGGGGGTGGACTCTGTGATGGTAGATGCTGTGCAGAGAGGCCAGTGGAGTGTTGACTCTGCAGGCGTCTGTGGTCCATCACAGTGGTGCTGCCGTCCCACACGCTGATGCAACTGCTCCAGATGCTCTCAGCGGTGCAGCTGGAGAACTTACTGAGGATCTTGGGCCACGTGCCAAACTTCCTCAGCCTCCTCAGGAAGTACAGGCCTCAAGAAGCAGCTGTGATCACAATCACAAACATGCTCTGTTTCTGTGTCGATCACAAATGTCTGCTGTGATGCTGCTCAGGTGCACTTGCTCTTAAACCTGACTCAGCTGAAGACACACACATTAGGCTTTTTAGGCACAATTCTTTGGTGTTTTTGCCAGTCCCTAACCTTAAAGCAGACTGTACACTTCTTTGAAACACTCTCCTTGTGGAAGAGTAGAAGCTGTGCTCACTTGAGCCTCGAACATTAATCTGAGGGAGACTGTTTGAATCTAAGGCCGTCCTCTTTCCGTCCTCCAGGCTGTTTCCTGTTCTGCTGGACGCCCTTCTTCGTGGTCCACACGACGCGGGCCGTGTGCGTCTCCTGTGCCGTGCCCCAGGGCCTGACCAGCACCGTCACGTGGCTCGGATACGTCAACAGCGCCTTGAACCCCGTCATCTACACCATCTTTAACCAGGAGTTCAAGAAGTTCTTCAAGAAGGTGTTCAGGAGCTGCTGCTGACGCTGGGCGCTCTGCGGGAAAAAACTGGACTCACACGGATTTAAAGCAACAAACCAACAAACTGAGAACGACACATTTATGGACGTGTGCTCAGTTTGGACAAATATAAAAGAGTTTCAGAGAAAATATGGAGCTTTTGTATGAATTAAAAACTTTTTTACTTTGAAATTTCTGACAGATTTTACTTACACTTTTACACTTTTTTCTTCAGACGAGGTGCAGGTCGGTGTCAGAGACAATCATAAAAAGCCTTTAAATAACCGCAGTATAATCTTGGTTCATCAGTTTAGTGAATGCTCTGGAAACAAATGAACACTAACCACGACTGCTCTCTTTTCACTCAAACACATTTGTCTTCTTTCTCCAAATCCCAAACTGCTCTGTCCTCTTTTTGCTTCTCTTTCTCAGATCAGATGCAAGTCGGAGCAGAATTAAGAGGCTTTTGGCCTTTGTTCACACAAATGATGTTTTAGCTCAAACCATGAATGTGTTATATTAATACATTTGGAGAAATGTACAAAGGAGTTCTTCTCTTTTGGTGTAACTCTGAAACTCTGGCTCAAAAACCAACACTGAGAGTTAGTCCTGTTTTAGTTCAGCTTTGGGCTCAGGATTTAAGAACAGTTCTGTATTTTCTTCTGAGCGGGACATTTACAATCACAAATATTTCTGTTCATGTGGCGTTTATGACACACTTGTATTTATTGTATTATTATTGAAATGTTCTTTTTTAGGTTTATATGCCTCATTTATTTACTTTTAAAATGTTGTTTTTCAGACTTTTATAAATCCTGTGCAGAGCCCTGTTTGCCTTCAGCATGTTCCCAGTATCGGTCCAGTGCTGCCCTCTGGTGGCTCCTATAACTCACTACAACATTTTAAACATTTAAGCTTTTCCCAATGGAACGTCTCAGGGCTGTTTGAAAAGCTTCTAAATGAACTTCTTAAAAAGAGACACACATTGTATTTTCTGAAATAATCCACGTGTTCCTTTGACATAAGATTAATGTGTGTGTGCATTTATAACCTGTGGAAGTCTTACTCAGTTTCTGTCCTTGTGCCTGGACTTGACTTTTGCTGCTTTTATGTTTGATTTGTAAAAAACAATAAATAAGTGTTAAAAAAGTCCAGTGTGTTTGTGTAAAAAGACTCTTTAAATGGATTTCCTCGAGCACGAGATACAAAAGTCATGTAAGTTCTACTCTTCTTTCAGGCACAGCTCCAAAGAAAATGTCCCTAATTAACACAATGGACACAAAGACTGAGGTCTGGAGCTCAGGGACCTGGATGCTGTGTACGGCCTGGGTCACGGAGGGCCTCCTATGGGGGGTCACCTGGTGCAGCCTGGAGCACAAACGCTGGAGAAACCTGCACCAAATAAAGCCCCACTGTGACTAAAGGTGAGAGAAGGTTATGGCAGAAGATGAAAAGGACAAAACCCTGTGGACACACTGTAAACACCACTCTGTCCAAACTCATGTCTTTTCAAAGTTTCTTTATTGTTGAGCACATTTTATTTGAGAAGCATCATGTGATCAGAGCCTATCTAGATATAGATGTAGGGATTATTACAGAATATAAGACTGTCCACCAGGGGGCGCTATGTCCCCTCTGGTTTCACTTTCACCAGAGACATTGAACTATCCACTAACCACAGCCCAAACCCAGGAAACAGAGGCTCGGTGAATGTGGTGTTGAAGGTGTAGATGTGGAACAGTTTGTCAGAATGGACCTCATAAAAGGACAGAGACCCAGCCTCAGAGTCGAGCCACACAGCCACTCGACCAGAGGAGGGGGGGGGAGAGAGAGAGGATGTTTTTGAAAGTCGTATCTTGTTGTGTATATAAAAGTAGCCTCCTTCATCGATCTCCAGATTCCAGGAGTGATTGTTGAATCCAAACACACAGTCTCCTCTGTCTCCTTTTCGTCTGATTCCTCTGTAACTCACGGCTATATTAACCTCCCTCCCGCTCCAGTCCACCTCCCAGTAACAGCGTCCAGTCAGACCAGAGGAACACAGGACTTGAGGACAACGGTCAAATCTGTCCTGATGATCAGGATACGACTGGTCACTCACATGTTCCACTCTCCGGTTGTCTTCAGTCAGGATGAGTTCTCTGTGAGCTGTGTTTGGATCCAGAGTGAGTTCACAGAAATCTGAGACACACAAACACAACACTCATGACTAATGTTCAAAGTAAAGATCTGTGTCTAACACCAGTTAAAGCTGCTCTCTGTTTATCTCTGATGACAACACTTCTAACTCTACAATCATCACAAAAATCAGATCTACTGTTCATATGAGTGCTTCATTTAAATGGGTCTAAAAATAAGGATATTTCATTAGTTTTATTGTCTTTTTAATCTAAAACCAGTGGAACATCACTCTCACGTACCTTCTCTGGATCTGTTCCACACTGGTGGAATGATCTACTGCTGCTACAAGATCAGCAGGTTCAGTAGCCATCTTTAAAAAATGCCTGAAAACACATCTCTTCCGTCAACACCTGACTGACAAACACTGAGTTCTACTTCCTTTCTATTGATTCCTTTCTTAAAAAAAAAAAAAAAAAATTCTCTTATCCTTAGCTTTGTATACTTCGCTGGGTTTAAACTGACTAGTTTTTTGTGCACTTAGGATTTTTTTACCTTTTGTTGTTAAAATTGCTTCCATTGTTTTCCTCACTTGTAAGTCGCTTTGGATAAAAGCGTCTGATAAATGACTAAATGTAAATGTAAATGTAACATCATCCTTTAGCCTTCAGCCTAATCTCAGTCCTAGAAAAAAATAAAAAATCTTCTTCCGATTATCCGTAGCTGGATCGCAGGGGAAGCAGTCAAACTAGAGATGCCCAGAGGCTCCTAGGTTTCAGGGCGCAACTGAAACACCTCCCCAGGTGTCCAGGAGGCATCTGGAACATATTCCCGAGCCTTTGCTGACTGGAGGAGCAGCGGCTTTACTTTGAGCTCCTCACCCTGCAGAGGAAACTCGTTTCGGCCGCCTGTATCCAGGATCTTGTTTTTTATATTCTGTAATATGAATAGGAACGTAGATCGACCGGTAAATCGAGAGCTTTGCCTTACAGCTCAGCTCCTTCTTCACCATAACAGACCAGTACATCGACCGCATCACTGCAGAAGCTGCACCGATCCGTCTGTCAATCTCACGTTCCCTCCTTCTCTCACTCATGAACAAGACCCCAAGATACTTGAACTCCTCCACTTGAGGCAGGATCTCTCCACCAACCTGAAGGGGACAAGCCACCTTTTCCGACTGAGAACCATGGTCTCAGACTTGGAGGTGCTGATCCTCATCCCAGCCGCTTCACACTCGGCTGCAAACCGTCCCAGTGCACACTGAAGGTCCTGGCTTGATGGAGCCAACAGGACAACATCATCTGCAAAAAGCAGAGACGAGATCCTGTGGTCCCCAAACCAGACTCCCTCCGGCCCCTGGCTGCGCCTAGAAATCCTGTCCATAAAGATAATGAACAGGACCGGTGACAAAGAGCAGCCCTGAGTCCAACATGCACTGGGAACAGGTCTGACTTACTGCCGGCAATGAACCAAGCTCCTGCTCCGGTCGTACAGGGACCAAACCCCCCCTGAGTTACGCTGCTGCTGGACAGTTGTATGCAGCAATAGAAAAAAATCTTTAATGTAGTTTCATGAGTAGATGGATGTTTACACATGTTGCACTTTTACATGAAATAACAGCCTTGCCTCTTGTTTAATAAAATAAAGCCAAGCTTTAGATTGTTTCTTCTTTTCTTTTCCCTGTTTCGCTCAAATCTCTTTGACGTCCTGAGGCACAAGGACACGTTCTATGATGCCCGAATGAAGGAACAAAGGGGCAGTTGTGAGTTCATGGTCTGTATATACGGCTGGGACTCGGAGCAGGAGCATCGATAGGAGGACTCGTTAACCTCAAGGACAGACATTATCCATGGAGCAGAAAATTTCGAAATGGTTTTAAATTCCAACCCCTAGACATGGACAGTATTAATACTTGCCCAATGGGGCAACTACAGAGGACTGTGCAGTTGCCCCGGGCTTGGAGTTTAATTGCCCAAGCAGAGGACACCATTAAAGTCGAGCCCTGTCTGTTCTTCTCTCTGTGTGTCTCCAGCACCTGAGAACTGTGTCATGGTGTTCTCAGAAAACAGTCTGAAAGACTGATGACATCACTTCCCGTTGATCAGAAGCTGAATAAATGAGATAAAAACGAGACTTACACTTCCTCAGACCTGGGCTCATCCATCGGACTCCAGCCGGCTCCAGCCTGAAACACATTACAGCTCTGTCACTGACAAGTCCAGTTTACTGTAGACCAGGACATGACCAAGACCTGGACCAGACCAGACCTGGACCAGACCAAGACCTGGACCAGACCAAGACCTGGACCAGACCAGACCAGACCAAGACCTGGACCAGACCAAGACCTGGACCAGATCAGACCAAGACCTGGGCCAGACCAGACCATGGACATACTTGTGGTAGACCACACTGAACCAGGACCAGCACCTGAGAGAGTCCAGTCCTCACCTGAGAGTGTCCAGGGGGCAGTGGGGGTCGTCCCGTAGAGCGGTCAGGAGCTCTGCTGAGGGTCCTGGATGGTTGTAGCTCAGGTCCAGCTCTCTCAGATGAGAGTGGACGGCGCCCAGAGCAGAGGCCAGAGAAGCACCGCCTTCGTCTGAGACCAGACATCCTGACAGCCTAAAGACACACACCATTACCCACTAATGCGGGACACAATGCAGACAGTTGTCCATCATGGGACCGGTCTCACCTGAGGGTCTCCAGTCTGCAGAGGGGACTCTTCAGTCCAAAACACAGCAGCTCCACTCCTGAGTCCTGGAGGTCGTTGTTACTGAGATCCAGGAGTCTCAGACTCGAGGACTCGGAGCTGAGGACTGAGGACAGAGGACCACAGCTGCTCTGGGACAGGTTACAGCAGGACAGACTGAGGAGAGAGCACAGTTACAGTTGTCATAATTTGTGGGGTTTTTTTAGCCATTTTTCAGAGAATATGAACGATAACACAAAAACCTTTTTTTCACTCCTAGTTAGTGGTTGGGAGAAGCTTAAAGAACTGTGGCCCTATGTAGGGCAAATTATGTTAAACATTATAAACTTGTCCCTGGCACCGTTCCTTCCCTCTTCAAACAGGCTGTGGTCAAACCCCTACTCAAAAAACCTACTCTGGATCCTGGATGCCTAAATAATTTCTGTCCTGTCTCCAATTTACCTTTGTTGAGTAAGTTGTGTTAAAACAACTTACTCTATATCTATCAGAAAATGACCTCCTCGAGCCGTTTCAGTCTGCATTTAGGGCCTCTTATTCCACTGAAACAGCTTTAGTTAAAGTGACTAACGATCTCCTCCTTCAGATTGACGAGGACTCATCTGCTCTACTGTTATTGCTAGATCTCAGCGCTGCATTTGATACGATTTATCCTGCAGTGCTAATCAACAGACTAAAGAATGTGTTTGGCATCTCTGGCTCTGCTCTTGCTTGGTTAGAATCCTATCTGTGTGATAGGTCTCATTTTGTCTCCTTTAATAAATCCTTCTCCTCCACGGCACCAGGGAAACAACAACAACAACAAACAGCCTTTTCTTATAGAGGCCCTTTTTTATGGAATTCTTCTTGTGAATGAAATACTGTCCAACAACAATCAGAGAACTCGATACTTACAGATCATTCCAGTCTCATTTAAAATGTTGGTTCATTAGTATCAGACCTGTCAGCACTGAACTCCTGCTGCTGCCATCTTGTGTTTTTACCCTGTGTCTGCTGCTGGCTTTTTCACTGTGCTTCGTTTAACAGTTTGTCTTGTATTTTTTATCTGTTTTTAGGTTGATTTTTAACATCTGTCTAGGGCAGGGGTGGGCAATTATTTTTCCCAAAGGGCCACAATAGAACATGGGACTCTTGTGAAGGGCCGGGCCAACACGTGAACTCACTTATGCTCAATAAAAACACATTTCTTTTTCCTATAATTTAAGGTTTGAACTATAGGCAAAACAATCTGTGCAATGAACACTGTATAATCAACACCACAGTCACAGCTGCACCTACTCAGTTTTAGTCCACTCTTTACAGATTGTTCAAAAACTAGTAAAAATTATCGCTCTTTGATTAGAGATGATAGCTTTAGGAAAGGTTTGCAGCATGTCGTAGTGGAATCTACCGATCACTGCAGAACATTTAAGGAAAAAGGAAAAATATATGCAGTGTTTAATCATCAATAGAATTTTAGTTTAGAACCCTTGTGGATATGAAAAAATCAAGGATTGTTAGGTCGCCCAGTATGGTGCAACTGGGGCCCCACCCTGGAGCCGGCCCCGGGGTTGAGGCCTGACTGGGCTCACCCCCAAGGAGCGGCGTGGGGCCAACCTCCTATGGGCCCACCACCTGCCGGTGCAATGTGGATTGGGTAGCAGTCGAAGGCGGGGGCGTCGGCGACCTAATCCCCAGACACAGAATCTGGCGCTAGGGACATGGAATGTCACCTCGCTGGGGGGAGGAGCGTGACATTGTGCGGGAGGTTGAGAGCTACCGACTAGAGATAGTCACCTCACCTCCACGCACAGCTTTGGCTCTGGAACCCAAATCGAGAGAGAGGCTGGACTCTCCACTACTTTGGAGTTGCTTGCGGTGAGAGGCGGTGGGCTGGTGTGGGCTCATTGCCCCCCCGGCTCAGCCGCCATGTGTTGGAGTACACCCCGGTGAACGAGAGGGTCGCTTCCCTGCGCCTTCGGGTCAGGGATAGGTCTCTCACTGTTGTTTTTGCTTACGGAGGAGGAGACATATCGAGCCTTGGTTGTGGTGGTCCCTCTTTTCAAGAAGGGGGACTGGAGGGTGTGTTCCAACTACAGAGGGATCACACTCCTCAGCCTCCCCAGGAAAGTCTATGCCAGGGTACTGGGGAGGAGAATGCGGCCGATAGTCAAACCTCGGATTGAGGAGGAACAATGCTGTTTTCGTCCCAGACGTAGAACACTGGATCAGCTCTATACCCTCTCCAGGGGCTGGAGGTTTTATGGGTGTTTGCCCAACCAGTCCACATGTGTTTTGTGGATCTGGAAAAGCCATTCGACTGTGTCCCTCGTGGCGCCCTGTGGGGGGTGCTCTGGGAGTATGGGGTCCGGGGCCCTTTGCTAAGGGCTGTCCGGTCCCTGTACGAACGGAGCAGGAGCTTGGTTCATTGCCGGCAGTAAGTCAGACCTGTTCCCAGTGCATGTTGGACTCCGGCAGGGCTGCCCTTTGTCACCGTCCTGTTCATTATCTTTATGGACAGGATTTCTAGGCGCAGCCAGGGGCCGGAGGGAGTCTGGTTTGGGGACCACAGGATCTCGTCTCTGCTTTTTGGTTGGTGGAGAGCTCCTGCCTCAAGTGAGGAGTTTAAGTATCTTGGGGTCTTGTTCACGAGTGAGGGAAGGAGGGAGCGTGAGATTGACAGATGGATCGGTGCAGCTTCTGCAGTGATGCGGTCGATGTGCGTCATGACCGAAAGAACAAGATCCCGGATACAGGTGGCCCCGCAGGGTGGGGGGGCGCTCCCTTAGAGATAGGGTGAGGAGCTTGGTCACTCGGGAGGAGCTCAAAGTAGAGCCGCTGCTCCTCCACATCGAGAGGAGCGAGCTGAGCATATCCCACCAGGAGCAGACCTCGGGGAAGACCTAGGACATGCTGGGGGGACTATGTCTCTCGGCTGGCCTCAGTATGCCCCCAGAAGAGCTTGAGGAAGAGTCTGAGTAGAAGGAAGTCTGGGCGTCTCTGCTTAGACTGCTGCCCCCGCAACCCGGTCCCGGATAAGCGGTAGAAAATGGATGGATGGAGAATTTTAGTAAATGCTTGGCGGTTTAAAGTAAATGCTTGCCTGATATAATAAATAAACAGCCCAATGGGCTGAATGGGGCCCCCAGGCCTTAGTTTGCCCACCCCTGGTCTAGGGAGTACAGATAAAAACTTTGGCACATTTACAGAAATGTTTATTAATGTGCACGGTCCGTTTAAGTAAATAAATCAAATAAACCATAGTTAATGACATTAATCCACTTTTTCCTCCTCTGTTCTGGGTTTTCTCTGAACAAACACAGTCCAGTGGTGTATTCCTCTTCATTTAGTTCATTCAGTCGTTTTTTTTCTCCAAGATTACGTTTCAAAGAGAATGTGACGTCACATGAAAACTATAAATTATAAAGTCTGATGCAGAGTGAGGTGCAGGGATATGGTCGAGAGGCACCAGACCGAGAAGTGACCCCATCTCTCTCTCTGTTTCCCTCCAACCTCACCCCCTTTATGTTCCTGAACATCTGTCCCCTCCATCACATGGATCTGAGCAAGCTTTCTACAGCTTCCTCTGAGAAAATCACGTCCCACTGCTGAACAATATACAAACTTTCAACAAGTTACTGGTGACAGTATTCAAAGGTAAGTGTGTCCTCACCTGAGGGTCTCCAGTCTGCAGAGGGGACTCTTCAGTCCAGAACACAGCAGCTCCACTCCTAAGTCCTGAAGGTCATTGTTACTGAGATCCAGGAGTCTCAGTCTCGAGGACTCGGAGCTGAGGACTGAGGACAGAGGACCACAGCTGCTCTGGGACAGGTTACAGCAGGACAGACTGACGAGACAAGAGGATATTAATGATATAATTCTACTTTAAACTTTGAATAAAGTCCTTTTTAAACTCACAGGGCTTTGTTGGAGGCTTTGACAACTGGCAGCAGCTTCAGGAGAGCTGTCTCTGAAGCCTGGTATTTCTTCAGATCAAACTCCTCCAGGTCTGAGTCTGAGGACAGTAAGATAAAAGCCAGAGCCGACCAATCAGCAGGAGACAGTTTGTCTGCTTCCAGACGTCCTGCTCTCAGGTTCTGTTGGATCTGTTCCACCAGAGTCCGGTCGTTCAGTTCATTCAGACAGTGGAACAGGTTCAGGCTTCTCTCTGAGGACAGACCCTCATTGATCTGGTCCTTGATGTACTTTACTGTCTCCTGATTGGTCTGTGAGCTACTTCCTGTCTGAGTCAGCAGACCTTGGAGCAGACTTTGATTAGTCGGCAGAGACAGACCCAGGAGGAAGCGCAGGAACAGGTCCAGGTGTCCATTTGGACTCTGTAAGGCCTGGTCCACAGCAGACCTGTAGAAGTCTGCCTCAGACTCAGGACTCTCAGAGATTTGTTTGTTCGACAGCAGGTTGACTTCAGAGTTGAAGAAGGTAAGATGGACGTGAAGAGCAGCCAGAAACTCCTGGACGCTCAGATGGATGAAGCAGTAGACCTTGTCCTGGTACAGGCCAGACTCCTCTCTGAAGACCTGTGTGAACACTCCGGAGTACACTGAAGCCTCTGTGTCGTCCAGGCCACACTCACTCAGGTCTGACTCATAGAAGATCAGGTTTCCCTTCTTCAGCTGCTCAAAGGCCACTTTTCCCAGAGACTCCACCATCTTCCTGGTCTTTGGAGTCCAGTGAGGGTCCGTCTCAGAGCGTCTGTCGTACTTGAGGCTCTTCACTTTGGCCTGCACCACCAGGAAGTGGATGTACATCTGGCTGAGGGTCTGGGGCAGCTGGTCTGTGGCCCCGGTCTTCATCACATGAAGCAGGACTGTGGCAGTGATCCAGCAGAAGACCGGGATGTGGCACATGATGTGGAGGCTGCGGGACGTCCTGATGTGGGAGATGACGGCTATGGCCTGCTGCTCGTCTCTGAACCTCTTCCTGAAGTACTCCTCCTTCTGTGGGTCGCTGAACCCTCGCACCTCTGTCACCATGGAGACGCACCAAGCCGGGATCTGATTGGCCGCCGCGGGTCGTGTGGTTATCCAGAGGCGAGCGGAGGGAAGCAGGCTCCCCCTGATGAGGTTTACCAGCAGCACATCCACTGAGACGGACTCTGTGGCCTCAGTCAGGACCTGGGTTTTGGTGAAGTCCAGAGGAAGTCTGCACTCGTCCAGACCGTCAAAGATGAAGAGCACCTGGAGCTGTTCAAAGCAGCAGAGTCCTGTAGATTCACTGAAAAAGTGCTGTAGCAGTCCCACCAGGCTGAACTGTCTGTCTCTGAGCACATTGAGCTCTCTGAAAGTGAACGGGAACAGCAGCTGGACGTCCTGATTGGTCCTGCCTTCAGCCCAGTCCAGACTGAACTTCTGAGTCAGCACTGTTTTTCCGATGCCAGCCACTCCCTTTGATAGCACTGTTCTGATTGGTCCCTGTCTGTGGGGGGGGCTTTTAAAGATGTCTTCACATGTGATGGTGGTTTCTTGTGCGGCTGGTTTCCTGAAGGCGGTCTCGATGAGTCTGACCTCATGTTCCTGGTTGACCCCTGCAGCCCCTCCCTCTGTGATGTAGAGCTCTGTGTAGATCTGGTTCAGAAGGGTGGGGTTTCCCGCTTTAGCGATGCCCTCAGACACACAGCTGAACCTCTGCTGCAGACGAGTTTTCAGTTTAGTCTGAAGTCCATGATACCTTTCTGAAGAAAAAAGCAGGAGCCTCATAAATACTTTTCCCAAAATGTGTTTTGTTTGTGGTTGATTCTACCTCAGACTATGACTGCCATCATCAATTTATATATTTATCTTTAACAAAAATCCTTTAGCAGCCGACTGTAGCTGTGACAGAGCCTCTCTCTGAACTAATCTCCTCCTGATGGAGACTTGATCTAATGACGTGAGAGGAACCTGAACCAAAATGTGCTGAGCTTCTACTGAGAACCTAAGACTAGGATCAGATCTTGGTTTCCTTGAGGTTTTAGATGTTGTGAGTGTATCTTCAGTGTGTCCTGCAGACTAGCAGCACTGGCTCTGAACCAGCCTCAGACCTCCTCAGGGTCAGGGTCAGAGGTCAGGCCTAGACCTGGAAAACCTTTAGAGAGAGGACTTACTGCTCTGCAGACGCTCAGCCAGCTGCTCCTGCTTCATCCTCCTCAGGAAGTCCAGGGTGATCTTCAGAAAAGCCTCTCTGCTGCCCTTCTCCTCATCCTCCTCACTCTCTAAGGATTCTGGGTAATCTGAGGCCAGAACCCCGTGGAGCCTCTTCAGCTCGTCTTTGACAAAAGTCACAATGTTCTCCTCCAGACGCTGAAACAGAGACCACCACAGACACAACATATAAACACATCAAAACCAGGTCCGAACCAGGTCTAAACCAGGACTAAACCAGAAACAGAAGTGCAGGAGAATTGAGTTTTAGGTCAGGCCCAACCTCTCAACAGATTCAGTCCTAACAGACTGTCAAAAAGTCTACAAAGATGCCACTAAAGAGTACAAAATCTGAAGAGGACTTAATGACCTTCTATTCATCTTATTACAGGGATCCACTGAAACAACAGGTGGAGTAGTTGTCCTATAACTGGAAGGTTGGTGGTTCGATTCCCGCTCTCCCCACAGTTCATACTGTTGTTGTGTCCTTGGACAAGACACTTAACCCACCTTGCCTCCAGTGGTGTTCCAGCTGTAACACTGGTGAATAGAAGCTTAATGTACAAACCCGATTCCAAAAAAGTTGGGACACTGTACAAATTGTCAATAAAAACAGAATTCAATTATGTGGAAGTTTCAAATTTATTTATTTACTTATTTTAGAACCGGATCCTTCTTCTACGCAGCCATGATGTTGTAATTAATGCAGGATGTGGTTATTGTCATGTTGGAAAATGGAAGGTCTTTCCTGAAAGAGACGACGTCTGGATGGGAGCATATGTTGTTCTAGAACTTGGATAAACCTTTCAGCTTTGATGGTGTTTTTCCAGATGTGTAAGCTGCCCATGCCACACGCATACCATCAGAGATGCAGGCTTCTGAAATGAGCTCAGAACAATTTGGATTGTCCTTGTCCTCTTTAGTCCTAATGACATGGCGTCACAATTTTCCAAAAATAACTTCTAATTTTGATTTGTTTGACACAGAACAGTTTTCCACTTTGCCACAGTTCATTTTAAATGATCCTTGGCTCCAGAGAAAACACCTGTGCTTCTGGATCATGTTTAGATATGACTTCTTTTTTGACCTATAGAGTTTTAGTCGACAACAGTGAAAGGCCCGGTGGATTGTGTTCACCAACATTGTTTTCTGGAAGTGTTCCTGACCCATGTTGTGATTTCCATTACAGTAACATTCCTGTTTGTGATGCAGTGTCGTCTAAGGGCCCGAAGATCATGGGCATCCAGTCTGGTTTTCAGGCCTTGACCCTTACTCACAGAGATTGTGTTCTTTCTGATATTGCTCCACTAGCATTGCCCATTTTATTTTTTATTTTTATTTAACCTTTATTTAACCAGGATAGTCGCACTGAGATTAGAAATCTCTTTTGCAGGGGAGTCCTGGCCCCATGTGTGTTTGGGGGGGACTGTTGTACATGTTTTTGGTGGTAGGGGAAACTGGAGTGCCCGGAGGAAACCTACGCAGACACAGGGAGAA
Source organism: Perccottus glenii (assembly GCA_024416835.2). NCBI lineage: Eukaryota > Metazoa > Chordata > Actinopteri > Gobiiformes > Odontobutidae > Perccottus > Perccottus glenii. The sequence goes on along the minus strand of CM044548.2, from coordinate 791,090 downwards.
CATGCTCCACACAGAAAGGCCCTGCCCTGGATGGGAATCGAACCCAGGACCTTCTTGCTGTGAGGCAGGCGTGCTAACCACTGTGCCGCCCCACTGCCACTTATCATGGACCAGAGGAGCTCGGACCAGAGACATAGAGAACACAACCCAAGGAGAAGTAGCAGCTGATGTTCATGTACAGACCTTGAATATGTCGTCCAGCTGAGTCTGAGGCCGCTCACCACTGGGACCCTCTGGGCTGGGCTCAGATCTGTGGAAAAACCAACAGTTTATCACCATTTAAACCAACCCTCATCCATCGCTTAAACATTACATGCAGCTTCGTTTTCTGTTCTTTTGATTAGTTTGTGTTTTATAGAAAACCAAACACACACATAATCCCAGCTGTCAGCTGGACTCATTAAAGACACTAAACTAAATTCCCGGCCCTTTCTCTCAGAGGCCAGTGGAGCTAAGCAGTAAATATAGACATTCTACAGTAACTCATGACCTTCTTCAGTGTCTTTAGACTTGTTTCATCTTATTGTAGAAAAGCCAACAGAAGCTCAGTCAGACTCTGCTGCTGTGAGAAGGGTTCTCTGTCGATGAAGGCTGTCTTTGTTGTACATTTCTCTGATTCATTTATTTCATTCAACAATGTTTGGTTCAAATCTGACCTTCCACTGAAACGTTGTTTAAATAAATAAATGAAGCTTTTGGGAATTTTCTCTGATACTCTTCCAACTCACCTGTCGACTGTTCAGGTGTGCAGAGATTAAAACTCAAAGAGTTCTAGAGCTAGAAGAGAACTTTAAAGAGTCTTACTGTGAGTCTGGTCCTGGTTCTTTGAGGTTTGGAGGACGACCTTTAGACCGGTCACTCTTCATGGACAGATGTGAGAGTCCAGACTCTGACCTGGAAAATATTACATTTACATTTATTTATTTAGCAGATGCTTTTTTCCAAAGTGACTTACATTAAGGTTCCATTCACCAGTGTTACAGCTGGAACACCACTGGAGGCTAGGTGGGTTAAGTGTCTTGCCCAAGGACACAACAACAGTATGAACTGTTGGGAGAGCGGGAATCAAACCGCCTACCACTGAGGCCCAGCCCAGAACAGCAAAAGAATCACACAAACATTTACTGTCATCAGTGGCGCAAAAAGGGGGTATGAGCTATATGTGACACATAGGGGCGCAGCACCTTGGGGGGCCAAAGCGATGGTAAATGGTGTGGTATTTCCAAAATGTAGCTTAGCTGCTGTTGTGCGTTTCTAAATCATTTCAGTATTTCCTCAATACTATATAACATTTTAGAGGACTAACAGGCTACAGTAGGCGCCCTCATTAGATTCCATAAATAGAATTAATGAAATATCCCGAGTGGGCGTGGCTGGCGGGGGCGCCGTGAGCGCGCTGAGTGATTTGTGACTGCTTTTTTATTTGTTAATCTTGTTAATAATACAGTATATTATGATCTTATTACTTCTCATTGCTTGGATTTACTTTGTCTTTGTGAAACTTGGCTTAGGCCCAATGTTTTTCTGCCACTAAATGAAGCCTCTCCCTCTGATTATGCATATGCACAGGTAGGACGCACGTCGAAGCAGGGTGGTGGTGTTGCAGCCATTCATAAAGCTGCATTTTGCTTTACAGGTCCATCATCACAGCCAAAATTTAACTCATTCGAAGTGTTACTCATCAAACATATTCCTTCTCAAATTAACGGAAGGAAGCCATTTTATTTAGCTGTAGTCTATCGCCCTCCGGGTCCCTACTCTTCTTTCTTGGATGAGTTTGGAGTTTTCGTCTCGGACTTAATATCCCACGCTGATAACGTCCTTCTAGTTGGTGACTTTAATAATCATCTAAATAAGGAGTGTGATCCTCTGGCCAGAGCATTTCAATCACTGCTTACAACCCTGTCTTTCAACCAGTTCGTTCATGAGCCCACACACATTAGTGGAAACTATCTGGATCTTGTTTTGGCTCGGGGAATAGATGTTTCCCATCTCTTTGTCTCCTCTCTTTCATCTGCTGTTTCAGATCACTCACTGGTGGAATTTAAGATAAGTTATACACACGTGGACAAAAATGTTGGTACCCTTCGGTCAATGAAAGAAAAACTCACAAAGGTCACAGAAAAAACTTTATTCTGACAAAAGTAATAATAAATAAAAATTCTATGAATGTTAACCAATGAAAGTCAGACATTGCTTTTTAACCATGCTTCAACAGAATTATAAAAAAAAAAAACTCATGGAACAGGCCTGGACAAAATTGATGGTACCCCTAGAAAAGACTGTAAATAATGTGACCAAATGGACATGTTAATTCAAGGTGTGTGCACTAATTAGCATCACAGGTGTGTACAATCTTGTAATCAGTCAGTGGGCCTATTTATAGGGCTTCAGGTAGTCACTGTGTTGTCTGGTGACATGGTGTGTACCACACTCAACATGGACCAGAGGAAGCGAAGGAAAGAGGTGTCGCAGGAGAATAGAAAGAAAATTATAGACAAGCATGATAAAGGTAAAGGCTATAAGACCATCTCCAAGCAGCTAGATGTTCCTGTGACTACAGTTGCACATATTATTCAGAAATGTAAGATCCATGGGACTGTAGCCAACCTCCCTGGACGTGGCCGCAGGAGGAAAATTGATGACAAATCAAAGAGACGGATAATCCGAATGGTAACAAAAGAGCCCAGAAAGACTTCTAAAGAGATCCAAGGTGAACTCCATGCTCAAGGAACATCAGTGTCAGATCGCACCATCCGTCGTTGTTTGAGCCAAAGTGGACTACATGGGAGACGACCAAGGAGGACACCATTGTTGAAAACAAATCATAAAAAGCTAGACTGGAATATGCCAAACTACATGTTGACAAGCCACAAAGCTTCTGGAAGAATGTCCTATGGACAGATGAGACAAAATGGAACTTTTGCCAAGGCACATCAGCTCTATGTTCACAGAGGGAAAATGAAGCATATCAAGAAAAGAACACTGTCCCTACTGTCAAACATGGAGGAGGCTCTGTTATGTTCTGGGGCTGCTTTGCTGCATCTGGCACAGGGTGTCTTGAATCTGTGCAGGGTACAATGAAATCTGAAGACTATCAAGGGATTCTAGAGAGAAATGTGCTGGCCAGTGTCAGACAGCTTGGTCTCAGTCGCAGGTCATGGGTCTTGCAACAGGACAATGACCCAAAACACAGCTAAAAACACCCAAGAATGGTTAAGAGGAAAACATTGGACTATTCTAAAGTGGCCTTCTATGAGCCCTGACCTCAATCCTATTGAGCATCTTTGGAAGGAGCTGAAACATGCCGTCCTGGAAAAGACACCCTTCAAACCGGAAACAACTGGAGCAGTTTGCTCATGAGGAGGGCCAAAATACCTGCTGAGAGGTGCAGAAGTCTCATTGATAGTTACAGGAGTCGTCTGATTGCAGTGATAGCCTCAAAAGGTTGTGCAACAAAATATTAAGTTAGGGGTACCATCAATTTTGTCCAGGCCTGTTCCATGAGTTTATTTTTTTTAATAATTCCGTTGAAGCATGGTTGAAAACCAATGTCTGACTTTCATTGGTTAACATTCATAGAATTTTTATTTATTACTTTTGTCAGAATAAAGTTTTTTCTGTGACCATTGTGAGTTTTTCTTTCATTGACCGAAGGGTACCAACAATTTTGTCCACGTGTTTACATATTCCTCAAATCCCAACAACTGCGTAGTGTCTACACGGAATTTTAGCGCGGCTGCAATGGAAATGTTTGCCACACGGCTGACAGATGTTCTTCCTAATTTAACTCCACCTGGAAACTCAGTTGAGACCTACACAGAGGAGGTCCATGCAACCCTCTCGGCCATCACTGACTCAGTGGCACCCCTCAGGACAAAGCCCAGACCAACCAGACGACCTACACCATGGTATAACGAGGAAACCCGGGCTTTAAAACAGAACTGCAGGAGTTTTGAACGCATATGGCGCAAGTCAAAAACTAATCTAAATTATCAAAAGTGGTGTTTGTGTGTAAACACCTATAAGCACGCTCTCAGCACTGCAAAGACGGCCTATTTCTCATCTCTAATCAGAGAAAACCGGCATAACCCCAGGTTTCTATTTGGGACAGTTGCTAAACTAATCCAACCAAAAACAACTGAAGACTCCTCTCCCTTTAGTGCACAAGACTTTTTAGATTTCTTTAAACATCAAATTGAAGATATCAGGGATAATATTTTGGTTTTGTCTTCCTCAGCTCCGGGTCCCATTCACTTGGATCCACTGACCTCTCGTCTCCCAGTCCTAGATCCTGTATCCCTCGATGAGCTGACAAAGGTGGTTTCTTCATGTAAAGCAACTACGTGCCTTCTGGATATCCTGCCAGCAAAACAGCTTAAAGAACTGTGGCCCTATGTAGGGCAAATTGTGTTAAACATTATAAACTTGTCCCTGTCTACTGGCACCGTTCCTTCCTCTTCAAACAGGCTGTGGTCAAACCCTACTCAAAAACCTACTCTGGATCCTGGATGCCTAAATAATTTCCGTCCTGTCTCCAATTTACCTTTTCTATCTAAAGTCCTCGAAAAAGTTGTGTTAAAACGATCTCCTCCTTCAGATTGACGAGGACTCATCGGCTCTACTGTTATTGCTAGATCTCAGCGCTGCATTTGATACGATTGATCATGCAGTGCTAATCAACAGACTAAAGAATGTGTTTGGCATCTCTGGCTCTGCTCTTGCTTGGCTAGAATCCTATCTGTGTGATAGGTCTCATTTTGTCTCTTTTAATAAATCCTTCTCCTCCACGGCACCAGTGAAATTCGGTGTGCCACAAGGGTCTGTGCTTGGTCCCATACTTTTTTCACTATATGTTACACCATTGGGACAAATCTTCAGAAGTTAAGGAGTAAACTTCCACTGTTATGCCGATGATACACAGCTGTATCTACCAATAAAAGCGAATAATAATACTGACATCAAGCGTCTAGAGGCCTGCCTCGTTTACATTAAAACATGGATGTCTCAAAACTTCCTCCATTTGAACTCGGATAAAACAGAGCTCTCGTTAATTGGTCCTGCCAGTCATCGGCACAAGTTCAACAATCTTACTGTCTCGATCAACAACTGTGTGTTGGAGCACGGCAACACTGTGAGGAACCTTGGTGTCATTTTTGACTCCACACTATCTCTGCAGCAGCACATTAGTGAGGTCACTAAACTGGGCTTTTTTCACTTGAGGAATATCTCAAAAATTCGCTCCTGCTTCTCTTTAGCTGATGCTGAAATTCTCATTCATGCATTTGTCACATCCAGGCTGGACTACTGCAATGTGTTATTCTCTGGACTGCCGAGGAAAAGTACTCACAGACTACAAATGGTCCAAAATGCAGCCGCCAGACTTTTAACAAAGACCAGGAAGTTTGATCACATTACTCCGGTCCTGGCTTCATTACATTGGCTTCCTATTCATGTTAGAGCAGATTTCAAAGTTCTCCTGTTAACATATAAAATCCTTTGTGGACGCGCGCCTCTGACCTATCTGATCTCATCACCCGTATACTCCAGCTCGCACCGCTCTCTCAGGACGCTGGCCTCCTTCAACTTCCTCGAGTAAAGAAGAAGTCTGCTGGCTACAGAGCCTTTTCTTATAGAGCCCCATTTTTTGGAATGGGCTCCGGTGGAAGGGCGAGCTGACTCTGTTGAAGTTTTCAAAGCAAACTCAAAACATACTTATTTCACCAAACGTATGGAGACTGATTGATCATAGGTATACGTTTACACTGGTTGTAGCTGTAGGTACACGTTTACACGGGTTGTAGCTGTAGATACACGTTTACACTGGTTATAGCTGTAGGTACACGTTTACACTGGTTATAGCTGTAGGTACACGTTTACACTGGTTGTAGCTGTAGGTACACGTTTACACTAGTTGTAGCTGTAGGTACACGTTTACACTAGTTGTAGCTGTAGGTACACGCGTTTACACTGGTTGTAGCTGTAGATACACGCGTTTACACTAGTTGTAGCTGTAGGTACACGTTTACACTAGTTGTAGCTGTAGTTACACGTTTACACTAGTTGTAGCTGTAGGTACACGTTTACACTGGTTGTAGCTGTAGATACACGTTTACACTAGTTGTAGCTGTAGGTACACGTTTACACTAGTTGTAGCTGTAGTTACACGTTTACACTGGTTGTAGCTGTAGATACACGTTTACACTGGTTATAGCTGTAGATACACGTTTACACTGGTTGTAGCTGTAGGTACACGTTTACACTGGTTGTAGCTGTAGATACACGTTTACACTAGTTGTAGCTGTAGGTACACGTTTACACTAGTTGTAGCTGTAGGTACACGTTTACACTGGTTGTAGCTGTAGATACACGTTTACACTGGTTATAGCTGTAGATACATGTTTACACTGGTTGTAGCTGTAGATACACGTTTACACTGGTTATAGCTGTAGGTACACGCGTTTACACTAGTTGTAGCTGTAGGTACACGTTTACACTAGTTGTAGCTGTAGGTACACGTTTACACTGGTTATAGCTGTAGATACATGTTTACACTGGTTGTAGCTGTAGATACACGTTTACACTGGTTATAGCTGTAGGTACACGTTTACACTGGTTGTAGCTGTAGATACACGTTTACACTGGTTATAGCTGTAGGTACACGCTTTACACTGGTTGTAGCTGTAGGTACACGCTTTACACTGGTTGTAGCTGTAGGTACACGTTTACACTGGTTGTAGCTGTAGGTACACGCGTTTACACTGGTTATAGCTGTAGGTACACGCTTTACACTGGTTGTAGCTGTAGATACACGTTTACACTGGTTGTAGCTGTAGGTACACGTTTACACTGGTTGTAGCTGTAGGTACACGCTTTACACTGGTTGTAGCTGTAGGTACACGCTTTACACTGGTTGTAGCTGTAGATACACGCGTTTACACTGGTTGTAGCTGTAGGTACACGCTTTACACTGGTTGTAGCTGTAGGTACACGCTTTACACTGGTTGTAGCTGTAGGTACACATTTACACTGGTTATAGCTGTAGGTACACGTTTACACTGGTTATAGCTGTAGGTACACGTTTACACTGGTTGTAGCTGTAGATACACGCGTTTACACTGGTTGTAGCTGTAGGTACACGCTTTACACTGGTTGTAGCTGTAGGTACACGCTTTACACTGGTTGTAGCTGTAGATACACGCGTTTACACTGGTTATAGCTGTAGGTACACGTTTACACTGGTTGTAGCTGTAGGTACACGCCACACTGGTTGTAGCTGTAGGTACACATTTACACTGGTTATAGCTGTAGGTACACGTTTACACTGGTTATAGCTGTAGGTACACGTTTACACTGGTTGTAGCTGTAGATACACGTTTACACTGGTTGTAGCTGTAGGTACACGTTTACACTGGTTGTAGCTGTAGGTACACGTTTACACTGGTTGTAGCTGTAGGTACACATTTACACTGGTTGTAGCTGTAGGTACACGTTTACACTGGCTGTACCTGTGCTCCAGTTTGAGGACACCCAGCCCATCTGTCATCTACCTTGATGTTGGCTGCTGCCCCATCCACTATTGCACACTCAAAGTGGACACTGCCAATATAAATGTTTTTATTTGTGAAAATGTTTGTGTATTTCTATGTATTTTTCAACTGCCCTGTATACATTCCTGCACGGCCTGTCCGTCCTTGGAGTGGATCCCTCCTTCTGTGGTTCTCCCTGAAGTTTCTCTTTTTTCCCGGCTGGGTTTTTTTGGAGTTTTTCCTCTGACCCTGATGGAGGGTCTAAGGACAGGGGATGTTGTCTAGTGCAGTCTGTGAAGCCCTTTGAGGCGACTGCTGTTGTGATATTGGGCTATACAAAAATAAATGTCTTGTTTTGTCTATCTCTATATAGACTCCTCTAGCACTGGGTAGTTGCGCCCCTGACTATCTTTAAGATAATATCTGTTGTTGGCAGTGAGCAGTAGTTGACAGTTTTCAGCTTGAAGCCACAGACACTTCCTGTTCTTCACATGAGTTAGGCCTTTATTCAGCTTTAATGACCAGAGTCAATGTTTACAGATGCTACATTTACTGCTACGTCAGCTCAAAGCTCAAATCAAAGAAAAAATATGTTTTAAACAGGTTTTATTTAATCCAAGATTAGAGCTAAAGCCAGTTTAAGAAGGTTTAAAGACTTTAATAAGATAGACCTGAACCTGACTGAGTCTTACTGTGAGTCTGGTCCTGGTTCTTTGAGGTTTGGAGGACGACCTTTAGACCGGTCACTCTTCATGGACAGATGTGAGAGTCCAGACTCTGACCTGGAAAACAGCAACAGTCACCAAAGAAACAGACTGAAGTTTGTAAAAAATAAAGAGAATGTGCATGAGTCTGTGACAGAACAACACTTACTGTGGATCAGTGCTGCCCCCTGGAGGCTCCTCCTTCAAACTCATCCTGGAGCCAGAGGTGGACCTGATGGACTGACACTGATCTGAAAAGGTTCTCGTGGAACAAGAGGCTTGGTTTGATGTGAGGGTCAAAGGTCACTGAGGGAGAGTCAAAGGTCAGGGGTTATGTTTGTGTGTTACTCTGATAATATTTGAGACATTGTAGAGACTAGACTCATGAAAATAAGAAACACTGGAAAGTTTCCTGCAGCAAACCCTGAAAAACAAAACCTATAAAACACTGACATATTCTCCGTCTGAGCTTCAATAGAATTATAAACTACAGCTGTTATAAACCCGGACTAAACCAGGACTAAACCAGGACTAAACCTGGACTAAACCTGGACTAAACCTGGTCTAAACCTGGACTAAAGCTGGACTAAACCTGGTCTAAACCTGGACTAAACCAGGTCTAAACCAGGACTAAACCAGGACTAAACCAGGACTAAACCTGGACTAAACCTGGACTAAACCTGGTCTAAACCTGGACTAAAGCTGGACTAAACCTGGTCTAAACCTGGACTAAACCAGGTCTAAACCAGGACTAAACCCGGTCTAAACCTGGTCTAAACCTGGACTAAACCAGGACTAAACCTGGACTAAACCAGGACTAAACCAGGTCTAAACCTGGTCTAAACCTGGACTAAACCAGGACTAAACCTGGACTAAACCTGGTCTAAACCTGGTCTAAACCTGGACTAAACCAGGTCTAAACCAGGACTAAACCAGGTCTAAACCTGGACTAAACCTGGTCTAAACCTGGACTAAACCTGGACTAAACCTGGACTAAACCCGGTCTAAACCAGGTCTAAACCAGGTCTAAACCTGGACTAAACCTGGACTAAACCTGGTCTAAACCTGGACTAAACCCGGACTAAACCCGGTCTAAACCCGGACTAAACCAGGTCTAAACCAGGTCTAAACCAGGTCTTAACCTGAACTAAACCTGGTCTAAACCTGGACTAAACCTGGTCTAAACCCAGACTAAACCCAGTCTAAACCAGGTCTTAACCTGGACTAAACCAGGTCTAAACCTGGACTAAACCCGGTCTAAACCGGGACTACACCTGGTCTAAACCTGGACTAAACCAGGTCTAAACCAGGTCTAAACCAGGTCTAAACCAGAACTAAACCAGGTCTAAACCAGGTCTTAACCTGGACTAAACCAGGTCTAAACCAGGTCTTAACCTGGACTAAACCCGGTCTAAACCCAGACTAAACCCGGTCTAAACCAGGTCTTAACCTGGACTAAACCAGGTCTAAACCTGGACTAAACCTGGACTAAACCTGGACTAAACCTGGACTAAACCTGAACTAAACCAGGACTAAACCTGGTCTAAACCTGGACTAAACCAGGTCTAAACCAGGACTAAACCAGGTCTAAACCAGGTCTAAACCAGAACTAAACCAGGTCTAAACCAGGTCTTAACCTGGACTAAACCAGGTCTAAACCAGGTCTTAACCTGGACTAAACCCGGTCTAAACCCAGACTAAACCCGGTCTAAACCAGGTCTTAACCTGGACTAAACCAGGTCTAAACCTGGACTAAACCCGGTCTAAACCGGGACTACACCCGGTCTAGACCCGGACTAAACCCGGACTAAACCTGGACTAAACCTGGACTAAACCAGGACTAAACCTGGTCTAACCCTGGAGTAAACCTGGTCTAAACCCGAACTAAATGCGGTCTAAACCAGGTCTAAACCTGGACAAAACTAGGTCTAAACCTGGTCTGAACCTGGACTAAACCTGGACTAAACTCGGTCTAAGCCTGGTCTAAACCCGGACTAAACCTGGTCTAAACCTTGACTAAACTTGGTCTAAACCCGGTCTAAACCTGGTCTAACCCTGGACTAAACCTGGACTGAACCTGGACTAAACCTGGTCTAAACCTAAACAAATTCTGGAGGAAACCTGGACTAAACCCGGACTAAACCAGGACTAAACTCGGACTAATCCGGGACTAAACCTGGACTAAACTTGGTCTAAACCTGGTCTAAACCAGGTCTAAACCAGGTCTAAAACAGGTCTAAAACAGGTTTTAACCTGGAACAAAACTAGGTCTAAACCAGGACTAAACATGGTCTAAACCCGGACAGAACCTGGACTAATTCTGGACTAAACCGGTGTAAGCCTGAACTAAACCTGGTCTAAACCTTGACTAAACATGGTCTAAACCTGGTCTAAACCAGGTCTAAACCAGGTCTAAAACAGGTCTAAAACAGGTTTTAACCTGGACCAAAACTAGGTCTAAACCAGGACTAAACATGGTCTAAACCCGGACAGAACCTGGACTAATCCTGGACTAAACCGGTGTAAGCCTGAACTAAACCTGGTCTAAACCTTGACTAAACATGGTCTAAACCCGGACTAAACCTGGTCTAAACCTTGACTAAACTTGGTCTAAACCAAGTCTAAACCAGGACTAAACATGGTCTGAACCCGGACTAAACCCGAACTAAGCCTGGACTAAACCCGGTCTATACCTAGTCTTAACCTGGTCTAACCCTGAACTAAACCTGAACTAAACCTGGTCTAAACCAGGTCAAAACCTGGTCTAACCCTGGACTAAACCTGGACTGAACCTGGACTAAACCCGGACTAAACCAGGACTAAACTCGGACTTATCCTGGACTAAACCAGGTCTAAATCTGGACTAAACCTCATCTAAACCTGGACTAAACATTGTCTGAACCCGGACTAAACCCGGACTAATCCTGGACTAAACCGTTCTAAGCCTGAACTAAACCCGGACTAAACCCGGTCTAAAACCGGACTAAACCCGGACTAAACCAGGTCTAAACCCGGACTAATCCTGGTCTAAACAAGGACTAAACCTGGTCTAAACCCAGACTAAACCTGGTCTAAACATGGACTAAACCAGGTCTAAACCCAGACTAATCCTGGACTAAACCTGGTCTAAACCTGGACTAAACCTTGTCTAAACCTGGACTAAACCTGGTCTAAACCAGGTCTAAACCTGGATTAAACATGGTCTGAACCCGGACTAATCCTGGACTAAACCTAGTCTAAACCTGGACTAAACCTGGTCTAAACCAGGTCTAAACCTGGTCTAAACCTGGACTAAACATGGTCTGAACCCGGACTAATCCTGGACTAAACCAGTCTAAGCCTGGACTAAACCTGGTCTAAACCTGGACTAAACCCGGTCTAAACCTGGACTAAACCCGGACTAAACCTAGTCTAAACCTGGTCTAAACCTGGTCTAAACCGGACTAAACCCCGTCTAAACCCGGTCTAAACCTGGACTAAACCTAGTCTAAACCTGGTCTAAACCCGGACTAAACCCGGACTAAACCTGGACTATACCTGGTCTAAACCTTGACTTAACATTGTCTAACCCTGGACTAAACCTGGTCTAAACCCGGTCTAAACCCGGACTAAACCCGGTCTAAACATGGTCTAACCCTGGACTAAACCTAGTCTAAACCTGGTCTAAACCCGGACTAAACCCGGACTAAACCTGGACTATACCTGGTCTAAACCTGGTCTAAACCCGGTCTAAACCCGGACTAAACCCGGTCTAAACATTGTCTAACCCTGGACTAAACCTGGTCTAAACCCGGTCTAAACCCGGACTAAACCCGGACTAGACCTGGACTAAACCAGGACTAAAGAAGGACTAAACCAGGTCTAAACCAGGTCTAAACCAAGTCTAAACCAGGACTTAGCCTGGTCTAAGCAGGACTTAACCTGGTCTAAGCAGGACTTAACCTGGTCTAAGCAGGACTTAACCTGGTCTAAGCAGGACTTAACCTGGTCTAAGCAGGACTTAACCTGGTCTAAGCAGGACTAATTGCATTAACAGCTTGTTTTGTCTCAAACTGAATCTGATTTAAATTAAAACATGTCACTTTCCGTCATTTTCCCTCAAACTCCTTGAACACTTTGGACACAACTCACTAAAGTTTGAACAAAGTCTAAATGAAGCTCAGTGACGGATTAAAACACGTTAAAGACTCTTGTGTTGTTTACCTCAAAGTCTGAGCCGCTCTTCTTCTGTCACTTCGTCAAAAACTAAAGAAATCCCAGAGAACAACCTGCGTTTACCTTCACCTGAAGCTGTTGCAGGAAAACAGGTTCAAGGTTCAGAGACTTTATTTCTTTATTTTCCCGAGAGATAATACTTTTTTTAAAGCAGCAACACACAGCACACAAGAATAATAAAACAATAAGATAATAAAATTAGATAAACACACCACAGTGATTCATTTAAGATACAAGGTCTAAACCAGGTCTAAACCAGGTCTAAACCAGGTCTAAACAAGGTCTAAACCAGGTCTAAACCAGGTCTAAACCAGGTCTAAACAAGGTCTAAACCAGGTCTAAACCAGGTCTAAACCAGGTCTAAACAAGGTCTAAACCAGGTCTAAACCAGGTCTAAACCAGGTCTAAACCAGGTCTAAACCAGGTCTAAACAAGGTCTAAACCAGGTCTAAACAAGGTCTAAACCAGGTCTAAACCAGGTCTAAACAAGGTCTAAACCAGGTCTAAACCAGGTCTAAACCAGGTCTAAACCAGGTCTAAACCAGGTCTAAACCAGGTCTAAACCAGGTCTAAACAAGGTCTAAACCAGGTCTAAACCAGGTCTAAACCAGGTCTAAACCAGGTCTAAACAAGGTCTAAACCAGGACTAAACCAGGTCTAAACCAGGTCTAAACCAGGTCTAAACAAGGTCTAAACCAGGTCTAAACCAGGTCTAAACCAGGACTAAACCAGGACTAAACAAGGTCTAAACCAGGTCTAAACCAGGTCTAAACCAGGTCTAAACCAGGACTAAACAAGGTCTAAACCAGGTCTAAACCAGGACTAAACAAGGTCTAAACCAGGTCTAAACAAGGTCTAAACCAGGTCTAAACCAGGTCTAAACCAGGTCTAAACCAGGACTAACCAGGTCTAAACCAGGACTAAACCAGGTCTAAACCAGGACTAACCAGGTCTAAACCAGGTCTAAACCAGGACTAAACCAGGTCTAAACCAGGCCTAAACCAGGTCTAAACCAGGTCTAAACCAGGACTAAACCAGGTCTAAACCAGGTCTAAACCAGGTCTAAACCAGGACTAAACCAGGACTAAACCAGGTCTAACCAGGTCTAAACCAGGACTAAACCAGGACTAACCAGGTCTAAACCAGGTCTAAACCAGGTCTAAACAAGGTCTAAACAAGGTCTAAACCAGGTCTAAACCAGGTCTAAACCAGGACTAAACCAGGTCTAAACCAGGACTAAACCAGGTCTAAACCAGGTCTAAACCCGGTCTAAACAAGGTCTAAACAAGGTCTAAACCAGGTCTAAACCAGGTCTAAACCAGGACTAAACCAGGACTAAACCCCTGGTCTAAACCAGTAAACCAGGACTATAAACCCGGACTAATCCTGGACTAAACCTGGTCTAAACAAGGACTAAACCTGGTCTAAACATGGACTAAACCAGGTCTAAACCCGGACTAATCCTGGACTAAACCGGTCTAAACCATGTCTAAACCTGGACTAAACATGGTCTGAACCCGGACTTAACCCGGACTAAACCTAGTCTAACCCTGGACTAAACCTGGTCTAAACCGGACTAAGCCCCGTCTAAACCCGGACTAAACCCGGTCTAAACCTGGACTAAACCTAGTCTAAACCTGGTCTAAACCCGGACTAAACCTGGACTAAACCCAGTCTAAACATGGATTAAACCTGGTCTAAACCCGGTCTGAACTCGGACTAAACCCGGACTAAACCTGGACTAAACCAGGACTAAACAAGGACTAAACCAGGTCTAAACCAGGTCTAAACCAAGTCTAAACCAGGACTTAACCTGGTCTAAGCAGGACTTAACCTGGTCTAAGCAGGACTTAACCTGGTCTAAGCAGGACTAAACCTGGTCTAAACCTGGACTAAACCCGGTCTAAACCCGGACTAAACCTAGTCTAAACCTGGACTAAACCTGGTCTAAACCTGGACTAAACCCGGTCTAAACCTGGACTAAACCTGGTCTAACCCTTGACTAAACATGGACTTAACTCGGTCTGAACCAGGTCTAAACCTGGACTAAACCTGGTCTAACCCTGGACTAAACCCGGTCTAAACCCCGTCTAAAACCGGACTAAACCCGGTCTAAACCTGGACTAAACATGGTCTGAACCCGGACTAAACCTGGACTAAACCTGGTCTAACCCTGGACTAAACCCGGTCTAAACCCGGACTAAACCTAGTCTAAACCTGGACTAAACCTGGTCTAAACCTGGACTAAACCCGGACTAAACCCCGTCTAAAACCGGACTAAACCCGGTCTAAACCTGGACTAAACCAGGTCTAAACCAGGTCTAAACCCGGTCTAAACCAGGTCTAAACAAGGTCTAAAGCAGGTCTAAACCAGGACTAAACCTGGTCTAAACCAGCTCAAAACCTGGTCTAACCCTGGACTAAACCTGGACTGAACCTGGACTAAACCAGGACTAAACTCGGACTAACCCTGGACTAAACCAGGTCTAAACCTGGACTAAACATTGTCTGAACCCGGACTAAACCCGGACTAATCCTGGACTAAACCTGGTCTAAACAAGGACTAAACCTGGTCTAAACATGGACTAAACCAGGTCTAAACCCGGACTAATCCTGGACTAAACCGGTCTAAACCAGGTCTAAACCTGGACTAAAGCAGGTATAAACCTTGACTAAACATTGTCTAACCTTGGACTAAACCTGGTCTAAACCCGGTCTAAACTCGGACTAAACCCGGACTAAACCTGGACTAAACTAGGACTAAACTAGGACTAAACAAGGACTAAACCAGGTCTAAACCAGGTCTAAACCAAGTCTAAACCAGGACTTAACCTGGTCTAAGCAGGACTTAACCTGGTCTAAGCAGGACTTAACCTGGTCTAAGCAGGACTTAACCTGGTCTAAGCAGGACTTAACCTGGTCTAAGCAGGACTAATTGCATTAACAGCTTGTTTTGTCTCAAACTGAATCTGATTTAAATTAAAACATGTCACTTTCCGTCATTTTCCCTCAAACTCCTTGAACACTTTGGACACAACTCACTAAAGTTTGAACAAAGTCTAAATGAAGCTCAGTGACGGATTAATACACGTTAAAGACTCTTGTGTTGTTTACCTCAAAGTCTGAGCCGCTCTTCTTCTGTCAGTCAAAAACTAAAGAAATCCCAGAGAACAACCTGCGTTTACCTTCACCTGAAGCTGTTGCAGGAAAACAGGTTCAAGGTTCAGAGACTTTATTTCTTTATTTTCCCGAGAGATAATACTTTTTTTAAAGCAGCAACACACAGCACACAAGAATAATAAAACAATAAGATAATAAAATTAGATAAACACACCACAGTGATTCATTTAAGATACAAGGTCTAAACCAGGTCTAAACCAGGTCTAAACCAGGTCTAAACAAGGTCTAAACCAGGTCTAAACCAGGTCTAAACAAGGTCTAAACCAGGTCTAAACCAGGTCTAAACCAGGTCTAAACAAGGTCTAAACCAGGTCTAAACCAGGTCTAAACCAGGTCTAAACCAGGTCTAAACAAGGTCTAAACCAGGTCTAAACCAGGTCTAAACAAGGTCTAAACCAGGTCTAAACCAGGTCTAAACAAGGTCTAAACCAGGTCTAAACCAGGTCTAAACCAGGTCTAAACAAGGTCTAAACCAGGTCTAAACCAGGTCTAAACCAGGTCTAAGCAAGGTCTAAACCAGGACTAAACCAGGTCTAAACCAGGTCTAAACCAGGTCTAAACAAGGTCTAAACCAGGTCTAAACCAGGTCTAAACCAGGTCTAAACCAGGACTAAACCAGGACTAAACAAGGTCTAAACCAGGTCTAAACCAGGTCTAAACCAGGTCTAAACCAGGTCTAAACCAGGTCTAAACCAGGTCTAAACAAGGTCTAAACCAGGTCTAAACCAGGTCTAAACCAGGTCTAAACAAGGTCTAAACCAGGTCTAAACCAGGTCTAAACCAGGTCTAAACAAGGTCTAAACCAGGTCTAAACCAGGTCTAAACCAGGTCTAAACAAGGTCTAAACCAGGACTAAACCAGGTCTAAACCAGGTCTAAACCAGGTCTAAGCCAGGTCTAAACCAGGTCTAAACCAGGACTAAACCAGGTCTAAACCAGGTCTAAACCAGGACTAAACCAGGACTAAACCAGGACTAAACCAGGTCTAAACAAGGTCTAAACCAGGCCCTAATTGCAGACTGTGTAGCCGTTTAGCAATAATATTTATTTATTTTAGGGACAGTGCATATTGATAGACAGAAAGAAGACTGTAAATATGCCAGAGTTAGCCAACAGGCTATTTTTCATCTGTAGTCCCATGACAGATGTTAAAAGTCAGGCTAAAACATGAGGAATAAATTTTTTACTACAAAACTTTACAAAGCAATTGCACACAATCTATAAAAGTATTACACAATATATACACCAGACAAAACAATCATTCGCAGACAAACACAGCCTACACAACAATCGAACATCAGAGACGGGACAGAACACAGGTCAGAGGTCAGCAGCAGCAGAGAGAGGTAGAGTCTCACAGCGCTGGTCGTCAATAAACCATTTCTTCAGCTGTATCTTAAATGTGTGGGAGGTGTTTAGGTTTCAGACGGTGGAGGGGGTGTGATTCCATTCAGAAGCTGCAGAGACCGAGAAGGTGGATTGACCAAATGTCCTTTTCCTAAAGGGTATGATACAATGTCCTCTCGCTGCTCGTCTGGTTCTGCTGTGATCGACTAAAATGTTTATGCACTCAATGATCCTGTCAGTTTGTGAAATGGGACAGGATCATTGAGTGCATAAACATTTTAGCTGCTTGAGTGGACATTTGAGAACGAGTATGTCTGAAATGACTAATGTTGAATTTTATTTGATTACTGACCTCAGTAATATGTGATTTGAATGACAGTTTAGAATCAATTAACACTCCGAGATATTTGTATTCAGATACAACCTGCAGCCGTTCTCCAGAGAAGGTTTAGAAGGTTCTGACCAGAAGACCGAAGAGCGCGGGAGGAGGAGTAAGGGGTCAGCAGGTCAGTGATGTACTGGGGGGCCTGTCCAGGCAGAGCTCTAAAAGTCAAGACTAAAATTTTAAAATCAATTCTGAATTTGACTGGAAGCCAATGTAATGAGGATAAAACCGGGGAAATGTGAGCCCTTCTGTTGGTTCCAGTTAAAAGCCTGGCTGCAGTATTTTGCACCATTTGTAGTCGACTCAGAGACAATTTGTTAAAACAAGTAAAAAGAGAATTACAATAATCAAGACGAGAAGAAATAAAAGCATGAATAATCATCTCCAAGTCATTTAGACAATAACACTCTCAATTTAGAAATGTTTCTCAAATGATAAAAACAGTTTTTGACCAACTGTCTAGAATGACTGTCCAGAGACATCGATTGGTCAAACAGAACACCAAGGTTTCTGAGGCTCGACTGGACGGAAGAACCCAGGGAACCAAGGTGTTGTTTGAGTTGAGGTATTTTTTGGTCTGGTGCAAAGATTAAAGTTTCAGTCTTCTTTGTATTCAGCTGTAGGTAGTTATTGTATAACCAGTTCTTTATGCAAGACAAGCAGTTCAACAAATCAGTAAGTTTATGAAACTCAGAGTCTTTAAAAGACATCTCACTTTGGATGAAGGACCATCACCTGCAGCTGAACCTTGCAAAAACAGAACTGCTTGTGATTCCGGCCAATCCAAAGACCCACCACAACCTCTCCATTAAACTAGGCTCATCAACCATTACACCGTCCAGCACTGCCAGAAATCTGGGAGTGGTAATTGATGATCAGCTAAACTTCACAAGTCATGTCGCCAGCACCACCCGGTCCTGTAGATTCATCCTCTACAACATTAGAAAAATTAGACCTTTCCTATCAGAGCACTCCACGCAAATTCTAGTCCAGGCTCTTGTCTTGTCCAAACTGGACTACTGCAATGCTCTACTGGCTGGACTCCCTGCTGCACAACCAAACCTCTGCAGCTGATCCAGAATGCAGCGGCAAGAGTGGTCTTTAATGAACCGAAGAGAGCGCACGTATCTCCTCTATTCATTAGGTTACACTGGCTCCCGGTCGACGCCCGCATCAAGTTCAAAGCTATGCTCTTGGCCTACAAGACCACCTCTGGTTCTGCACCCCCATATCTCCACTCACTAATACAGACCTACGTTCCTACCAGATCCCTGCGCCTGCAAATGAACGCCTGGTGGTACCGCCCCAAAAAGGTAAAAATCACTCTCACGCACCTTCTCTGGATCTGTTCCACATTGGTGGAATGATCTACTGCTGCTACAAGATCAGCAGATTCTGTAGCCATCTTTAAAAAACACCTGAAAACACATCTCTTCCGTCAACACCTGACTGACAAACACTGAGTCCTACGTCCTTTCTATCGATTCCTTTCTATAAAAAAAAAAAAAAAAAAAAAAAAAAACTCTTATCCTTAGCATTGTATACTGCGCTGGGTTTAAACTGACTAGTTTTTTGTGCACTTATGCTTTTTGTACCTTGTGTTGTTAAAATTGCTTCCATTGTTATCCTCACTTGTAAGTCGCTTTGGATAAAAGCGTCTGCTAAATGACTAAATGTAAATGTAAATGTAAGAACAGTACAACTGAATGTCATCAGCATAAAAGTGATAAGACACATTTTTAAAACCGTGAATTATTTAACCAAGAGGGCGAATGTACAATAAAAATAAAAGAGGACCTTGCACTGAGCCTTGAGGAACTCCATATCACAGAGGGGTCATTTCAGAATATCATACAGAATATTGTTAATAGAAACACAAAAAGATCTGTCACTCAGGTAAGAGGAAAACCATTTTAAAATTGATCCAGAGAAACCCGTTTCATATTGTAGACGCTTTAACAATACATTATGGTCCAGAGTCTCAAAAGCAGACGATAAATCCAGTAGGATCAAGACAGAGTACTGCCCAGAGTCAGCCGCCATCATAATGTCACTTGAAATCTTCAGCAGGGCAGTCTCAGTTGAATGACATTTTTGGAAGCCTGACTGAAATTTATCTATAAAATTATTTTCATTAAGAAACGCAGTCAGCTGCTCCGCCACCTCTCTCTCCAAGATTTTAGATAAAAAAGGCAATTTAGAGATTGGCCTGTAGTTGTGTAGTTGGGCTTTTTCAGAATGGAGCTGACGACCGCGTGTTTAAAAGAGCTGGGCACAGAACCAGTTAAAAGAGAAAGGTTGATCAGTTTAACAACATATGGACCAACTAAATCAAATACATTTAAAAGCAGCGAAGTTGGCATTACATCCAGAGGGCTTGATGATGGTTTCACCTTTTTTAGTAGACCCTTAATGTCCTCTTCAGTGACAGGTGAGAAGGTGGACCAAGAGCACTGAGGAGATAAACCCCAAGATGTGTTTACAGAGGATGGGTTTATAGAGGCTCTTATATCATGTACCTTGTTCACAAAGGAATGTAAAAACCTGTTGCAGTCAGACTTTGAGTGGACTGGTAAATGAGGAGCTGAAGGAGAGACAATTCTTGATATTGTGTCAAACAGGACTTTAGGATTTTTCTTGTTCAGAACAAGATTAGAGAAATAGGCAGATCTGGCCTGTTTTATTTGATCATTTAGTGACACGACGAGGTCCTTCAGGTGCAGTCTGTGGACTTCCAAACTTGTTCCTTTTACACAAACGTTCTATTTTACGACAGTTTCTCCTGCAAGATAAGATTTCCTCATTTATCCAAGGGCAGGAAGGTGTGTTTACTTTTTAGTGGAGCAACCTTGTTTAAAACAGACAGACAGTGGTTATTAAAAGACTGCATAAAAGATTTAGGCTCACTACAGCCATCAAAAACACTGGGTTCAAATAACTCTGAAAATTTCTCCGCTGTGGATCCATTTATGATGCGTCTTTGTGACATCGGTTTGGAAGGAAGACCATAGTGCGAACTACGGGGGAGCTAGGGGGAGCTCGGCTCCCCTGAAATCGAGTAATGTGAAATTTTGGGGGGTCTCAAAAAATATTGACAATGTGAATATTTTGAAGTGTAATTTCAGTTGTGTAATGTGATCATGATGGATTATTAAGTGTAAAATAACAATAATATTCTTCATTCATGCATGACGCCGATTAAAACCTAATTCAATTCAATAAAGATTACTATACATGCTATTCTTGTAATGAGCATCAAGGTGTGGGGCGCTGCGCTGCAAATTCCACATATGTTAGTACGTCATAGATTCGTAGAAAAAACGTTGGATGCCATTTATCGCGCGCAAACAAAGTCCTTAACAAAGTCCTTAATTAATTCTGCAGCTATAGCATCATAGCCATTAGCCATGGCAAAAAGAAAACAAGACAGTTTAATTAATTTTGGTTTCATCAAGAAATTATGTAGTGATGACGTGAATACCACTGATTCACCTGCTACAAACACTGCTATACCTCACTGTGCAAGAAGCTGAAAAAAAGTCATCTCTGGCTGAAGATGGTAACAGCTCGTCAGAGGCCGGACACGTTCTAACCCCTCTTGCTCCGAGTCTTCTCCCGTTAAACTGGAACAGCCAGCAGTGGAGAGACTGGAAGAGCCGATATACATGGCTGTTTGTTAAGGATGGAAGCTTGGGGTGTATCGCTTGTAGGGACGCAAAAACCCTTCTTTTGTCTGAAAAGGTACCTGGCACGCACTTGTCTGAGGAGTGGATTAATGGGGAAATAAGCAGCGCTGCTCAGAACAAGTTGGAAAAAATTATATAAACACAGGGACAGCATTGCACACAAGAGGGCCATTGAAGTGGCATTGACTAAGCAAAAGGCGATTCTTCCAAATAAAGTAATTTAGGTGAATTCTAAATTAATGGAGGAGACCGCAACGTCATTCAGGTCCGCTTATATGGTGGCTAAGGAAAGGCTGTCTTACAGAAAGCTCCCCTCTTTAATGAAGCTTCAGGAGCTTAATGGTGCAAAGGTGGGAACTGCGCATAAATCAGATCACTCCTGCGCTGAGATTATAGGTCATATTGCACAGGAAATGCGTAAGAAGTTTGTTTCCAATATTCGAGAGCTCAATTCAAAGATTAGCATCACCATTGACGAAAGCACAGTACATGGGCGTGCCTATCTCATCGTATATGTGAGATGTGATGTGAGTGGCAAAGGAGATATAGAAAATGTTTTTTTAGACATTGTAGAGCTGACGCAGGGCACAAATGCGGAGTCAACAGCTTAAAACAGTGCCTTCATACAGCGGGACTAGAAGATGAGTTTTTAGGGAAAAACCTCATCAGCATCGCCACAGATGGGGCTTCAGTTCTCACTGGTAAATCCACTGGAGTCATTGTAAGGCTTAAGCGTGACTTTCCAAACATCCAGTCCATACATTGCTTAGCCCATCGTCTTGAATTGGCTGTCCATGATTCTTTGAAAGTGGTTGCTGGATGTAATCATTTCGAGTTTTTCATTGCCAAGCTGTATTCTCTGTACCACCAGTCTGCAAAGAATATGAGATTGCTTGAAGAAGCTGCTGCCGATCTAAATATGCAGATTTTGAGAATTGGACAGATATTCAACATCAGATGGGTGGCGAGTAGTTTCAATACTGTAAAGGCAGTCTGGAATAACTACCCTGCTTTAGCGCGTCACTTCAAAATTGCGAGTGAGGATGCGTCTCACAACGACACAGAAAGGAAGAAATTCCTCGCGCTATACAAACACCTCACAAACTCAGGGTTTTTACTTGATTTGGCTTGCATGAAAGACATTCTCCGTGAGCTGCAGGGCCTGTCACTGAAATGTCAGCAAAGAGATATCACTCTAGTTGATTCCAGTTGCCACATTCTGCAGTGTATTGATATACTGAAAGCAATGAAATCAAGTGGAGGGAAATCCACACAGAAGGCCGAACAGCGCACGTCTCTGGGGCTGTTTAAAGATGTTCAACTAGTTGAGGGCACAGGCAAAATTAATCTAAATCAGCTTTATCAATCTGTGATTGACAATCTCACAAGGCGAATGCCAGAATCAGACCTCCTACAGATGCTAAAACCCCTGGATAAGCGCTTTTGGCCACAGTATCGGGATGCTTTGATTCTGTATGGAGAAAACGAAGTACGTGCACTTGCTAAAATGCTTGGTGAACCAGCCAGAGAGGTGGTGGAGGAGTTTCGAGACTGGAAATTACAGAACACAGCACCAGGCAGAAATCTGGAAAAGATTTGTACAGCGAGTAGAACATACCTTCCTACTTCAGCTGAGTGAGAGGGGGTTTTCTGCGGTCAATGATACTGACAGTAAGACCCGCAACAGGCTGCGTGAAAACAGCCTCTCATCGCTTCTTTTTCTGGACATTAATGGACCCCCATTGGAGAGTTTCGACCCAAAGCCTTTTATCTTATCTTGGATTAAGGCAGGTCATCGCCCATCCACTTCTTGGATTTCTGGGACGAACAGCAAAGGAAACTGACTCAGGCCTTTGTGGTCTATTTTGTGTTAAAGTAAGAACTGTTATTCCCAATTACCGTATGCGGCTGGTTTGTTATGGTATTCTATTTCTATAGCGTGACAAGTAATTTAAAGGACAATCCAGGAGAAAAATTAACCTAGGGGTTAATACGGTTACCGAGTTGATAATTACAGACTTATTGTGGGTGGCTGTTTGTTTGCTGACGGACCTCTACATTTGTGTCAATAAAGTATAATAGTGAATACAGTTGTAGCAGTTGAAAGTCCGCACAACCCCCCCCCACCCCACAAAAAAAAGTGGGCTCCCCCAAAGGACACGGTATAGTTCGAACACTGAGGAAGATAGTCCACATTGGAAGACAAGTTAAAAAATATACAACAGTGGTCTGTCACATTAATGTCTGTAACACTCAACTGGTCAATGTTCAGGCCTAAAGAGAAAACAAGATCCAAAGTGTGGCCTTTTGTATGAGTAGGACCAGAGACATGCTGTTTAAAATGAAATGCTTCAGTGAGTGTTAAAAACTCAGATGCCAGATTACACGAAGCATCATCGATATGGAGGTTAAAATCCCCGAGTATCAGAACATTTTCAAGTTTGATAATTGAAGATAAAAATTCAGAGAAATCCTCTAAAAACAAGCGACCAGGACCAGGAGGTCGGTAAATAAAAATGCAATAAAATAAGTCATTGTTGCCAACCTTAGTCATCTGCATCTCAAAGGAGTCGAAAGAGTCTGAGTTCATCAACCTGCAGCAGAAACAGTCCCGGTACACGAGTGCGAGTCCGCCTCCTCGCCCTTGAGACCCAGCGGTGTCCCAAACACAGAACAGTCCGGAGGGCACAGCTCGTTCAGATGAGTGTACTCCATTTCACGCTGCCAGGTCTCTGTTAAAAACATAAAGTCAAGGTGTTCCTTTGTGAAGAATTCACTGAGGAAGAAGGCCTTGTTTGCAATGGAGTGAGCGTTGAGTAGAGCAATCCGAGTCGGTTGTGCCAGATCTGTAATGCGGGAAGGAGGACTCAAGTGCGCACAAGACAGTGAAGGTAAGTGATACTTTATTAAAGTACAGATAGTGATAGGAAGCTGGAGAGATGGGCTGAGAGTTGGAGTTGAACCATGAAGCTGAACCGAGACCTGGTGCCGAACCGGTGACTGGAGACCAAGCTGGAGAGCTGGGCTGAGAGATGAGTGAGCTGTTGATTAGCACTGCATGAGCCGAGGGGAGCTGGACTGAGAGTTGGAGTGAGCCGTGGAGCTGCGCCGAAGCCTGGAGCCGAGTCGGTGACTGGGGCCAAGCTGGGTAGCTGGGCTGAGAGTTGGGGTGAGCCGTGGAGCTGCGCCGAAGCCTGGAGCCGAGTCGGTGACTGGGGCCAAGCTGGGTAGCTGGGCTGAGAGTTGGAGTGAGCCGTGGAGCTGCGCCGAAGCCTGGAGCCGAGCCGGTGACTGGAACCAAGCTAGGAAGCTGGGCTGAGAGTGAAGTCCAAACCTGAGACTTGGAGTGAAGGCTGAGAGAGGACTGAGACAAGAGCTGGAACAAACGCTGGAAACATTCACACAAAGTATGCTGAACGATCTGGCAGGGAAGAGGTGGACAGGAGAGGTTTAAATACCTCACTGATGGTAATAGGTTACAGGTGCTTGGGACAGGTGGCAGTGATGAGATGAAGGAGAGAGAAGGAAAGTGGAGTGGATCCCTGAGAGACACGGAGTGGATCTGACAGAACCCCTCCCTCAAGGAACGGCACCGGATGTTCCAACTGACTGCCCGGGGTGTGAAGAATGGAAGTCCCTAATTAACTGTGGATCGAGAATGTGGCGTGCAGGAACCCAAGAACTTTCTTCTGGGCCATACCCCTCCCAGTCTACCAGGTACTGAATGCCTCGACCATGACGTCTAGATCTAAGGAGCCGTCGCACCGAATATGCTGGAGCACCTCCGGCGAGCTGGGCGGAGGCGGGGGCCTGGTGGCGGGAACCAGAGGACTCTCGAAGGGCTTGATCCTGGAAACATGAAAGGTTGGGTGAATCGCATAGACCGAGGAAGCTTCAACCTTACCGCCACCGGGTTGATGATCCTCACTATAGTGAAGGGACCAATGAATCGTGGAGCCAATTTCTTCGACTCCACTCGGAGAGGAATGTCTCTGGTGGAGAGCCATACCCGGTCCCCTACCTTGTACTGGGGACTCTGCTTATGTGGCGATTGGCCGCTGTCGAATACTGGGTGGAAGCTCGCAGGAGAGCCGCACGAGCCCTGTTCCATGTCCCTCTGCAACGTCGGATGAGGGCTTGGACAGACGGGACATTAGCCTCCCTCTCCTGGGCAGGGAATAGTGGTGGCTGGAACCCGTGACGCACTGGAAAGGAGATATTCCAGTAGCCGAGCTC
Source organism: Perccottus glenii (assembly GCA_024416835.2). Taxonomy (NCBI): domain Eukaryota; kingdom Metazoa; phylum Chordata; class Actinopteri; order Gobiiformes; family Odontobutidae; genus Perccottus; species Perccottus glenii. The sequence goes on along the minus strand of CM044548.2, from coordinate 765,809 downwards.
GTCAAGGAGTTGTGGGCGTACTCCACCCACAACAGCTGAGAGGCCCAGGAAGATGGTGTTTGTCCAGCCACACACCTCAAGGCCGACTCCATCTCCTGGTTCAACCGTTCTGTCTGTCCATTGGACTGCGGGTGAAATCCAGAGGACAAACTGACTGTAGCCCCTAAAGAGAGCAAAACTCCCGCCAAACTGTAGACGTAAACTGGGGTCCCCGGTCAGACACAATGTCCATTGGTAGTCCATGGATCCGGAAGACATTCTGGAGTACCAGTTCTGCCGTCTCTTTTGCTGAGGGCAACTTAGGCAGAGCTATGAGGTGAGCCATCTTTGAGAAACGGTCAATGATGGAAAGGATCACCGTGTTGCCATTAGATTCCGGAAGACCGGTAACGAAATCCAGGGACATATGAGACCAGGGTCGTCTGGGAACCGGAAGTGGCCGAAGAAGCCCAGATGGAGCATGATGAGAGGGCTTCTGCTGGCTGCAGACAGGACATGCCGTGACAAGCGGCCGAACATCCTCTTCCTCCCTAGGCCACCAGAATCGCCGTTGGAGAAAAGAGAGTGTCCGCCGTATCCCGGGGTGGCAAGCGAGTCGAGACGAATGGACCCACTGAAGAACCTCCGACCGCAGACCCGCAGGAACAAATAGTTTTCCCTCTGGACAGGAACTGGGGACAGTAATGGTGTTCAAGGCTGTTTTAATGCGCTCTTCAATGGGCCAGGTGACGGCTGCTACCAGCTGGGATGGAGGTAAGATGGAGGTCACCTCAGAAGAGGTCTCCTCCTTCTGGAATTGCCGAGAAAGGGCATCAGGTTTCTGATTCGGGACCCTGGTCGGAATGACAAAACAAAATTAAATCGAGTAAAGAACAATGACCAACGAGCTTGACGAGATGTCAAGCGTTTGGCTGACTGGATATATTCCAAATTCTTGTGGTCAGTCCACACAAGAAAAGGTTGTTCGGCTCCCTCCAGCCAGTGCCGCCATTCCTCCAAGGCTAGCTTACCCGCCAGCAGCTCCCTATTACCTATGTCGTAGTTCTGTTCAGCGGAGACAGGCGACGAGACAAATAGGCACACGGGTGTAATTTCTGGTCTGAAGTGGAACGTTGGGACAGAACTGCGCCTATTCCCACGTCGGAAGCATCCACCTCTCGACAAACTGGCTACCAGAGTTTGGGATGATAAGCACTGGAGCTGAAGAAAACGAAGCTTCAGGTCCCGGAATGCTGAATCGGCTTCGCTGGACCAGATGAACGGAACATTAGATGAGGTAAGTGCTGTCATAGGAGCCGCCAAGGTACTATAGCCCGGATGAAACGTCTATAGAAGTTGGCAAACCCCAAGAAGCGTTGCAGTTGCTTTCGACTGCGGAGATGGCCAATCAATACTGCCGACACCTTGGAAGGGTCCATCTGAATCTTACCCTGGGCGACAATGTAACCCAGAAAAGAGACGCTGGGTACGTGAAATTCGCATTTCTCAGCCTTGACAAAGCGAATTCTCCAGCAGGCGTTGAAGGACTGACTGGACATGATGAACATGCTCCTTGTGATTCTTGGAAAAGATAAGAATATCATCCAGATAGACAAATACGAACTTGTCGAGCATGTCCCGCAACACATCATTAACCAGGTTCTGGAAAACAGCGGGAGCATTAGTCAGTCCAAAGGGCATCACCAGATATTCATAATGGCCTGACGAGGTGTTAAATGCTGTCTTCCATTCGTCCCCCTCTCGGATACGAACCAGGTGGTATGCATTGCGAAGATCCAATTTGGAAAACACCGTTGCCCCCTCCAGGAGTTCAAAGGCGGAGGCCAGAAGGAAGCGGATACCTGTTCTTTATGGTAATCTCATTAAGTCCACGGTAATCAATGCAGGGTCGGAGAGTCTTGTCTTTCTTCCCCACAAAGAAAAAACCCGCCCCCGCTGGTGATGAAGAAGGTCTTATTATTCCGGCTGCTAACGCATCTTTGATGTAAAGATCCATGGCCTCTCTTTCAGGAGCGGACAATGAATATAGTCGGCCTCTAGGAGGTGAGGTGCCAGGAAGCAAGTCAATAGCACAGTCATATGGCCGATGCGGGGGTAAGGCTGTGGCTTTGGCCTTATTAAAGACCTCCTTATAATCCTTGTACTCCTGGGAACGTTGGCGGCAGAGAGGATACAGGTGTACCAGGTAGTGGGTTGGGTAATCCCGCTGACTGAAGACAAACAGAGTGACAAGAATGACTCCACCCCAGTATTGCCCCAGTGTCCCAATCAATGTGAGGATGAAGACAAACAGAGTGACAAGAATGACTCCACCCCAGTATTGCCCCGGTGTCCCGATCAATGTGAGAGGGTAGCCCAAAATTAATGGAATCTCCGAAGACTGAATTAGGAAAAATCCGAGCGTTTCTTGATGGTTCCCAGAGATCAATAGAGTCACGGGACTGGTCCGGTGGGTCACGGTACCCAGGAGGTGTCCATCCAGGGCCCGTGCAGGAACTGGTTTGGGTAGGGGAACTCGTGACAACCCCAACTGAAGTGCCAAGGTCTCGTCCATAAAACTGCCGTCTGCCCCAGAGTCAATGAATGTAGTTAAAGTCTGTGGGCCCCAGGAAGCAGCAGCTGGACATGGACAAGCGGGCGATTGATGGAGGAGACCCCTCTGTAAGACTCAACAGTACTCCTCCATCTACTGCTGAGCCTGTCCTTTTAACGGACAGACCAATGCAACATGGCCCGGGCCCCCACAATACATACAAAGGTTCCTCCTTCGACGCCTTGTAGCTTCTCCTCAGGAGTGAGATGAGGCGGCCAATTTGCATGGGTTCACTGGAATCTGTTGTGGATACAGAGAGCTGTGGTCGCTGGGGTCAAGAGGAAGATAAAGAGAACTCCGGGTAGCCCGCTCCTCGGCGAGCTCGGACCCTCTGATCAACCCGGATTGACATGATTAAATCATCCAAGTTTTCTGGAAGCTCCGAGAGGCAAGCTCATCTTTCATGTGCTCGGCCAACCCGAAGGAAAGCCTGGTGCTGTGCAGGAGCGTTAAATCCACTCTGCCGAGCAAGCGTCCAAAGTCAATGGAATAATCCGCCACTGAGCGAGATCCCTGTTTTAGTTGAAAAAGGCCCCGTCAAACACCTTCCGGAGTTCAGTAGATAAGGATTGGAAACTAGAGCAGGCTGGAGTACCTCTCTCCCACTCTGCGGTTCCCCAGAGACGTGCGCGCCCCGTAAGATGATTAATGACAAATGCCACCTTGGCTTTTTCTGTGGCAAATGTGTGGGGTTGCAGAGCAAACAGAATTGAACAGTTAACCAGAAAGGGATTACAACCACCTGCCTCTCCGAGTAACGTTCTGGAATCCCGACCGAGGCTCCTGGACCGGAATCGGTTGAACCACCGGGAAACAGGATCTGAAGGTGGAGCAGAGGCCCGACTCTCTGTGGTCTTGGAATACTCGATAGCTGAGAAGTCAGGAGATGGATCTGATTTGACATGGCCTGGAATGCGTCCTCCTGTTGAGACACAATCCGCTGGAACCTGGCGGAAATAGTGTTCATTTGGGCTTCATGATTCTGGAGAGTTTCTTCAATGAGGGTAAATCGATTTATTACTTTCTCTGCTTTGGCTGAGTCCATCTTGGCCAGATCGTTCTGTAATGTGGGAATGAGGACTCAAGTGCGCACAAGACAGTGAAGGTAAGTGATACTTTATTAAAGTACAGATAGTGATAGGAAGCTGGAGAGACAGGCTGAGAGTTGGAGTTGAACCGTGAAGCTGAACCGAGACCTGGTGCCGAACCGGTGACTGGAGACCAAGCTGGAGAGCTGGGCTGAGTTGGAGTGAGCCGTGGAGCTGCGCCGAAGCCTGGAGCCGAACCGGTGTAACTGGGACCAAGCTGAGAGCTGGCTGAGAGTTGGAGTGAGCCGTGGAGCTGCGCCGAAGCCTGGAGCCGAAGTCGGTGACTGGGGACCAAGCTGGAGGAGCTGGCTGAGAGTTGGAGTGAGCCGTGGAGCTGCGCCGAAGCCTGGAGCCGAGTCGGTGACTGGGGCCAAGCTGGGTAGCTGGGCTGAGAGTTGGAGTGAGCCGTGGAGCTGCGCCAAGCCTGGAGCCGAGTCGGTGACTGGGGCCAAGCTGGGTAGCTGGGCTGAGAGTTGGAGTGAGCCGTGGAGCTGCGCCAAGCCTGGAGCCGAGCCGGTGACTGGAACCAAGCTAGGAAGCTGGGCTGAGAAGTGAAGTCCAAACCTGAGACTTGGAGTGAAGGCTGGAGAGAGGACTGAGACAAGAGCTGGAACAAACGCTGGAAACATTCACACAAAGTATGCTGAACGATCTGGCAGGGAAGAGGTGGACAGGAGAGGTTTAAATACCTCACTGATGGTAATAGGTTACAGGTGCTTGGGACAGGTGGCAGTGATGAGATGAAGGAGAGAGAAGGAAAGTGGAGTGGATCCTGGGGAGACACGGATCCAAGGCCGCTGCGCTGCCCTGATGGTCAGCGCAGCGGTGACAGGACCCGGCATGTAACAGGACACAGGACCCGCTCACGCAGAGGGAAATCTTGGAGCCGCCGAGTCGGAAAAATCCGGTCATATTGGAGGGACGGAGACGCTCTGGACAAGTTCCTGCCCGATTCACGGACCGGAACCGACCGCAGGCACCGCTCGTCCCAGACAGATCCGGAGCCGCTCGGACATGGTAGTTGCTCACAGTGTTTCCTCAGCCTTGCCCCGACTCCAGCCCTCGATTCCCGCTTCCTTCTCTTGCCGCGGGGCTTAAGGTACTCCGTGATGACGTGGAGCACTCAAAAACTGGAGGGAAAAACTCCGCGTACCTGGCCCAGGTAACACAAAAGTCTTACATCTGCTCATTGATTCGGAACAAAGTGTGTCGATCATATTTAAAAGTAGCTGAGACACAGCTAACAGTTGTAAGGGCTGACAAAGCAACAAACAGCACTAGAAAATCCAACATTACATTTGAAAACACAGAGGGAGCAGAGGCAAAGCCGAGCACAGGCGAATTTACCAAAGTGACAGAGTTTTTATGCTGTTTGTGTTTGATTTTCTTGATGAATTTTCTTATTGTCATTTCTAATGTTTTATGGAATGTTTGGCTGTTCTTTTCAAAGTCAGTTGTGGGCAATATTTCATCCCATTGAATTTGGAGAGCTGCATCTACAAAGTTTTCATATTTATTCTTAGGAATTGCAGTGGTTTCATTTTTCTTTATAAAGTTTTCTGGCCATGAGAGTAAGATTATGATAAACCAGTCAGCATATTAAAAGATTTCAGATTGGTTCAGGTCTATTGGTAAATATGAGGTCAGTTTGTGTCCTGCTGGAGTTATTCTGGTTGGTCCAGAGACTATTTGTGTTTGGTCAAACTTATCTGTGATCTCTTTGAGCTTTTTTCTGGAAGCTGCCTCCTCCCAATTGATGTTCAAATCCTCCATTATGATCACTTCTTTATTGAAGTCACACTCTTTTAACATATTCTCAAAATGTTCATAGAAGCTGATATCAGAAGAAGAAGAAGGGGAATAAATTACAACAACAATAAAAGACATTTGTGGCGACAGCGAGATGTTCAGACCGAAACATTCTGATTGTTTACAGTTTGACCACTGGATTTTATTACACCTTAATGCATTTTTATGTAAACTCCCCCTCCAGCTTTAGAACTTTCTCTATCTCTCCTAAACATGTTATACAATGAAATTCTTACTTTACTGTGGACGGCAAAGTAAGAATTTCATTGTACAGGGAAACATGCTTTCTGTCTGTACACATGACAATAAACACTTTGAATCTTGAATATCCAGAAATATTCACGGCTGCAGGTTTCTGATAAGCAGAGGAAGTCAAGATTTGAATCCATTAACAGATGTTGTATTTGTTCACTTTTAGGCAGAAAACGTTCTGTTTCAGGAAGATGCAACTGTATCCACAGCCTCCCACCGGGGCGGGCCTCACTGGGACCGGGCCTCACCGGGACCGGGCCTCACCGGGGCGGGCCTCACCGGGACCGGGCCTCACCGGGGCGGGCCTCACTGGGACCGGGCCTCAAAGGGACCAATCTCGGGCCATGACGCTCCCAGTGCACGCGCTCCCAGTGCACGCGCTCTCACACAAACTGAGGCTCGCGCTCAACAGCGGAGCTTCCCTCGCGCCACAGCTTTAATCCAAAGTGCGTCGGTCAGACAGAAGGCCCCTCCTGACGCTGTGCTCGTGCTCCTAAAGCGCGGCGGGAACATGTCTGTGACACTGATGCGTTTAAAGGCGTTTAGTGAAGGCCTTTTACTGAAGTCTTTGAGAAATGGCGCTGATCGTGTGAGGAATGTAATAATGCACAAAGCCCAGCTCCTCTGTTTGCTCTTTTATTGATCCTGCTGTAAATGTGCTCTGTTCTGACTTTAATAATCACATGAGAATAAAAGATGAAACAAATACATTTCAAACTAAAAGCCTTGTGTTGGTCGAGCTTCTCTCATTTTGATAAAAACAAGGCTTAGTCTCAAATTTGAACTGATCTTTTCATTTCTTATGAAAGAATCATTTGAAAACAACAAAAAAGAAACAAGTGACTTTTTCAAAGTATTTATCTTTCCTTTTATTGAGTTTCATTGTTTTTTTTCAAAATAAAAGCTCTGTTTTCAGACATTTCCCTGACTTTAATCAGTTCTAACGGAGCTCTGCTGTAGACATGGAAACGCTCTGCGCCTGCGCGTTCTGTGGGCGTGGCTTTGGTTACGTCACATAGAATCTCTGTCTCTCTGACGTCAGGAGCAGAGTTTGCCCATAGGAGTGATTGTTTAGTCTACAACAGAGACTTTTGAGTGAGACACAAGGATCAACAGAGATTAAAAAGTACAGCAGCAGCAGAAAACAGAACAATAGAACAATACTTCAAACATGAACAAACCAAGAGCCACGTTACAGCAGCACTTCGACGAGACGGACCAGGAGATGCTGACGACCCCGGAATTAACGACCAGCGATGGGTACGGGACAGAGACGGACACTACTGTGGACGAAGCAGAGTCCCCTCTGGATAAGAGTGTCCCCATGATATCGACCAAACGCATAATGCCACTGGTCGTGTCATATTTGGAGAGGCTGCACTCCTCGGACATTTCTGACCGGTCGCTCAGGACATCCTGGTGAAGCTGTTTTGAAATCATCGAAACAGCGTCCAATGAGATTCTGGCAGCTTTGAAAGAAATTATTTTGCAGGAGAAAGAGGCGAGGTGCCTTCCGCTCATTTCTGTGGAGGCTGTGAAGAAAGCCTTGCAATGCAGCCTCTGCATCAGTTTTAAGGCAGCTTTGGGCTCCGCGCACGGGTCCATGGAAGACCTGCTCAAACTGATGGTTGGCGAAGTGGCGAGCAGAGTCAACTCGGCCCTGTCCCGGAGCAAAGTTCAGGACAGCCACCTGAAGCTGGAGGAGGACAGCGGCTACAAAACACAGAGAGAGACCCTCAAAGCCATGGCCCACCAGGCAAGAGCCTTTCTTCGCTCAATCAGAGACAATCTGTGCACTGTGTGTGGCCCTTGTGGTGGCTACGCCCACTGTGCCGAGGCCTGCCCACTCTCCAAACAAGGATCAGGGCCTCCACAGTCAACCTCCTGACCAGCATCCTGGAAAAAGTCCAGGAAACGGTCCAGGACATTCTGGAACGTGTGAGGTCATTGACATGAAGGTCGTCAAGGAGAACGCGAGCAGTGAGTTAACTAAGAGCATCAGCGCTGACAATGAGAACACAGCGTTGTCAATAGTTTCCATAATCCAGGACGCCCCCATGCGTACGTGTTTGAAGGGGGTGAGTGAGAAGATCAAGTCTTTCTTTGTGCTGTGTTACGCCAAAGCCTCCTTTTATAGTTTGAGCTGCAAACTGTGCTGCAAACAAACCCCGGGCGGCGGCGTTATCACAGACAAGCTCATTAAGAAGGCCTTTCCTCTTTTCCAGGAGCTCACAGACAACCAGGAGGGTGCGGTGTGCATCTATCAGAAACTGTCCCGGGACATCAGCAGCGGCGGCTCCAGAAGCTCAGCCAGCAGCTCTTCGAGCTTATCCAGAACATACCACAAATAAGACTCAGCACATCCAGGAGCACGGTCCGAGCAGAGATCGACAGCTTCATGAACAATATTCTCACCTGGCTCCACACCCAGCAGAGACACCCGGTCTTGGTCGACCCGGTCCAGAGGGCCTTGAGGAGGATCCAAAGGGTGGCCTGCAAACACTTTCCTTCAAAGATCCAGGTAATCCCCAAAGACAACACAGCAGCCGTCAGTCTTCAGTATAAGACTGTGGCTCAAACACCACCAAATCTTCCTCCCACAACTAAACCTGTACAGGACGTTCCCGAGGCCCCGGCCCAACCCCTGTATGTGTGGAAAAGAAAGGAGTATTTGGACCTGGTGAATGAGGTGGTCAGCCGGCTCCTCAAGGACCAACCAGGGACCGAAATGAAGGAGGTGGTCACAGATCTGGTCCAGCGGCTCGAGTCGACGATGGCCCACGTTCAGGGGGACATTCAGGTCGGACCTACAGTGTACCACATTGAGAATGTGGCTAAATGCGTCCTCAGGGACTTGTGCTCCAAAAGACAGAAATATGTTCGCATAAGAGTCGTGGAGTACACAGACTACAGAGGTGTGGTCGTGGACTGCATCAGGAAGCATCTGCTGAGTCCACCAAAGAGCAGATTCAGCTCGTTCCTGCTGTCAGTGCGACACCTTCTGCCAGCCCTGCAGAGGCTGTCTACAGTCTCTGTGAGGAACAGAGGCTCCGGGGCCCAGAGTTCTTCTGAAGACCTCTTGGTTCGAGGAGGGCTTTAAGCCACGGGTCTCAAAAGGTTCAGGTTCAGCTGTGCACTGCCTGTGTTCACCTGAACGCTTCACCTTTGGAAGGTCTTCAGGATCAAATGGTGACTGTTCTGACAAGAGGCGACTGCAGCGTCCTGTGATCTGTGTCGCTACAGATGCTTTTCACTGTGACGTGTGACAGAAGGCTCTGGTCACAAACGGCTGTGATTTGGTGTTGAGGACTAATAAAAGGGGAATGTTCTGTGGGTGAACGCTCTTAGGCAGCGTATGGACCCAACTAGAACCTGATGGTGGCCCAGAGACTTGATGGTTCTCCTTAATCCTGTGAGTCTGAGGAGTTGAGTCCGGGCCCTGCTCAGAGCTCACTGTGGACTCAGGACTTGGGTTCTCTGTTTAATTTGAAATTCATTCAAGAAAAACATCAATAAAAAGAACATAAAAGTTATTATGCATTCATCTTCTCTAAGCTAAACAAAACAAGCTTGAAATCTTATTCTTATGCATCATATAATTCTGTTAAAGTCCGTCTGTCTGTTGTGAAACAAGTGTTAAATAAAATCATTTAATAGTTTCATTTGTGATCTTTTCAGTTTTCTTTGAAAATAGAACTAGAGCTGTAGCTTTGTGCAGAGCTTTAGGGACATGCTGAGGTAAAAAAAGAAACCACAAAAGCCGTAGATATTGTACTTTTATCTCACAGACGTGTGTTTAATCCCAAAGTGTCAGAGGCCGAGCCTGGTTCAGGCTCAGGTCGAGTTCATGGGAAACACTTTGAACATATCATTTGTTGGAGGTGGATCCTTTTTAGGCTTCAGTGTGTTCCTGAAACACACTTAAAGTCTCTTAAGGCTCTCACAGACACTCAGACTAAACCTATCATCTGTGGATCTCTCTGAGAGGATGTGGGAACATGATAAAGGGCTTTATTTACAGATAAATGCCATATTTCAGATGATCTGTTATAAAACATATCCACAAATATACATCCTTCACTTGACTTACTTCTGTCCACTTTAAATGGTTTTGTTCCAGTTAGTTCCAGTTTTTCTCAATGGCTTTGGCTCATTTTTCAGCTTTTCTAAACTTCATCATCACAGTCTGACGTCACTCCCACCTCCAGGGGGCGCAAACAATGACAAAAGTCTTGATTTGAAGAGTTTTGCTGCTGAGGCTAAAATCAGATTGAAGTTTTGTTCAGTGACACAGACACAAGTGTTTTTTACACAAACAAGTTGAACAGGTCTAAGATGGATTTGAACAGGTTTTAGGTGGATTTAAACAGGTTTTAGATGGATTTGAACAGGTTTTAGTTGGATTTGAACAGGTTTTAGTTGGATTTGAAAAGGTTTTAGTTAGATTTGAACGGGTTTTAGTTAGATTTGAACAGGTTTTAGTTAGATTTGAACAGGTTTTACAAAGATTTCGCTCAGGTGTTTCTCACAGGTAGGACTCTCCTCAGGTGTTTTCTCACAGGTAGGACTCTTCTCAGGTGTTTCTCACAGGTAGGACTCTTCTCAGGTGTTTCTCACAGGTAGGACTCTTCTCAGGTGTTTCTCACAGGTAGGGCTCTCAGGGGTTTTCTCACAGGTAGGACTTTCTTCAGGTGTTTCTCACAGGTAGGACTCTTCTCAGGTGTTTCTCACAGGTAGGACTCTTCTCAGGTGTTTCTCACAGGTAGGGCTCTCCGAAGGTACGGCGACACTCCATGACGCCTGAACTCGGCGGCCGGTCACAGTTCTGAGTGAGTTTGGCGAGGCTCGGACTCAGACGGTCGTAGGCCAGTTTGTACTCGCGGTCGAAGGCGTCTGCACAGAAACATTGAAAAGGACAATAAACAATTCTTGAGGGGAACATTAAAACTTTTACTTTTGGTCTAGACATTGATAAATGTAAAGCAGTGTAAAGCTGCTCAAACACTGCTGTTGGAAAGAGTTTAATCAAACGCCACATCATCTCCAGTCGCTTTTGTAACACATACAAGAAAATATACAAGTCAGACTGAGTTAGACCGAGCAGGACCGAGTAAGACCGAGCAGGAACGAATCAGACCGAGTCGGACCGAGCAGGACTTAAAGGGGTGGCTGCAACATTAATTTCAGTTCTGATAAGACCCTCTCTGGTCCTGACAGAAACGGCTCTGGTCCTGACAGAAACGGCTCTGGTCCTGACAGAACCCGCTCTGGTCCTCGTATTATCGAGTAGCTCGGGTGATACCTAACGTTAAAGTGAGACGTGGAACAGACCGATGTCAATGTTGTCTTTGCCCAGAGCCACCAGAGACAGGAACAAGACGTCCCGGTAAATGCTCCTGAAACAAACACAAAACATACAATGAGTTTAACACACGTCAGTCTTTAGAAACACCTGTTGTTCGTTAAATGTTGCAGCTATAAAACATATTTCAAGCGTTAATGCTAAGTAGGCAGTGGGCTGAAGACAATACTTTGAATGAATGTGTAAACTTTTTCAGGAGTAATTTCTTGTTTATTTCTGGCTGAAGCACTCTAAAGGTCTGACACTCTTTAAACAGAATAACTCTTAGTGCTGTAGTTCTAGACAATCCTAATCAGAGAAACTAATACAACACTGTTCTACTCCACATTTCTGGAAATGTCATTGGTGAATCTGACTGTAGGCCCTACACTGGCCATGACCCTGACCTCTGCCGGTGGACCCCAACGGTGAGGGCCAGCAGCTGCAGCAGTTGGGACAGGGGTCGGCTCACGTCGTTCTTCTGGATACTCCTCACGACGCCCTGCAGCAGCTCCTCACTGAAGGACTTCTGCTGCTCCGAGACGGGACGGCTGCTCGGGTATCCTACGTCTGTGAAGATACAGACATGTTTATCCTACAACAGTGAGATACAGACATGTTTATCCTACGTCTGTGAAGTAACAGACATGTTTATCCTACCTCTGTGAAGATACAGACATGTTTATCCTACGTCTGTGAAGATAACAGACATGTTTATCCTACCTCTGTGAAGATACAGACATGTTTATCCTACGTCTGTGAAGATACAGACATGTTTACAGACATGTTTATCCTACGTCTGTGAAGATACAGACATGTTTATCCTACGTCTGTGAAGATACAGACATGTTTATCCTACCTCTGTGAAGTAACAGACATGTTTATCCTACCTCTGTGAAGATACAAACATGTTTATCCTACGTCTGTGAAGTAACAGACATGTTTATCCTACGTCTGTGAAGATACAGACATGTTTATCCTACGTCTGTGAAGATACAGACATGTTTATCTTACAACAGTGAGATACAGACATGTTTATCCTACCTCTGTGAAGATACAGACATGTTTATCCTACAACAGTGAGATACAGACATGTTTATCCTACCTCTGTGAAGATACAGACATGTTTATCCTACCTCTGTGAAGATACAGACATGTTTATCCTACAACAGTGAGATACAGACATGTTTATCCTACAACAGTGAGATACAGATGTAGTGACATCAGTCACGCCACCGTGAGTTACCCTCACGGAATGTCCCGGATTAACGATTTATGCTTCGTGCAGACATCTTTACCGCGGTGGACTTCCAAACCTCGACCGGACAACGCTAGAGCAGGACGCTAACCTTTGTGCTCTTCGACGAACGCCGAACTGGGCCAGAACCAGCCACTTACAGAGTGAGTTTGCACGTGACACCCGAAAGAGCTTGGCGTGATAATTCTGTTAAAGCCCTGGCAAGTCAGACCCGATTACTTATACCCTGTCCGCCCACTCAAATAATCCAGTCAGTGTTGCCAACTATTTTCAAAGGAAAGTAGCTAAAGCCTGGCCAAAAAGTCGCTAAAAAAATCTAGCTAAATGTCGCTAGATGACGTCATGCATAAATTAGCATATTCGTAACGTCATTACGTCATCATGTCATCATACTAAATTGCATACTTTCTTGCGTTCTGCCTGCCTAATGTGCTTTCTTGACAAATTCGTGCTCACATAGTCTTTTCTACTGTATTTTATTATGATATAGCCGACTGTCCCAATAAAGCTCTTCTCATTTCTCATCTCAATTAAGTGATAAGCACATGAGAAGAATAAAAATCAAATCAAATAAATCAAATCAGTAAGGAAAGTAGCTATTGTCTGTCCTATAAGCTGCTAAATGACAACATGGCCTCACTTGCATATTGACCATGTGCATTGTGCATGTGATTGTGATGAACGCTGTAGGAGAGAAAGGAATAAAATCGCTGAAGAAACAAAAGGTGAGTAAAAACCAAGCCTCTCCCATGGAACCTCTTAAATGGTCGTCGTGTAAGGGCGCCGCCATACGGTGATTTTACAGCAAAATACAGCGATATACCTCCGTCCACCAGAGGGCAGGCTCCAAAAGCGGAAATATAAGGAGAAACCCAATGTCGACTTTACAAGAGTAAAACTCATGTTTACAGCCTGGTACAAAAGATGGCTCCGGTCTCTAGAGCTAAGTTTTTACTACGTGACAACTCTGGGGGGGGTGAATTTTTGAAAATTTCGTTGGTTTATGCTATCTAAAAACTATTGTTTTACTATGCAGTAAAACCGAAAAGCCCGGATGTAACGGCCATTTTATTGCCCATTCGTAATGACAATATTGGTGAATAGGGACCAATGGGTGGATATCATCCATAATTATACTATCTATGGTAAAAACACACGGGATCCTCCAGCGGCGGCTTGCCAAGTTTCCGCACATGCGCGATTCATTTGCAGTCTGGACGTGGAGGGGTGAACAACTCCTGCTCTGACTGCAGCTGGGAGGGGCTGCTGCGTGAGGACTGGGCCGCCTATGAGTGCTTTGGGATGGGGGTGGGACCCGCGGCAGCACCCGCTGCTCATTGATTAGACTAAGAATGATGTGTGCTTTCACTTCAGAGAGTCTCCAAAAGTCTCCAATAACTCCAGAAAAAGTCGTTAGATTTGTCGCTAGTCGCTTTTTTGAAAATGTGTCGCTAGAGGGGTCTGAAAACTCGCTAAATATAGCGACAAAGTCGTTAAGTTGGCAACACTGAATCCAGTTTGAATTAATCAAAAACCTCCTTTACTCTACAAAGTTCTGATAAGTAAATGTTGTTATTCTTCTGTGTTTCCCTCTTGTGTTAATTATTCTCATTGTTTCCCATAACTGCGTTATTATTATTATTATTATTAATGTGTATAACTTTGTTTTAATAAAACCCCATAAAATTTCAAATTTTGTAATGGTTTTTACTTGTTTATATTAAGATTTATACGAAAACAATAGAATTCTTCCCTTCAAAGTACGAGACTGAATAGTTTTATCAGAGACATAACTGTTTGTTATTAGATTTGTTTATTTCTTTAGGACAGCGTACAGTCTACATTAAGCCGGAGCAGAGATGCTTGTACCAGATTATAGCTTAACAGCTAATTTCCATCTGTAGTCCTATATTGTACATGTTTTTGGTGGTAGAAACCGAGTACCCGGAGGAAACCTACGCAGACACAGGGAGAACATGCAAACTCCACACAGAAAGGCCCTGCCCTGGATGGGAATCGAACCCAGGACCTTCTTGCTGTGAGGCAGAAAGGCCCTGCCCTGGATGGGAATCGAACCCAGGACCTTACATTTACATTTACATTTATTCATTTAGCAGACGCTTTTATCCAAAGCGACTTACATTACATTACCAGTGTTACAGTCACTGGAGGCAAGGTGGGTTAAGTGTCTTGCCCAAGGACACAACGACAGTATGAACTGTGGGGAGAGTGGGAATTGAACCCCCTACCTTCCGGTTGAAAGACGACCGCTCTACCCACTGAGCTACTGCCGCCTTCTTGCTGTGAGGCAGGCGTGCTAACCACTTTACATTATACATTATACATTATTTATAATTATTATTAGATCGAGAATGGTTCCCCGCAATTAATCTTAATCAGATAATATCAATCTGAAATATCATCACTACCTACTGCCAACATGTCCACTACACAGACATATTTATCAGGTTTTAGTTGGATTTGAACAGGTTTTAGATGGATTTTAAAAAAGCAGAACCCTGGACATTTAACAGAAAAGTGTGTAGAAGACAAAAGTACATCCTGGTTTAGACCCGGTTTAGACCTGGTTTAGACCTGGTTTAGACCCGTTTAGACCTGGTTTAGACCTGGTTTAGACCTGGTTTAGATCAAGTTTAAACCCGGTTAAGTCCTGGTTTAGACCTGGTTTAGACCTTGTTTAGACCCGGTTTAGACCTGGTTTAGACCTGGTTTAGACCCGGTTTAGACCCGGTTAAGTCCTGGTTTAGACCTGGTTTAGACCCAGTTTAGACCCGGTTTAGACCTGGTTTAGACCTGGTTTAGATCAAGTTTAAACCCGGTTAAGTACCAGTTTAGTCCTGGTTTAGACCTGGTTTAGACCCGGTTTAGACCCGGTTTAGACCTGGTTTAGACCTGGTTTAGACCTGGTTTAAACCCGGTTTAGGCCCGGTTTAGACCTGATTTAGACCCGGTTTAGACCCAGTTTGGACCTGGTTTAGACCCGGTTTAGTCCTAGTTTAGTCCTGGTTTAGACCTGGTTTAGTCCTGGTTTAGACCCGGTTTAGACCCGGTTTAGACCTGGTTTAGACCTGGTTTAGATCAAGTTTAAACCCGGTTAAGTCCTGGTTTAGACCCTGTTTAGACCTGCTTTAGTCCTGGTTTAGACCCGGTTTAAACCCGGTTTAGACCCGGTGTAGACCCGGTTTAGTCCCGATTTAGACCCGGTTTAGTCCTGATTTAGTCCTGGTTTAGACCCGGTTCAAACCCGGTTTAGACCCGGTTTAGTCCTGATTTAGACCTGGTTTAGGCCCGGTTTAGTAAACTCACTGTAGGTGTTCCAGACGATGTACAGAGGTTGGATGGGGTCCTGGTGCAGCTTCAGGTTGTCCCACAGAATCTGGACCAGGACGTGTTTACTGTCCTCTGACATCAGGTGCCGGGGGATCTGAGAGCCCACGTTGCAGTGGTCCGAGGTCAGGATGAGACCGGGCAGGTTACTGGGCAGGTCCAGGCGTCTGAAGTACCACAGCAGGTTCCAGTAGATGATGGGATGGAGGTCGATGAGGCCCGGCTCCGAGATGGAGGGGTCGCCCTCGTTCTCCAGCAGACTCTCCAGCTCCTTCCACAGAACCAGAGGACTCAGGTACGGCACCGTGACCGGCTCGGGGTTGTGCAGGGGCCAGTCTGTGTTCAGAGGGTCCTGACGGGGGCACAACCCAGTCAGAATCACTGCAGTGATGTGCTATTAATAGTATTTCTGAACTGTAACAAGTTTTTATTTTATTAGCTGCAGGTACAAAATGTGAAGAATAAAGCGTATCTTCTTCTATGTTCACACATTTTTACAGAACATTTAAAAAAAATAATCATAAGCCACAGAAATAGTGTTATAATAATTTTTAATTTCCTATGGTTTATAATTACTGGGGGCTCATAGTTTTCTTCAGGTCGTGTCAAATCTGATCATGTCATGTCCTTCATGTTAATCCAAGCAGGAACTAGACATGACTAGACGTAGACATAACTGTCCACAGGAGGACTCTGCACCTGGAGCTGTTCTGGGGAGTGTGTGTGAAAGATACACCTCCTACTGCCTTTACTGCAGTGATATAAAGAATAAAACTTGACCATTCATTTTTAAATTATACTCTGTCTACGTGTCTCTCTGGATAATATGGATAAAGAACTCTTATAACAAATAGTCACCTCCTTTAATTGTGTTATACTCCGACTGTGGCATGATCCATACAGAGCTATGTAACATTTACTGACAGGACTGACAAGTCCCTGATATTTATTGAACACATGTACACAACTGTATACACCTGCAGGTCTACACACGAATACACCTGTGTTGCATCAGAACACCTGAGCGAACTGCACAGAGAGGTACTATTTATCACTGTCTCATTCACATATGCTTCCATAAACCCCGCCCAGAGCACACAGCCCTACACACCGAGGCGTCCTGGAGGTGACAGGGCAGGCTCTCGGACACAGGCAGGTGCTGCTGGGGTCCAGACGCCTCGCTGAGCCGGCTGAACACACTCACGCTGCGGGCCAGGCTCTGACCTGGAGACGGAGGAGTCTGAGGCCGAGAGGAACCGGGTCTGAGAGGATCAGAGGGAGAAACAATGGTTAAGACCTGGTTTAGATCTGGTTTAGTCCTGGTTTAGTCCTGGTTTAGACCTGGTTTAGACCCGGCTTAGACCCGGTTTAGTCCTGGTTTAGTCCTGGTTTAGACCCGGTTTAGATCTGGTTTAGTCCTGGTTTAGTCCTGGTTTAGACCCGGTTTAGACCCGGCTTAGACCTGGTTTAGTCCTGGTTTAGACCCGGTTTAGGCCTGGTTTAGTCCTGGCTTAGTCCTGGTTCAGACCTGCTTTAGCCCTGGTTTAGTCCTGGTTTAGACCTGGTTTAGTCCTGGTTTAGACCTGGTTTAGACCCGGTTTAGACCTGGTTTAGTCCTGGTTTAGTCCTGGTTTAGACCCGGTTTAGGCCTGGTTTAGTCCTGGTTTAGACCCGGTTTAGGCCTGGTTTAGTCCTGGTTTAGTCCTGGTTTAGTCCTGGTTTAGACCCGGTTTAGACCCGGTTTAGACCTGGTTTAGTCCTGGTTTAGACCCGGTTTAGGCCTGGTTTAGTCCTGGCTTAGTTCTGGTTTAGACCCGGTTTAGACCTGGTTTAGGCCTGGTTTAGTCCTGGTTTAGACCTGGTTTAGTCCTGGTTTAGTCCTGGTTTAGGCCCGGTTTAGTCCTGGTTTAGTCCTGGTTTAGACCCGGTTTAGACCCGGTTTAGACCCGGTTTAGACCTGGTTTAGTCCTGGTTTAGACCCGGTTTAGGCCTGGTTTAGTCCTGGTTTAGTCCTGGTTTAGACCTGGTTTAGTCCTGGTTTAGACCCGGTTTAGACCCGGATTAGACCCGGTTTAGTCCTGGTTTAGACCTGGTTTAGTCCTGGTTTAGACCTGGTTTAGACCCGGTTTAGACCCGGTTTAGTCCTGGCTTAGTCCTGGTTTAGACCTGGTTTAGTCCTGGTTTAGACCTGGTTTAGACCCGGTTTAGACCCGGTTTAGTCCTGGCTTAGTTCTGGTTTAGACCTGGTTTAGACCCGGTTTAGGCCTGGTTTAGTCCTGGTTTAGTTCTGGTTTAGACCTGGTTTAGTCCTGGTTTAGACCTGGTTTAGTCCTGGTTTAGTTCTGGTTTAGACCTGGTTTAGTCCTGGTTTAGACCTGGTTTAGACCTGGTTTAGACCTGGTTTAGACCTGGTTTAGTCCTGGCTTAGTTCTGGTTTAGACCCGGTTTAGGCCTGGTTTAGTCCTGGCTTAGTTCTGGTTTAGACCTGGTTTAGTCCTGGTTTAGACCTGGTTTAGACCTGGTTTAGACCCGGTTTAGGCCTGGTTTAGTCCTGGCTTAGTTCTGGTTTAGACCTGGTTTAGTCCTGGTTTAGACCTGGTTTAGACCTGGTTTAGACCTGGTTTAGACCTGGTTTAGTCCTGGCTTAGTCCTGGTTTAGACCTGGTTTAGACCTGGTTTAGACCCGGTTTAGTCCTGGCTTAGTTCTGGTTTACACCTGGTTTAGTCCTGGTTTAGACCTGGTTTAGACCCGGTTTAGGCCTGGTTTAGACCTGGTTTAGTCCTAGTTTAGACCCGGTTTAGGCCTGGTTTAGTCCTGGCTTAGTTCTGGTTTAGACCCGGTTTAGACCTGGTTTAGGCCTGGTTTAGTCTAGTTTAGACCCGGTTTAGGCCTGGTTTAGTCCTGGCTTAGTTCTGGTTTAGACCCGGTTTAGACCTGGTTTAGGCCTGGTTTAGTCCTGGTTTAGACCGGTTTAGTCCTGGTTTAGACCTGGTTTAGTCCTGGTTTAGACCCGGTTTAGGCCTGGTTTAGTCCTGGCTTAGTTCTGGTTTAGACCTGGTTTAGTCCTGGTTTAGACCTGGTTTAGTCCTGGTTTAGTCCTGGTTTAGTCCTGGTTTAGACCTGGTTTAGACCGGTTTAGACCCGGTTTAGACCTGGTTTAGGCCTGGTTTAGTCCTGGTTTAGTCCTGGTTTAGACCTGGTTTAGACCCGGTTTAGACCCGGTTTAGACCCGGTTTAGGCCTGGTTTAGTCCTGGTTTAGTCCTGGTTTAGACCTGGTTTAGATCTGGTTTAGTCCTGGTTTAGTCCTGGTTTAGACCCGGTTTAGACCCGGTTTAGACCTGGTTTAGGCCTGGTTTAGTCCTGGCTTAGTTCTGGTTTAGACCTGGTTTAGATCTGGTTTAGTCCTGGTTTAGTCCTGGTTTAGACCCGGTTTAGACCCGGTTTAGACCTGGTTTAGGCCTGGTTTAGTCCTGGCTTAGTTCTGGTTTAGACCTGGTTTAGATCTGGTTTAGACCTGGTTTAGACCCGGTTTAGACCCGGTTTAGGCCTGGTTAAGTCCTGGTTTAGTCCTGGTTTAGACCGGTTTAGACCCGGTTTAGGCCTGGTTTAGTCCTGGTTTAGTCCTGGCTTAGTCCTGGTTTAGACCTGGTTTAGACCTGGTTTAGACCCGGTTTAGTCCTGGCTTAGTTCTGGTTTAGACCTGGTTTAGTCCTGGTTTAGACCTGGTTTAGACCCGGTTTAGGCCTGGTTTAGACCTGGTTTAGTCCTAGTTTAGACCCGGTTTAGGCCTGGTTTAGTCCTGGCTTAGTTCTGGTTTAGACCCGGTTTAGACCTGGTTTAGGCCTGGTTTAGTCCTAGTTTAGACCCGGTTTAGGCCTGGTTTAGTCCTGGCTTAGTTCTGGTTTAGACCCGGTTTAGACCTGGTTTAGGCCTGGTTTAGTCCTGGTTTAGACCCGGTTTAGTCCTGGTTTAGACCTGGTTTAGTCCTGGTTTAGACCCGGTTTAGGCCTGGTTTAGTCCTGGCTTAGTTCTGGTTTAGACCTGGTTTAGTCCTGGTTTAGACCTGGTTTAGTCCTGGTTTAGTCCTGGTTTAGTCCTGGTTTAGACCTGGTTTAGACCCGGTTTAGACCCGGTTTAGACCTGGTTTAGGCCTGGTTTAGTCCTGGTTTAGTCCTGGTTTAGACCTGGTTTAGACCCGGTTTAGACCCGGTTTAGACCCGGTTTAGGCCTGGTTTAGTCCTGGTTTAGTCCTGGTTTAGACCTGGTTTAGATCTGGTTTAGTCCTGGTTTAGTCCTGGTTTAGACCGGTTTAGACCCGGTTTAGACCTGGTTTAGGCCTGGTTTAGTCCTGGCTTAGTTCTGGTTTAGACCTGGTTTAGATCTGGTTTAGTCCTGGTTTAGTCCTGGTTTAGACCCGGTTTAGACCCGGTTTAGACCTGGTTTAGGCCTGGTTTAGTCCTGGCTTAGTTCTGGTTTAGACCTGGTTTAGATCTGGTTTAGACCTGGTTTAGACCCGGTTTAGACCCGGTTTAGGCCTGGTTAAGTCCTGGTTTAGTCCTGGTTTAGACCCGGTTTAGACCCGGTTTAGACCTGGTTTAGGCCTGGTTTAGTCCTGGCTTAGTTCTGGTTTAGACCTGGTTTAGATCTGGTTTAGACCTGGTTTAGACCCGGTTTAGACCCGGTTTAGGCCTGGTTAAGTCCTGGTTTAGTCCTGGTTTAGACCCGGTTTAGACCCGGTTTAGGCCTGGTTTAGTCCTGGTTTAGTCCTGGCTTAGTCCTGGTTTAGACCTGGTTTAGACCTGGTTTAGACCCGGTTTAGTCCTGGCTTAGTTCTGGTTTAGACCTGGTTTAGTCCTGGTTTAGACCTGGTTTAGACCCGGTTTAGGCCTGGTTTAGACCTGGTTTAGTCCTAGTTTAGACCCGGTTTAGGCCTGGTTTAGTCCTGGCTTAGTTCTGGTTTAGACCCGGTTTAGACCTGGTTTAGGCCTGGTTTAGTCCTAGTTTAGACCCGGTTTAGGCCTGGTTTAGTCCTGGCTTAGTTCTGGTTTAGACCCGGTTTAGACCTGGTTTAGGCCTGGTTTAGTCCTGGTTTAGACCCGGTTTAGTCCTGGTTTAGTCCTGGCTTAGTTCTGGTTTAGACCTGGTTTAGTCCTGGTTTAGACCTGGTTTAGACCTGGTTTAGACCCGGTTTAGGCCTGGTTTAGTCCTGGCTTAGTTCTGGTTTAGACCTGGTTTAGTCCTGGTTTAGACCTGGTTTAGTCCTGGTTTAGACCCGGTTTAGGCCTGGTTTAGTCCTGGCTTAGTTCTGGTTTAGACCTGGTTTAGTCCTGGTTTAGACCTGGTTTAGTCCTGGTTTAGTCCTGGTTTAGTCCTGGTTTAGACCTGGTTTAGACCCGGTTTAGACCCGGTTTAGACCTGGTTTAGGCCTGGTTTAGTCCTGGTTTAGTCCTGGTTTAGACCTGGTTTAGACCTGGTTTAGACCTGGTTTAGACCCGGTTTAGGCCTGGTTTAGTCCTGGTTTAGTCCTGGTTTAGACCTGGTTTAGATCTGGTTTAGTCCTGGTTTAGTCCTGGTTTAGACCGGTTTAGACCCGGTTTAGACCTGGTTTAGGCCTGGTTTAGTCCTGGCTTAGTTCTGGTTTAGACCTGGTTTAGATCTGGTTTAGTCCTGGTTTAGTCCTGGTTTAGACCCGGTTTAGACCCGGTTTAGACCTGGTTTAGGCCTGGTTTAGTCCTGGCTTAGTTCTGGTTTAGACCTGGTTTAGATCTGGTTTAGACCTGGTTTAGACCCGGTTTAGACCCGGTTTAGGCCTGGTTAAGTCCTGGTTTAGTCCTGGTTTAGACCCGGTTTAGACCCGGTTTAGTCCTGGTTTAGACCCGGTTTAGTCCTGGTTTAGTCCTGTTTTAGTCCTGGTTTGGACCTGGTTTAGACCTGGTTTAGACCTGGTTTAGACCTGGTTTAGTCCTGGTTTAGTCCTGGTTTAGTCCTGGTTCAGACCTGCTTTAGTCCTGGTTTAGTCCTGGTTTAGACCTGGTTTAGACCTGCTTTAGACCTGGTTTAGACCTGGTTTAGTCCTGGTTTAGACCTGGTTTAGTCCTGGTTTAGACCTGCTTTAGACCTGGTTTAGTCCTGGTTTAGTCCTGGTTCAGACCTGCTTTAGTCCTGGTTTAGACCTGGTTTAGACCTGGTTTAGACCTGTTTTAGTCCTGGTTTTGTCCTGGTTTTGTCCTGGTTTAGTCCAGGTTTA
This sequence comes from Perccottus glenii, assembly GCA_024416835.2. Classification (NCBI taxonomy): domain Eukaryota; kingdom Metazoa; phylum Chordata; class Actinopteri; order Gobiiformes; family Odontobutidae; genus Perccottus; species Perccottus glenii. The sequence goes on along the minus strand of CM044548.2, from coordinate 743,871 downwards.
GTCCTGGTTCAGACCTGCTTTAGTCCTGGTTTAGACCTGGTTTAGACCCGGTTTAGGCCTGGTTTAGACCTGGTTTAGTCCTGGTTTAGACCTGGTTTGTGGGTGAGTACCTGTGAGGTGAGCTCTCTGGGACACAGGGGGACAGTGCTGCAGTGGGACAGGGGGTGGACTCTGAGGACGTCCCTGTGTCCAGGCCGGTGGAGTAGGACGAGCTGCAGGGCTCCTCCACAGACGGACTGGCCTTCAGGAACAACCTTAGGACAGAGGACAACACAGTAAGGTTCAGTCTCTAAACAGACCTCATCCCTGACTCGTCCGGACCAGGACCAGGACCAGGACCAGGACCAGGACCAGGGTACATCTTTATAAACCCTTCAGGAGTAAAGTGTCTGAGGTGAGCTGGTACCTGCCCGGGCCCCTCAGGTCTCGGAGCTCTACGTTCAGAAAGGGCAGGAAGGGGCTCCCACAGAACGGGCAGGTGGTGTTGAGGTTGGAGTCGTCGGCCGTCCATCCAGCCATGATCTCCTCGTCGTAAACCAGAGCGTCACAGGTTTTACAGCGAGAGCAGCTGGAGACCAGCAGCTGCACAAACGACACAGAGACTGGCTTTAGGGCCTGCTGTCCTGGTGCATGCAGTGTTTGTGTTTACCTCCATGGCGTAGTTGTTGAAGAGGCTGGTGTTGCTGGTGAACTGAGACGAACACAGCTCAGACTTATCCGGCAAAAGGAAACCCGGAGGAGAGAGGAAACTTCCTGTGAAGAACAAGGAAATATAGACGTGAACACAATAATAAAGCACTATTTTACAAACGTGCACAGTGACCAGGTGGTGAGTTCTCTCTGGGTCCTGCTTCCTCCCAGCGCCCAAAGAAATGTTCAGGTGCATTTCACCAATTTAAATGCCCTCCTCGTGGATGAATGTGAGAGTAAGTGGTTGCAGAAGATGAATGTGTAGTGTTTTTAAAGCACAGGCTAATGCTAATGTTAGGTACATGCCCCAATAAGAACTTTTCTGAGGCACAAAGTAGAAAAGATTTTCTGTGAGATTGTCCCGTGTAACTTGTGTGACTGATATTTACACAGTCCTCACTTCATTACTGTGATCATCTAGATTTAGACTGTGCTCTAAAACAGAGGCCGACTGTAGAAGACAGAAGAGCAGCTGCTGATGTTCTGTATGTTCTGACCTGAGTTGAGTGTTGTGGGTCGACAGGAGGCTTTGGTGGGACTACACACTGGGCTCTTCCTGGGAGGTGCTCCAGGACCAGGGGGACCCAACACTAGACCGTCCCTCAGGCCAGAGTCCGGTCCACAGCCGTCTGGATCTCCAGGTCTGAGAGACGAGACGTTCAGAGAATCGTCCTAAAAGACAAAAGAACAGTTTCAAAGCCACACACTGTTAAACTCATAGAAATACAAATATTCTACTAAAGGTCTGTTGACTTTTAAGACACTTTTACTCACTCGTCCTGCTACTGAGCCGAAGCTGGGTTTAATGTAAGTCCTGATTGGTAGAATGTAGGGATGCACCGATACCGATACTGGTATCTGGTATCGGCCTCGATACCACATTTTCGAAAGTACTCGTACTCGTTAAAAGTCCCCCGATACCGGGGACGATACCACGGTCTGAGAAATGTCTATGTTTGAGCGGCGTGTAAGGGGTCACAGGCGCCGAGTGCCCGCCCCCAGACCCCGGCTGCAGCTCAGAGCGGGGAGAACGAAGGAAAGATGAGACATGTCAGCCGTGTGGAACTATTTCAAAGTGAATGAAGACAAAACAAAACAAAGGCGGACTGCAAATTGTGCTCAGCTAAATTGTCCAGAGGAGGCTCAAAAGGTAGCGCATTTAACACAAGTAATTTAATCAAGCACCTAAAATCCCAACACGTCAACGAGTATAAAGAGTTTACCCACGCTTCTAAACCAACACAACCCACACTGCAGCAAACTCTTGCAAGAGAGAGAAAATGTCCAGAGACAATCCACGTGCTGTGAAAATAACACAGGCAATCGTCGAGTACATTGCATTGAGTGACCAGCCACTTTCGGAGGTAGAAAATGTGGGATTCATGCGTTTCCTCCATGTTCTGGAGCCCAGATATGATGTCCCAAGCCGCCGCTACATGACTGACACGGAGCTGCCTAAACTACACGACTCCGTGAACAAACACATCCACAGCCTACTGCAAGCCTCCTCTTCGTTTAGTTTCACCACGGATATTTGGACAAGCAGTGTTTGCCCCGTGCCTTGTTTTTTTGTTAAATTATATGACTAAAGCTGTTACCTGTAAATTTAAATCATGTTTTTTTATTAAGTACTCGGTATCGGCGAGTACTGAAATGCAAGTACTCGTACTCGTACTCGTTTTCCAAAAAAGTGGTATCGGTGCATCCCTAGTAGAATGTGTCTGAGTGAAGAGGCTGTAGACTCAGGAGGGGGTTACCTTGGTGGGGGTGCTGTAGGTGGAGAGACGGGAGTACCAGCGGCTGGCCTTCTCCGCCACCTCCTTCGATGCACACAGCACGCTGGTCTTCAGCACGTCCAGTCTGGGAGTGAGGACGGAGTCCAGAGCGAAGGACGAGGAGGACGAGGACAGGAGGGGGGACGCGGCGCTGCTCCGTCTGCTGCTGGGGGCGGAGCTCAGGCTCAGTCGCCGCGGAGACGAGGACCACAGCCGCTGTCGGGAGGCGGGGCCTGACGGAGAGTCGGGCTGAAAGGTGTGAGAGCGAGGGACAGAGGGGGGTCTGAGAGGAAACACAAAGATCAGTATCAACACAAATATATCCACGTCACTCAGAAAAGTGTCTAACCAGATGAACACTGCTCTCTGAGCTCGACTCAAACACATCAACAAACATGACAGACATGTTCCTGAGTCTCCGCCTGCTTCTGGGACAGGATATATTCCCCACAGAGCTGTCACAAAGAGAGTGTCTGACCTGTGTGGACTCCATAAACACCTGTCGGCCCTCACTCCCTCCTCCTCCTCTTCTTCATTCTGTGTTTTTGTCTTTGACTCGGCGGCGAACAGTGACAGAGGGTCGTGTCCCGTTTCGATGTCGGTTCGTTTGGCGGTGACTCCGCCGTAGCTCGCGCTGCGTCCCACTGCTTTTTTACGAGGCTTTGTTTCTAAATCGATGTCCTCTAAATCAAAAATGGTCTCTGCGATGTTCCTGTCTTCGTCACTAGACTCTGGTTCCTCTTCGTGATGCATCGCAGACGCTTCTGGAAACAAACAAATACTATGAACATATTTTAGAAAATGTTTCAGCTACAATACTTTCTTTAGTGGTGTTGAATTCTTCTTCTATTAGAGTCACAGCTCTTCATTAAACTTATTCCATTTTTATTTTTCACTTTTTTGTGTCATCAATAAATGTGAATATTGTAAAACTTATCTCTTAATTTACTTAATTTATCTGGTTTCAAGCTTCACAGTTTATTATTACTTTAGACTCACAAAGTTGGGTCAGGATTGTTTGGGCTTTTTGAAATATGGGTCAGAAATAAAAACGTTGTGCAGTTGTGATTGAAACATTTTGTTTCTTAAATAAAAACAGCTTCAGCAGCAGTTTACTTTATATTCATTCAGTGTCTGACCTTGACCTCTGCTGAGGAGGAGGAGCTTGGCGTCGGCGGCCATGTTGTCTGTGATCCTCTCGGCTCGGTTCAGTCCCAGACCCAGGCCCAGGACGTCCTGCTCCAGAACGCTGCGGTTCCTCCTGAGGCTGGCCTGGACCTCACAGATGTCGTCCAGAGACGAGCTGAAGAGCAGCCCGGCCACGTGACCTGGACACAGACCGGGACAGCTGCGTGACCAGGCTGGGCCTCACACCAGAGCCCCCACCCCCCGAGCAGCAGAGGACTAAACGTTTACCTGAGCTGACGGAGCTTTTAGGTTTCGAGGCTGAATGGTCCAACGGGAAACAGCTGCGAACGATGCCTCTGTTTTTAAAAGCGGACGCTGTTTCTGAGTCGTCTTTACTGCCTTTAGCGCTCTCCGTCTCTGACCCTGGGAAACAACAGAAGCAGAGTTAACAGAGCGGACTCTCTCGTCTCGTTTTACTGCTGCTCTGTTGATCCAGACTTTAAGTTTAAACTCATGAAGAAGAGAGAACGACGGGAAACACAGATTATGTTTCGTTTTTGTCTCTACTTCTCCGTCTCTCGTCTTTGACAGAAGTCTCCTGTGACTCTTCAGAGACACAGTCAGTGAAGGCTGTGCAGACTTTCAGAAGACAACTGTTATCTGCCAAGTCTCTTGATTAAATATGAAACTTTATTTTGACTCACAGTCGTCGGGAGCGTCTCCTCGTCGAACCTCGTCTTTGGACAGAGAGTTGTAGCCCAGGTCCGACTGGTCTCCTGCAGAAAACACACACTTCACTTTTACTTTTGTGATTTTCCAGCTGGATGTATCTGGGGTTTCCATAAAAGCCCTGCAATCGGACACATTTCTGTTTGTGAGAGAATATTAGAGCTGTAAAATTAAAGATGGAACAGAGAGTTAGAAGAAAAAGATTTAGTGATTCCAAAAAAGTTGGGACACTGGACAAATTGTGAATAAAAACAATGCAATGATGTGGAAGTTTCAATTTTCAATATTTTATTCAGAATAAAACATAGATAACATCAAATGTTGAAAGTGAGACATTTTAAAATGTAATGCCAGATATTGGCTCATTTTGGATTTCATGAGAGCTACACATTCCAAAAAAGTTAGAAGTACATAAGGAACAGCTGGAGGAACAATGTGCAACATGCTTAATATAAAAAGAGCCTCTCGGGGGGGCAGTGTCTCTCAGAAGTCAAGATGGACATTCTCCCAATGCTGCAGCAAAAAATAGTGGAGCAACATCAGAAAAGAGTTTCTCAGAGAAAAATTGTTCTCAGCATCTACAGGTCATAATATCCTCCAAAGATTCAGAGAATCTGGAACAATCTCTGTGAGTAAGGGTCTAGGACAGAAAACCAGACTGGATGCCCGTGATCTTCGGGCCCTTAGACGACACTGCATCACAAACAGGAATGTTACTGTAATGGAAATCACAACATGGCTCAGGAACACTTCCAGAAAACAATGTTGGTGAACACAATCCACCGGGCCTTTCACTGTTGTCGACTAAAACTCTATAGGTCAAAAAAGAAGTCATATGTAAACATGATCTAGAAGCTCAGGTGTTTTCTCTGGAGCCAAGGCTCATTTAAAATGAACTGTGGCAAAGTGGAAAACTGTTCTGTGTCAGACAAATCAAAAATTCTGAAATATATATTTATTTGTATTTATTTAGCGCTTTCTCCCCTGTAGGCACTCAAAGCCTCAGGTGGTGTTACAGCTGGAACACCACTGGAGACAAGTTGGGTTAAGTGTCGACACATCGACAGTATGAACTGTGGGGAGAACGGGAATCGAACCACCCACCCGCCGGTCGAAGGACGGCTGCTCTACCACTGAGCCTACATCTCTGATGGTCTGGGGGTTGTATGAGTGAGTGTGACATGGGCAGCTTACACATCTGGAAAAACACCATTAATGAAAGATATATCCAAGTTCTAGAACAACATATGCTCTTATCCAGACGTCGTCTCTTTCAGGGAAGACCTCGCATTTTCCAACATGACAATAACCACATCCTGCATCAGTTACAACATCATGGCTGCGTCGAAGAAGGATCTGGTTCTAAAATGACCAGATCTTTCATCCACAGAAAACATTTGGAGCATCATAAAGAGAAAGATGTGTCAAAGAAGACCTAAGACAGTTGAGCAAATAGAAGTCTGTATTAGACAAGAACAGGACAACTTTCCTAAACCTTGTCTCCTCAGTCCCAGACGTTTACAGACTGTTATAAAAAGAAGAGGTAAACATGGCCTTGTCCCAACTTTTTTGAGATGTGTTTTTTAAAATCAACTGATTTTTCCCTTAAAATGATACATTTTCTCAGTTTAAACTATGGGCGGGAGTAGCTCAGTGGGTAGAGCAGTCGTCCTTCAACCGGAAGGTAGGCGGTTCGATTCCCGCTCTCCCCATAGTTCATACTGTCGTTTGTGTCCTTGGGCAAGACACTTAACCCCCTTGCCTCCAGTGACTGTAACACTGGTAATTACATTAGAACAATGTAAGTCGCTTTGGATAAAAGCGTCAGCTAAAAAATGAATTAAAAAAAATGAATAAATAATATTGAAAGTGAAAACTTCCACATCATTGCATTCTGTTTGTAGACGAGACAAACCCAGAGAGCGCTCGGATTCCCTTTTATCTGTGGTTTAGTGAAAACAGTGGAGGATGTCCTGAGACAAACTAATCCAACTCAACTTTAAGAGTTGTTTGTAATTATTTAATAACATATGCAATAAAAGAAGAGCACAACACATAAATAAAACTCCTTTGAGGTTAAAGAGAGTTAAAGATGAAACAAAGTGGACAGACAGAGGGTTTTACCTGGATTCAAACGGAGTCCAGAGGAACAGTCAAACTCCAGTCCGACTACAGCCCACAGTGAGGACAGAGGACACGAGGAGAGAGGAGGGGAGTGAGGAAGGAAGGAGACGAGGAAATGTTTGTTAAAGAAAAATGGAGACGATGTGAACGACGAGCGAAGGATTCTGACAGATTTAATTCACTCGAGATCATTATCTGAGCCTTTATGAATACCTGTCGCACCTGATGCACCTGTCGCACCTGTCGTACCTGTCATACCTGTCATACCTGTCGCACATGTCGCACCTGTCGTACCTGTCATACCTGTCGCACATGTCGCACCTGTCGCACCTGTCGTACCTGTCATACCTGTCGCACCTGTCGCACCTGTCGCACCTGTCGTACCTGTCATACCTGTCGCACATGTCGCACCTGTCGCACCTGTCGCACCTGTCATACCTGTCATACCTGTCGCACATGTCGCACATGTCGCACCTGTCGCACCTGTCGTACCTGTCATACCTGTCATACCTGTCATACCTGTCGCACCTGTCGCACCTGTCGCACCTGTCGCACCTGTCGTACCTGTCGTACCTGTCGTACCTGTCATACCTGTCGCACCTGTCGCACCTGTCGCACCTGTCGCACATGTCGCACATGTCGCACATGTCGCACCTGTCGCACCTGTCGCACCTGTCGTACCTGTCGCACCTGTCGTACCTGTCGCACCTGTCGCACCTGTCATACCTGTCATACCTGTCATACCTGTCATACCTGTCATACCTGTCGCACATGTCGCACATGTCGCACATGTCGCACCTGTCGCACCTGTCGCACCTGTCGCACCTGTCGCACCTGTCGTACCTGTCGTACCTGTCGTACCTGTCGTACCTGTCATACCTGTCATACCTGTCGCACATGTCGCACATGTCGCACATGTCGCACATGTCGCACATGTCGCACATGTCGCACATGTCGCACCTGTCATACCTGTCATACCTGTCGCACATGTCGCACCTGTCGCACCTGTCGTACCTGTCGTACCTGTCATACCTGTCATACCTGTCGCACATGTCGCACCTGTCGCACCTGTCGTACCTGTCGTACCTGTCATACCTGTCATACCTGTCATACCTGTCGCACCTGTCGCACCTGTCATACCTGTCATACCTGTCATACCTGTCGCACATGTCGCACATGTCGCATATGTCGCACCTGTCGTTACCTGTCATACCTGTTGTACCTGTGCTGGACCTAGGTCTAAACCCGGTCTAAACAAGGTCTAAACCTGGTCTAAACCAGGTATAAACCTGTGCTGGACCTGTCGTACCTGGGCTGGACCTGTCGTCGGTTGGGTCCGCTCTGAGGCAGTCCAGGTGGGAACTGTCCAAACTGCTCTGACTCTCAGCGTCAAGGTCACTGCCGTCTGAAAAACACAACCAAACTCATACAACGCTTTCATTAAAGAAACCAGTCTCTTTTTTATATTATTTTTGCACAAGACCTGGTCTAAGTCTGGACCTGGTCTAAGACCGGACTAACTCTGTCTCCTTCAAACACTGACCTCCGTGAGTCTGGACCTGGTCTAAGTCTGGACTAACTCTGTCTCCTTCAAACACTGACCTCTGTGAGTCTGTGTGGAGTTTACATCACAATAATGGAATTACATAGTAATAGTTTGTGGTTTTCATTTATTAAATTTTTTCTAACTCAACTTGAATTTAAAATGTTCCATGTAGCTGGCTGAGAGTTATTCTGGGGAGGGGGACCCAGAGTTCTCAGAGTGGTACCTGACAGGGGGCTGTGGTTGTGAGCTCGATGTCGTCTCAGAGCTCGTTTGAACTGAGCCACTCCCAGAAGCACGTTCCTCAGCTTCATCCACAGGAAGTACCCTCCTCTGGAGCTGGACGGCCACGTGCTCTCCAACACCGCCTGGACACGACCCAAGAAGATCAGGTCTGTTCCACAGAGTCTACAGCTGCGATGGAAGTAACTCACCTTGTTGTAGTATCCGTAGGTGATGGCGTTGGGGTGAACTCCGGCCTTCTTCATTTCAAACAGGACTCTGACAGCGAGGACCGGCTGCCCGTACTGACCACAAAGCTGCATCAGGACACGGTAACACACCTGAGGACAAGGAATCAGCAGGTCTAAACCAGGTCTAAAGCAGGTCTAAAGCAGGTCTAAACCAGGTCTAAACCAGGTCTAAACCAGGACTAAACCAGGACTAAACCAGGTCTAAACCAGGTCTAAAACAGGTCTAAACCAGGACTAAACCAGGACTAAACCAGGTCTAAACCAGGTCTAAACCAGGACTAAACCAGGTCTAAAGCAGGTCTAAACCAGGTCTAAACCAGGTCTAAAGCAGGTCTAAACCAGGTCTAAACCAGGTCTAAACCAGGACTAAACCAGGTCTAAACCAGGTCTAAAGCGGGTCTAAACCAGGTCTAAACCAGGTCTAAACCAGGACTAAACCAGGACTAAACCAGGTCTAAACCAGGTCTAAACCAGGTCTAAACCAGGTCTAAACCTGGTCTAAAGCAGGTCTAAACCAGGTCTAAACCAGGTCCTCACCTCGTCCGGCGGCTGTAGCTTCTTGCTCTGCATCTTACGCAGCACGTCGTAGGCCGTCCTGAGCGCCCGGACTTTGAGTGGCAGACCCTGACGTAGGCCGGCAGACACATGAACCACAGACCGTAACAGTGACGCAGCAGACACTTGGACCAGAGCTGAGGGACCCCCGAGTTCTTCTGAGCCATCTTCTGAGCAGACTTAATCTCCTACACACCACCAATAATCACACACAAAAACTCAAGGTCACTGCTTTTGTGTGTGATTATTGGTGGTAGGACTACAGATGGAAGTCAGCTGTTAAGATATAATCTGGTACAAGCATCTCTGCTCTGGCTTAAGGTACATTGTAAGCTGTCCTAAAGAAATAAACTAATTCTTAACATGGAAGCCATCTTTTCACTGTGCCTTGGGGGGGTCAAGTGGGGTCAGGTGGGGTCAGGAGGGGTCAGGAGGGTCAGGGGTCAGGAGGTGTCAGGGGGGGGTCGGTGGGGTCAGGTGGGTCAGGAGGGTTTAAGGTCTGGTCTAAAGTCAAGACTCCAGTTCATGTAATAAATAAACAGAGATCTGCTTTGTGTCACTGGAAACAGGTAAAGAGGGTCAGAGGTTAAAGGTTGTGACCTGTTTGGTGCGTCTGAACAAGGGGGCAGGGCTTGTGGGGCAGCTGTGTCGCGTTATTGGTCGAGAGCGAGCGGCGAGTCCCTTCTCGGACTCAAACAGCTCCAGGGTCAGCACTGGGAAACCGTCGTACCTGAGGGTCACACAGAGGTCACAGAGAGGTCACAGAGGTCACATCAGTCACACAAAAGTCCAACAGCAACAACCACAGGTCAGAACTTGTGCCAGAAAAATTGGAGAATAGTCCAAGTTCTAGTCACTTCTATGTAACACACCCCGGTCAAACTCTGACCTAAATCTGGTCTATTACAAGTCTAAACCAGGGCCCTGTCTCTGACTCTGACCTGACTCTGACTCTGACTCTGACCTGTCTCTGACTCTGACCTGACTCTGACCTGACTCTGACCTGTCTCTGACTCTGACCTGACTCTGACCTGTCTCTGACTCTGACCTGACTCTGACCTGACTCTGACTCTGACCTGTCTCTGACTCTGACCTGACTCTGACCTGACTCTGACTCTGACCTGTCTCTGACCTGACTCTGACCTGTCTCTGACCTGTCTCTGACCTGACTCTGACTCTGACCTGTCTCTGACCTGACTCTGACCTGTCTCTGACTCTGACCTGACTCTAACTCTGATCTGACTCTGACCTGTCTCTGACTCAGACCTGACTCTGACCTGACTCTGACTCTGACCTGTCTCTGACTCTGACCTGACTCTGACTCTGACCTGACTCTGACCTGTCTCTGACTCTGACCTGACTCTGACCTGTCTCTGACCTGACTCTGACCTGTCTCTGACTCTGACCTGACTCTGACTCTGACCTGACTCTGACCTGTCTCTGACCTGACTCTGACCTGTCTCTGACTCTGACCTGTCTCTGACTCTGACCTGACTCTGACCTGTCTCTGACTCTGACCTGTCTCTGACCTGACTCTGACCTGTCTCTGACCTGACTCTGACCTGTCTCTGACTCTGACCTGTCTCTGACCTGACTCTGACCTGTCTCTGACTCTGACCTGTCTCTGACCTGACTCTGACCTGTCTCTGACTCTGACCTGTCTCTGACTCTGACCTGACTCTGACTCTGACCTGACTCTGACCTGTCTCTGACCTGTCTCTGACTCTGACCTGTCTCTGACTCTGACCTGACTCTGACCTGTCTCTGACTCTGACCTGTCTCTGACTCTGACCTGACTCTGACCTGTCTCTGACTCTGACCTGTCTCTGACTCTGACCTGACTCTGACCTGTCTCTGAACTGTCTCTGTCTCTGACCTGTCTCTGTCTCTGAACTGTCTCTGACTCTGACCTGACTCTGAATCTGATATATATATATATATATATATATATATATATATATATATATATATATATATATATATATATATATATATATTGTTGCACTTATGACAACGAGCGTTGTCTGCCTCAACTCTACAGAAGTGTAACCACACTTTGGAACATTATGCTCTCTCCGCCATCGTCACTCTTTGTATTAGGTTTTCGTACTGTTGTGCGTGCGCCGCGCTCGTTGTGTTGTGTGTGTGTGTGTGACAGAGCGCTGTGACAGACAGCCTCCGCGGCGCGCATGAGAGATCTCGCAGATCTCACAGACAAACGTCTTAATATGATCCACATTAGAAATGTTTGGTGAGATAAAATGTGCACAATAACATATTATTAAGCGAAAATACATAGTACATTCATTTTTTTACTCCTCCAGTACCGAAAGCAGAACCGATAGAGTCAGTTCTTACTGGTACTACGGTCTTTCATAATTTAGCCCCGGGGCCAGTTTAATACCGGGTTTTGGTACCCATCCCTATCTCTGACTCTGACCTGTCTCTGACCTGACTCTGACCTGTCTCTGACTCTGACCTGTCTCTGACCTGACTCTGACCTGTCTCTGACTCTGACCTGACTCTGACCTGTCTCTGACTCTGACCTGTCTCTGACTCTGACCTGACTCTGACCTGTCTCTGACTCTGACCTGTCTCTGACTCTGACTCTGACCTGTCTCTGACTCTGACCTGACTCTGACCTGACTCTGACCTGTCTCTGACTCTGACCTGTCTCTGACTCTGACCTGACTCTGACCTGTCTCTGACTCTGACCTGTCTCTGACTCTGACCTGACTCTGACCTGTCTCTGACTCTGACCTGACTCTGACTCTGACCTGTCTCTGACTCTGACCTGTCTCTGTCTCTGTCTCTGACTCTGACCTGTCTCTGACTCTGACTCTGACCTGTCTCTGTCTCTGTCTCTGACCTGTCTCTGACTCTGTCTCTGACCTGTCTCTGTCTCTGACTCTGACCTTTCTCTGACTCTGACTCTGACCTGTCTCTGACCTGACTCTGACCTGTCTCTGACTCTGACCTGTCTCTGACCTGACTCTGACCTGTCTCTGACTCTGACCTGACTCTGACCTGTCTCTGACCTGACTCTGACCTGTCTCTGTCTCTGACCTGACTCTGTCTCTGACCTGTCTCTGACTCTGATCTGTCTCTGACTCTGACCTGACTCTGATCTGTCTCTGTCTCTGACTCTGACCTGTCTCTGACCTGTCTCTGACTCTGACCTGTCTCTGACTCTGACCTGTCTCTGACCTGTCTCTGACTCTGACCTGTCTCTGACCTGACTCTGACCTGTCTCTGACTCTGACTCTGACTCTGACCTGTCTCTGACTCTGACCTGTCTCTGACTCTGACCTGACTCTGATCTGTCTCTGACTCTGACTCTGACCTGTCTCTGTCTCTGACTCTGACCTGTCTCTGACTCTGACCTGTCTCTGTCTCTGACCTGTCTCTGACTCTGACCTGACTCTGATCTGTCTCTGACTCTGACCTGTCTCTGTCTCTGACTCTGACCTGTCTCTGACTCTGACTCTGACCTGTCTCTGACTCTGACCTGTCTCTGTCTCTGACCTGTCTCTGACTCTGACCTGACTCTGATCTGTCTCTGACTCTGACTCTGACCTGTCTCTGTCTCTGACTCTGACCTGTCTCTGACTCTGACTCTGACCTGTCTCTGACTCTGACCTGTCTCTGACCTGTCTCTGACTCTGACCTGTCTCTGACTCTGACCTGTCTCTGACCTGTCTCTAACTCTGACCTGTCTCTGACCTGTCTCTGACTCTGACCTGTCTCTGACCTGTCTCTGACTCTGACCTGTCTCTGACGCTGACCTGTCTCTGACCTGTCTCTGACTCTGACCTATCTCTGACCTGTCTCTGACTCTGACCTGTCTCTGACTCTGACCTGACTCTGACCTGTCTCTGACTCTGACCTGTCTCTGACCTGTCTCTGACTCTGACCTGTCTCTAACTCTGACCTGTCTCTGACCTGTCTCTAACTCTGACCTGACTCTGACTCTGACCTGTCTCTGACTCTGACCTGACTCTGACTCTGACCTGACTCTGACTCTGACCTGTGCCATAAAGGAGGAGGACTTTTTTTACTCTGATCTGTCTCAAAGTGCATTTGCCTCATCTGTCAGCAGCTACTGTCGGACTATGCATCTCTGTCTGATTCAATTCAGACCTGTCATCAGCGTAAACTCAGGTAATGACAAAATTGTACTCTAGTCAGTGCTCTGACTGGGCCTCTGACCGTACTCAGTACCGCTCTCTGGCTCTGGACCTGTCTTTTACCTGACTCTGACATCTGTTTAAAGCCTGTCTCTGACTCTGACCTGTCTCTTCACAATGCACTGACCTACTGTCCGCCCTGATGACTCTGACTCTTGTCTCTGACATTACCTGTCTCTGTCTCTGAGTTTCTCTGTCTCTGACCGCTCTGACTCTGACCTGTCTCAACAACTCAGCATGTCTCTGGAGAGGTTGTCTCTGAAACTACACCTGTCTCTGGTAAAAATACAAATACAGGGAACAACACTTAATATGCTCTCCTGGCTTCAGACTCTGAGCACTAAAAGAACACTCAGAATCAGCTGACTGACCTGACACAGCTACTGTCTCTATGGTTATGTTATGACCTGTCTCTGACTTTATGTACCTGTCTCTGTTAAAAATCTCTGACCCTTTTGCACATTTTATTTGTTTAGTAGACCTTTTAACTCAAGCAAATCCACAAACTAATAAAAGGATTCTCTGTAAGGTGTCTCTTGACTGCTGTATATAAAACCCTTCAATATAGTCTCTGACTCTGACCTCAGGGGATGAGGAGTCATCAAAAAATATATAGGCTATAATGAGTACCAGCACCTCTTTTGGTCCAATTAAAGCACTGTCTGACCTGTCTCGTGTCTGTGTCAACATGACATTGTACATATAAAGAATCCTTAATATATTTGTAAATAAATTAGGGCTCTGACCTGTTACTCGCTCTGACCTGCTCTGACTCTGAATGAATTCTGACTCTGACCTGTCTCTGACCTGTCTCTGACTCTGTCGCCGATTAGTGTAGTGAAAGACTCTGACCTGTCTCTGACTCTGACCTGTCTCTGACCTGACTCTGACCACTCTGACACTCTGACTCAGTACCGCCTCTCTACTCTGACCCAGAACGTGCTTTTAGCTCTGACCTGTCTCTGACCTGACTCTGACATCTGTTTTAATAGACCTGTCTCTGACCTGACTCTGACCTGCTCTGACTCTGACCTGTCCCCAGCTACTGTTCTATGGTTATGTTATGTTTTATAATTGACCATGTACACCCTTTTGTTAAAAAAAGGAGAGTTTGCACATTTTAACTTTGTCATTCAGTAGCTCTTTTGTAACTCAAGCAAAGACAAACATTTATATTGTTTATATTGTTATAATGTATCTCTTGACTGCTGTATATAAAACCCCTTCAATATAGTTGTTACCTCAGGGGATGAGGAGTCATCAAAAAATATATAGGCTATAATATTTTGTTTTTAATATAGCACCTCTTTTTAATTTAATTAGCATTGTACATAGTTAATCATGTTGTGTTGTGTCAAAACATACAATTGCAATTAATTTAAAGAATCCTAATTAGTTAATAATCGATTTGTAAATAAATATATTGACTTGGTCATTTTATGACTCTTTTTTATGACTATGATTTTAGGACCAGGGGTCCTTTAGACGCATGCACTTTTCACTTGTAAAACCCCTGGTCTAAAGGACCAATCACAGACAAGTCTCAGTCTAAAGGACCAATCACAGACAAGTCTCAGTCTAAAGGACCAATCATAGACAAGTCTCGGTCTAAAGGACCAATCATAGACAAGTCTCAGTCTAAAGGACCAATCACAGACAGGTCTCAGTCTAAAGGACCAATCACAGACAAGTCTCAGTCTAAAGGACCAATCACAGACAAGTCTCAGTCTAAAGGACCAATCACAGACAAGTCTCGGTCTAAAGGACCAATCACAGACAAGTCTCAGTCTAAAGGACCAATCATAGACAAGTCTCAGTCTAAAGGACCAATCATAGACAAGTCTCAGTCTAAAGGACCAATCATAGACAAGTCTCAGTCTAAAGGACCAATCACAGACAAGTCTCAGTCTAAAGGACCAATCACAGACAAGTCTCAGTCTAAAGGACCAATCATAGACAAGTCTCAGTCTAAAGGACCAATCATAGACAAGTCCTAGTCTAAAGGACCAATCATAGACAAGTCTCGGTCTAAAGGACCAATCATAGACAAGTCCTAGTCTAAAGGACCAATCACAGACAAGTCTCAGTCTAAAGGACCAATCACAGACAAGTCTCAGTCTAAAGGACCAATCATAGACAAGTCCTAGTCTAAAGGACCAATCACAGACAAGTCTCAGTCTAAAGGACCAATCACAGACAAGTCTCAGGTCTAAAGGACCAATCACAGACAAGGTCTCAGTCTAAAGGACCAATCATAGACAAGTCTCAGTCTAAAGGACCAATCACAGACAAGTCTCAGTCTAAAGGACCAATCATAGACAAGTCTCAGTCTAAAGGACCAATCACAGACAAGTCTCAGTCTAAAGGACCAATCGCAGACAGGTCTCAGTCTAAAGGACCAATCACAGACAAGTCTCAGTCTAAAGGACCAATCATAGACAAGTCTCAGTCTAAAGGACCAATCACAGACAGGTCTCAGTCTAAAGGACCAATCGCAGACAGGTCTCAGTCTAAAGGACCAATCGCAGACAAGTCTCAGTCTAAAGGACCAATCGCAGACAGGTCTCGGTCTAAAGGACCAATCACAGACAGGTCTCAGTCTAAAGGACCAATCACAGACAAGTCTAAGTCTAAAGGACCAATCACAGACAAGTCTCAGTCTAAAGGACCAATCACAGACAAGTCTCAGTCTAAAGGACCAATCACAGACAGGTTGGACAGATGGAGTCTTAATCTGTGAATCTTAAAACAAGTTTAAAGCCCAGTCTGAGCTTTAAACTTTCAGGTCAGCTGCTGCTTGTGCAAACACTTTCCTCCTCGACACCTGCAGCTCGCCCCTCGTCCCTGATTGGTCAGAGGGTCTTGTTTCTCTGCTCTAGCTGTACCTGTAGCGGAGGGGGTGCTCCTCTCCGTGGGGCAGGGGGGGCAGCTCTGGGGGAGTAATGAACACTGTATGTTCACTGCTCTGAGCCTCGTCCTCCATCAGGCGACAGTCCTCGGGCCGCTCCACCTGCAGCTGCGCCAGGACACAGTCTTTAGACTTTAACGTCTTCACAGAAAACTCTGGAGAAACCCTCAAAGAAAAGAAACTAGAGACAAACTAATGCCGTGTGTCAGAATATAACAAACTAGGGCTGCCCCCAAATAGTCGACTAAACGTTAGTCGATATGAAGAGGGCTTGGTCGAATACATTTTCATTAGGTGGTTAGTCGCAAAAAAAAAAAAATTTTTTTAAAAATCACGTGAAAAAATTATGCAATCAGGGGCTTCGCAGTCAGTGTATGACATGACATCAAAGCAACGAGAGATCAACGAGATCTCGTGCCTCGCGGTATACCAAAGCACACTTGTGGGAGAGGTGTCTGGCTGATGCTAATAATTATGTCAGGAAAAAAGTCCAAAGTGTGGGATCATTTTGAAAAGTTGAAGGACGACCCTAAAAAGGCTGTTTGCAAACTCTGCAGGCAAACATTTGCCTATCACTCGTCAACATTGAATATGTCTTATCATTTAAAACATGTAAGTAGTAACATTAACCACCACATGGCCCCTCGTTTTAACAATAAGGATATGTTCTGCCGTTCTGGGGATGTGGTATTTGGGTGGTGCGGGTTTGTACTTTGGCTTGCAGCGCCTCGTGTGGTTGCGCAGTGCTATTGTTGTAAATTGGTGAACTAAGTAAAAACCCAAGATGGCCGAACGTAACATCTTGACGGTTACGACTTGCTCATGTTAAAATAAAATATGTTGTTGCCTTGGACTATATTTGTCCGTGAGTATTGTGATGTAACAAATGTTTGTTTTTTATGAGATTTACGTTAGTTGAAATGCTTAAATGATATGTTAGCACAAAATTAGCAATCATTAGCATATGTTACGTGAGCTATGTATTAATGTCCAGCTAATATGACATTTTGTATTATTTCAGTTTTACGGTTGGTCGAAGAGGACAATGGTTGAATGCCATTCTCTAATAAATCAGCAAAAAGTAACAAAGTCTGTTTATTGGAGCGCCGTTATCTCGCAGTCTAGCCTTGCAAAGACAGTAGCTTGGGGCGAGGACAGCACAGGATATAAACACATTTGCGCTGTTAACTTAATGCTTTACTATTTTGTTTTAAGCGCTTAATTTTCATTGTGAACGCGCTAATATCCTGCTTTAGCATTTTCTGTCATATGGAAGTGTTAAACTTCAACTGGACTATACCTTTCCTTGTATATACGCAGGTTTTTATATTAATATCATAAATGAACGATTATTCGACTAATCGCTAAAATGCAGGAGTGTTAGTCGACTAGGAATATCTTTAGTCGGGGGCAGCCCTATAACAAACCCAGAGTCTTACTTTGTCCACACAGTCGTCGAAGAAGGCCAGGCTGGCGTCTTTGTCGCTGACGAAGGAACACTCCTCGATGAAGCGGATGAACATCTGAGTCTTGGTCATGAGCGAGTAGAACTTCTGATGAGAGCGGTCCCTGCTCCTCAAGAAACCTGACGAGAAAACGCACACTGAGCTGGTGTTGCTTACAAAAGTAAAACAGGCTAAAATGATGTATGACAAAAAATACATTCACTTTTTTGACCCGAAGATATGATCCTGGACACAGTTTTCTTGTTTGCTTTGGCTCAGTTTGATAAATAAAATATACATAAAACATTAAAACCTATTAAAACAAAATAAACAAGAACAAAGGCTAGAATAGAGTCAAGTTTCATTAAGTTCAGATTGAATGTTCTCTTCGTGCCCTCCTCAGGTTTTCTCTGTGTGCAGGCGTCTTCTGTGAGGCTCGAACACTGTGCACCAATAACATCCTGCGGCAGGGTTTATGAAAGTTCTTTTAACATCATTGTAGTTCACCTGCAGAACAGATTATTCAAACAAGCTTTAACCTCCCACACATTTGAGCCACACCTGTCGCCGTAGCAAAAAAAAACAAACAAAACAAGTGCTCTAACAAAGACCGCCAAAGAATAATGTAATGAAAACAAAAACAGCCATCGTCCTTCGTCATTATTTAGTGCCAGAGGAAAAGCATGGTTTAGAGAAACACAGGCCCGTGAACAGTAAACCCGTCCTGAGTGAGTTACCCTGCAGGTCGAAGAGGGAGCTGGCGTCGGTGGCTTTCTCTGAAGGAGCCTGAGTGATGGGTCGCAGGAAAGAGCGGTATCCTTTCAAAATTGCCGCCATAAACCTGAGGAAGGCCTCCTGGATCTCCAGCTCCAGAGAGAGAAGGCTTTTCCCACTGCTCAGCTCCGAACAGTCGCTCATCCCCAGCTCCAGGAGACTGTCACCGCGCAACTGATGACCTGAGAGAGTTTAACATCCGTTAGTCTGACCAAATCCAACTAAAACCTGTTCAAATCCAACTAAAACCTGTTCAAATCCAACTAAAATCTCCCGGAATCTAGAGCGAGCAAGAGCGCGCATGCGAGAAACCTGTTCTAATCCAACTAAAACCTGTTCTAATCCAACTAAAACCTGTTCAAATCCAACTAAAACCTGTTCTGATCCAACTAAAACCTGTTCTAATCCAACTAAAACCTGTTCTGATCCAACTAAAACCTGTTCTAATCCAACTAAAACCTGTTCAAATCCAACTAAAACATGTTCTAATCCAACTAAAACCTGTTTTAATCCAACTAAAACCTGTTCAAATCCAACTAAAACCTGTTCAAATCCAACTAAAACCTGTTCTAATCCAACTAAAACCTGTTCAAATCCAACTAAAACCTGTTCTAATCCAACTAAAACCTGTTCTAATCCAACTAAAACCTGTTCAAATCCAACTAAAACCTGTTCTAATCCAACTAAAACCTGTTCAAATCCAACTAAAACCTGTTCTAATCCAACTAAAACCTGTTCAAATCCAACTAAAACCTGTTCTAATCCAACTAAAACCTGTTCTAATCCAACTAAAACCTGTTCAAATCCAACTAAAACCTGTTCTAATCCAACTAAAACCTGTTCTGATCCAACTAAAACCTGTTCTAATCCAACTAAAACCTGTTCAAATCCAACTAAAACCTGTTCTAATCCAACTAAAACCTGTTCAAATCCAACTAAAACCTGTTCTAATCCAACTAAAACCTGTTCAAATCCAACTAAAACCTGTTCTAATCCAACTAAAACCTGTTCTAATCCAACTAAAACCTGTTCAAATCCAACTAAAACCTGTTCTAATCCAACTAAAACCTGTTCAAATCCAACTAAAACCTGTTCTAATCCAACTAAAACCTGTTCTAATCCAACTAAAACCTGTTCTAATCCAACTAAAACCTGTTCAAATCCAACTAAAACCTGTTCTAATCCAACTAAAACCTGTTCAAATCCCACTAAAACCTGTTCTAATCCAACTAAAACCCGTTCTAATCCAACTAAAACCTGTTCAAATCCCACTAAAACCTGTTCAAATCCAACTAAAACCTGTTCAAATCCCACTAAAACCTGTTCTAATCCAACTGCTCGCGTCTCGGCATGTCTGAGCGACATGTCTGAGCGACATCTCACTTTGGATGAAGGACCATCACCTGCAGCTGAACCTTGTAAAATAGAACTGCTTGTGATTCCGGCCCATCCAAAGACCCACCACCTCTCCATTCAACTAGGCCCATCAACCATTACACCGTCCAGCACTGCCAGAAATCTGGGAGTGGTAATTGATGATCATCTAAACTTCACAAGTACCAGCACCACCCGGTCCTGTAGATTCATCCTCTACAACATTAGAAAAATTAGACCTTTCCTATCAGAGCACTCCACGCAAATTCTAGTCCAGGCTCTTGTCTTGTCCAAACTGGATTATTGCAATGCTCTACTGGCTGGTCTCCTGCTGCACAACCAAACCTCTGCAGCTGATCCAGAATGCAGCGGCAAGAGTGGTCTTTAATGAACCGAAGAGAGCGCACGTATCTCCTCTATTCATTAGGTTACACTGGCTCCTGTTGACGCCCGCATCAAGTTCAAAGCTATGCTCTTGGCCTACAAGACCACCTCGGGTTCTGCACCCCCATATCTCCACTCACTAATACAGACCTACGTTCCTACCAGATCCCTGCGCTCTGCAAATGAACAACGCCTGGTGGTACCGTCCCAAAAGGTACAAAATCACTCTCACGCACCTTCTCTGGATCTGTTCCACATTGGTGGAATGATCTACTGCTGCTACAAGATCAGCAGATTCTGTAGCCATCTTTAAAAACACCTGAAAACACATCTCTTCCGTCAACACCTGACTGACAAACACTGAGTCCTACTTCCTTTCTATCGATTTCTTTCTATAAAAAAAAAAAAAAATCTCTTATACTTAGCTTTGTAAACTGCGCTGGGTTTAAACTGACTAGTTTTCTGTGCACTTATGCTTTTTGTTTCTTGTGTTGTTAAAATTGCTTCCATTGTTTTCCTCACTTGTAAGTCACTTTGGATAAAAGCGTCTGCTAAATGACTAAATGTAAATGTAACTAAAACCTGTTCAAATTCAACTAAAACCTGTTCAAATCCAACTAAAACCTGTTTAAATCCAACTAAAACCTGTTCTAATCCAACTAAAACCTGTTCTAATCCAACTAAAACCTGTTCAGATCCAACTAAAACCTGTTCAAATCCTTCTAAAACCTGTTCAAATCCAACTAAAACCTGTTCTAATCCAACTAAAAACTGTTCAAATCCAACTAAAACCTGTTCTAATCTAACTAAAACCTGTTCAAATCCACCTAAAACCTGTTCAAATCCAACTAAAAACTGTTCAAATCCAACTAAAACCTGTTCTAATCCAACTAAAACCTGTTCTAATCCAACTAAAACCTGTTCTAATCCAACTAAAACCTGTTCAAATCCAACTAAAACCCGTTCTAATCCAACTAAAACCTGTTCTAATCCAACTAAAACCCGTTCTAATCCAACTAAAACCTGTTCTAATCCACCTAAAACCTGTTCAAATCCAACTAAAACCTTTTCTAATCAAACTAAAACCTGTTCTAATCTAACTAAAACCTGTTCAAATCAAACTAAAACCTGTTCTAATCAAAGTAAACCTGTTCAAATCCAACTAAAACCTGTTCAAATCCAACTAAAACCTGTTCTTATCAAAGTAAAACCTGTTCAAATCCAACTAAAACCTGTTCTAATCAAAGTAAAACCTGTTCAAATTCAACTAAAACCTGTTCTAATCCAACTAAAACCTGTTCTAATCCAACTAAAACCTGTTCTAATCAAAGTAAAACCTGTTCTAATCCAACTAAAACCTGTTCAAATCCAACTAAAACCTGTTCTAATCAAAGTAAAACCTGTTCTAATCCAACTAAAACCTGTTCAAATCCAACTAAAACCTGTTCTAATCAAAGTAAAACCTGTTCAAATCCAACTAAAACCTGTTCTAATCCAACTAAAACCTGTTCTAATCCAACTGCTCGCGTCTCGGCATGTCTGAGCGACATGTCTGAGCGACATCTCACTTTGGATGAAGGACCATCACCTGCAGCTGAACCTTGTAAAATAGAACTGCTTGTGATTCCGGCCCATCCAAAGACCCACCACAACCTCTCCATTCAACTAGGCCCATCAACCATTACACCGTCCAGCACTGCCAGAAATCTGGGAGTGGTAATTGATGATCATCTAAACTTCACAAGTACCAGCACCACCCGGTCCTGTAGATTCATCCTCTACAACATTAGAAAAATTAGACCTTTCCTATCAGAGCACTCCACGCAAATTCTAGTTCAGGCTCTTGTCTTGTCCAAACTGGATTATTGCAATGCTCTACTGGCTGGTCTCCCTGCTGCACAACCAAACCTCTGCAGCTGATCCAGAATGCAGCGGCAAGAGTGGTCTTTAATGAACCGAAGAGAGCGCACGTATCTCCTCTATTCATTAGGTTACACTGGCTCCTGTTGACGCCCGCATCAAGTTCAAAGCTATGCTCTTGGCCTACAAGACCACCTCTGGTTCTGCACCCCCATATCTTCACTCACTAATACAGACCTACGTTCCTACCAGATCCCTGCGCTCTGCAAATGAACAACGTCTGGTGGTACCGTCCCAAAAAGGTACAAAATCACTCTCACGTACCTTCTCTGGATCTGTTCCACATTGGTGGAATGATCTACTGCTGCTACAAGATCAGCAGATTCTGTAGCCATCTTTAAAAAAACACCTGAAAACACATCTCTTCCACAACACCTGACTGACAAACACTGAGTCCTACTTCCTTTCTATCGATTTCTTTCTATAAAAAAAAAAAATCTCTTATACTTAGCATTGTAAACTGCTGGGTTTAAACTGACTAGTTTTCTGTGCACTTATGCTTTTTGTTTCTTGTGTTGTTAAAATTGCTTCCATTGTTTTCCTCACTTGTAAGTCACTTTGGATAAAAGCGTCTGCTAAATGAATAAATGTAAATGTAACTAAAACCTGTTCAAATTCAACTAAAACCTGTTCAAATCCAACTAAAACCTGTTCAAATCCAACTAAAACCTGTTCTAATCCAACTAAAACCTGTTCTAATCCAACTAAAACCTGTTCAGATCCATCTAAAACCTGTTCAAATCCAACTAAAACCTGTTCAAATCCAACTAAAACCTGTTCAAATCCAACTAAACCTGTTCAAAATCCAACTAAAACCTGTTTTAAACTAACTAAAACCTGTTCAAATCCATCTAAAACCTGTTCAAAATCCAACTAAAACCTGTTCAAATCCAACTAAAACCTGTTCTAATCCAACTAAAACCTGTTCTAATCCAACTAAAACCTGTTCTAATCCAACTAAAACCTGTTCAAATCCAACTAAAACCCGTTCTAATCCAACTAAAACCTGTTCTAATCCAACTAAAACCCGTTCTAATCCAACTAAAACCTGTTCTAATCCACCTAAAACCTGTTCAAATCCAACTAAAACCTTTTCTAATCAAACTAAAACCTGTTCTAATCTAACTAAAACCTGTTCAAATCAAACTAAAACCTGTTCTAATCAAAGTAAAACCTGTTCAAATCCAACTAAAACCTGTTCAAATCCAACTAAAACCTGTTCTTATCAAAGTAAAACCTGTTCAAATCCAACTAAAACCTGTTCTAATCAAAGTAAAACCTGTTCAAATTCAACTAAAACCTGTTCTAATCCAACTAAAACCTGTTCTAATCCAACTAAAACCTGTTCTAATCAAAGTAAAACCTGTTCTAATCCAACTAAAACCTGTTCAAATCCAACTAAAACCTGTTCTAATCAAAGTAAAACCTGTTCTAATCCAACTAAAACCTGTTCAAATCCAACTAAAACCTGTTCTAATCAAAGTAAAACCTGTTCAAATCCAACTAAAACCTGTTCTAATCCAACTAAAACCTGTTCTAATCCAACTGCTCGCGTCTCGGCATGTCTGAGCGACATGTCTGAGCGACATCTCACTTTGGATGAAGGACCATCACCTGCAGCTGAACCTTGTAAAAATAGAACTGCTTGTGATTCCGGCCCATCCAAAGACCCACCACAACCTCTCCATTCAACTAGGCCCATCAACCATTACACCGTCCAGCACTGCCAGAAATCTGGGAGTGGTAATTGATGATCATCTAAACTTCACAAGTACCAGCACCACCCGGTCCTGTAGATTCATCCTCTACAACATTAGAAAAATTAGACCTTTCCTATCAGAGCACTCCACGCAAATTCTAGTTCAGGCTCTTGTCTTGTCCAAACTGGATTATTGCAATGCTCTACTGGCTGGTCTCCCTGCTGCACAACCAAACCTCTGCAGCTGATCCAGAATGCAGCGGCAAGAGTGGTCTTTAATGAACCGAAGAGAGCGCACGTATCTCCTCTATTCATTAGGTTACACTGGCTCCTGTTGACGCCCGCATCAAGTTCAAAGCTATGCTCTTGGCCTACAAGACCACCTCTGGTTCTGCACCCCCATATCTTCACTCACTAATACAGACCTACGTTCCTACCAGATCCCTGCGCTCTGCAAATGAACAACGTCTGGTGGTACCGTCCCAAAAAGGTACAAAATCACTCTCACGTACCTTCTCTGGATCTGTTCCACATTGGTGGAATGATCTACTGCTGCTACAAGATCAGCAGATTCTGTAGCCATCTTTAAAAAAACACCTGAAAACACATCTCTTCCGTCAACACCTGACTGACAAACACTGAGTCCTACTTCCTTTCTATCGATTTCTTTCTATAAAAAAAAAAAAAAAATCTCTTATACTTAGCATTGTAAACTGCGCTGGGTTTAAACTGACTAGTTTTCTGTGCACTTATGCTTTTTGTTTCTTGTGTTGTTAAAATTGCTTCCATTGTTTTCCTCACTTGTAAGTCACTTTGGATAAAAGCGTCTGCTAAATGACTAAATGTAAATGTAACTAAAACCTGTTCAAATTCAACTAAAACCTGTTCAAATCCAACTAAAACCTGTTTAAATCCAACTAAAACCTGTTCTAATCCAACTAAAACCTGTTCTAATCCAACTAAAACCTGTTCAGATCCAACTAAAACCTGTTCAAATCCTTCTAAAACCTGTTCAAATCCAACTAAAACCTGTTCTAATCCAACTAAACTGTTCAAATCCAACTAAAACCTGTTCTAATCTAACTAAAACCTGTTCAAATCCACCTAAAACCTGTTCAAATCCAACTAAAAACTGTTCAAATCCAACTAAAACCTGTTCTAATCCAACTAAAACCTGTTCTAATCCAACTAAAACCTGTTCTAATCCAACTAAAACCTGTTCAAATCCAACTAAAACCCGTTCTAATCCAACTAAAACCTGTTCTAATCCAACTAAAACCCGTTCTAATCCAACTAAAACCT
Organism: Perccottus glenii; assembly: GCA_024416835.2. NCBI lineage: Eukaryota > Metazoa > Chordata > Actinopteri > Gobiiformes > Odontobutidae > Perccottus > Perccottus glenii. The sequence goes on along the minus strand of CM044548.2, from coordinate 718,861 downwards.
GTTCTAATCCACCTAAAACCTGTTCAAATCCAACTAAAACCTTTTCTAATCAAACTAAAACCTGTTCTAATCAAAGTAAAACCTGTTCAAATCCAACTAAAACCTGTTCAAATCCAACTAAAACCTGTTCTTATCAAAGTAAAACCTGTTCAAATCCAACTAAAACCTGTTCAAATCAAACTAAAACCTGTTCTAATCAAAGTAAAACCTGTTCAAATCCAACTAAAACCTGTTCAAATCCAACTAAAACCTGTTCTTATCAAAGTAAAACCTGTTCAAATCCAACTAAAACCTGTTCTAATCAAAGTAAAACCTGTTCAAATTCAACTAAAACCTGTTCTAATCCAACTAAAACCTGTTCTAATCCAACTAAAACCTGTTCTAATCAAAGTAAAACCTGTTCTAATCCAACTAAAACCTGTTCAAATCCAACTAAAACCTGTTCTAATCAAAGTAAAACCTGTTCTAATCCAACTAAAACCTGTTCAAATCCAACTAAAACCTGTTCTAATCAAAGTAAAACCTGTTCAAATCCAACTAAAACCTGTTCTAATCCAACTAAAACCTGTTCTAATCCAACTAAAACCTATTCTAATCCAACTAAAACCTGTTCTAATCCAACTAAAACCTGTTCTAATCCAACTAAAACCTGTTCAAATCCAACTAAAACCTGTTCTAATCAAAGTAAAACCTGTTCTAATCCAACTAAAACCTGTTCAAATCCAACTAAAACCTGTTCTAATCAAAGTAAAACCTGTTCTAATCCAACTAAAACCTGTTCTAATCCAACTAAAACCTGTTCTAATCCAACTAAAACCTGTTCAAATCCAACTAAAACCTAAACTAACTAAAATCTTCATTGTTAGTTTTTTTCATTGTTTTGTCCCTTGTCTTCCACCGTACTCACCGTCGAGCAGCTGCTGGTACAAACTGCTGAGAGCGTTCATCAGGTTCTTACAGGATTTCTTAGGCAGGATCTTCCAGGTGAGCGCTCGCTTGTCGTCGTTACTGCAGAGAACACACACAGACTGAGCCAAGACAGGGTAACCTTCCACCAAGAGCAACTCATGACTCAGCAGATTCATAAACTCATGACTCAACAGATTCATAAACTCACGACTCTGCAGATTCATAAACTCACGTCATGACTCAGCAGATTTATAAACTCACGACTCTGCAGATTCATAAACTCACGTCACGACTCAGCAGATTCATAAACTCACGTCACGACTCAGCAGATTCATAAACTCATGTCACGACTCAGCAGATTCATAAACTCACGTCACGACTTAGCAGATTTATAAACTCACGACTCTGCAGATTCATAAACTCACGTCACGACTCAGCAGATTCATAAACTCACGTCGCGACTCAGCAGATTCATAAACTCACGTCACGGCTCAACAGATTTATAAACTCACGACTCTGCAGATTCATAAACTCACGTCACGACTCAGCAGATTCATAAACTCACGACTCAGCAGATTCATAAACTCACGTCACGGCTCAACAGATTTATAAACTCACGACTCTGCAGATTCATAAACTCACGTCACGACTCTGCAGATTCATAAACTCACGTCACGACTCAGCAGATTTATAAACTCACGGCTTAGCAGATTTATAAACTTACGACTCTGCAGATTCATAAACTCACGACTCAACAGATTCATAAACTCACATAACGACTTAGCAGATTCATAAACTCATGACTCAACAGATTCATAAACTCACGTCATGACTCAGCAGATTTATAAACTTACGACTCTGCAGATTCATAAACTAACGTCACGACTCAGCAGATTCATAAACTCACGTCACGACTCAGCAGATTCATAAACTCACGTCACGACTCATCCGATTCACAAACTCACGACTCAGCAGATTCATAAACTCACGTCACGACTCATCCGATTCACAAACTCACGACTCAGCAGATTCATAAACTCACGTCACGACTCAGCAGATTCATAAACTCACGACTCTGCAGATTCATAAACTCATGACTCAACAGATTCATAAACTCACGTCACGACTCAGCAGATTTATAAACTCACGGCTTAGCAGATTTATAAACTCACGACTCTGCAGATTCATAAACTCACGACTCAACAGATTCATAAACTCACGTCATGACTCAGCAGATTTATAAGCTCACAACTCAACTGATTCATAAACTCACGTCACGACTCAGCAGATTCATAAGCTCACAACTCAACTGATTCATAAACTCACGTCACGACTCAGCAGATTCATAAACTCACGACTCAACAGATTCATAAACGCACGTCACGATTCAGCAGATTCATAAACTCACGACTCAGATTTATAAACTCACGTCACGACTCAACAGATTTATAAACTCACGACTCAGCAGATTTCTAAACTCACGACTCAGATTAATAAACTCACGTCACGACTCAGCAGATTTGTTGTTGCCAATAATTAACTGTTATTGTTTAATTAGCAGGTTCATCTTTAAACATTTTCAAAATTTAGAATAGAAATATTTATTTCCTGTATTTTCCCCGTGTGGGGTAACATTTTAATTAAATGCTTATGATTAGTTCTGTAACAGGATTTAGGATTCACACAGAAACTGACCGGGTGGTCGTAAAGGCTAAAACTCGGGTCTGGGAGGAGTTCGGTGAGGCCATGGAGAAAGACTATCGGTCGGCCTCAAAGAAATTCTGGCAAACCGTCCGGCGCCTCAGGAGGGGGAAGAAGTGCCCTGCCAACACTGTTTACAGTGGAGGTGGGAACCTGCTGACTTCAACTGGGGATATTGTTGGACGGTGGAAGGAATACTTCGAGGATCTCCTTAACCCCACCGACACGTCTTCCACTGAGGAAGCAGAGGCCGAAGGCTCGGAGGTGGACTCGTCCATCACCCAGGCTGAAGTCACTGAGGTAGTTGGGAAGCTCCTCAGTGGCAAGGCACCGGGGGTGGATGGATGTTGTAGGGCTGTCTTGGTTGACACGCCTCTTCAACATCGCGTGGCGGTCGAGGACAGTACCTCTGGACTGGCAGACTGGGGTGGTGGTCCCTCTTTTCAAGAAGGGGGACCGGAGGGTGTGTTCCAACTACAGAGGGATCACACTCCTCAGCCTCCCCGGGAAAGTCTATGCCAGGGTACTGGAGAGGCGCCACAATTGTTTCTCACCGTAAACGTAAAAGCTTAAAACCGAGTCTGACTCTGTTATTTAATTTACGATTGGTTAAAGGTTGTTCTTCAGCAAAATTTGTATAAAGATACACTGTTTTGTGTATTGATTCCCTGACAGAAATTGGTCCTTCGAGCTGGAGAGACGTTCCCGACGAGGATATTTGACGACGGCTGAAAGTCTGTGGCCAGAGCAACTGAAAGTCCACCTTTCCACGTGGCCGGCCGATCCTCCTTATCCTCATTGGTGACAAACCTCCATCAGAACGTGAAAGGAGACAACCATATAAAGGTGTTATAATCATTTTTATTATTATAATTGTTTATATTGTTTATAGTTACTGTGTGCTCATAGTTCTCTACAGGTCATGTCAAATCATGTCATGTCCTCCATGGACAGTAGACATAACTAGAGACATGGCTTGTCACGGGACTTCTGCACCTGGAGCTGGGGCCTTGGAGGAGGGTGTATGAGAGATACACCTCCCTCTGACAGCCCCCACTGCATTGATATAAAATCTCATGTTTTGTTTACTTCTTGAAGCAAAACGCACTCTGTACCTTTGATATATATCGGTGTCTTTGCTTCTTCTTGCAAGAATAAAACATGGCCTTTCGCTTTTTATAATATAATCTGTCTCCGTGTCTCTCTGGATAATATAAGGATAAAGAATTCTTATAACAAAAGTCAGACATACGAATGAATGTGTTAGAGATTTTGAGTTTTACCGGTTGTCAAATTGTATATGTCCAAACATGGACAACACAACACAAAATATTGTAACTAAAGGCCAACACTCTTTTGCATGAGTTAAAGTTTATTAAAATGTCTATTTCTACTAAGAGGAAGTATTTCAAATGTCATGCTGAATCCAGCCGTGCACGTCATACCAAGACGTCTCAGAATAACCAAGTTAGGCTGAATGCAGAAAGATAACTCCTTATATGTAACTTGTTTATATAGTTCCTGTTTTTAGGCTGGTTGCAGAAGAACAATTCCTTATATGTATGTTTTGCTGTAATGAGGAAACTAAATGTTAAAAACCCGCCCTGCGTGGCTGGGTGCGACAGGATGTATGCTTTGTTTGAAACTTGAATAAAAGGCACGGAGAAACTTATGGTCGTTGGAGATTTCCGTAAATGGAGGTGGTGGAAGATCCCTGTGTTTCAGGCGCCACATCTCACATTGTCTCCCCGTGCACGTAAAAATCTTAAAGCCGAGTCTGACTATTTTATTTAATTTACAAATGGTTAAAGGTTGTTCTCCAGCGAAATCTGTTTATCTATACACTGTTTTGTGTATTGATTCCCTGACAGAAAGTAAAAGTGAAGTGTGATTGTGAGTGAGAGTGGTGGAATAAATTCATCAGACCAATACCTGGTCAAGGCTTTACAACCCTTGATTAGGCATTAAAGTGGGTGAAGGAGGTCCACATTAGGGTCTTTCAAAAAGAATAACTTAAAGGAATGTTCCATGGTGAAAACCTTACTTATAACTAACTCTCCCTAGAGGATTGTGGTCATAAGGACGGAATATTTAACCTGAAACAGTGTTCTCTGAGAAAACCACCATGGCAGGAAAAGATTCAAAAACAGTAAGAGCTAAAATTCGTGAAATTCCAACGGACGCAGAATTTATAAAAAACAGTTTCCCATCCTCAGTAAAGTATCTTGATAAGTGGAAAAAGAAGTATGGTTTTACCGGTAAATTAGAACTAAAAGAAGTGAGAAGACTTAAGACCAACCTCAGACACCGTGACCAGTTAAAAGGACGGACCATATAAAAAAAAACGAGACATCTTTAATGTATAACACTACTACCTTGAATCCAGCTACTTTACTACCCATAGCTGGAGACGGAGACCTCCATGACTGTGTTAGCCTGACTGAGACTACTCACAAGACCAGACATACACACAGCTAGCTAATACTTTAGACACGGACCTTGATGACATTCTAAAAAGTAGACAAGAACAGGCCACTGACCAAGAAAAGCATCTTTGGACACAAAAAAGAGCACTAATAATAGATGGACTGTACAAAGAACCGGACAACAAGCCATGGCTCCCAAAATCCATGTTCAAATGGGCAGCAGAAGTGACACATGGGCCATGCCATGTGTCAACAGGGGGGATGGTGGACCAGGTACAGAGACAATACAACGCTTGTGGATTTAATACTTATTCAAAAAATATTTGTAAACAATGTCTTGTGTGCATCAAGAACAATTCACGAGGGTTCATGAGATCAAAGACACAGGAAGACCATGGCCTGAATGTATTGACTTGGTGAAATTGAACATGCATATTTTACCAGCTGAAGGACAAACACTAAGTCCTTTTGAAATGTTGTATGGAAGATCATTTACATTACCAGACTTACAGTGAAAAATGATCCAGACGCCTCGACTGATTTAATAACGTATATGAGAAAGACACTTGAATTGAAACAATGTAGAAGAACCAATGAACTGCCAGAAGGTCCTGTTTCTCCCCCACAGAACCTTAAACCAGGCGATCACGTCTTCATCAAAGTGATCAAGCGGAAGAGCTGGAACAGCCCCCGCTGGGAGGGACCCTTTCGAGTTCTACTCTCCACCCCAACGGCTGTGAAGGTGGAAGGACGCTCCTCCTGGGTTCATCTGTCTCACTGTAAGCTGAGAAACCAACTAACCAACTCTGAGACGCAGGACTTCTAGACCTACTAGACGCAGGACTTCTTTTGTAAGCTGAGACAGCAATGGTGTTCTTACAATAGGTAAACAACTGGGCACCGCTCCGTTGAATAAAGGTGTTTTTACAGTTTTACTGGGCACCCATCGTTGACATCGAGGCAAGATGACACCAGTTGAAAGACAGAGACTGAAAAGAAGACACCAATGTATCTTCTATTATTTGCTTCTTGTTTACACTTCTACGTACTTGTGGTAGCACTGTGCTTTTCATTATTTGGCCTACACACACACCACACATAATGTAACACACCCGTGATGATCACTCTAATCATAGACCCACTGACAATGTCTGGTGGAAGTTTATGAATTTCTCTAAAACTTGAAAATAAACTTGTTATGTGTGTTCTTTAATACCACATACGCACGAAAAACTGTTTTAATGGAACCAATTCCCTTTCCCGCCAACAAGACCATTGTACTTACATTCCTGACTCTACAGCTAATTGGACTTCTATTCATGACCATGTTGCTAACCTTCAAGACTTCCTGACATCTAGACATGACTCTGGTTGGCCTAACTTTAACGTTCTTAGTTGGCTGTCCACTGGCACATGGACTCAAATACTTTTGAAAATTCAACTTCTTATTCTAGACCAGGACGATGACCTACCTGATGGCAATCTGGGCCAAGGATAAGTATTTTTCTGACTATTTCTTGTGTTTCACAAAGTTTAGTACCTCATTTCTTTCCAACAGAGGGGTAAATATGGATGTTTTACTGTGAAATTTGACAAACAGGAGGGAAATGTTAAAGATTTTGCAGTTTTACAGGTTGTCAAATTGTATATAAGTGTAGCAGAACGACCCCTGGAATCCCCACGGATTAACTGTCCTGTCTTTTCTTTCATTGCCAGAGGCCTTCAGAGACAAGCCTGTATCTGGAGCTTGAAAGTTAACACTGTTTTCTTTCAGATAAAAGTATGGCCAAAGTAATTTATGGACAAGAAATGTTATTAATGACTTTGCTTCTTGCTTTTACAAGCAGTGGAACTTGGGTCCACCAGGCACCAGGGTCAAAGGTCACTCAGGACCAGTACCACCCCCTGGCGCCATGTCTTTTAACCATAAACCTTCGAAGATAAAGTTGTTGTTTTAGCTGGACTTAAGGACCCCCTCTCTTGACCGAGAGCGCGTTATCTCCATCCTGATTGACCGTCGGAATGCTTTTGATCCTAACATCCAAGAATGATCAAAGACTGCCCCTGGTGGTCAAATGGACGAATGACTCTATCCAAGCATCAAAAGACAATTTCGTAATTATTTTGTATAATTCTACAAGTATAAATGTTTTGGTGTGTGTTATGAGAATATGGTGAAACAAAAGGAATGTTTTAAAACTTTAGTTTAACTCAGTTTAAATGTTCCCAAGCAACTTCCTCTTCCGCCGGAAGAGCGTCCCCGACTCAAAGTTGATAAAAGCTGGCTGCGAGCCAAAAATCACTCTCTTGGCTCTCGCCTCTCCGCCTTCGCTGACCCCACAAGGGCCGGTCCATAAGGACCGTTAATGCCACCATGGCTAAAGCTTCGAGCCTCGTGTAAGCACGAGTAAACTTTCCTTTGTTCTAAAGACCGTGCCTGCTAAAGCGTCTGCTCTTTTCCAAGGAGCGCGCGCAGAAGCAAGTTTTTAACCAGCAAAGCAACAGTTGAGAACTCTTTCATGGACATCGCAATGACCTGCACAACCTCAGACTTTTAACGGTACACGGAGGCCCAGGTACTTTGGACAACAACCGACATCTCTCTCTACCCCCGGGCTGCAAACCTCTGAACGAGACGCGCACGCAACGGCATCTTTGGTGTGGAACGCTTCATCAGTAAGCGATGAACTTTCTGGAGAACATTCAGGACGCTCGGACCGCTGATAGCAACCCACCTAACCGAGCCAGCACCGCTGACTACAGAGTAAGTCCGCACGTTACACGTCGCAACAGCCTTGGTGTCGTTAAATGTCCTCTGCCCAAAATCTCCCTTCCCTTCTCCGTTAAAAGTCACTTCGTTAAATTTCATCATTTAGTTTAACACATCTAAACATTCCTTTGGTTTACAAACCACCTGAAAGCAAATATTTATTCCTGTATTTATCCCTGTGTTTATTCCTGTGTCTTGTTTCCAATTCCTTCCCTGTTCCAATGTCATTTACCATTAAAGATTTGTGTAATTTTTAATAAAATCCCATAAAAGACATTAATGTTTCTCTGTTTATATTTAAGAAATGTTCGAAAACAATGATAATTCTCTTCCTTTAAGATTAATGAGACTAGATTAAACAGTTTCTCTGGACCTGTTAAAACCAGGGTGGTGCCCCTTTTAATCAGAAATTAATTTTAATGAATTAAGATTAATATCAAAAATGTATTAAAATTATTAAAATGAATCTTATATATGTTTATACAAACATACCCTAGTACGCTACAGTGTATTTTTGGTGCCTCCGTGCGAAGAAATTTTAATCATAAAAATATTAGTTGATAATTTACCCAAATTAATAAATTAATATTTCTTATTACATTATATTACACAGTACACTACATATATTTTGACGCCCCGCGTGTGAGGCTTGGAAGAAGATTCTTAATTAAACATTGAAATCATTAAATAACACCTAAAGTCTTTACATTATTGCTGTTCCCTGAAAGCTGTGTCTAAGTTGTTTATCTGGTTAACTGTGTGTGTGTGTGTGTGTGTGTGTGTGTGTGTGTGTGTGTGTGTGTGTGTGTGTGTGTGTGTGTGTGATCATCGCTAGGTGATCAAATGTGAAGCGCTGTGTTAATTCAAATCGTACCAGCTGGACTGATATTGTTTTGAATTATGGTAAATGGTAAATGGTATGCATTTATATAGCGCATTTTTGCACCCAAAGCGCTTTACATCGTGCTTCCACTCACCCCATTCACACACATTCACACACATTCACACACATTCACAGAGCGGGAATCGAACCGCCAACCTTCCGGTTATAGGACGACTGCTCTACCACTGAGCCACTCCGTCCCGGAGTGGACGGAGTGATTAATATTGATTAATCATTAATATTAATATTGTACGTACGTTTTATGGCAAGAGCATTCAAACAATAAATGGCTGCGAGCGTCCAGCATTTAATAAATGTTTGATAAAGTTATTAAAGTCTGCTGAATACAGAGACTTTGTTTAAGTGAATTGGTGCGAGTGTGTAAACACGTGGATCCTCAGGGCATCCATTTTGAGTTCCCTTCTAATGGCTGCGCGCTGTCCAGCATTAAGAAGTACCTGCTAAGGTTGTTTTAACACACGCTAACCAAAGTGTGTTTATGGGCCCCGAGACAAAACTAATTGCTGCGTTGTACCAGGATTAAGTCAATTGTCTCTTACAAGTTGTTAAAATTGCCGCGCGATGCCGGAATTTATAAGTAAACTTGTCTTTCCTAAGGCTTATGAGCCTAGGTGAATTTAAACGGATGAAAAACCTGTGCTTGGAGGCCTTCATAGCCTAGCTAACTGTGAAAGCCCTCCCCTCAAACCACGTGGCCTGCCGTGCGTTGATCCAAAACGTGGTCTGAGCCTGCTGTGGAAAATGCCATGTGCTTGTGTTTAAAACGTGGCCTTGTACCTGCCTTGTACAAAGCCTGTTGTGTTTTAAAACCCATTGTTAGAGTTGTAGACTCGTCCAGAGTCAATCTTAACTGAAGCTGAGAGCAAGCTTCACGCCAAGGCCCCCAAAGGGGCGTGCTGGAAACGTCACTCCGGAAACCACAGACTCACCAAGAGTCTCTAGCGCCCCCTAACGGAAGGGAGGTGCGAAACCACCATAATTCCCTGGGAGAAGCTCTACCTCCTCATGCTCACTCATGGAGTTACACCTCTTCCTGAAACCAGTGACGCTGATTAATCAACAAAGCTTAGAGCTTTGATAATAATGAGTAGTTTAAAGCTTTTATTTCACACTGAAATGCCACAGTGATTCATCTAAGTAAATTAACCTTTGTTAATACTGATTCAGCAAATAACACTGGTTAATAACTAGTAAATGCACAATACAGTTGAAACTGAACTCAACTAATATTGTGATACGCCCCTGTACATCCCATGTACTTTAAGAAGCTTTGCTGATCACTGCATTTAATTTGGCTCAAATTTAAGTGATTTAAGATTGCTTTTGTGATTCTTCTCCCTGCAGGAGTCTTAACTGAACCCCTGCTCCTAAATTGTTAATTTCACAGATTAGCACCGCCCACGCCACAGTGCTGCTAACCCTAAATTAACACCCAGCCAACAGGCTATTGCTAATAGCCAATACAAATTTAAATCTGACTTACTCAATGTAATCCCCTCCTGAAATTGGATTTTAATCTGATTTGGAAATAACTTTTTATTTATTTATTTTATTTTTCTTTCATTTTTAAATTTATTTTTTTTTTATTTTTTTTTTCGCCCACTCCACAAGTATGTTAGCGATCAACGTCCCGGTACCGGGACGTAAACACGCTTCAAAAAAGCGTCTTTTTTGTGCTAATACCTTGTCATGCAAACCCCAACAACCTATATACCAAATTAAAGCTTAAAGTCTCATCTTTCCGGCGATATAAACCATTTCAACACGTTACAACCACAGCGCCGACACCAAAGCCTTTTTTACAGACAAGCACAAAGATTGAGTTTGGACTAGTCTTACCTTTGAAGGCTCTTTTGGACTGAAACAGCACCAAATCCTGATAAGCTTGGTCTCTTTCTGTCCGTAAAGGTCCAGGGAATAATATCCAGTAAAATAATTAGGTCCACAAGACATGTTATATCCTCCAAGGCTCAAACACTGCAGAGAAGTATTTCCAACTTGAAATCAGCAGCGACATTTTTTGTCATTTCTTTTGATAATAAAAGCCGTAAGTCCTTTTGAGACCGCGAAAAAAGCTACTAAAATGCTAATAGGAAGTGTTAGCCTTCGATTGACACCTTTTTCAGCCAACTCTGACGGGTTTCGACCGGGCGGGACCTGGAAATGCGCCAATTGCCGCACAGACTGCGGCCATTACGCATCACGTAAACGCTTCTAGCACGTTCATTGTTCTCCGTATATGGTCAACATGACGATAGACGGATAGCCAATGATCTCCCGAGTCCAACGATACAAAGCATGCCTGGGTTTCCTTCGACCTGAAGCTTCTGTGCCTCGGCGTAAACACAAGGCTGCTCAATGAGACAGCTTGTGCGTCATATGACGCGCGCATGTTTATTATGCTTTCACAGTCTTTTTTGCGTAAAAACTATGGCAAAACTTACAAAAATAATAAAATACTTGTTAGAGGATGTAGTGGAGGCATGTGCATTTCTTTTTATTGACATTTTGGACCAGCAGCAGTCGGAAAGAAAGCGTTTAGAGGGGGGGGGATGTGGTCTGATGTGAAGCTCAAGATTTCACTTCTTTTCTTTGTCCTTTCACAGAGGTGCAGTAAAATGCTCCACATGTGACATGCTCTTGTGCTTTCTGCAACAAGAGACAATGTTGCACATATATTGTAACATTGACACATATATTGTAACATTGACCAACAGTTTTATAACCTATGTATATAGTTTGCAGTATGTTTTTTATGTGTGGACATTATTCAAAAACTATATATTTTGGCCCATAACACTCATTTTGACTATTTTTTTATGTAAATATGTCATGTTTATTGTGTTATTATTATGGAATATTAATTTTCATAACTAATAGAGTGATTATGTTTGTAAATACAGATTCCTCTAGATGTAAGCTTTCAGTAGAGCCCTCATTGATGCCTGTGGGTTGAAGCATTCAGAACTTATTGCACTTTTTCATACGTTTTCCAAATGTCTCCAATTTGGATGAGTTTGGATAAACTATGGTCCCTCTAGAAAACGCATGGACTTACCAACATAAAAGAAATTGTATAAAATTCATTTTTACAGATATTCTTTTCAAGTTTGAAATGTGAGTAGTCATCAAGTTATTATTTTGGCCCATAGTGTGTTTTAGTCCTCAACTACCTCCTGAAGCCTTTTACACCTTTATTTTCACTAAATATTTCAGGCGAGAACACAAAAAAATATTTTCTCTGTGTGTTCCAAAGTGTATAAAATTGTATCAGTAGAACTTAGAGAGATTCTGACTGTTGTGGGTGAAACTAGAGGTTGTTACCTTTACAAAGAGCCCACACTTGTATTTAAATTCCAGAGGGTTCAATAACAGCAATCATTTTAATTTGGAGAGGTTACATTACACACAATACAGCCAAAATGACCCCTGAATACTACGATTGGTTAAAGGTTGTTCTCCAGCGAAATGTGTATTGATTCCCTGACATTTGGGGACCACAGGATCTCGTCTCTGCTTTTTGCAGATGACGTTGTCCTGTTGGCTCCATCAAGCCAGGACCTTCAGTGTGCACTGGCACGGTTTGCAGCCGAGTTTTGCACCTCCGAGTCTGAGACCATGGTTCTCAGTCGGAAAAGGGTGGCTTGTCCCCTTCAGGTTGGTGGAGAGCTCCTGCCTCAAGTGGAGGAGTTCAAGTATCTTGGGGTCTTGTTCACGAGTGAGGGAAGGAGGGAACGTGAGATTGACAGACGGATCGGTGCAGCTTCTGCAGTGATGCGGTCGATGTACCGGTCTGTCGTGGTGAAGAAGGAGCTGAGCTGTAAGGCAAAGCTCTCGATTTACCGGTCAATCTACGTTCCTACTCTCACCTATGATCATGAGCTTTGGGTTATGACCAAAAGAACAGCTTTCTCTTTCTTTCTGAGCTTTCTCCGCAGGGTGGCGGGGCGCTCCCTTAGAGATAGGGTGAGGAGCTCGGTCACTCGGGAGGAGCTCAAAGTAGAGCCGCTGCTCCTCCACATCAAGAGAAGCCAGCTGAGGTGGCTCGGGCATCTGTTTCGGATGCCTCCTGGACGCCTCCCTAGGGAGGTGTTCCAGGCATGTCCCACCTGGAGGAGACCCCGGGGAAGACCTAGGACACGCTGGAGGGAAGGTGAAATTAAAAAAGATGTGACAGCTAATGAAAAACAAATCGAGGAGGCTGAAGCCCGCATAGCCGCTACAGAGGACGCGCTGGATAAGAGCGAGAGTGATCTGGCTACTAAGCAACAAAGCGGCTTGGATACCTGGAAGAAAAGACAGAGGACCTAGAAAACCGCGGTAGGAGGAAAAATATCCGCCTGTTTGGTCTTAAGGAGGGAGCTGAGGGTAAGCGTCCTCTTTTGGACTTTAAAACCAATATGCTACCCCAGTGGTTGGGCATCGAACCCGACAGAGTGTTCGCACTAGAAAGAGCCTACCGTACCCTGGCCTCAGTTATTCCCAACCAGAATCGAGCCGTCCTCCTCGAAGTATGAACATTCTACAGCAGGCATCGAACAAACTTCTGCTTTACCTTTTCTCTATTTTACTTATTTATTTTCTATAAATACTAGCAGCCTATGTTTATGACTGTCACTTTACTTTGGATATATATGATACTTTTCTAACATTGTAAGTGGAAGAGAGCAAGGCTGAGCAAAGATTACTATTTTTATACCTGCATGCCTGCTGTTAAGTGGAGTGGGCTACCACCTAAGAATCTTAAGTTTTAACTTTTTTCTTGCCCGTTCTCCTGCACAGAGATGCCGCCTTTTTCTAAACAGATGTGCGCTGTTGACAGTTAGCTGTTGCTTACCGGTCAACTTGAGGGTGCTGCGTGTTTCAGTGGGGTTGCCTTGTCGTTCGGGGACTAGGCTAGGGTTTTGGGGAGGCGGGGAGGGAATGGGTAGAGGGGACCCCTCATGCTCTACCCATGTTATACTCTTTGCGTTTGTTAGTGTGTTAGCCTTATATTGTTTTTTCTTTGACTTTCACTCTATCATGGTCACACGATACCAATGTAGCAGGCCAAACTATGTTTAGTACACTTAATGTAATAACGTTTAACGTCAGAGGCCTCGGCCACCCAATCAAGCGGAAGAGAATTCTTACGTTCTTAAAAAAAGAAAAAGTACACATAGCTTTCCTTCAGGAAACCCATTTGTCCAATGAAGAGCACAAAAAACTCAAGAGAGACTGGGTTGGGCAAGTCTATTTCGCTAGCTTTACTAGTAATAAGAGGGGAACCGCAATACTTATTCATAAAAAATACCTTTCATACTTAAGGAGCAATATAGCGATTTTGGTGGCAGGCAAATACTAATCAAGGGGATGCTATATGGACAAGAATTTACATTGTTGAACGTATATGCACCAAACGAAGATAACCCTAAATTCATGATGGATATAATCAGCTTATTCAATCAATATAATACAGGCCTTGGAATAGTTGCTGGAGATTTTAATTGTCATATGGATAGCAACTTAGACAAATCTTCAACCACACTGTCTAACCCCAAGCCTCTTAGACTCTGAGATTAGCCTCGGCTGATGTAGGCCTGATCGATGTTTGGAGAGAACTTAATCCCACAAGGAAAGACTACACTTTCTATTCGGCTAGACACAAATCATACTCCCGATTAGATTTATTTTTTTTACCCCAGGACCATCTCTCATCCGTAGTTTCATGTGATATAGGACCCATTCTTATATCAGACCACTCGCCAGTCTACCTGCGGTTATCCCTCCCCCAGCAGACGAACCAAACCAAACAATGGAGGTTTAATACCTCACTTCTCACAGACCTTGAAGCCTGTAAAAATGTTAGCAGCACAGACAGGATAATGCGTCCTGCCCTGTCACTCCAGCAGTGATGTGGGACGCGGCTAAAGCAGTAATTAGGGGCCAGTTGATCTCATATGCATCTGCAAAAAAAAATCAATTACTAAACAAGCAGAACAACTTAAGAAAGAGTTAATCGATTTGGAACAATGCCATAAACAATCTCCTACAGAAGAAAACTTGAAAAAACTAAATGCAGCCAGAACTAATCTTAATCTCGTTCAAACAGAACATATATTAAAAAACCTTTATTCTTCACTAAACAGAAATATCATGAATATGGTAACAAGCCGAGTAAACTCCTAGCTTATCAACTCAAAAAAAAAACGTGCCGAAAGCACAATAAAGTGCACACGTAATGCGGCAGGCCAGTTGAAATATGATACACAATCTATTAAGTCCTTATTTCTTGATTTCTATAAACAGCTTTACGCATCAGAAAATCTCTCTGCAACAGATATTCACAGGTTCTTGGAAAAAATATCCCTACCCTCTATCTCAGAGGATGAGAAGGAACAGTTAAATGCCCCATTCACCCCAGAAGAAGTGTTACAAGTAATTAAGTCAATGCCCTCCGGAAAAACCCCAGGTTTGGACGGATATTCTGTAGAATTCTACGAGGCTTTCTGGGTGCAAATCGAGCCACTTTTTATGCCCATGGTCACTGATTTTTTTGAGTTCTTCCTGAAACTATGAAGACAGCAATAATAACTTTAATACACAAGGACAAGGATGCTGCTGAATGCGCATCATTTCGCCCAATTTCACTACTTCCAGTTGACTTTAAGATATTATCCAAATTAATTGCGCACAGACTGGAAAGATTTTTGCCCCAGATTATTAATCCCGATCAGTCCGGCTTTGTGAAGGCACGTTACGCATCTGACAATCTTCGGAGGTTATTAAATATAATTGACCACTCGTCCCTACACAACAGGACAGCCTTACTACTTTCGCTTGACGCAGAAAAAGCGTTTGATAGGGTTGAGTGGTCATATTTGTTTGCCGTACTGGAGAAATTTAATCTTGGTGAACAAATGTATTAGATGGTTCAGAACTATGTATAGCAATCCACAATCCACAAGCCCAAATATGTATAAATGGTACCCTTACTGGAAAATTTGACTTGTTTAGAGGCTGTCGGCAGGGATGCCCTTTGTCTCCATTTTTATTTAACTTGGCAATTGAACCACTCGCAGAAGCCGTACGGACTAATGAAGAGATTGCTGGTATAAATATCGGGAAAACACCAGTGTTGGGAAAGTTCACTTTCTACAAGAACTAGTTCAAAGTTCAGTTCACAAATTTTAAAATGAACTAGTTCAGTTCATAGTTCAAACTTCAAAATTTTGAACTAAGTTCACAGTTCCAAAAATGAACTTCTTTTTTCCATATGTTGCTGCGAGCTATAATTTTTCTAAATTATTGCCACAGCCCATATACAGTAGAATCACAGACAGCATTTATTTCATCAGTTTTAACTATGAAGCTATGCGTTAGATTTCATTTTCATATCCAATTTTCAATCCTTATCCAACCAGGGTTTACATTAGCATTGAGGGGACATTGTTGCTTTAATGCTTTGTTGCTGTCCATTCACTCCACACTAGTAGCAGCTGCAGCTTTCAACCCTACAGTACATTCTCAAGAACATGAGGACAAACGTGCTGCTTGAATGGTCTTTTTTAATGAGGAATTATTCAAAGAAAAACAGGACAGTAATCATTAAGGTGAAAACGTTTTTAAATTTTAATAATTTTCCATTGTCCACATGCTAAAACAGAATATTGGAATCCTGGAAAAATATACCAGGCAGGTTCAACAAACAAGTTACATGAATAGTAAAACCCTCAAGACCATTCTACTAACACAAACTGAGGTAGGAACCAGGCTGAGGTAGGAAATTAAGGTTGAACTCGAAAGTGCAATATTCAAAGTGCAAAACATTTAAACATTATTAAGTAACTTTTCAATTTTTTGGCTTGTTTGCCCAATGAATAAGTAAAAAAAAAAACTTAAAGGACTCAGTCAGAGTCCAAGGCCATGGACAGTGCTTCTACTTTCTATCCAGTGAGTGAAAATACCTTAAATGAATGAATATCTGTCACTGGTTACAGTCCAAATAAAAACTAAAATAAAAAATAATATAATAATAATTAATGAAAAGTGTGCAGGGCCAAGGACAGTTTTATTTTCTGTCCAGCCCGAAAATCCCTTATCTGAATGAAGATCCTGTCTTTGGTCACAGTAGTCTCTCCCTGGTGGATCAGCTGTTTTTTGCTTCCTGTAAAAACAAGATATGCTCTGTTAATTTTATGCAGCTCACCTCTGCACATCAATATAGTCATATCCATTGGCAATACATTGTACTTCTATAGCCCAATAAACAGATCATAAAAATATTTAATATACCTTCAAAATTTTTTGTTGGCATTTAAGATCAGCTGCTTCTCAAAGTTGGCATCCCCCAGCCGGTTTCTCCTGGGTCTGAATGAGATAACAAGAAATTTTAACATCATGAATATTATGGCTAAAAATGGGAACAGTAATCTGTTTTAAAGCAATTGTGAACTGAAATAATTTGACCAAATATTTATATTGAAAACCAGAACTAGAATAATATCACCACCAAGAACTATGATTGAGGCTGGGCATTTACTGTACTTACTACCAAAGAATAATAATAATGTAATATAATCACAGTTTATTCCTACCTGAATATTATACCACCGATGCTGAAGAGCCTCTCTACTGGAGCGCTTGAGGGCAGGGCAGTGTTGTGTTTTATGAACAGCTTTCTGAGCTTTGAAAACTTCATGTATTCATCAAACCCATCTGTGGTTGGGGCATCCAAATAGGTGTCCACTTCAGATTTTGGAAAACCTGAGGTTTTTTGTTAAATCTGAAGAATGATGCTGCAGAATCTATCTTGTCACTTTCACCTCTGGACTGGGCTTGACCAGAGTCTCTAGCAGCTGAGTCATCAGTCATCAGTTGAGGGTTTGAAATTCTCTTTTCAGCATCAATCTGTACTGCATACGTTTCTCCTCATCTTGGACCCAGTCTAGCTTGAATCTTGGCACCAGCATAGCGGAGAGTATGTTGTCCCTCTTCTCCAGAAGACCTGCAAGCCTAGTGCTCAGTGACTCCAAGATACTCTTTATGAGGGGTCGGCATGTAATGAGACCCTCTGCTGCAGTGGGCTTCATGCTCTCATCCAACAGGTCATTCATATGACATTGCAGTTGCACAATGGTTGGAGCCAGGTAGCCAAGAAAGATGTTCTTCTCTGCTTGGAGGATGTTTAGTGCAAGTGTTAAAGGCCTCATCACATCCACAAACTTGTGTATAAAGTTGACTTCCTCTGGAGAGAATCGGCGAAAGCCAAACTCATCACTCACAGTGTGCAAAATCAGCTCGTCATGTACTACGGGAGTGCTATCATTTTGAGGGGTGACCTCAGCCACGTTAATTTCTGCCTTGGTAGTTAGTGTTGCTATGCGAGACAGTCGCTCCATGGCAAGAAATACTGAATTCCATCTTGTGTCATTTGGCACAACAAAGCCAATCCCAAGCTTTTCCTCCACAGCATCAGAAGCCTTTGTACTTCACTTAACAAGGTTCCACAGAGCAGATGCTTTTGCAAAAACAGCCCTCGACATTGTTTTGTAACGTTTTTCAGTTACCTTTTCCGTATCTTTGGCCACTAGATTCAAGGTGTGAGCCATGCACCTTATATGAGGGGGGAGAGACGGATGATCCAGACCTGAGAGAGGCTCAGGCTCCATCTGGTCATCTTCATCTGAGCTCTCACTGGCGGCAGCAAAAACGGACTCTGGTTCATTGTCATCTTCACTTTCAGTTTCATCAAAGTTGACCACTGTCTCTGGCATTTCAGTATCAATAGAAACAACATCCATCCCAAAACAGTTGAACGCCTTGACAAAATTTGAAGCATTATCTGTTACTGTACATGCAACCTTATTGTGGATTTTGAATTCTTTGTTTACATCTGACAATAATTTTGCCAACACATCATGTGTATGTGCTCCTTTAATCCGTCGGCATGCCAGTACAGCAGAGTATCTCTTAGAAACATCAGTTTTGTTTAGCCAGTGGACAGTGATGCCCATAAATGCCTTGTTCACAGCCGACCAGCAATCTGCTGTTGTGCACACAGTATCGATCTCAGCCAGTTCAGTCTTAAGTTCACATATGTTTTCTTTAAATTTCTTGTTTAACAGTGTCTGTACTTTTTTTCTTGATGGCACCTTTTTGGATGGCTGCAACCCCTTAATTAAGTCTCTGAAAGCTGGCCTTTCCACTTTACTCAAAGGCTGTAGGTCTCCAACAATATACTGCACCACCAGGTTATCCAGCTGCGGCTGGGAGATGACAACGGGGCCGCTACAGTACGCAGTTAATGGGGTTTGGGTTGAGGATCTGTCCTGACTGTCTTTTGATTTTTTATTTGCTTTCACATACCTTGAAAGGCTAGCCGGGTGCTTCAGTTCAATGTGCCGTTTCAGGTTTGCTGTGGATGTAACTGAAGTGCGGATTGTATTTTTTAAACCCGGCGGGCAAAGTTTGCACATAAAAGTGAGATTTCTCCCATTCTCACCGACCTTGTCATAAACATAAAATTCTTTTAAATGATCATACGCCTCGCTACAGCCTGCTGTCGCCTCCATGCTTTTTTTTTTTTTTTTTGATGACGCGGCGGACGGCGGCGCGACACAGGTGGCTGGTGTTGCCAGATTTGGTGTTTTTCCGCTACATATTAAGACCCGTTTGCGGTGTGTTTGAGCTGTGTTTTCGCCTGGAAGGCTCTATAGAAATCTGGCACCTTATTGAACGAAGTTAACCAGAGAGAGCGTGCCGTTCACAGACATCAGACTGAACGAGTTCACAGTAACGTTCATCAGGCAGTAATTCAGCACGTTCAGTTCACGTTCGCCCAAAATATGAACGAGTTCATGAACTATCGTTCAATGAACGCGTTCAGGCACAACACTGGAAAACACAGAACAAAATTTCACTTTATGCCGACGATATAATTCTATACTTAACTCGCCCCGAGCAATCAATCCCAGCAATATTAGACTTTATCACTAAATTTGGAACAATATCAGGATATAAAATTAATTTGACAAAATCCAATGCATTATTAATTAACTCGTCAGTTTCGAACAGACTCAAAGCAATCTCACCGTTCACCTGGGCCCAAAGCAGCTTTAAATACCTTGGGGTGAATGTGGCTCTAAAACTTAAGGATCTCTACCTCATAAACTATATTCCACTGCTTAAAAAGATTAAAGAAGAATTAGAACATTGGAAAATGCTCCCCATCTCATTTCTTGGACAAATTAATGTAATTAAAATGAATGTTTTGCCCCGTTTCAGTTATTTATTTCAGTCACTTGGATAAAACTTTCTTTCAATCTATAAACAAAATGTTAACCTCCTTTATCTGGAAAAATTCCTCACCAAGAATAGCCTTTAAAACTCTAACAAAATCCAGAGAGAAAGGGCCAGGCTTTCCCTCTTATCCTTAAATCCGGATCTGCCCCCATCTATTGGCGGCTCCTTGCTCGCAAAGTGGAGAAGTAACGGTATACACCAATTCCAACAGCTGTTCAACAATGATACGCTCAAGTCCTTTGCTGTTTTAATGTCAGAATATGAAATTCCTAAACAGGACTTTTATAAATACTTAAAGATTCGCCATTTAATAAACACCCTAAAAGGGGAAAAACGCCTATCCTTGGAGCTAACGAATCTTGAGGAGATTTTGGTAAAATCGACATCATTAAAAGGAAAAATCTCTGAAATTTATAGCACTTTGTTGGACCGTCACAGCTCTTCTTTAACCCCACTTAGGAACACATGGCAGAAGGATATGGGATGCACTTTTAAGGACGTTCAGTGGGATACGATATGTCAGAATGTTTTTTCCTCACTGTCCTGTAATAAAATAATCAAACAAAATTATAAATTCATGCCCAGAATGTATCTTACTCTGCTCCGCTTAAATAAAATGTTTCCTAATTCATTCCCCAGATGTCATCGTTGGAAAACATGTAAAGGGTCAATTATGCACGTTTTTTGGGAATGCAGGAAACTAAAACATTTCTGGAAGGCAGTACACGATCTAACTGTTAAGATTGTGAAAACCCCACTGAACATTACACCAACACTGTACCTCTTTGGTACGGAAGTGGACAAGACACTGGACACCACATGCACGAAGAGGATTATCTTAATGTCGTATATCGCAAAAAAATGCATCTTGCTTAATTGGAAACAACAAAGACCCCCATCACTCAATCTGTTTAAACAAATCCTAAATGAAACTTTAAGACTGGAACAACGCACATACGCCCTAAAGAATGAGTGGGATGCCTTCAGAAAGATACGGGAACCACTTATGAACCTCTGACACTATAATGCTTGGCATGTTTACATTACATTTACAAAGGTTGAACTGTGATCTGTGACCATGGACTGTGGACTTGTTAATTTTCTTTTATTTATTTTTTATTATTTAATTATTTCATTTTTATTACTATATTTTTCCTCTCATGTCTGTTATGTTAATGTTAATAAAATGTTAAAAATCAATAAAAAGACAATTGAAAAAAAAAAGAAAAAAAAAAAAAGAAATTTCCCGCTGCTCTGTCTGTAACCATAGTAACCTGAGGACCCGCACGTGTAGACGTAGACGTCCTAAAAGTGCCGGTTCAAAAATATGTTTTACACAATTCGCTTGTAATTATGAATACTGTCTTGGTCCAGATCGTGGTCCGCCTTTTGAAGACCCCTGAGGTAGTGCACTTGTTCAAAGGCCTCTCAGATTGTCATACATTCAGAAACCAATAGTGCAAGTAATAAAAAAAAACTCTTGTATTTTAAGTCAAATCCAAAGCTCAGCTGGTATCGATAATTCGGGAAATTAGTATTGTATCGTTTGAGATATTTCAGTATCGATATTTATCAAAATATCAATATTTTTGACAACACTAGTCTAAGGTCCAAATTATTACCTCATGAAAAATCTTTTAGTCGACTAAAACGAGACAAACACTAAAAATAATTTCAGTCAAAAGTCTAAGACTAAAACTAAATTTAAATTTCTTGTCCTCAGGTCTCTACACTTCCTGTCTCTCAGAGGACCTCTGGGACAGGTCTCCTGCTGGGGCCCAGGGTCTGGACTGAACACAGTGACTTGATTTCCGCTCTTGGGCAGAACACTTAATCCATTCATTTTATAAAGAAGCACCTGTTTTCTGTCATTGTTTGACTCTGACTGATTGAAGCTAATGAGCTTGAATCTTATCAGAACCAACAGTTCCAGGGCAGTTAGGAGCTAAGAGCGTGACAACAGAGAGCTCATTGACCCTTGACCCTGCTGTATGTCCCGGAATAGAACCCGGTCCTGTTCAGCTGAAATAGAAAAAGGTAAAGTGCTGTGTGCAGGACTCTCACTGGAAGATGGAGCTGGTGTCCAGGTCCACGCAGCTGACGTCTGGAGGAGGGTCGTGGAGGTCAAAGTACCGAGAGTCCACTCCCACGATGAACGGACAGGGGGCGCTCAAGACGTCAGCTAGAGCCAGAGGACAGAGCGGGACGTAGGGACAGGCCCAGTGGAACGGGAAGATCATCTGAGGAGAACAGGACGGCTTTAGTCAAACACACTTTAAATAAAGCAGTTTGGTTTGACCCCTGTCTGTCTCCGTAGACCAGGTCCCTCAGACCTCTGACCTCGTGGATCGTTTGCATAAATCCACACAGTGGTGGACAAAGTACACAAACCAAGTACTTGAGTTAAAGTACAGATACACTAGGTAAAATATTACTTCAGTAAAATACAAAGTACTGCCTTTTAACTTTCACTTGAGTAAAAGTACAAAAGTATTTGCCTTCAAATGTACTTAAGTATCCAAGTACTATCATTTATTATGGCTATAATGCCCTTATAGTTTTTGTCAGTCTCTTGCCCCTTTAGGCGCCAGGGTTTATTTAAAAAAATACAGATTATTGGGATCCAAATTTCAAAAGGCTGTGGTTTGAAAATGATAAGAGATAGAGTCCTACTCTAAACTAGAAAAATGTCAGGTATGACCCAAAGTATATAAGTAAATAAATTTTAAGCATCTAATTTGCATATAATTTGCATACCATGACATGATATATTGGCGGTTATGTTTTTTACAGTACATACACACTAATGAACATATTATAATAGTTTTTTTTTCTTTTTCTGAAAAAAATTGTTATAACAGTATTTTGTAAAAGCAACATTACCAAAATAAAGAATAACTACAACTTCTAATAAACCATAACTAGTAAACGGTATGCAAATAGATCTGAGAAATATACACATGTACTGTATGTGTGTGGTTGCAGTAGCTTTATCTTTTCTTATCCATCCATGTGGCATAGTTAGTAGTTTTTTAGAGTATGGGACCTCTCATAAAGCACAGAACACAGCCATCACTTTTATTACGATCGCTGCTTTGATTAGTGCATTCTCACTGACTATGTTTACCCCTGCCTCTCCCTCCTCGACTGGGTAAAGTGTCAGGATGACCAACACGTATTTGTCCCAAACAGCTGTCAATAGAAGCCGCATTATTCCCGACCCCCGTCACTAGCCACGGCTTCTATCACCTGTGCTAAAGGTAGCTGCAGGTGCTAAAGGTAAAGCTGCAGGTGCTAAAGGTAAACAGCAGGTGCTAAAGGTAGCTGCAGGTGCTAAAGGTAAAGCTGCAGGTGCTAAAGGTGCAGGTGCTAAAGCAGCAGGTGCTAAAGGTAAAGCTGCAGGTGCTAAAGGTAAAGCAGCAGGTGCTAAAGGTAAAGCAGCAGGTGCTAAAGGTAAAGCTGCAGGTGCTAAAGGTAAAGCTGCAGGTGCTAAAGGTAAAGCAGCAGGTGCTAAAGGTAAAGCTGCAGGTGCTGAAGGTAAAGCTGCAGGTGCTACGCGCGCCACGGCTTCCTTCCCAACCTCCTGGTCACTACCGCCAGAGCGACTAGTTTCCTCCCGCTTTCTTTCACTGATGTTTGGTAAAATGTGTGAAAAACAGCGTGTGCTTTATGAGAGACACTGAGAAAGGCAGCAGCAGCGCCGCTGTCCAAGTTACACACACACTCACTCGCTCATTCTCACTTTCACTCGGCTGAAAAGACTCTAAAGGTAGATGTTCTCCTCAGAATCAGAGTCAGCCATTACTAATACCAAAACTTCATCACAGGGGTATTTTTTATTTGTTATTTTCATGTTTATCAGCTCGCGAGAGAATGAGGCTTCTATTGAGCCGGTCCTGACACTCCCACTGAGACGCCTCTTGAGGTCTTCTTCTACAAAACATTTTTAATGGCAACACAAGGAACGACTAATTTTGCAAAATGTAATTGAGTAAAAAGTAAGATATTTGACGTTGAAATGTAGTGAAGTTAAAGTAAAAAGTATCCCTTAATGGAAATACTTAGTAAAGTACAGATACTGGAAAAAACTACTTAAGTACAGTAACGAATTACATTTACTTCGTTACTGTCCACCACTGAATCCACAAAGTACACTGAGCTGCTCTAGAGCCACGGCACAGGCTTAGAAGAAAGGTTTATTCTGTTGCATTTGGAACGATGGTTATTTTTGTCTGAATTAAAAAAGTATGAACTTGATCGCCCGCTTTAGTGTGGAATACAGACTTTTATGGTTTAAACGCACAGTGGCTCAGCGGTAGAGCAGTCGTCCTTCAACCTGAAGGTTGGTGGTTCGATTCCCGCTCCCCCCACAGTTCATTATGTTAAAACATGAAGTCGTTTTAGTTTGAGGCTCGTGTGAAACTCACCGACACCAGAGCCTCGGTGACGCTGGTCAGAACGGCCGGACGAAGGGAGTGCACCAGGATTTTGTGTTCGGTGACGGCAAAGACCAACAGAGTGACCGCGTTTTCAGGTCCGAGGTTCTGCAGCAGCGTCGAGAAACTCCCTCCGCTGGAATCAGCACAAAGAGTTCAATCCAACAGGAGTATTCCACATTTACAGCAAAACAATAATGACCTCTGAAAAAAAAGCTTTGAATCTTATTTTATTTAGCTCCATTTTATTGAGTTTGTTCTAGTTTTTGATTATTCTTTGCACAATGCTGTGTAGTTTCCAAGTCTACAGGTGCAGTGTTGTCATTTCAGATTGAAGAGAGGCCCACCTGAGCGGCAGAGGAGAGGACAGAGGCTGGCTCAGCAGCAGACTGTCGTGAGGAGAGAGCTGCAGGAAAAACAGTGGAACACACAGTTACACCAAAAGAAAGACATGTTCAGTCAAAACAACTCTGATGTGTTTCACCTGAACCAGGATCCGAGGCCTCTGAGACGAAGGGAACGGGACTTTGTGCATGAAATGAGAGATGTGTCTGAAAAAGAGGAAAAGAAATCTGATTCTATCATCCAACCGACAGCAGGTTCCCAGGGTCGTCTTAAAGAAAAGGTTCAAGCGAAAGCATCTGGACTCAGTTTTTAAGACACTTGTTCTGGTCTCATTAGCTCTGAAAGGACAGTGTGTCCCCTGATGTGAGAGTCTCAGAGGACAAGACGTCTTCACTTTGGAAACTGGACAGATGTTTTAGCTTTAACCTTTTCTTCACAAGCAATAATGTCAAAGAAATGACTGTTGTCTTTTATCTGGTCCGGTTTAGGCCTGGTTCAGTCCAGGTCTTAGTCCGGTTTAGTCCTGGTTCAGTCCTGGTCTTGGTCCTGTTTAGTCCTGGTTGAGTCCAGGTCTTGGTCCGGTTTAGTCCTGGTTCAGTCCTGGTCTTGGTCCGGTTTAGGCCTGGTTCAGTCCAGGTCTTGGTCCGGTTTAGTCCTGGTTCAGTCCTGGTCTTGGTCCTGTTTAGTCCTGGTTCAGTCCAGGTCTTGGTCCGGTTTAGGCCTGGTTCAGTCCTGGTCTTGGTCCTGTTTAGTCCTGGTTCAGTCCTGGTCTTGGTCCGGTTTAGTCCTGGTTCAGTCCAGGTCTTGGTCCGGTTTAGTCCTGGTTCAGTCCTGGTCTTGGTCCGGTTTAGTCCTGGTTCAGTCCAGGTCTTGGTCCGGTTTAGTCCTGGTTGAGTCCAGGTCTTGGTCCGGTTTAGTCCTGGTTCAGTCCTGGTCTTGGTCCTGTTTAGTCCTGGTTCAGTCCTGGTCTTGGTCCGGTTTAGGCCTGGTTCAGTCCAGGTCTTGGTCCGGTTTAGTCCTGGTTCAGTCCTGGTCTTGGTCCTGTTTAGTCCTGGTTCAGTCCAGGTCTTGGTCCTGTTTAGTCCTGGTTCAGTCCTGGTCTTGGTCCTGTTTAGTCCTGGTTCAGTCCTGGTCTTGGTCCTGTTTAGTCCTGGTTCAGTCCAGGTCTTGGTCCGGTTTAGGCCTGGTTCAGTCCAGGTCTTGGTCCGGTTTAGTCCTGGTTGAGTCCAGGTCTTGGTCCGGTTTAGTCCTGGTTCAGTCCAGGTCTTGGTCCGGTTTAGGCCTGGTTCAGTCCTGGTCTTGGTCCGGTTTAGGCCTGGTTTAGTCCTGGTCTTGGTCCTGTTTAGTACTGGTTCAGTCCTGGTCTTGGTCCGGTTTAGTCCTGGTTCAGTCCTGGTCTTGGTCCGGTTTAGGCTTGGTTCAGTCCTGGTCTTGGTCCTGTTTAGTCCTGGTTCAGTCCTGGTCTTGGTCCGGTTTAGGCTTGGTTTAGTCCTGGTCTTGGTCCGGTTTAGTCCTGGTTCAGTCCTGGTCTTGGTCCGGTTTAGGCCTGGTTGAGTCCAGGTCTTGGTCCGGTTTAGGCTTGGTTTAGTCCTGGTCTTGGTCCGGTTTAGGCCTGGTTCAGTCCTGGTCTTGGTCCTGTTTAGTTCTGGTTCAGTCCTGGTCTTGGTCCGGTTTAGTCCTGGTTCAGTCCAGGTCTTGGTCCGGTTTAGGCCTGGTTGAGTCCAGGTCTTGGTCCTGTTTAGTCCTGGTTTAGTCCTGGTCTTGGTCCTGTTTAGTCCTGGTTCAGTCCTGGTCTTAGTCCTGTTTAGTCCTGGTTTAGTCCTGGTCTTGGTCCTGTTTAGTCCTGGTTCAGTCCTGGTCTTGGTCCGGTTTAGTCCTGGTTTAGTCCAGGTCTTGGTCCGGTTTAGTCCTGGTTCAGTCGAGGATTAGTTCTGAGTCTGTTCCTCGAGAGAAGCACATTTAAACTCGTGTCTTACTTCTCGATGGGCAGAGCGTGAGGCCCGGAGATGGAGTATCGATAAAGGAACGTGAGAAACTTCCTGAAGACGTCAAAGAAGGGCCAGTGTGAGAGCAGGCAGATGCACTTGGTGGTGTGGACCGAGCGGGACGACGGGCCGCTGGAGGAGCTGTTGGAGGGGTCAGAGGGGTCGTGAGAGGGCTGTGACGAGTCCTTCTGAAGGTCGGTGCTCAGCAGGCCGAGCTGGAGCCGCTGCTGGTCGCTCAGACACTCCGCAGGAAACGGCTCGTAAAACTGAATGGCTGCTCCGTAAACCTGCAGCAACATCAGGAAAAGGAAAAAGAGACGTGACTGCTTGGCTTTCTAAACTCCAAAACAGAAACACCCAGAGGCTGCAGCGGGGGTTAATATTTGAGGTCTGAACTTTGACTATTGTTGAAGTGAGGGCTGGGGAAGAAAACACAATCCTTTTGAACGATTCAAGTCAAAAACAGGTTTGACAAAAACCTTCTGTAAGAACTCACTTTTAAAGACAAACGTGATTAAAAACTCCAATCAGTTTATAAAAATATCAAAACAATCTACATTTTAGCTTCCAGCCCTGAGCTTATTTTTTTAAACATTTTTTATTTACTTTTTTAGTTTAAGGAAAAGTGATGAACAATATTCCAGAGCTTTCTTCACTGAACCAGTTCTTTAAAAACAGTACCTTCTCCCCCGAGGCCCCCGTCAGGACGAAGGTGGAGAAGACGGGCAGAGAGTACTTGGTGTTGGGGGGCCAGGCCTCGATGGTGGCCCCCAGCGGTAAACAGAAGAGAGGGACGGACTCGGGCAGGGGGAAGGAGTCGTGGTCCTGTTCGGGATACCTGCTGAACAAACCTGCAGCGGGACGCAGAAGAGTGTACGACTTTAAAAAACATTCTGGTGAACGTAGGTCCAGAGAGCGGGCAGACTTTATTTTAGGTTTTATGTTTCGTGTAGGGCTGACAATATGATCCTGGAGATTCGATTCCCTTTGGCTCCTTACACCACCTTTAATATCATTTTTAAAAGACGTGCTCTGACCACGCTACTGTTTTTATTTCATTCAGACTCAGTAACGTCTGTCCTGATCTCAGTCTTAACGAGAGGTTACTGAGTCAGAATTTCTGCAGAAAAACATGAGAAACAGTCGCAAAAATGAACTTCAGACGAGAAAAAGAACAAACAGCGTAATTGGAAAAGTTTGGAAAATCAAATCTAAATGTAGAAAAACAAGGCTCATCTTTAGAAAGGTCAGGACTGTGGCCTTAAACACTCACCTGCTTTGTAGGCGATGGTGTTGGATTTGGCCACAGACTTCTTGTAGCACAGATAAACAGGAGAGCCAAACTGAAACAACAGTCGAGAAGTCATTTTACCAAAATAATGCTCACTTGTTTAGACAAAGACAGAGTTTATGACACGCTGCTGCAGGTGGAAAGGCTTTGTCCTTGTCTCTAAGAAAAAAGTCTGGTATAAACTGCTAAACCATATAAGAAAGAATGGACAGGTCCAGAAAACAGCACTGAGCTTAAACTCTGATCCAGACTCCTGCTCTTTCCAGGCTCTAGGTCTGGAACTGTCAGGGGAGACATGTTTGTAGTTTCTTATGGACTGATGCAAATGTGAATTCACACATCTCCTCAGAGTCTCCTCAGAGTCTCCTCAGAGTCACCCCAGAGTGTCCTCAGAGTCTCCTCAGAGTCTCCCCAGAGTCTCCTCAGAGTCTCCTCAGAGTCTCCCCAGAGTCTCCCCAGAGTCTCCTCAGAGTCTCCTCAGAGTCTCCCCAGAGTCTCCTCAGAGTCTCCTCAGAGTCTCCTCAGAGTCTCCTCAGAGTCTCCTCAGAGTCTCCCCAGAGTCTCCTCAGAGTCACCCCAGAGTCTCCTCAGAGTCTCCTCAGAGTCTCCTCAGAGTCTCCTCAGAGTCTCCCCAGAGTCTCCTCAGAGTCACCCCAGCGTCTCCCCAGAGTCTCCCCAGAGTCTCCTCAGAGTCACCTCAGAGTCTCCGCAGAGTCTCCCCAGAGTCTCCCCAGAGTCTCCTCAGAGTCTCCCCAGAGTCTCCCCAGAGTCTCCGCAGAGTCTCCTCAGAGTCACCTCAGAGTCTCCTCAGAGTCTCCCCAGAGTCTCCTCAGAGTCTCCCCAGAGTCTCCCCAGAGTCTCCTCAGAGTCTCCCCAGAGTCTCCTCAGAGTCTCCTCAGAGTCTCCTCAGAGTCTCCTCAGAGTCTCCCCAGAGTCTCCTCAGAGTCACCCCAGCGTCTCCCCAGAGTCTCCTCAGAGTCTCCCCAGAGTCTCCCCAGAGTCTCCTCAGAGTCTCCTCAGAGTCTCCCCAGAGTCTCCTCAGAGTCTCCTCAGAGTCTCCCCAGAGTCTCCTCAGAGTCTCCTCAGAGTCTCCCCAGAGTCTCCTCAGAGTCACCCCAGAGTCTCCTCAGAGTCTCCTCAGAGTCTCCTCAGAGTCTCCTCAGAGTCTCCCCAGAGTCTCCTCAGAGTCACCCCAGCGTCTCCCCAGAGTCTCCTCAGAGTCTCCCCAGAGTCTCCCCAGAGTCTCCTCAGAGTCACCTCAGAGTCTCCGCAGAGTCTCCCCAGAGTCTCCCCAGAGTCTCCTCAGAGTCTCCCAGAGTCTCCCAGAGTCTCCAGAGTCTCCTCAGAGTCACCTCAGAGTCTCCTCAGAGTCTCCCCAGAGTCTCCTCAGAGTCTCCCCAGAGTCTCCCCAGAGTCTCCTCAGAGTCTCCCCAGAGTCTCCTCAGAGTCTCCGCAGAGTCTCCCAGAGTCTCCCAGAGTCTCCTCAGAGTCTCCTCAGAGTCACCAGAGTCTCCCAGAGTCTCCTCAGAGTCTCCGCAGAGTCTCCCAGAGTCTCCCAGATTCTCCCAGAGTCTCCCCAGAGTCTCCCAGAGAGTCTCCCAGAGTCTCTCAGAGTCTCCTCAGAGTCTCCTCAGAGTCACCCCAGAGTCTCCCCAGAGTCTCCGCAGAGTCTCCTCAGAGTCTCCGCAGAGTCTCCCCAGAGTCTCCCCAGAGTCTCCCCAGAGTCTCCTCAGAGTCTCCCCAGAGTCTCCCCAGAGTCTCCTCAGAGTCTCCATGAGTCTCCAGAGTCTCATGAGAGTCTCCTCAGAGTCTCCCCAGAGTCTCCCCAGAGTCTCCTCAGAGTCTCCCCAGAGTCTCCCCAGAGTCTCCTCAGAGTCTCCCCAGAGTCTCCCCAGAGTCTCCCCAGAGTCTCCTCAGAGTCTCCTCAGAGTCTCCCCAGAGTCTCCTCAGAGTCTCCCCAGAGTCTCCTCAGAGTCTCCTCAGAGTCTCCTCAGAGTCTCCCCAGAGTCTCCTCAGAGTCTCCGCAGAGTCTCCCCAGCGTCTCCCCAGAGTCTCCTCAGAGTCTCCCCAGAGTCTCCCCAGAGTCTCCCCAGAGTCACCTCAGAGTCTCCGCAGAGTCTCCCCAGAGTCTCCCCAGAGTCTCCTCAGAGTCTCCCCAGAGTCTCCCCAGAGTCTCCGCAGAGTCTCCTCAGAGTCACCTCAGAGTCTCCCCAGAGTCTCCCCAGAGTCTCCCCAGAGTCTCCCCAGAGTCTCCCCAGAGTCTCCTCAGAGTCTCCAGAGTCTCCCCAGAGTCTCCTCAGAGTCTCCGCAGAGTCTCCTCAGAGTCTCCCCAGAGTCTCCTCAGAGTCTCCTCAGAGTCTCCTCAGAGTCACCCCAGAGTCTCCCCAGTGTCTCCTCAGAGTCTCCGCAGAGTCTCCTCAGAGTCTCCCCAGAGTCTCCTCAGAGTCTCCTCAGAGTCTCCTCAGAGTCACCCCAGAGTCTCCCCAGTGTCTCCGCAGAGTCTCCCCAGAGTCTCCTCAGAGTCTCCGCAGAGTCTCCGCAGAGTCTCCCCAGAGTCTCCTCAGAGTCTCCCCAGAGTCTCCTCAGAGTCTCCCCAGAGTCTCCCCAGAGTCTCCCCAGAGTCTCCTCAGAGTCTCCCCAGAGTCTCCTCAGAGTCTCCGCAGAGTCTCCAGAGTCTCCGCAGAGTCTCCTCAGAGTCTCCGCAGAGTCTCCTCAGAGTCTCCCCAGAGTCTCCTCAGAGTCTCCGCAGAGTCTCCAGAGTCTCCGCAGAGTCTCCTCAGAGTCTCCTCAGAGTCTCCACAGAGTCTCCAGAGTCTCCAGAGTCTCCGCAGAGTCTCCTCAGAGTCTCCACAGAGTCTCCACAGAGTCTCCAGAGTCTCCCCAGAGTCTCCTCAGAGTCTCCACAGAGTCTCCAGAGTGTGTCCACAGAGCAGAGATAATCTACACAGTGCTCAATATGCTCTGTTTTTAAACCTGTCCCCTGCTGCTCAGTACCATGCTGCTGTTGAGGTTGCGCTCCACTCGGCAGTACGTGTGCGGGGGGCTCTCTCCTTTACTGGGGATGATCAGACACACGTCGGTCACAGCTAAAGCGTTGTGCTGCTGGCTCTCGGGCGCTCGGCGGTACGTGATGTAGATCCTCTGGACAGAGTTCCCACTGATGTTGGCCGGTCGACCCCAGGGAGTGGTCTGTATGAGACGACAGCCGTGCTTCAGACGCTCCTTCCACTCGTACAGCACTCTGTCCGCCACAACAGGGTTTGAGAGGAAACACATGTTTGATCAGAGCAGGACGAAGCTAATCTAAAGTGGTCTGTGTGGAGACTGTGATAAAGAGCTGCGTCTGTGGAGAGGCCGCCTCCAGCCTCCAGCCTCCAGCCTGAGAAAACTGTTTAAAAAGGCTTTGACCTGTGTGTTTTACTCATAAAGGAAGACTTTTATTTTAACGTTTCGGTAAAAGAAACAGAGAAATCCATTCAACTCAAGCTAAAGTCCCTCAGAGACATTGGTTGTTTGTGTTTAATGCTATTGTTCAGTGTCTTTACCCCAGGTCAGTGAGCGGAGGTTTGTCCCAGCCTCGTCTGTAGCACAGGAACACCTGAGGAGCCATCAGTCCTCCGTTGTTCAGGTCAGCTGACAGACCGGTGGGGGTGGCCTCCAGACAGGTGAAGCCCGGCGGAGGCTCCTCCCCCTGAGAGCGCATCACCACGGTGACGTCGATAATGGGCGCCTCGGGTCGAGAGGCTCTGTGGCAGCTGTCGTCCAGAGGCTTGGACGGATCGGTCAGTCCCGCCACCACGAAGTAATCGGCCACACGAGCAGCAGAGCGGTCTTCCATCGCTGGCCATGGGTCAGAGGTCAGAGAGGGGTCCTACAGGGGCCTGGAGGGGACAAACCAGAGGTCACACTTTAGTATTCACTGTTTACAGTATACACACCCTAAATCAGTTTACAAAACCTGGAAAACCAGGACTTAACCTGATTCTTGAATCTGTCTCAGTTCACACCCAACCCTCAACTAAAACCACACAAGTCCAGACCTGGTCCTGATGTAGCCCGAGTCTCTGCAGGGCTTTGGTTTTTAATGCTTCAACAATATTTCAGAAGGAAATCCCCCAAAACTTTACACTTTTTATGTGTCATCTGTAAAATTCGCCAACACTTCTACTTCGTCTTCAACTGGAGTCAAAAACACAAGAGTCCAACATGAGACTAGAGCACGTCTAAACCAGGTCTAAACCAGGACTAAACCAGGTCTAAACCAGGACAAAACCAGGTCTAAACCAGGTCTAAACCAGGACTAAACCAGGTCTAAACCAGGTCTAAACCAGGACTAAACCTGGACTAAACCAGGTCTAAACCAGGTCTAAACCAGGACAAAACCAGGTCTAAACCAGGTCTAAACCAGGACTAAACCAGGTCTAAACCAGGTCTAAACCAGGACTAAACCTGGACTAAACCAGGTCTAAACCAGGTCTAAACCAGGACTAAACCTGGACTAAACCAGGTCTAAACCAGGTCTAAACCAGGACAAAACCAGGTCTAAACCAGGTCTAAACCAGGTCTAAACCAGATCTAAACCAGGACAAAACCAGGACTAAACCAGGTCCAAACCAGGACTAAACCAGGACTAAACCAGGTCTAAACCAGGACTAAACCAGGACAAAACCAGGTCTAAACCAGGTCTAAACCAGATCTAAACCAGGACAAAACCAGGTCTAAACCAGGACTAAACCAGGTCTAAACCAGGACTAAACCAGGTCTAAACCAGGACAAAACCAGGTCTAAACCTGGTCTAAACCAGGACTAAACCCGGACAAAACCAGGTCTAAACCAGGACTAAACCAGGACAAAACCAGGTCTAAACCAGGACTAAACCAGGACAAAACCAGGTCTAAACCAGGTCTAAACCAGATCTAAACCAGGACAAAACCAGGTCTAAACCAGGTCTAAACCAGGTCTAAACCAGGACTAAACCAGGTCTAAACCAGGACTAAACCAGGACTAAACCAGGACAAAACCAGGTCTAAACCAGGTCTAAACCAGGACTAAACCAGGTCTAAACCAGGACTAAACCAGGACTAAACCAGGACAAAACCAGGTCTAAACCAGGACTAAACCAGGTCTAAACCAGGTCTAAACCAGATCTAAACCAGGACAAAACCAGGTCTAAACCAGGTCTAAACCAGGTCTAAACCAGGACTAAACCAGGACTAAACCAGGACTAAACCAGGACTAAACCAGGTCTAAACCAGGACTAAACCAGGTCTAAACTAGGTCTAAACCAGGACAAAACCAGGTCTAAACCAGGTCTAAACCAGGACTAAACCAGGACTAAACCAGGTCTAAACCAGGACTAAACCAGGACTAAACCAGGTCTAAACCAGGACTAAACCAGGTCTAAACTAGGTCTAAACCAGGACTAAACCAGGTCTAAACCAGGACTAAACCAGGACTAAACCAGGTCTAAACCCGGACTAAACCAGGTCTTAAACAGGTCTAAACCAAGACTAAACCAGGTCTAAACCAGGTCTAAACCAGGACTAAACCAGGTCTAAACCAGGACTAAACCAGGACTAAACCAGGTCTAAACCAGGACTAAACCAGGTCTAAACCAGGTCTAAACCAGGACTAAACCAGGTCTAAACCAGGACTAAACCAGGTCTAAACCAGGTCTAAACCAGGTCTAAACCTGGACTAAACCAGGACTAAACCAGGACTAAACCAGGACTAAACCAGGACTAAACCAGGTCTAAACCTGGACTAAACCAGGTCTAAACCAGGACTAAACCAGGACTAAACCAGGACTAAACCAGGTCTAAACCTGGACTAAACCAGGTCTAAACCAGGACTAAACCAGGTCTAAACCTGGACTAAACCAGGACTAAACCAGGTCTAAACCAGGTCTAAACCAGGTCTAAACTAGGACTAAACCAGGTCTAAACCTGGACTAAACCAGGTCTAAACCAGGTCTAAACCAGGTCTAAACCTGGACTAAACCAGGTCTAAACCAGGTCTAAACCTGGACTAAACCAGGTCTAAACCTGGACTAAACCAGGTCTAAACCAGGTCTAAACCAGGACTAAACCAGGACTAAACCAGGTCTAAACCAGGTCTAAACTAGGACTAAAC
The DNA here is from genome assembly GCA_024416835.2 of Perccottus glenii. Lineage (NCBI taxonomy): Eukaryota > Metazoa > Chordata > Actinopteri > Gobiiformes > Odontobutidae > Perccottus > Perccottus glenii. Next base: position 684,679 of record CM044548.2, on the reverse strand, counting down.
CAGGTCTAAACCTGGACTAAACCAGGTCTAAACCAGGTCTAAACCAGGTCTAAACCTGGACTAAACCAGGTCTAAACCTGGACTAAACCAGGTCTAAACCAGGTCTAAACCAGGACTAAACCAGGACTAAACCAGGTCTAAACCAGGTCTAAACCAGGTCTAAACTAGGACTAAACCAGGTCTAAACCTGGACTAAACCAGGTCTAAACCAGGTCTAAACCAGGACTAAACCAGGACTAAACCAGGTCTAAACCAGGACTAAACCAGGTCTAAACCTGGACTAAACCAGGTCTAAACCAGGTCTAAACCAGGTCTAAACCAGGTCTAAACCAGGTCTAAACCTGGACTAAACCAGGACTAAACCAGGACTAAACCAGGTCTAAACCTGGACTAAACCAGGTCTAAACCAGGACTAAACCAGGACTAAACCAGGACTAAACCAGGTCTAAACCTGGACTAAACCAGGTCTAAACCAGGACTAAACCAGGTCTAAACCTGGACTAAACCAGGACTAAACCAGGTCTAAACCAGGTCTAAACCAGGTCTAAACCAGGACTAAACCAGGTCTAAACCTGGACTAAACCAGGTCTAAACCAGGACTAAACCTGGACTAAACCAGGTCTAAACCAGGACTAAACCAGGTCTAAACCAGGTCTAAACCAGGTCTAAACCAGGTCTAAACCAGGACTAAACCTGGACTAAACCAGGTCTAAACCAGGACTAAACCAGGTCTAAACCAGGACTAAACCAGGACTAAACCAGGACTAAACCAGGACTAAACTAGGTCTAAACCAGGTCTAAACCAGGTCTAAACCAGGACTAAACCAGGTCTAAACCTGGACTAAACCAGGTCTAAACCAGGTCTAAACCAGGACTAAACCTGGACTAAACCAGGTCTAAACCAGGACTAAACCAGGACTAAACCAGGACTAAACCAGGTCTAAACCAGGACTAAACCAGGTCTAAACCTGGACTAAACCAGGTCTAAACCAGGTCTAAACCAGGACTAAACCTGGACTAAACCAGGTCTAAACCAGGACTAAACCAGGACTAAACCAGGACTAAACCAGGTCTAAACCAGGACTAAACCAGGTCTAAACCTGGACTAAACCAGGTCTAAACCAGGTCTAAACCAGGACTAAACCTGGACTAAACCAGGACTAAACCAGGTCTAAACCAGGACTAAACCAGGTCTAAACCTGGACTAAACCAGGTCTAAACCAGGTCTAAACCAGGACTAAACCAGGTCTAAACCTGGACTAAACCAGGTCTAAACCAGGTCTAAACCAGGACTAAACCTGGACTAAACCAGGTCTAAACCTGGACTAAACCAGGACTAAACCAGGTCTAAACCAGGTCTAAACCAGGTCTAAACCAGGACTAAACCAGGTCTAAACCTGGACTAAACCAGGTCTAAACCAGGTCTAAACCAGGACTAAACCTGGACTAAACCAGGTCTAAACCAGGACTAAACCAGGACTAAACCAGGACTAAACCAGGTCTAAACCAGGACTAAACCAGGTCTAAACCTGGACTAAACCAGGTCTAAACCAGGTCTAAACCTGGACTAAACCAGGACTAAACCAGGTCTAAACCAGGTCTAAACCAGGACTAAACCAGGTCTAAACCTGGACTAAACCAGGTCTAAACCAGGTCTAAACCAGGACTAAACCAGGTCTAAACCAGGACTAAACCAGGTCTAAACCAGGACTAAACCAGGTCTAAACCAGGACTAAACCAGGACTAAACCAGGACTAAACCAGGACTAAACCAGGTCTAAACCTGGACTAAACCAGGTCTAAACCTGGACTAAACCAGGTCTAAACCAGGTCTAAACCAGGTCTAAACCAGGACTAAACCAGGTCTAAACCTGGACTAAACCAGGTCTAAACCAGGTCTAAACCAGGACTAAACCTGGACTAAACCAGGTCTAAACCAGGACTAAACCAGGACTAAACCAGGACTAAACCAGGACTAAACCAGGACTAAACCAGGACTAAACCAGGACTAAACCAGGTCTAAAGCAGGTCTAAACCAGGACTTTGACAGACCTTGACATGTTTGTTTGGCACAGATTATAATCTGCATAAACCCAGTGGAAGCAAATATAAACACAAGTCCCACAAATCCAAATTACAAATCTTTGAACCGACTAAAGAAGTGAAGGAGACGCAGCTGGAGCTCACACAGACCTAACAGCTGTGCATCTACAGTTTTAAATCAGAGCCACACTGAATCCTGTGAAGATTAATTACAAGTTTAGCCATATGTTTAATTAATCATGATTATTAGGTTGCACTTTATATTCCAGCTTAGTAATATCATGATAATAGAGGGGTAATAAAGAACATATAACTGTCAACATGTAGAGTAACATATGTACCAGAGTATAACTATAGATTATCATATTATTACCACGTTATTACTATGCTATTACTGAGCTGGACTGCTACAATTAACATTTATTATTTTTACTGTATTATTTTTAAACACTTTATTAACACAGGTTTATTAATCCGGTTTTATCAGGAACAAGAACCAGGGAGTCGACCAGACTTGGGACTTTGGTAAATCCACAAAAGAATCAACATATTCTTTTGAAAGTGTTTTTCCTGGAAAATAAACACTGCCAGTGCTCACAGTCTCCACCTGAAAAAGTTTATTCATTTATGTACTTTTATTTATAATAACTCCGGGAGGAGACCTCGGGGAAGACCTAGGACACGCTGGAGGGACTATGTCTCTCGGCTGGCCTGGGAACACCTCAAATCCCCCCCGACCCGGCCCCGGATAAGTGTTAGAAGACGAGTGGATGAATATAATATTATAATATCAACACTTATAATTACTTTGGTTAAAACTTAGATTATTGGTTTGATCTGGGGGCACCTCTCATGAAGGGGGTCGTGTCCTGTCTGCCCCCCTCATGTTTAGCTTAGAATAAAGGTCTAAATATGGTGTTAGACAGATTTTAATATGTCTATAAGGACATGAAAAAATCTGGAATAAACTGGAGCCCATTCAGCTGCTGATGTCATGTGTTTACATTTTGATCAATAACATTTGGAACATTAGGGTTTTAATGCGGATTAAAAACAACCTGTGGCAGGAAATAAACAGGAAATAAATAAACGGATAAATCAAGAGAGAACGGTCAGAAACGGTGGAAGAGCGGACAGACTGAGGATGACAGCGCGGTTCCACGGCAGCAGTCGTTATAACTGTCCATCACTTACCGCTAATAACCGTCCACACGCTCCTCTACCGGGCCCGGGGCATCTCAGAGCCGCCGGAGGGTCACGGGGAACTGTCCTGGTCCGTGAAGCCGTGTGAGGGGTGTTAACCCCGGGGAAGAGCGCTCCGTGTCACTCACCGATCTGTGGTCTGTAGCTGCGTCCTGCCGCTGCGCTCCGCCGCCATCTTGGAGCCGCTGCCGAGCCCGGAGTATGGAAGCCCAACAGGGACAAAATGTCCTCAGACGTTTTCACCTGAGACACTGCTCCAAAATAACACATGGGAGTTCTCCAGCTGCAGGGGTCACAGACAAAATAATGTTCCCTGGAGCAGATTTTATATTTTCACCAGCTTTAATTTAAAACGAAATGTGCCCTAAACCAAAGTGTCAGTTCATACTTGAATCAGCAGGTGGCAGCAGAGAGTCAACTCCAACAGTCCACTGAAAACCCTTCCTCTCCTCACGTCATAGTCCCGCCCACAGAGGAGAGGAGAGAGGAGAGAGGAGAGAGGAGAGGAGAGAGGAGAGGAGAGAGAGGAGAGGAGAGAGGAGCCACGCGAGAAGAGAGGAGAGAGGAGAGGAGAGGAGAGAGGAGAGAGGAGAGGAGAGAGGAGAGGAGAGGAGAGAGGAGAGGAGAGAGGAGAGGAGAGAGGAGAGGAGAGGAGAGGAGAGAGAGAGGAGAGGAGAGGAGAGAGAGAGGAGAGAGAGAGAGGAGAGAGGAGAGGAGAGAGAGGAGAGAGAGAGAGGAGAGGAGAGAGGGAGAGGAGAGGAGAGAGAGAGGAGAGAGGAGAGGAGAGAGGAGAGAGAGGAGAGAGGAGCCACAAGAGAAGAGAGGAGAGAGGAGAGAGGAGAGGAGAGAGGAGAGAGAGAGAGGAGAGAGAGGAGAGAGGAGAGAGGAGGAGAGAGGAGAGAGGAGAGGAGAGAGGAGAGGAGAGAGGAGCCACAAAGAGAAGAGAGGAGAGAGGAGAGGAGAGGAGAGGAGAGAGGAGAGAGGAGAGGAGAGAGGAGAGGAGAGGAGAGAGGAGAGGAGAGAGGAGAGGAGAGAGGAGAGGAGAGAGAGAGAGAGAGAGAGAGAGGAGAGAGAGGAGCCACAAAGAGAAGAGAGGAGAGAGGAGAGAGGAGAGAGAGAAGAGAGGAGAGAGGAGAGGAGAGAGGAGCCACAAAGAGAAGAGAGGAGAGAGGAGAGGAGGACAGAGAGGGGAGGAGGACAGATGAGTTCAGTCCAATGGGACATGTCTCTCCTCAGGAGTGTCACCTGCAGAGACGTCCATTGTCAATGACATTTAAAACTGGATCTGCAACAACATCTCACATTAACTTCCGAAATGACTTTAGTTTGATCTAAATGTTTGCCATGGATATTTGTTCCCTTTTAAATAAACATAAACTGATATATGAGGTTCTTTATTTCTACAAATATAAGGGTCACAAACATCAGGACTTATTAGAACATGAAACATGAGACGCTCGTCTGGAGTGGGCGAGGTTTTTCATCTCCGCCGTGAGTTTGACTTCCGTGTAGGAAGCTCCAGTGTATCCTCGCTTATGCCTCCTACAGAAGCCTCCTCCTCTCTCCTCAGAGCAGAGTCAAGAGCTCTGGGACTAAAGATGGGGCATGGAGAATATCTTCCGGTGAAATCGAGGAGGAGGCATATTTAAAGAAACAAGGTCGAGCCAAAGACAGATAAAAAAGAGTCCTCTTTTCTCCAGTGAACAGATTAACAAACCCTCAGCTCCATTTTCTCCACAATTAGTGTAAAGCACCCAGTGTGTGAATTGTGTTATAGAAATAAAATTGCCTTGATTTTACTTTTGAGAGATTCTAGAGTTGAAGAGACCAAAAGGATCATAATTTAAAATCCCTTAATTATTTGTTTATAAAATAAGTTCAACTTAAGTCTGTATTCACAATAATTAAAAAAGGGCTTATTTGTTTTTTCACAAACCCTGGGTCCGGCCCAAAAGTTGGTATTTTTAGATTTTATTTGGGTCAGTTTAAAAAAATAAAACATGTTTTTTTAGTGAGATCTGCAGCAAACAGACATTACACTACAGTGACAAAACATTTAAAGGAAAATTAAAAGGAAACCAAAATGGTTCAAAATAATTTTAACCAAAAAAGCCCAAAGAACAGTAACACAGACAGGACTGTGGTGGCCTCAGGAAATCTGGGTCACTTGGAAACGATGACCTGGATGAGTGAGAATCTCCTCAGACATTTTGAACTGTAACGTACAAAGTTATTATTGTCTGTGACGTTTCTCTTCTTCTTCTGTGTGTGCTCAGTTTGTCTTCTTTTTCCACAGATTAGTGTTACTTTTGGGTCTTTTTCAGTTTTAATATTAGATGTATGTTGAACGTTGAAAGAACAAAAGCGAAAAAATGGAAAGTGAAGCTACGGTTTACAGTTTGTGACCATTCAGCAGATTTCAGACTGAAATGTATCTGAGGCCTATTTGTGAAGCTGGACAGAGTTACTCTGGAGCTAAACCCAGGAGCTCGTGGTGTCATGTGACCCACTCTGTTCCTGGAAACATATCGACGTTTGTACGAGCCTCAGACTGAACCAGAGCTAGACCAGAGCTCGACCTCTGAAAAACATTGGGTAATGGACAAAATAAAGCTGCACCAGATCCTTGTTCTTGAGGTGGCAACACGACGTGCCACTCGTGCAGTGTTGGGAAAGTTCACTTTCTACAAGAACTAGTTCAAAGTTCAGTTCACAAATTTTAAAATGAACTAGTTCAGTTCATAGTTCAAACTTCAAAATTTTGAACTAAGTTCACAGTTCCAAAAATGAACTAGTTCATAGTTCTTTTTTCCATATGTTGCTGCGAGCTATTATTTTTCAAAATTATTGCCACAGCCCATATACAGTAAAATCACAGACAGCAATTATTTTATCAGTTTTAACAATGAAGCTATGCGTCAGATTTAATTTTCATATCCAATTCTCAATCCTTATCCAACCAGGGTTTACATTAGCATTGAGGGGACATTGTTGCTTTAATGCTTTGTTGCTGTCCATTCACTCCACACTAGTAGCAGCTGCAGCTTTCAACCCTACAGTACATTCTCAAGAACATGAGGACAAACGTGCTGCTTGAATGGTCTTTTTAATGAGGAATTATTCAAAGAAAAACAGGACAGTAATCATTAAGGTGAAAACGTTTTTAAATTTTAATAATTTTCCATTGTCCACATGCTAAAACAGAATATTGGAATCCTGGGAAAATAGACCAGGCAGGTTCAACAAACAAGTTACATGAATGAATTTAAATGATCATACGCCTTACTACATGCTGCTGTCGCCTCCATGCTTTTTTTTTCTTTTCTTTTTTTTTTGATGACGCGTCACGCATGCGGCGGACGACGGTGCGACACTGGTGGCTGGTGTTGCCAGGTTTTGGTGTTTTTCCGCTACATATTAAGACCCGTTTCCAGCTGGTTTGCGGTGTGTTTTAGCCGGGTTTTCGCCTGGAAGGCTCTATAGAAATCTGGCGTGAGCGTGCCGTTCACAGACACCAGAATGAACGAGTTCACAGTAACGTTCATCAGGCAGTAATACAGCCCGTTCACGTTCACCTAAAATATGAACGAGTTCATGAACTATCGTTCAATGAACGCGTTCAGGTACAACACTGCACTCGTGGAGTATCAAGCTTTAAGATGTTCAAGCTCCACCAGCGTCTCAGATCTGCTGCTGTCGAGTCCTGTCCTCAACCGCACTCATTTTAGAAAAAAATATCAATATTGTCCTCAAAGGGATCGAGCCCATTGTCTCTGTGAAAGGAAAGAGAAGGTCAGTCTGGAGGTCAGTCTGTAGAGGTCAGTCTGTAGGGGTCAGTCTGCAGAGGTCAGTCTGTAGAGGTCAGTCTGTAGGGGTCAGTCTGTAGAGGTCAGTCTGCAGAGGTCCGTCTGCAGAGGTCAGTCTGTAGGTCAGTCTGTAGAGGTCAGTCTGCAGAGGTCAGTCTGGAGGTCAGTCTGTAGAGGTCAGTCTGCAGAGGTCAGTCTGTAGAGGTCAGTCTGTAGAGGTCAGTCTGTAGGTCAGTCTGTAGAGGTCAGTCTGCAGAGGTCCGTCTGTAGAGGTCAGTCTGTAGGTCAGTCTGTAGGTCAGTCTGTAGAGGTCAGACTGCAGAGGTCAGTCTGGAGGTCAGTCTGTAGGGGTCAGTCTGTAGAGGTCAGTCTGGAGGTCAGTCTGCAGAGGTCAGACTGCAGAGGTCAGTCTGGAGGTCAGTCTGTAGAGGTCAGTCTGTAGAGGTCAGTCTGGAGGTCAGTCTGGAGGTCAGTCTGTAGAGGTCAGTCTGTAGAGGTCAGTCTGCAGAGGTCAGTCTGTAGAGGTCAGTCTGGAGGTCAGTCTGTAGAGGTCAGTCTGGAGGTCAGTCTGCAGAGGTCAGTCTGTAGGTCAGTCTGTAGAGGTCAGTTTGTAGAGGTCAGTCTGGAGGTCAGTTTGTGGAGGTCAGTCTGCAGAGGTCAGTCTGGAGGTCAGTTTGTAGAGGTCAGTCTGTAGAGGTCAGTTTGTAGAGGTCAGTCTGGAGGTCAGTTTGTGGAGGTCAGTCTGTAGAGGTCAGTCTGCAGAGGTCAGTCTGGAGGTCAGTTTGTGGAGGTCAGTCTGGAGGTCAGTTTGTAGAGGTCAGTCTGGAGGTCAGTTTGTAGAGGTCAGTCTGGAGGTCGGGGGGGTCTGAGTTGGTGGCTCTAGAGGCTGAGACTGTGTTTATTCTGTGCTATGTTCAAAAACTTAAAAAAGGAATAGAAAGTAAATTAAAGCCGCAAGCGGCGATAAAGGCCCTCGCCTCCCTTGAGACCGCGGGGACACATATATTCGGAGGATTGCATGTCGTGCTTTAAAGCAAATTTGGAGCTGTTTAGATGAAAACCCTTTAGCACAAAGTGTACGATTTAGGTGGTCATGTATTCCACCCAACATTTTCTGTTGAGAAGGATCCTGGCAATTGGGAAATGGCATTTATTTCCCAATAGTTGCCTCTTCACAGACTCATTACGACCACAGCCACAAATCTATTAAAAAACAAATTGATAACTTTTTTTGCACACGTGTCTAGATGATACTCACCAAATTTGGAGCTGTTTAGATGAAAAGCCTTTAGACACAAGGGGTGCAATTTAGGTGGTCACGCATACACCCAACATAGTAGATTTCCTGTTGAGTTTACGATATGGCTGTAATACATTTTCTGTTCGCCCTGAGGTGTCCTATGGATGTACCAAGTTTCATTTTTCTACGTTGGAAAAAAGTTACTTTCACTTTCCATAGGCCCAATGTATTTTGACTTTTGTAGAGGTCGCCACTGAGTCATTTTTCATATTTTTTTCAGTGACTTCAAATACATAAATTTTTCCGAGCTTGAAGTCTGGGACCAATAAAAATTACTTTTAGTTGCACGTTTACTGGTCAAATTGAGGATCATTTTGCAGAAAAATTATAATAAAAAAATATACCAAATTATAATAAAATTAAATATAACTGAGCAAAAAGTCTAGAAAAACGCTTGTCTATTTTACATACATGTGTTTAGCTCATTTTGCCCAAGTTTGGTGTCTGTGGAATGAAGCAGCTATTTTCTGAGTTCTTTTAAAAAGAGGTGTATTTTAAGTCGGTTCACATTTTCAATTCAAAATGGCCGCCTTCCCGTGTGTGATAGGGTGTGGTCCCCATTGGCTTTTTGTTCATAAGCCCATGCTGAATGTGTGTACCAAGTTTCATTTGCCTCGACAAACTAAAATTTTCACTTCCCATTGACTTTTCCAAATATTTGGGGCGTTGCTATGGCAACACATTTATAGATAGGGGTGGTTGTCATTGGCTTTTATGCTCGTCATGACATAAGAGATGTGTGTACCAAATTTTATGTCTCTATGACAAACTAAATTCTTGGGTCCCATTATAAGTTTGTAGGGGCGCTGGAGAGCCATTTCTAAAGATAACCCTTTTATTTACATATTTTTGTGTTCAGGTCATGAATGTGCACAAACGCCTTTTTGGGTCCAACTCGATCCGAGAAGGCGTTTGAGAGTTAAGAGACGTTTTATTTTCACAAAAATGGCCACCTCGTTACAGGCTTGCCACACCCATACCCGATAAGATATCAACAACAAAGTCACAACTTTGGTTGGCACACGTGTCTAGATGATACTCACCAAATTTGGGGCCATTTAGATTAAAACACAATGATTTGCATCTTTCTGCGCAAGTGCGATTTTAGTGGCGCGTTTCACCCCACATGGCGGACTTCCTGTTAAGTTTAGGGTGTGACTGTCATTGACTTTTCTGTTTGCCCTGAGGTGTCCTATGGATATACCAAGTTTCATTTTTCTACGTTGGAAAAAGTTACTTTCACTTTCCATAGGCCCAATGTATTTTGATTTTGTAGGGTCGCCACTGAGTCATTTTTCGTATTTTTTTCGGCGTCTTCAAATACATACCATTTTTGCCGAGCTTGAAGTCTGGGACCAATATAATGACTTTTTGTGCATGTTCACTGGGTCAAATTTAGGATCATTTGGTCACAATAAAGATAAAAAAAAAAAAAAAAAAAAAAAAAAATCCGAGCAAAACAATAGGCCCTCCCGGCCATCACCGGCTCGGGCCTAATTAAAGCATAGCGATAAAGGCCCTCGCCTCCCTTGAGACATGGGACACATATATTCGGAGGATTGCATGTCGTGCTTTAAAGCAAATTTGGAGCTGTTTAGATGAAAACCCTTTAGCACAAAGTGTACGATTTAGGTGGTCATGTATTCCACCCAACATTTTCTGTTGAGAAGGATCCTGGCAATTGGGAAATGGCATTTATTTCCCAATAGTTGCCTCTTCACAGACTCATTACGACCACAGCCACAAATCTATCAAAAAACAAATTGATAACTTTTTTTGCACACGTGTCTAGATGATACTCACCAAATTTGGAGCTGTTTAGATGAAAAGCCTTTAGACACAAGGGGTGCAATTTAGGTGGTCACGCATACACCCAACATAGTAGATTTCCTGTTGAGTTTACGATATGGCTGTAATACATTTTTCTGTTTGCCCTGAGGATGTCCTATGGATATACCAAGTTTCATTTTTCTACGTTGGAAAAAAGTTACTTTCACTTTCCATAGGCCCAATGTATTTTGACTTTTCTAGGGGCCGCCACTGAGTCATTTTTCGTATTTTTTTTTCGGGGACTTCAAATACATAAATTTTTCGCCGGGCTTGAAGTCTGGGACCAATAAAAATGACTTTTAGTTGTTCGTTTACTGGGTTAAATTGAGGCTCATTTTGCAAAAAAATAATAATAAAAAAATATGTACCGAATTATAATAAAAAAATATATAACTCGAGCAAAAAAGTCTAGAAAAACACTTGTCTCTTTTACATACATGTGTTTAGCTCATTTTGCCCAAGTTTGGTGTCTGTGGAATGAAGCAGCTTTTTTCTGTGTACTTTTAAAAAAGAGGTGTATTTTAAGTCGGTTCACATTTTCAATTCAAAATGGCCGCCTTCCTGTGTGTGATAGGGTGTGGTCCCCATTGGCTTTTTTGTTCATAAGCCCATGGTGGATGTGTGTACCAAGTTTTATTTGCCTACAACAAACTAAAAATTTCACTTCCCATTGACTTTTTTCACATTTTTTGGGACGTTGCTATGGCAACACATTTATAGATAGGGGGTGGTTGTCATTGGCTTTTATGCTCGTCATGACATAAGAGATGTGTGTACCAAATTTTATGTCTCTATAACAAACTAAATTCTTGGGTCCCATTATAAGTTTGTAGGGGGCGCTGGAGAGCCATTTCTAAAGATAACCCTTTTATTTACATATCTTTGTGTTCAGGTCATGAATGTGCACAAACGCCTTTTGGGTCCAACTCGATCCGAGAAGGCGTTTGAGAGTTAAGAGACGTTTATTTTCACAAAAATGGCCACCTCGTTACAGGCTTGCTACACCCATACCCGATAAGATATCAACAACAAAGTCACAACTTTGGTTGGCACGTGTCTAGATGATACTCACCAAATTTGGGGCCATTTAGATTAAAACACAATGATTTGCATCTTTCTGCGCAAGGGGTGCGATTTTAGTGGCCGCGCGTTTCACCCCACATGGCGGACTTCCTGTTAAGTTTAGGGTGTGACTGTCATTGACTTTTCTGTTTGCCCTGAGGTGTCCTATGGATATACCAAGTTTCATTTTTCTACGTTGGAAAAAAGTTACTTTCACTTTCCATAGGCCCAATGTATTTTGATTTTGTAGGGGTCGCCACTGAGTCATTTTTCGTATTTTTTTTTCGGCGACTTCAAATACATAAATTTTATGAGCTTGAAGTCTGGGACCAATAAAAATGACTTTTCGTGCATGTTCACTGGGTCAAATTTAGGATCATTGGGTCGGAAGAAAAAAAAAAAAAAAAAAAATCCAAGCAAAAACAATAGGCCCTCCCGGTCATCACCGGCTCGGGCCTAATTAGAAAGAAAAAGTATTATACAATATTCTGATCAATTACATTTTTATTTTACTCGAGCTGCTGCAAACGCAACTGTCCCTCGTCCTAACTCGGAGCAAGTTCCCAAAACAGAGAAGGATCCCAAAGCTGCACTAAATCACCTCATCATATTTTATCAGTTTAATGTAATTAATTCCTAATTAAAACAAAACAAAACGACTTAATACATAATTATATAATTATACACATTTAAAAGAAAGTCATAATGAGAAAGAATTAAAGAATTAAAGAAATAAATAATTTCTGTTTTGAGCTGTTTCTCTGTTAATATATATATTTTAACTGATCATATCTGTGAAAAATTTAATTTCAGTCTAAACCAGGACTACTTTCATCGACATCCACTGTTTTCTTCCACATATTTATCTCTTTATTGTTCTGTGATAAATCCCAGTCTGTCCCGACTCAGGCGACTGAGGGACCGTCCTGTCGGAGCAGCTCGGGTTTCCTTGTTGCGGGAAACAAGGCAGGGGCCGGAATAAACCAGGTCTCGAGGGAAAAGCAGATCAGTGTCATGTGTCCAAGTCAAGAGCTTTAACTGAGGCACATATAGAGTCTGTATTTTAAATTTACATTTACATTTACATTTAGTCATTTATCAGACGCTTTTATCCAAAGAGACTTACAAGTGAGGATAACAATGGAAGCAATTTTAACAACACAAGAAACAAAAAGCATAAGTGCAAAAAAACTAGTCAGTTTAAACCCAGCACAGTTTACAAAGCTAAGGATAACAGAATTTTTTTTTTTTTTTAAAGAAAGAAATCGATAGAAAGGAAGTAGAACTCTATGTTTGTCAGTCAGGTGTTGACGGAAGAGATGTGTTTTCAGGTGTTTTTTAAAGATGGCTACAGAATCTGCTGATCTTGTTGCAGCAGGTAGATCATTCCACCAATGTGGAACAGAGCCAGAGAAGGTACGTGAGAGTGATTTTGTACCTTTTTGGGACGGTACCACCAAACGTTGTTCATTTGCAGAGCGCAGGGATCTGGTAGGAACGTAGGTCTGTATTAGTGAGTGGAGATATGAGGGGGCGGAGCCAGTGGTGGTCTTGTAGGCCAAGAGCATAGCTTTGAACTTGATGCGGGCGTCAACCAGTGTTATAAGAATTCTATATCCTTATATTATCCAGAGAGACACAGAGACAGATTATATTATAAAAAGCGAAAGGCCAGGTTTTATTCTTGCAAGAATGAAGCAAAGACACGGATATATCAAGGGTACAGAAGTGAATTTGCTTAAAGAAGTAAACAAAACATGAGATTTTATATCACTGCAGTGGGGGCTGTCAGTGGGAGGTGTATCTCTCATACACACTCCTCAAGGCCCCAGCTCCAGGTGCAGAAGTCCTCTGGCAAACCATGTCCTCAGTTATGTCTACTCCATGCTTGGAATAACATAGATGACATGACATGATTTGACATGACCTGTAGAGAACTATGAGCACCCAGCAACTATAAACAATATGCACAATATAATAATAAAAATTATTATAACATTCCCCCCTCTTTATGCTGATAACCATTAGCATAAACAACCTACTAGCTTGAGTGTGAGTTGTAAACTATGACAGAAGTGAAAACCCAGCAGGGCGTTGACCTAGCCTGAAGAACATTTGACCCATTGGTAAAATGACCTAAAGCTGTGAAAAACTCTTCTATCCACCCTTGCCCCAAAGGCGGTGACAAAACACAAACATCAAGCATCAAACGTATGTAATCACTTCAAATGATTAACTTACAACACATGTCAAAACAAACACAACAAATGATTATAATGGATATGTTTCAAATCAAATGGGAACCCACAGAGTAATGCACTGATTCTTCAAAGTCAAATTCTTTAAAGTCCATAAATCATAAATGTCCATAAATCATAAATCAAAACACAGTGTCACTCCAAAATAAAGTAGAAAAATTTGCCAGAGGTTGAGCTGGTCAACCCATTGGACTCAAGATCTCTGGCCTGTCCCTGCCTGTCCATTTCTGTCCCTGTAACGAAAAGAAAAACACATGGAGTGAGACATATGCACATTCATAATGATTAAAATCAATTCTCTTCAGCATAATCAATTCAATGAACCATACGGCCCTTAGGTCTGTAGTATGATCCGTCCTGGAGCTGTTGTCCCGTTGGTGTACATGCAAACAATAACGTCCCTCAGATATCAAAGTGTTCATCTGAGGTCAAAGCCTTGACCTTAGTCGTTTGGCAGGTGCATGTCCAGGAATGTTGACCCAGCAATGGCCACATTCATCAATCTCACCAACAAGCTCCGGATACATGTAAAGCAACACAAACAAACATTATTAGACATGGAAGTGCAACAACAAGTACATGTACTGTATCTCAATACAGATTCTAAAATCCCAGTAAATCTTCCAAATATGTTTTAAAACCAGGTCAAAATTAATTTCTCTATACCAGAATATTCTAATTCCTCTGTTAGAGTTTGAAGTCCTTTCTTAAAGACCTTTAGTTCTGCTGTAACTAGTCCTGTGTTACTTTGGAGGAAATCCTTTGTAGATCCCCCTTTTCAGCTAAAAGCATGCTCAGTGCTATTTTGTTCTGTCCAGTCCTTGGACCAGTTTTCTCTCATTTCCAGTTTTAATTAACAGTTACAGCATCTCTTGTGTAATTCATAAACCTTTGTTGTTTATAAATATACTTAATTTAATCCACATTTTCATAAATTGTCCCAAATGGTAAACATTCAAATCCTAATGCTAATTTAATTTTAGCCTTATATTCATTAAGGACACCTTCAAGGACACCTCTGTCGATGTAAATGGGGCTCTCAAATGAACCTGAGGGAGCTGCTGTTTGGCTCCTAAAGTGTGAGTTTTGACTCACGATGTTCTCCTTCACATTGTATGTGAACACAAATAAAACGAGGATCCTTTAAGGACGCATGTTTCCGGTCAGCAGGCAACGCTGGTCTAATGGTCTTACTTTCACAAAACCTCCAGACTTCTGCTTTGCACTGCACCTGTCCCTGATCTCTACGTTTGTCAAGTTCAGAGTGATGTCACAGGAAGTCATGTGACTCACGTCACTAGCCCTGCTCACAGGTGTACTTCCCTTCACAGGTGTAAACCAAGATGATATAAGTTCAAAGAACTATGTTAATATTAGCTCTTACTGCTGGTGGCTATATTAATTGTCAAAACTCCTTTTCTGAGCTGGTATACTTATTGTAGTTGGCTTCCATCCAAATAAAGAACAAACAAACAAATCAGAACGTTATCTGACATTATAGACCCATAGAAAGTGCCTCCTAGGTTTTCGTCAAACGAAACCATAAAAGCCCTTAAAATGATCAAACCATAAAAATGAAACAGCAGATAAACCCTGTTTCCACAGATATGGTCTGCTGGAAATCTACTTTAATCTGAAAAGGTTTAATCAGACTAAACAGTGCTTCTCCAGAAAAGTCCTGTCAACTTTCTTTATTTCATTATTTGATTTAAACTTTTAACTGTATTAAACACTGTTGTTTTAGCCTCATGCTAACCATTAGGTTAACCAAGCATCCCTTCAGCACTTTAACACAGCTTTGTTTAAACCTTCATCTCCCCCCTTTTTGAGACGTGGGACAACCATGGCTCAAAATACCACAAAAATAAACAAAACAAAATAAAATAAAAGATTAAAAAAAAAAAAAAAACAGAATGTTTTTTTTTTCAATTACCACCTTAAATTGTTATTTCATTAATTAGCATTTCTAATTATTCATCTTCTTTATGTTTTCCAAATAGCATCACTTTTGTTTATGTTATATTTAAAACTTAACTTTGTTTAGTTCAGTTTTAATTTTAGTTACCATTAGTTGTAGGTCTTTACCTGTAACTGTAATTGGTATCATCCACAATTTGATAAATTTTAACTCAGTTGATGCAAACATAAATAAGAAAGAAAATACCCTTTTCTCTTACTTCAATCAAAATGTCTTACTCCCCCTTGGGTCAGACCCCCCCTCCCGGGTTAAACCAGTAACAGCAGCATGTCCCAGCTGCTTGAACACACCACAAAGCCTCTGCTCTGTTCACACTGCTTTCCTCTAAAACACCATCATCTTTGTGATTGTCGTTTAAAAGGAAAGACTAAACATAAAATCAACAAAGTTCTTTTCAAATTCTGCTTTATTTACTTTTAAATTAAATTTCTTCAGGATTGTGTTCAGTATAGATTTGTTCTATACTGTCTCTGTAAAACTCAGTTTTACCACCAGGTGCTAAATACAATAAACCAGTTTGTTTTTGTATTTTTCCCATATTAATTTAAACGTGACATAAAAACATTTTATCAATTACTATTTTCATGTTTCCACTAATTTATCATTCAGATGCCACATAAAGAATTCACCTCACTCAATGTTAAACAGAAACTTTAAACATCAAGTGTAAAATCAAAATAACGTGTCTCTCTTTATTTATTCAAATTCACCAAAATTGTAATCAGTAATTATCATTACTGTTCATTTAATAAAATGTAACATCTCAACCTCTTTTTTCTCTTTTTCTTTAGGTTCCAACAACCTAAAGTTTGATCAAAACCAAAACAAAATTCAAATCTATTCAAAAGGACCTTGTGTTCGTCCCAGTACTCAAAAAAAAAAATCTAAAATCACTTCAAACAGTGATTAAAACCCATCGAGCCATTGGCATATGCTGACTTTAACAATTTACCTTGTTAGTTTAACAAATATCTTTTTTATTTACTTATTTCTCATTAATTTTCAATTTTTCAAATAAAACCTTTAAGATCGTTTTAACAGTTTGAACTGTTTTAACATAGATATGTTTTTAATCACCAAAACCAGATTACCAATTTACATTACAGTTTAAATCTTTATTGCATAGATCACACTATACCTTAATTATAAAGTACCAAAATAAATAATGATTATTATTTATTTTGAACTATCTTCATTTCAATTTTCCAATTACTTAAACTTTAAGTTTTTTCAAAAACCATATTCAATCTCATTAATTCAATCGTTTAGTTTACCAAATCATGTTTCATAGATTCAATAAAACTCAAAAGTGGACTACATTTGTATCAACAGACCTGTCCGAAGGTCAAACAGTTTTCATAATTAAGTATCATAAACTTTATTTAACACATTAGTTCAGTTCAGACTGTTTCTGTCACTGACATTTATAACTCAGTATTTTTCAACATTAAAAAGTTTGTTTAATGTAAAGGCTCCCACAATGTCTGTGGAGTTAAAAAACAAAAACCCAAACCAAAACATTTCTAGCTCCTGGAGCAAAAAGGAGGGTGTTACCTTGACTTTCATAGAATGTTATCTTGTGTTTAAACATTCCTCGTGAATCCAAACAGTGGTTGTTTTGAATCCACTTTCTCCAATATTCATCAAAACCAAACTAGAAAACTACATAAATGTTTCTTTTCTTTACTTAGATTCTTGTAACCTTGTTTTCTTTTAAATGTGAGCTTATGGCCCAACTATAAAGTTATATTATCTTTATAAACTTACTCTGCGCAATTCAACTTTAAGACACATATTTAAATTCTTCCAATTCCAAAGTAATTCATTTTCATTCTTTTATTGGCGTTATACCATGTGTTTGAACCACACTGATATTAAGGACCTCTGTTAGTTCTCGTACTAATAGATACACAAAATTGTTTAGCAAAACATCAATCACTGCTTTTATTTTAGATCCAAGTGTTGGATCTTTAACTTCTTCAAACCTTTAATGTTCACACTGCCGTGTCACATAAAATACAAAACCAACTCTGTTCTTTAACAGAATACTCATTATTTTCTCTCATAAACCAAAATCACATTCTTCTCTGTAGATGTGTGTCTCATGTGTCCGTGTTTGTGCCTGTGTCTTTATGTGTCTGTATTTACATGTGTCTTTATGTGTTTATGTACCTGACCTGTTGAAGTGGTCAGTTATGAGGTCATTCTCCTCGTCTCTCGTCTGGACCCAGTTTCGACCTCCTCCTCCTCTCAGTGCCCTCTCGTCTGTCACGCCCACCTCCACCTCGCTCTCGTCTCCATGGCAAGTGTGCATTTTTCCTCAGAGAAATACATTACATTCATATTAATTTCAAGTTTCATCCAATTTACAAACACACTTTACAAATACCTTCAAAATTTAAAATAAATAAACGTTTGTCTGAATTCGTTTACCTTACAGCTTCCGTGTTGCTGCTGCTGGTCTGTCTGCAGCTTTCTTTATAATATTTATTTTTTTTAGCCAAAAAAGGAGCAGGTGGGAGGTGGGGTGCAGAGGAAGTTTGGAGAGGGCACTGTTGTCCGAGCGGAGGGAGGCCGAGACCTAGAAGCTCCCAGAAAACATTTATACAAAATACAAATGATTAGTGTTTTGAAGTACATGTGTGTACTTCTTTAAAATCTCTTCTCTGCTTCTCTGTTTTTTTTCTCAAACTAGAAAAATAGCTTATGGAAGCTACCTTTCTCTCTCATGTTGTTCAAACTTTCTCTAAACAAAAAACATTACTTTTGTTCTGATTTACATCATTAGACTCATTCTTCATCCAACAATGGCCCATTCATAACACATTTATTCTCTCACACACACCTTTTATCTTTAACTCTTTAGGTCAACAATTCTCAGTATAAGCCCCGTCACTTTCAGTGGGCTTTAAAACATCACCGCTTCACCAGCAGTGAACACTCTACGTAGGCCTATGTCTTCCTATACGTCACGTCCAACGCGACTGGACTCCAATCTCACCATTCACCATAATCTTCGGCAGGGTCTCGATTAAAGAGTCAGCTCGAGCTATACCTTGTGCATATCCCACACTTCCCGTGTGAGTGTCGCACCAGAAACTGACATTCGTAGTTAGATCAGACAGTTTGAATGCGGCGTGTTAGGATTCGTGAATATTTATCAGAATCAGAATCAGAATCAGAATCAGAAAGAGTTTTATTGCCAAGTATGCTTGCGCATACAAGGAATTTGTTTTAGTGACATAAGCTACCAGTACACAGAGACACCAACACACAGACAACAAATAAGTGTATAAACAGACAACAAATAAGTGTATAAACAATATAAACAATTGTGCTATAAATGATAATTGAATAGGATTGAATAAGATGCAGGGATGTACTAGGATGGAGGGGTAACAAATGAATATAAGGATATTGCACTTTTTTTGCATAAGCATAAGTGGGGAACATTTAACTGTTCGTGAGGTATATTGCCTGGGAAGAAACTGTTTTTGTGCCTTGCTGTTCTGGTATTTGCGGCTCTGAGGCGCCGGCCAGATGGCAAAAGTTCAAAAATGGGGTGACTTGGGTGTGAGGGATCCAGAGTGATTTTATGAGCCCTTTTCCTCACTCTGGTTGTATACAGTTCTTGAAGGGTGGGCAGGGGAGCACCAATAATCCTTTCAGCAGTCGAACAGTTCTCTGTAGTCTTCTGATGTCTGATTTTGTTGCTGAGCCAAACCAGACAGTTATAGAGGTACACAGTACAGACTCAATGACGGCTGAGTAGAACTGTTTCAGCAGCTCCTGTGGCAGGTTAAACTTCCTCAGCTGCTTGGGACACTAGTCACGGAGCCTTTAGCAATACGTAACTGAACGAAGTACACTTCCCACTTCAGGTCCTGTGAGATGGTAGTACCCAGGAATCTGAATGACTCCACTGCGGTCACAGTGTTGTTTGTGATGGTGAGTGGGGAAAGTGCAGGGGGGTTTCTCCTAAAGTCCACGGTCATCTCCACTGTTTTGAGCGTGTTCAGCTCCAGGTTAAGACTGCACCAGACAGCCAGCTGCTCAACCTCTTGTCTGTAAGCAGACTCATCACCGTCCTGGATGAGGCCGATGACTGTAGTGTCATCTGCAAACTTTAGGAGCTTGACAGAGGGGTCTTTAGAGGTGCAGTCGTTGGTGTACAGGGAGAAGAGCAGAGGGGAGAGAACACATCCCTGAGGGGCACCAGTGTTGGTGGTGCAGCTGTTTGACATGAATTTCCCCAGTCTCACTAACTGTTGCCTATCTGTCAGAAAGCTGGTTATCCACTGACAGATAGAGCTAGGAACAGAGAGCTGGGTCAGTTTGGTCTGAAGGGCTGTTGGGATGATGGTGTTGAAAGCCGAGCTAAAGTCCACAAACAGGATCCTCACATAAGTCCCTGTTTTGTCCAGATGTTGCAGGATGAAGTGCAATCCCATGTTGATTGCATCATCCACGGACCTGTTTGCTCGGTAAGCAAACTGCAGGGGGTCCAGTAAGGGTCCAGTGATGTCCTTCAGATAACCCAGAACCAGTTTTTCAAACGACTTCATGACGACAGACGTTAGAGCCACAGGTCTGTAGTCATTAAGTCCTGTTATCTTGGGTTTCTTTGGGATGGGGATGATGGTGGAGCGTTTGAAGCAGGAAGGCACTTCACACAACTCCAGGGATCTATTGAAGATCTGTGAAAAGATGGGGGCCAGCTGGTCAGCACAGGTTTTCAGACAGGCTGGTGTCACGCCATCTGGGCCTGGTGCTTTTCTTCTTTTGTTCTTCTTGAAGACCTGGCACACATCAGCTTCACAGATTTGAAAAGCAGGAGGTGTGGAGAGGGGAATTGCAGGAGGTGTTAATGGTTGTGTAGGGAGATGGTCAGAGTGGGTGTTGGGGGTTTCAAATCTACAGTAAAACTCATTCAAGTCGTTGGCAAGTTGTTGATTAGCCTCAGTGCAGGGGGATGGTGTCTTGTAGTTTGTGATGGCTCTTAGACCTCTCACACTGAAGTTGAGTCGTTGGAAGTAAACTGGTCTTCCAACTTTTAGCATAGGTCTTTTAGCCGCTCTGATCTCTTTGTTCAGTGTGTTCCTGGCCTGATTGTACAAGACCCTGTCCCCATTTCTGTAGGCATCCTCTTTGGCCTGACGAAGATGTCTGAGTTTTACTGTAAACCATGGCTTATCATTGTTGAATGTTAAGTAAGTCCTGGTAGGAATGCATACATCCTCACAGAAACTAATGTAGGATGTTACGGTCTCTGTGAGTTCGTCCAGATCGGTGGCAGCAGCTTCAAAAACACTCCAATCAGTGATGTAAAAACAAGATTGTAAATCCTGCTCTGTTTCGCTGGTCCATCTCTTCACAGTCTTTACTACGGGTTTAGCAGATTTAAGTTTCTGCTTGTAGGACGGTATAAGATGAACCAGACAGTGATCAGAATGTCCCAAAGCTGCTCGTGGAACAGAGTGGTATGCATCCTTTATTGTGGTGTAACAGTGATCCAATATATTACTGTCTCTGGTGGGACATGTAACATGCTGTCTGTATTTTGGGAGTTCACGGAGAGATTGGCTTTATTAAAGTCCCCAAGAATGATTAAAACAGAGTCCGGTGTTGTTGTTCTGTCTCTGTGATCTGATCAGCGAGTTTCTGTAAAGCTGAGCTCACATGCGCGGAGGGATGTAAACACTGACCAGAATGAACGAGTGAAACTCCCGCGAATAGAACGGCTTGCAGTTGACAAACTGCATTTCTAGATCAGGACAGCACATCTTCTTTAACACAGTTACATCTGTGCACCACCGTTCATTGATGTAAAAGCATGTCCGCCCGCCGCGATTTCCCGTAGATTCTGATTCGCGATCCGCTCTGAACAGCTGAAAGCCCGGCAGGTGGAGCGCGCTGTCCGGTATGGCGTCATTCAGCCAGGTTTCCGTGAAACACAGAGCAGCAGAGTGTGAGAAATCCTTATTTGTTCGAGAGAGCAGAAGGAGTTCGTCCGTTTTGTTGGGTAGAGAGCGGAGATTTGCGAGATGGATGCTAGGCAACGGCGTTCGAAATCCGCGCTTCCTGAGTCTGACGAGCGCTCCTGCTCGCTTCCCCCGTCTGCGGGTCCTGAAGCGTTTGATCAGCGCCGCCGCTCCTCCGATAACAACGTTCAGTAAAACGTCTGAATAATTTAAATCCGGTAAAAGATCTTGTGGTGTGTTCTGCCGAATGTTCAGCAGTTCATCCCTGGTGAAACTGATCGTGTTTGTTAAACAAAAAACAGGAAAAACGAACAAAAACAGTACAAACACTGGAGAGCCAAGCACTGAAGCAGCCGTGCGCGGCGCCATAATGAATATCAAGTCCCAGTTTATCTGAAGTAAATCATGAGCTTCCCAGACTAGCTCTTTAGACCCCATACCCTTTATTGTAGTTAGGTGCCCTATCTCGCATAGAGCTTTGCACTTGTCACGGCCAATGAACTAATCGCACGAGTCCGTTTCAAGAAACACCATAATAACTTACAGAGCATAGGTTATCTATCAAACTTAAATCTAGCAAGACAACAATCTTTAACACAGATTAATCTCAGAAAATCCCGTTTACAATCTCACCATAAACCACACAGGCAGGGTCTCGATCGAAACACATACTTTTTCTGGCTTTCAATCTCACCATAAACCACATAGAGAGACACGGAGACAGATTATATTATAAAAAGCGAAAGGCCAGGTTTTATTCTTGCAAGAATGAAGCAAACACACACGGATATATATCAAAGGTACATAAGTGAGTTTGCTTAAAGAAGTAAACAAAACATGAGATTTTATATCACTGCAGTGGGGGCTGTCAGTGGGAGGTGTATCTTCCATACACACTCCTCAAGGCCCCAGCTCCAGGTGCAGAAGTCAAGCCATGTCTCTAGTTATGTCTACTCCATGCTTGGACTAACATGGAGGACATGACCTGTAGAGAACTATGAGCACCCAGTAACTATAAACAATATAAACAATTATAATAATAATTAAAGCCGCAAGCGGCGATAAAGACCCTCGCCTCCCTTGAGACCGCGGGGACACATGCACTCGGAGGATTTCATTTCGTGCTTTAAAGCGTAAACTTCACGGTAATGTCAAATAACCGGGCCTGTGCTACTGCTTGGGCCTGCTACACCACCTTGTAACCTAACTTTAGAGTTAAAGGTCTCCACAATCTCTGGTTTTCCTGGGAGCTGTCTGAACCTTTGGAAATAATAGATTATGCTTGGGCTAAGGCGAGAAAAACAAAGTACTGGCTGGAGATTTGAGATGACTCAGGAATCGCTGCACCCCTGTTTAAAAGACAAAATGTAAATATAACTTGTCTAAAAGTACAAGGTTACAAGTTCCAAATGATTCTGAGGAGTTTTCTAAGACTCTAGCCTTGGCTCTGGAGGGCCTCCTCTAAAGGAAGGATCCTGGCAATTGGGAAATGGCATTTATTTCCCAAAGAAATGGCTGCCTCTTCACAGACTCATTCGACCACAGCCACAAATCTATCAAAAAACAAATTGATAATTTTTTTTTGGCACACGTGTCTAGATGATACTCACCAAATTTGGAGCTGTTTAGATGAAAAGCCTTTAGACACAAGGGGTGCAATTTAGGTGGTCACGCATTCCACCCAACATAGTAGATTTCCTGTTGAGTTTACGATATGGCTGTAATACATTTTCTGTTCGCCCTGAGGTGTCCTATGGATGTACCAAGTTTCATTTTCTACGTTGGAAAAAGTTACTTTCACTTTCCATAGGCCCAATGTATTTTGACTTTTGTAGAATTCGCCACTGAGTCATTTTCATATTTTTTTCGACTTCAAATACATAAATTTTTCGCCGAGCTTGAAGTCTGGGACCAATAAAAATGACTTTTAGTTGCACGTTTACTGGGTCAAATTGAGGATCATTTTGCAGAAAAATTATAATAAAAAATATACCAAATTATAATAAAATAAAATATAACTCGAGCAAAAAGTCTAGAAAAACACTTGTCTCTTTTACATACATGTGTTTAGCTCATTTTGCCCAAGTTTGGTGTCTGTGGAATGAAGCAGCTATTTTCTGAGTTCTTTTAAAAAGAGGTGTATTTTAAGTCGGTTCACATTTTCAATTCAAAATGGCCGCCTTCCCGTGTGTGATAGGGTGTGGTCCCCATTGGCTTTTTGTTCATAAGCCCATGCTGGATGTGTGTACCAAGTTTCATTTGCCTCGACAAACTAAAATTTTCACTTCCCATTGACTTTTTCCAAATATTTGGGACGTTGCTATGGCAACACATTTATAGATAGGGGTGGTTGTCATTGGCTTTTATGCTCGTCATGACATAAGAGATGTGTGTACCAAATTTTATGTCTCTATGACAAACTAAATTCTTGGGTCCCATTATAAGTTTGTAGGGGCGCTGGAGAGCCATTTCTAAAGATAACCCTTTTATTTACATATTTTTGTGTTCAGGTCATGAATGTGCACAAACGCCTTTTTAGGTCCAACTCGATCCGAGAAGCCGTTTGAGAGTTAAGAGCGTTTTATTTTCACAAAAATGGCCACCTCGTTACAGGCTTGCCACACCCATACCCGATAAGATATCAACAACAAAGTCACAACTTTGGTTGGCACATGTCTAGATGATACTCACCAAATTTGGGGCCATTTAGATTAAAACACAATGATTTGCATCTTTCTGCGCGAAGTGCGAATTTAGTGGCGCGCCT